>CM053785.1:133193826-134441326 GCA_028749045.1 Cupressus sempervirens | reverse complement strand
TGATAGACTTAAAAGAAGAAATGATAATAATTCTAAATGCCATAGGGAATCTTGTACAACAATATAAAGACAAGATAGTGCTAGGGACATCTATTTCATTATCAATATTTCAAGTAGCACCTAGAATAAACTATGACCATGGAGATTGTGATTTCATCTTGATACTTAAAGAGTCAAGCACAATTGAAACTATACCACAAAATACCAAACACCAAAATCAAACAACTACTCATGACCACAAGTAACTATGTCATTGGCACAATAGGTACACTAGTAGTTGGGGGACGAAAAATAGGCTCCTAATATGTAGTTGACATAAAATATGGCAACAATGATGAGGAAAAAGTACATGTAAAGTACATTGAACGCCCATTCTTTCTATACAACATGTGCAATAATTATATTACTATTACATATCTAGGTTTAACATGCAAAAAAACAACCTCTTATGAATGACTAGGTTCAAATTAATTCCACATTTCGAGAAGAACCCATACAAATAGAAGACCAATTGTAGAGAGGTGAGAGTCCCACAATGTTGTTTAGAAACATTGTCCAATGAAATGACATGGAAAAAATATTCCATACAAGCATTGTTACATTCATTTGTACACTAGAAGATATGAGAACACTGGATGTCTAAAATGCATTGCAAAAAACAACACTTTAGGTAATCAAACTTTGATAATTTAGCACTTGAATTGTTAATGAATGCATATACATAATACATTAATATCAAAACATATGTCATGGATTGATGGGGTTCTCAAAGTAGCCAATGCATTCCCAAATCCATTTCATGCATTTTGTTCCCAATACAACTTCAAATTTAAAAATTGTGGAATTTGAGAAGAGAAAAAAACTCACTGAAATAGATGCAATCAAGAGGTTGCATAAATATATTCACTTCACATGAAGACTATGATCACAACTGACAAAAAACAAATCATCAAGTTCTCAATAGATAGGTTTGTTGTTGAACAACTACTACTAAGCCCAAAAGATACAAAAGTTGAGGACTATACACAAGACAAGTCAAAGTTCATCTTTATCCTCCAAGATGTCTCTGATAAAAGCCAATTCACCTTAAACCACAACAATGCCATCAATGATGCCATGACAAATGGAGATTGAACAATCACTCACACCAAATTGTAAATATGACACATGTCAAATTAATTATTATTTAAAAATTTCAAATGTGATTTACTGTCATACATAATTATAATATACTAATATTCACAACATGAAATTTGTAGGTGTCATGGATAGCTATGGTGGTATATCAAGCTGCAAGTCATGTTAGTTACATAAGATATATGTCTCTATAAAACAAGATGTGTAATTAAATAATGTATATGCATGAATATGAGATCCAATTCCACTCATTATGTCACAAATGTGTAATTAAATAATGTATATGCATGAATATGAGATCCAAGTCTAGTCATTATGTGCTACTCTTGTATTCCAGCCAAAAAGTACCATTAGCACAATATTAATTATATATGTAACATTATTTCCTAAATGCTTCACTGAGGTAAAATATTATTGAAATACAATATGTAATGAATGTCATCAAATTAAGATCCCATTGTCACATGCTTTATCTTATTACATATTTGATGTAAAAACACTATCCCAATTGCTATTGTCATATGCAAATGCTAGGCTTAGGCAGAAAATTTGATGCTTTGTGTCCTTGTTATATTAGGATTTTGTTGAGTTAAGTAGATCAATCAATAATAATAATATTCATCAAGTTCTCCAAGGAACAATGTTAGTCAATCTTTCCAAGTAAGTAGCATATTAATATTGCTAGCCTCTTTTCCTCAAGAATGACTATTGCTTGAGTTAATGAATAATTTTAATAATGTTCATGAATGAATTTAATAATTTTCATGAGGCCAAATTATCCTATGGGACCCACAAGACAAAAGACAAGCACCCCCACAAGATAAAAAACATTAGGCCTTTTGGAGTTGCTTTTTTAGGTCTTCCCTTTGACCATGAATATTGACTACTAAATTTGTTGTTATATCCAACAATTCTTCCTTAAAAAGAGTACCTACTTGCCACTTTCTAGAATATCCTAATAGTTGGAGTGGATGTCACTATATGTTGGGCAGTCCATGAGAAAGTTTTCCTCAATCTTCACTAGTCCCATGTTGCAAAACAAACATATTCTCTCCTCCCATTCTTCCTTGGGTATTGTCCATCTACTCATTTCACATCTCAAATGATGAGAGTCTGTCCTAAGTTGCACTATGAGCATCTTAGCTCTCCATTTGATATTTTCTCCTATGTACGTTTTCTCCTCATGGTCCCATGTTGGGTAAAATTCTTTAATATAATAGTCTTTTTTTGCGCCTATTTTGTTTTGACCATATGCAACATTTGAATTTTTCCTTTATGAACTTTTTTATATTAGCATTGTTATTTAGACATTCATGCATACAGATATTCCATTTTTCCATCCATTTAAGATTTTGTTTCATCCATGTGTTCTTTCTTCTATCCAACCTCTCTTCCAAGATTATCTTAGGCCCAACGATGACTTTCCAAACTTTGGGCTTTTTGTAAATAACATAATAACTAAATCATTATGACATAACACAAGTCAAGAGAATCCGCAAAGGAGATGTCCTGGCCCCCAACAAATAACCACACAACAGAAATACAACACAAGATATAAGATCTAATAACACACTCAACTTGTTTATTCATAAAAAAACTAATTACATGCAATGTGGCAAGTTGTAAGGCCTTCCCAATTACAACCAAATACAAAGAAAGTAATAGTTCTGCAAGATCTCTCAAGATCCAATCCAAACCCTAGCCAGCTCAAATATGTATCACAACAACACTCTCATAGATACCTCCAACAAGATTTGAACTTGTGCTCACAAGCCATCAAGTAATCTCCTTGTTTCCCAAGCCATAGCTACTAGCTCTTCTCAAACCTTGCTCCTCTTCCACATCCTCTTCTCTAAGATGGATGATTATGAATCTCTCCCTTGAATCCATGCCTCAAGACTCCACCTAAACTCCCTACTTATACCCAACTATGCCACAAGTTGGCCTAGCCAACTACAAATTAAATAAACCTTACATTAAATACTTGTTCAGCCAAAAATCAGCCTACAAAAAATATTAAATACCAAATGCCTTAGAAGGCTTACAAAATTCATTAAATACACCTAGAAAAAATAACCAAGACCCAAATAGGTCCACACAAACTCCTACAATTGATGGGAACACAACCCAAGCACAGAATGGACATAACAAAAAAGGGGAAATTGTATTAACTGAGAAAATAAGCTAGTACAAATAGTACAGAGAAAATAAACTTCAAAACATGCCCTAAGGGCTTACAATAGCATAAATCTGGAGATAATTTCTCTTGTCAGTACCTCCTCTCAAACTCCACTTCGAACTACCTTTTACAATGCCAGGAATCTCCTTAAATAGACCCTGGAGGGTTAAGGACTAGGAATACATTCTAGAAGGTGCTAGTAGGCATCCACCGACCAAATAGAAGGCTCTAGAAGCTGCGTTAGAAGTTGGCGCAAATCTAGAAGAATCCAGAAATGGTAACCGAACTTTCGGGAGGCATAACTTTTGAACCATAGCTCTAATTAACGAACCGTTTACATTTTTGAAAAGCTCTCAAAGCGCTCTATAGCCCTATGGACCAGCTTCACTCATCCCCCATTTTTTGGCCCTTTTCAAGGTCATTTAATGCCCCTAACTTGACTTTGAAGCATTCTTAGGGGGTCTCCGAAACTCGAAAAACTATAATAACTTTCAAACCGTGGGGCCTTTTGACTTGATTCTTTTTCTGGAATGTTCTAAATCACAATTACATTCATCTGGCAAATTCACACCTTCTAGTTTACCAAAATGATGGCCCAATTACATGCTCCTTTTTTTCAGGATTTTTTAGCACACTAATAGTGGAACTGTGAGAGTTGGAACCTTTATTTGACCCAAATGGGTGTCCAAAAATGAAAACACATGAAACAGAAACTAAGTCTAAGTACATTTTTTTGGGTGACACAGGATTGCCCTTATACCTCTGGATGCTCCTACATCAACAATTGAACCACATCATGATCCCATACCACACATTAAATGCTCCAAGTCAACCAATCAAAACCTCAAGAACTCTATTCGGCAAGCCCAAATTGTCGAGCATTAGCAACCACTAGCCAAGCACTGCCAAGCTCCTACAAGCATAGTCTAGCAATCATAGTACATTTCAAGAAATAGTATATGCTAAAAAAAATACATGTCAAGCTCCTTCAATGACCAATCCCCTTCAGAGACCAAGCACCTTAGCCAATACAGCAACCAAGAACTACCTAATAATGACCAAGCATCAATCCCTCTACAACCGAGTTCTCCAACTCCAAGGCCAAAACCACTCTAATGTGTAGGATATTTTACTACCCTAGGATGCTCCTGAATCAAAAACCCCAAGTGTGAAAAGATGTTCTCAATAGTTGGAAGAACATCTTCTAGGATTCAACACATAAATCCCAAACTGGTTCTTCACATACATGTCCTCCAAGTCTTCAACTTGCACACTCTTTCCCTTGTTCCACTTTTTCTTCTTCACATCTATCCCTGATGTGTTGCACATTTTCTTTCCACACTGATCTCTAACCCTCTCATAATCTATCAACTCAACTCATTTTCCAATACTTAGGTTCCTCCTACCGAGTTCTTTAATCTATAAAGGAATTAAGAAAAGCTGCATGCCACCTTTCTCAATAGTAATCACATTCTTGACACAATCATGCATAGCTCTGCAATCATGTTGCCAATATCTACCAAGCAATATGTGAGAACTACTCATGTCCATAATATCACACAACACTTGATCCTTATACTACCCAATTTGAAAATTAACAAGACATTGCTCCCTTACTTCCCAAACATGTTCATCTTGCAACCAACCAATCCTTTAAATAAAAGGATGTCTCATTCTCTTTAACCCAAGTTTCTGAACCATCTCTTCAGTAACAAGGTTATTTGTACTACCACCATCCATAATCAAATTGCAAATTTTACCACCAGACTTACAACGAGTCCTAAAAAAATTATTCCTTTGATAAGGTTTTGGTGCCTTCTTACCAAAAAATACTCACTGAGCCAACAAACTCTCCCCTTGCCCAGGTTCATTGACCGAGCCTTCAAATTCATTCACAACAACGACTCTTCTATCACCAACCTTTTGTGAAAACTTAGTAGCTATGTGTCCTTCTTCTCCGCATCTGTAGCAAGTACCCTTAAACTCACCTCTACCTATCCTTCTCTTCTGATCAAAAAGTTTTGCTTCATCTTCAGAAATTTGTTTGTTCTTCACTAAGTGATCCTTTTTCTCCTTGCCTCGAGGATTACTTTGATGTCTCCTCTCTAGCTTCTCTTCTTCTCTCAAATCATATTGATAAGCATCCTCAACTAAAGCAATATTCAACATACCAATCTCATCCTAAATATTGAATCTCAAGCCATTAATATGTCTAGCTACCTTCTCCTCAGACAAATTTCTATGTCCAAACTGAATAATTATCTTGTAGAACTCCTATGTATAATCCTTCATAGACAAATCCTTTTATTTCAGATTATGCAACCTCTTAAATAACTCAAGTTCTTAATCAACAGGAATGAACTTAGCCTTCAATTTAGTCACCATCAATCTGCAACGAGTGATCTTCATTTCACCTTCCTCTTCCCTATCTATTTGCAATTATTTCCACCACAAAGAAGCATACCCTTTTAGCTAAGTCTGTGCAACCTCACTCTGAGCGAATCTTCAATATCCTCTAATCAAAGTAGTCTTCCAATTCACCAATCCAATCAATCAGGTCTTCAAGATTCAAAGTACCAAAAAAATAGAAACCTCCATCTTATGATTCATCTTCAACTTAGCTCTAGATCTAGCAAATAGACCAACCCTACCTCCCATAGGTCTCTCCACAAGACTAATTATGTCCTCACCACTTGAACCAACAACCTCAAAGTCTTTAGCAACTTCCCCATAACCATCTTTGGTACCCATATACTGAGGTACACCACCTATAAAACTTATGATCTCAATAATCATATCACTCTTCATCAACATCATCTTATATTTAAAATCTTCTTTAATCTTCTCTGAGATCCTTTCTTTGACATCATAGAAATCTTCAATTTTCCTAGGGTCAAATCATCTCAGAGGCATCTTCCAAGATCTTCACAAAACCTCTGTAACAAATCCACAAGATCAACTAGATCCTCACTATAATGATTGTCACTCTAGGTCCTAGTGCAATCTGCCTCACCTTCAACGATCTATTTACACATCAAGAAAACCTTGCTCTGATACCACCCGATGCAGTACAAGGCATGAGAATCCCCAAAGGATATGTCCTAGGCCCTAGCAAATAACCACACAATGAAAACATGACACAAGATATAAGATCGGATACCAAACACAACTCATTTATTCATAAAATAATTGATTACATGCAATGTGTCAAGCTGTAAGGCCTTCCCGGTTACATCCAAATACAAAGCAAGTATCATTCTTCAAAATCCCTCAAGATCCAATCCAAACCCTAGCTAACTCATATATGTAACACAACAATGCTCTGGTAGAAACCTCCAACAAGATCTAAACTTGTGATCTCAAGCCACCAAGTAATCTCCTTATTTCCCAAGCCACAACTACTAGCTCTTCTCAAACTTTGCTCCTCTTCCACATCCTCTTCTCCAAGCTAGATAATTATGACTCACTCCCTTGAATCAATACCTTAAGACTCCATCTTAACCCCCTACTTATACCCAACTAAGCCACAAGTTGGCCTAACCAACTACAAATTAAATGAACCTTACACTAAATACTTGTTGAGCTGCAAGTCATCTTAAAATAGATATTAAATACCAAAAGCCTTAGAAGGCTTACAACATTCATTAAATACATCTAGAACAAATAACCATGTCCCAAATAGGTCTACACAAACTCCCATGATAGACCCATGTCACAATCACATGTCATACACATTAAATGCACCAAGTCATCCAACCAAAACTTCAAGAACTTTTTTTGGCAAGCCCAAATTGTCAGACGTCAACAACCACCAGCCAAGCATTGCCAAGCTCCTACAAACATTTTTGAGAGATCATAGTACATGTTAAGTAATAGTAAATGTCAAGAAATAATTTTTAGTAAGTGTCGAGCATTAAGGAAATAACAATGGTGATCGGGTTGAGAAGACATAGTTAATGTCGAGCAACCCAGTGTTGGTCAAACTTTAGAAGGCTATTATTGTTGAGTGAACATTGTAAATGTTGAATGACAACAAAAAGTGTTAAATCAAAGATTTGATGAATCTAAGCTGGCTAATTTGATTTCTCAAATTGTGTGAAACATGTGAAAGATAAGTATGATGATCTGGTGTCACAAAGTTCAAGATAAACTATTTTGAGGCAAATACAAGGAAGATTGTAAGAGAAGTTTCTAAAGGGACTAAAATGGAAAAGTGGGTAGATACATTGAATTTTACCTAGTCCTAAAATGGATGATTGTGGTTAAATGAAAAAAGACCTAAATTCTCTATTTATAAAGATAGTAGGTCAAAAGAAAAGATTGTCATGTGTGAGAACCTAAGGAAGACAAGAAGTATAGGGTGTTGTTTCATATGGTGGCTAAATAGAAGAGACTACAATTGGCATACAAAGAAAGAAGGCTTAAGAGGATGAATTTTTGAAGGGTGAACAAGTTGTAAGAGATGAAGAGTGTGAATTCCAAGTAGAATAAGAGGGTTGAACCAGAGATTTGTAATTTGTAAGTGAATTGTATTTTATTATCAGATCCAATCATGCTATTACTTTCTAACAACTATATCAGTCTAGATAAATACTTTGGATTAAGGTTGACCTAACAGTCATTTGTAAATCTTTTAACCGGGTGACATTCTAATGGAATTTTCTAAAGTCCTCTAACAAAGCCCACTCCTAATAAGGTGATTGAAATCCTTTAACTAGGTCACATTTAACCATGTGTATTGCAACCTTTAACAGGGTTAGCCTTTAACAAGGCATCAATTCAAAAGAGAGAAAATGGGTAGCATGTTAGTGGTAGTTTTTTCCAAATTGAGTTTCCTCGTAAAATCCTTGTGTCTAATTGTGTGAATTAGTTTGTGGTATTTCATGTTTACATTTCTACAAATTTATTTTGACCTAGGACAGTGACCTACTAAATTAAGGTGTTGGATGTTCTAATGGATGCATGCATGATATGGTTTTATGGATATGAATTTGTTAAGCACTAAAAAGTTTTGTTTGTAAATTTGGACCTTGGATAACTGATTCAACCCACCCCATCCCCCCCCCCACCTCCCCCCTCTCTATTATTCTAAAGAATTTCAACAATTGGTATCAGAATAGTTGGTTCTTGTAATGAAATAGCTTGAAGGTACTAAAAGCTAAAGATCAAGATGTATAGAAAAGAGGTGCCTAAACTAAACAAGGAAAAATTTCTTGCATGACAAAGTTTGATGAAGCTACATTTAGGAGTACTTGGAGATTATGCACTGATCTGATTAGGATCTAGGACTATTATAGAGGAATGCTAACTAATTACATAGAATTAATTTAAAACTTTTAACGAATCAAATTAATGTAAATGAAATAAGAGAACAACAAGATTAAGCTGATAAAAGAGACAATGAGAGAAAGAAGACGCAAACAATTTGATCTCGGAGTTCATCCATATGGACTACGTCTCCAGGTCCGGCTCCAATAGGGGGACCGATCCGATTATATCCAAAAATCAAGTACAAATGTTTACAAAGTCATTCCTTTGAAGTACAACAACATCACGTTGTTTCAAAGTACAGGAATAAACACTTCAAAAATCTCCCTTACTCTCAGCACTTCAACGTTCTCTCCTTTTTCTGAATGCCCCCAAGAGTCTCCTAAACCCCCTTTTTATACATGAAATTAGCCAAAATAAGGCTATAACAAAATTTACAAAAATAACCCCTTCAATTAATTCCCCTCTCGGAATAACCTGTTAGCCATTTTTTGACAAATTTCTCTCCATGTCAATTTTGGGGTCAAAAATAAATAATAACCTTATTTTGCTAAAGGTTAGGCGAATTACTACTAAGTTTAAATATGATATCGCGCTGATAAATTATCAGCTGCCCAAATGGCGCAATGACCAACTAAATTTTATTGTGTGTCGCGTCGGCGGTTCCAACCCCGCTGGTGGCACGGCCTTCCCTATTCAAAATTGGCGTTGGATAGCATTTAAATATCAATTCCTACCAATACATTTCAAAAGCTATGCTTGGTGTAGCGGTTGAAGCATAAATTTTAAAAGTAAAGGGTCACGAGTTCAAATCCGACCATGAACTCTCCTTTTTTACTATTTGCCCATTTTGCTGACGTCATGATGACATCAACTATATTCATCTCTTACTTTGAACTTCAAAATGGCATAACTTCCACGTACGGGCTCCGTTTTTTATGAAACAAACATCATCGGAAAGCTCTCGACGAGCTCTTTATTTTGAAATCCATTGTTGACCACTTTGGAGATGATTATTTTTTCACCTTTTTTATGACCTTCATTCTCGATTTGACCAACCTTTGATTGACCATAACTTTTGCATATGGACTCCGTTTTTGTCCGTTCAAATTGCATTGGGTCCAGAATTTCAAGGAGTTTAATCTGATGCTGATTGTTGGAGTTTTGGAGATTCTTCAATTTTGACGAAAGTATCCCCCGGATCAAGCCTCCCCACTGAGGAGCTTTCAGACCACTGAAAGTTTGGCTTACTCAGAAAGAAGGTGAGGGTATAGTTCCCTCACTTTAACAATCTCCATCCATCTTGCCTTGCTTGGATGCATCCCCTTCAATCCCACTCAGAGGTATTCAACTGGTCCTCTTCGTGAAGTTCTGACATTCTTGTCTAGGATAACATTTTCTAGCAATTCTAACATATACTCTGGTAAAAGATCATCAACTAATGGAACCTGAACACTAATGTCTTCATCCAAGATTATTGGAGGCTTATACAATTTCAGATTCTCAACATTGACAATTGAGTAAATTTGCATGTATAGAGGAAGATTAAGGCGAAAAGCATTAGTACCGATCTTTTCCAAGATCTCAAAAGGACCATACCTGATAGCTTTGAGCTTCCTTCCTTCACCTTGCATTCTTTCCTTGCTGATATGTAACCAAACTCTGTCACCAGCTTGGAATTGGTGATCAATGCGATGCTTATCATGGTGAGCCTTGTATTTTGTTTGGCTCTGCTCTAATTGTGATTCTACTGCCTGATGGATTGCTTAGACCTTCTGGATGAACTTTAAAGCCTTTTCTGCATCATGGCGTCCATCTACAACATAGTCCTTCCCAAAAGCAAAATCCATTGGTGTCTTAGGCAAGTAACCGAAGCAGGTCTCAAAAGGAGACCTCTTTGTAGAAGAGTGTGCCGCATGGTTGTAAGCATGTTGCACATAATGAAGACTTTCATCCCACAACTTAGGATGTTTGCTATAGTAGCCTCTAAGTAGATGCACAATTGTCCTGTTCACTACCTCTGTCTGTCTGTCGGTCTACGGATGGAAGGTTGTACTCTTCTTCAGCTTGGTGTCCATGAGTCCCCATAAAGATGACCAAAATTCTCCTAAGAATCGAGAATCTCAATCTGATACAATAGAAGTAGGTAACCCAAAATGAACCCATACATTTTGAAAGTACAAATGAGCAGTCAGTTCAACAGTAACTTGCTTTTTACAAGGCATTAAAATACACATTTTGCTGAACCGATCAACTACTACATACAAATAATCATGACCCTTCCTAGACATAGGTAAACCTCCCACAAATTCCATAGACACACTTTCCCATGGACGAGATGGTACCGGTAATGGTGTATACAAACCCAGTTTCCTATTACTTGGTTTGCTAGTTGCACACATTACACATCATTTTATATACTTAGTGACAGTTTCCTGCATACGAGGTCAGTAACAATATTTCTGCAATTGAGCTAATGTCTTACTTACCCCGAAATGTCCTGCAATCATTGAGGTGTGTGCTTCACGGATTACATGTGCTTGTTCATTTCTAGGAATACATAATTTTCCCAAGTGGTACAACAAATTATCCTGCACATAGTAATCTTTCTCTTCTACATGTTTACCCTGGATTAAAGCTGCATAGATATCCTTAAAGTTCTCATCATTAGCATATTGTTCTTGAAAACTTTCATGAACCATAGAACTATTTTGAAGGATTATCAAAGCATTCTGAATAGGAGGTCTAGACAACATATCTGCTACTTTGTTATGGGAACCCTTCTTATACTTAATTACCAAATGAAACTGTTGTAGAAAACCCATCCACCTAAAGTGCCTACTTTGTTGCAACTTAGATTGTGAGTGCAAATATTGTAGAGGTTGGTGATCAGTGTGGATTACAGTTTCCTTTCCCATTAAGTAATGTTTCCATTTTTTAACACTCTAAACTAAAGCATAAAGTTCTTTATCATACATAGGATAGTTACTTACTGCTCCTGAAAAAGTTTCAGAGTGGTAGCAAACTGGTTTACCTCCTTGCATGAGTACAGCTCCCATGGAAAACCCACTCGCATCTGTCTCGACCTCAAATGGTTGATGTAAATCTGGTAAAGCTAGAACTGGTGTAGTGCTCAACTTTTCTTTTAAAGTGTCGAAAGCCTTCTGTTGCGGACCTCCCCACTGAAAAGTTGCCTTCGTACTAGTTAATGCATGCAATGGTGATGCAATGTAAGAGAAGTTTGCAATGAACTTTCTCTAGTATTGAACTGCACCTAAGAAACTCCTAACTTCAGTAACTGTACTTGGCTTGGGCCATTTTACAATACATTCGACCTTTGCAGGGTCTACTTTCAGTTGACCATTCCCTACAACATAGCCTAAGTACACTAAGGATGTCTTTGCAAATTCGCATTTTGACATCTTTACATATAGTTTTTCTGTTCTCAGTATTTCAAATACTTTCTTTACATGAATTACATGATCATCCCAAGACTTACTAAATACAAGAATATCATCTAACTAGACTATGACAAAATCATCTATAAAGGGATGGAAGACATCATTCATGACTCTCATAAATGTAGCTGGTGCATTATAAAGCCCAAATGGCATGACCAACCACTCAAAAAGTCCCCATTTTGTCTTAAAGGCATTTTTCCAAAGATCACTTTCTGCAATTCTTATTTGATGATATCCACTACGTAAGTCTAGCTTAGTGAAATAGATTGCATGTTTCAACTGATCAAGTAAATCATCAATTCTAGGAAGAGGGTACCTGTTCTTTACTGTTATCTTGTTCAAAGCCCTGTAGTCAATACACATTCTCCAAGTCCCATCTTTCTTTGGAACCAACACAATAGGAGAACCACAAGGAGAAGTACTAGGACAGATAACTCCTTTTTCAACAAGCTCCTGAACTTGCTTTTTGATTTCTTCATTCTGCAAGACTAATAAACGGTACATGCCGATATTAGAAAGTGGTGCATCTTGTTGCAACTGAATCTCATGTTGTATCTCTCTCTTAGGAGGCAATCCTTTCGGTTCCTGAAACAAGTCATCGTAAGCGGAAACAACTTTGACTATTTCAGCCTTATGTTTTGGATCACATCCCTTAAATGCCTCAAATGTTTCATCTTCTTTGGCTTTTACAAGCATCAACACAAAATTCTTACTAGAGTTGACTAACCTTTTCATCTGACCAGCATTAACTAGTGCCAGATTAGTCTTAACCTTATGTGCCCGTACAATGTATTCAATCTTGTCTTTAAACAAATGATATTTATTTTCTCCCCTATAAAAGATAGCTTGACGATCAAACAAATAGGGACTCCCAAGTACGAGATCACATATATCTAAAGGGACTACATCAGCTTCTATCTCATCTACAAAGTTTGCAGTGATAGCAAATCTTAACTTGCATTGTTTAGTTACCTATAACTGTGCATCATCGCAAACCCATCCAAGAGGGTATGGTTTTGGATGAGGTGTTGTAGTCAAGTTAAGCTTTTTAACAACTTCCTCAGATATCAAATTAACTTGGGAACCCGTATCGAATAATGTATCAACCTTATTATGCTTGATAACAACTCGAATGTGAAATAATTCATTCCTTTGCTTATCATTCTTAGGAGAAGATTCTTTACTTGTACTTGCACTTATGCTAGAAGAACTTGGAGCTGATGAAAGAGATATACCTTTTCCTTTACCTTGAATCCCGGTAGCAACAATCTTTGTCTCATCTCCGGAGTCAGATCCAAGATCTTGTTGAATTACAGCAGCAGTTTTCTATTTACCTTTGTTTCCACCATATCGCTTTGGCCTCTTTTCAGGATGTAACTTCCAGCACTTAGAATCATCATGCCCTTCTTTCTTGCAATGTGAGCATGTGGGTTTCTCACCCTCTTTCTTTACTGTTGCTGTCTTTTTACCCTTTCCTTTTCCTTTGGACTTTTCCTCAGACTTAGATGGCTTTTTATCAGACTTATCAATGAAAGTACCCTTACCCCTTGATTCTAAATGTGTTGCCTGGACACATACTTCATCCAAATTACAAGGATTTAGGACGAGAATAGAATGCCTTAGGTAAGAATGAAGACCACCTATATACTTGAGTAAGGTGTCCTGGGTATACAATGGGACATTTAATGAAATAGCCTTTTTGTGAAATTCATGGGTGTAATCCTGGATAGACTGACCTTTCCCTTGCCTAAAATGTTGCCAGTTCATCATTAACTGTTGCATATGGCCTAGGGGGTAGAATTGCTTTTTTAAAGCAGTAACAAATTCTGACCAAGACAAACTAAACTTACCATGTTGTGAAGTTTCATCCCGAGACCTACTCTCCCACCAAGTTAGGGCTACACCACCTAAACGAAGAGTGGCTAACTGAATTATGTCAACATCATCTACAAGGTTTTGAACTCTACAGTAGACTTCTACTTGCTGAATCTAGTGATCTAGTTTCTCGGCATTTAACTCCCCACAATATTTTGGTAAGTCAAACTTTACATCCAACTTAATTCGAGGCTTATGTCCTCCATTGAAAATATTAGAAGACTCAGAATGGGTAGAAGAAGGAGAAGAGGGAGAAGAAGGAGAAGATGGAGGTGTCGTTGGTGGATCACGATCAGCTCCTTTCTTTTTCCCTTTGTCCTTTTGAGCTGCACGTCTTTGCATCTTCTCTTCTCTTTCTCATACCAGAACCTCTACCATTGTCTGCAAATTCTGAAGAGTCTTTTGAATACTCTTATCTTGAGAAGCTTGTCCACCTTCGTCTGCCATTTGTGATGATGGTTTAGTCCTTCGTTTTCCAATCTCAGGATTGTATTCCTCAAGCTTTCCTTCGCCTTTCTCAATCCTGGATCTTGTTAGCACTCAAATCTGCAATACTAGTCCAACAAAGCTCTGATACCATGCACAATCTACCATTAACACTAAGAATGTTGATCCTACTAGAGCCCCTACTGCTGATGATCTAAAATTGAAGAAATAACACAATCAGACAATGTTAGAGCTCGCATCTGCCCTAAGCTACTCACATTTTGATGACATTAAAGCATGTAATTATGCTAAGAAGATGTGGGATGATATAGAGATGATCTATAGAGGAGACAATAATGTTAGAGAGCCAAAGTTGAAAGTCTAAGAGGAAAATTCGATGACATGAGAATGCAAGAAGGTGAGACTATAGTCCAATATTGGACAAGAATCAAAGATGTTGTGAATGTTATCAGACAAGAAAATGGTGTTATTGAAGACCATACTTTGATTAGAAAAGTATTGAGAATTATGTTGCCCATGTATACTATTAAAGTCTCTACCATACAAGAACTAAGGTGTGTTCCTGGTAGTAATCTAACCCTCGAAGGAATGATGGGTAGACTCACTACTTTTGAACTTTCTAATTTTAATAATTTCAAAACTAAAAATGTTGAATCTTCTTTTAAAGCTAAACTGACACTGAAAGAACCTAAAGATAAGAAGAAAAAGGTCAAGCATGTTTAAAATGATAGTGATACAAATGAAGATGATGTAGAAGAGCTTGAAGTATTGCTAGCTAGAAGATTTCACAAAGGCAAAGGGAAATACAAAGGTAAGTTACCTATCATGTGTTTCAATTGTAATGAGGTTGGTCATATTGCTGCAAGGTGTCTAGAGAAAAAGAATAATAGAAGTGGAGATAAATACAGAGGTAGAAGAGATGAAAATAACAAAGACTATAAAGACAAAGGAAAGAAGTCTTGCTACATTGCTGAAGAGGAAACAAAAGATGGATATGATGACCATGATGATGAAGTTATGTATGTTGCTATGAAAGATGATGAAGATGAAGATGAGACAATTGCATTAGTATCTTATGTAAACAAAAATGATAGATGGATCATTGATAGTGGATGTTCGCATCACATGGCTGGAGATAAAAGTAAGTTCATTACCCTTTATTATTATAATGGAAATAGTGTTAAATTTGGTAATGATGCACCATGTTTGATAAAAGGTAAAGGATGAATAAAACTAATAGAAAAGATCATGTGTGACAATGCTTGCTATATAGAAGGACTTAACTATAACTTGTTGAGTGTGTCACAATTGGATAGCTCAAGTTGCAAATTTGAATTTGATAACAAGAAAACAAAGATCTACAACATTGATGGAAAACTAATTGGAAATGGAGATCAAACTAGAGGTAATCTATTTTATCTTGACATGAATGATGCTACTTTTCTTGTTGTAGAATTTTATGATTTGTGAATATGGCACAAGAGGTTATGTCATATTAACTTTGATAACTTAGTCAGTATAATAACATGAAAGGGTCAGAGGTTTGCCAAAACTAAAGAAACCTAATAATGTGATTTGCAAGCAATGTCAATTAGGCAAGATGACAAAATCTAGTTTTAAAAGTAAGGTTGGCTCTTGAAAAGAAATTCTGGAATTAGTTCATACTAATCTATGTGGACCAATTGATGTGAAAAGCTAAAAAGGTGACAAGTATATTATCCTATTTATTAATGATTATTATAGGGTGACAACTATGTTTTTGAAATAAAAATCTGATATTTTTCAAATGTTTAAGTGGTATCTAGAAAGAGTTGAAAAGGAGAATAGAAAAAGATTGAAATGTCTAAGATCTGATAGAGGTGGAGAATTTAAATCAAATGAGTTTGAGATACTCTGTAATGATAGAGGAATCAAGAGATAGACTCCTACACCTAGGACCCCTCCACAAAATGGGATTGCTGAAAGGAGGAATAGATTTGTAATGGATTGTGCTAGAACACTAATGATGGAGAAGAGTTTTGCTTTGAGATACTAGAGAGAAGTTATTATCACAATTGTCTATAGCTTGAACTAAGTACAAGTCAAGAAAGGTACAAATTCCACACCTTTTGAACTATGGTATGGATACTCACCCAATGTAAAATATTTTAAGGTATTTGGAAGAAAGTGTTACATTCTTAAGGACAATAGGAATGGTAAACTTGATATTGAAAGTGAAGAAGGTATATTTGTAGGCTATTCTACAAGAAGTAAAGCTTATAAATGTTTAAATACTAACACTAACAAAGTTGTGGAAAGTACAAATGTGAAATTTGATGAATATATAGATGTACATGAAGTTGAACCTAAGAAGGATCCTGAAGAGTACAAAACCTTCATATACTACTATGTAGACATGAATGTTGATGAAGCTAAGAACCAAGTTGTAAACCAATAACAAGAAGTATCAATGATCGATGAGTCACATACAATGTATGTTGAGTTGCATTCAAGAACCAAGTTGTAGGAAGAAGCTAAGGTACATTCTAATACTGAGATCAGTGTACATGAAAGGAATGTTGACTTACCTGATAAAGAAGTGCACAGTGACTCTAAAGTTAATACACCCATAGAAGAAAGAAGAGTAGAACCAAGATTGTCAAAGTATGTCAAAAGGCATCACCCTACTGAACAAATTATTGGAGATAAAGAATCCAAACCAATGATAATAAATAGGTTGAGAAGTGATACATGTTTGTTAAGCATGCATGATCCTAAGTTAGTGAACAATGCATTAGATAATGAAGACTGGAGTAAAGCCCTGAAAGAAGAGATTGATCATATTTAGAAGAATAAAACATGGACTCTAGTACCTAGACCATAGAAAAAGAATGTTATTGGAACCAAGTGGGTTCACAAAAATAAATTGGATGATAATGGTGAAGTCACAAGGAATAACCCAAGATTAGTTTGCAAGGGATATGCACAATAAGAGGGAATTGACTATGGAGAGATATTTGCCCCAGTTGCAAGATTGGAAGGAGTAAGAACTCTGCTTGTTTACTCTGTATACAAAGATTTCAAATTTTATCAAATGAATGTGAAGTCAGCATTTCTAAATGGTATACTAGAAGAGGAGGTTTACAGTGAATAACCAAAAGGATTTGTTGATCCAAAAAACAAGAACATGGAATGTAGATTAGACAAAGCTTTATATGTTTTAAATCAAGCTCTAAAAGCATGGTATGAGAGACTTCACAACTATCTTGTGAGGATTGGTTTTGAGAAGACTGATGATAACAACAATCTATACTTGAAGACAAAAGGAGGTAAAGGGATTTTACTAGCTGAAATACTTGTTGATGATATCATATTTGGAGGACCAAATGCATTGTGTAAGACATTTGGAAATAAAATGAAGAGAGAGTTTGAGATGTCTATGTTTGGAGAGATAAAGTTATTTGTTGGTCTGCAAGTATATCAGATGAAATATGGTATTTACATCACTCAGTCTAAGTATGTAAAGGAAATATTGAAAACTTTTGGTATGGAGGATTCAAAACCTGTTAGTACTCTTATGGTGTCAGTGTTGGAAATGTAGTATAGACTAGGTGACTGAAAGTGGGAGGGAGTGAATCAGGAACCAATAAAACTTTAACTTTAATTCACCACTTAAGCCTTCACAATATAATGTGATCTAATTGCATGAAAGATTAAAAGTATTAAAATATTCATAACACTTGACACAATATTGGTAACCCAAAAATCTTCCAAATAGAAAGTAAAACTAGGGTGGGGATGATACCCACAAGCTTTATTACTATAGTATAAAGTTAGCCTATTAAATCTTATAATTGATCACAAAGTTAGCTTGTTAAATCTTACAATTGATCACTTCTGGTGCTTTTCCTATTAGGCATAAGAAGGACTATTAGGTCTACCCTGTGAGAGGATTTACAACATACAATGAAGTATGCAATCTGTAAGGAGATTTGGAAAAGACTATTAAACCCACCTTGTTAGAGGATTTGGCTAAAGAACATGTCAGGATGAATTAGTGGATGATCTCTAATCTGTAAATCAATTTGCTAAATGAGATTCCTTTGAAATACAATGATCACCTAACTGTGATAGATAACACTTTTCTTTTACTTATACTTCTTGTAGCCTTCTTAATTTTCACTTATATTTCTTCTTGCTTGATTCACTTCAATGGTTTCTTGCTTGGATATGAAAAGATACAGTTCCTTTCTTGGTTTCTTTTCATCAACCTCTATGTTCAGTGCATCAACAAATATGCTCTTAATATCTTCAAGAAGTTGGTTTTTCTTTTTCTTGTCCTCTCTGGAATTTTGTTGTTTTTCCCTCTTCTTCCATATCTCACCAAGGGTATTTATTTGATTAGGAGTCAGATTGGATAGATCCCAATCTGGTATTACAACGTCCTCCTCTAGATCAATTTCTTCAGTAGAGGCTTCCACCTCTTTACCCTATTCTTTTTAAATAGTAGAAGAAATAATTTCCTTTTCTATCTTCAAAACTTTAATGCTTGGTTGAGGCTTCACCTCAGTTGTCATTGCACTTGCAATAGTAGAAACAATAGTAGAAATAGTATCAATAGTAGTTATAATAGGAAAACTTACTGATGTTGGTTATGACCTGGTTTGATCCACTATTCTAACAACTGGAATTTGTTGCTCGGTAGATGAAGTTGTCAGCAACTCGGTAGGATAGTTCCAATTGTCAATTGAATGCTTGATGGAATAGTGCTTACCACAATTGACTCGGTAGTAGAATTCTCTAAGCTAGATTGCAGTAAGGCTTTTCTCGAAGAGAATCAGAGGGAGGCCATTACCTCTGCTATTATCTTCTCCAGATTTGAGTCTTATATACTTTGAATTTTAGGAAGATATCCTCATGTAGTCTGATCCTCTTCATCATCTTTATTATTGACTCATCATCATTTATTTCCTCATCTTTTTCATCATCTATTTGTACAACCTCCTCACTAGGGCTGTGCAGACCATAGATGTTCTTCCATGTAATTGTGTTAAATTTTACAACTAATTCAATGTCTTTTGATAGGATCAAGAATGCATTAACCTTAGGGGTCAGCTTTGTTTCATTTTTCTTCAATGATTCCTTCACTTCCTTATCAGATAGACTCGACATAAGTTGTCTCAAGGTTTGTTCTCTAATGTCCTTGACAATGTTTAATGCATTATTCCATTATGGTGCAATTTCCTTCAGTAACACATCAGGAACTTGTTTGGTCAGATCTTATAGAGAGTACTTCCACTTTGCCATCATAGCCACTAGGGCTTCTTCAATTTGATTCTTCTCCTCTTTGGTTCTTGTTTCATACTTGAGGGATTTGAACTCTGTCATTCCTCCTCCATTATTCAGTCATTTTAGTCTTTCTTTGAAGGTAGGGGTGGACCTCTTGAAGACTACCTCCTCTTCTTCATCTTCATCCTACAATTTCAATTTCTTCTTGGATTTTGTAGATTACCTTGTGAACATAATAGGGGAGGACTTTGTAGGTTTGGTTATGATAACCTTCGCTTTCTTCTTGGGTGGCTCCTCCTCTTTAGATTCTTCTTCCTCTGCAGGTTCCTCGACTTCTTCCTCTGCCTCAATGTCATCTCCTTTTGCCCTATGTCAGTAGAAGAGGAAAGTTGGACTTATTGGTTTCCTTCAAAATTTTCTCAACCTATTTTCTTGCTCTCTTCATAGCTTGAGGAAGCTTGATCTCCAATGAAATCCTAGCCTTGGCTTCCTCATAGATTCCTTTGGAAGGGAAACAAATTTGTACATAAAAGAATAAACATGACAAAAGAGGTCCAAACTCACATGAATTATTCTTTGATGACCGAATGCTCTCCATGTTTTTGCTAAGTTGATTGAGTTGCAACTCAGCAAGGTCGAAAGACAAGCTGTTCTTCACAACTTTGTATGCAAGGTCAACAGCTTCTCACAAAATGTTGTTTAGTTGAAACAAGCTATAGATCTTGTGCATGATAACATAAAAATTAAATTTGATCTCCATGTTAGTGACTCATTCAATTTATGCCTTTGTCATCCCATTTGACAAGAGTCTTCTTTGTAAGTTTGACCCAACCTAGGGTTTTGTTGGTTTTTGTGTTGTTAAGTATTGACAACCCTGTGATTCTATGAATCATCTTCTTAGTGATTTGAATACATTGATCCAACCATAAATGCATGTCATGAACTTGGCTTAGAATAAACCTAATCCACATCCCTTGAAAGTCTCTTGGCATATGCAGGATATGGGTCAAACCTTTCATTTCCAAGTCTTTATGCTCAGGTTTCAAATTCCCATTCACACATAGCTCATTATATGCCTGTTTCATTTCTAGGGTTCCCAATTCTTGGATATAATAGTGATAATACAATTGAATATCATGAATTAAGAGTCTCTTAGGAGGAATCCATGATTGAGCTCTAGTTGGATCAAGTTCTTCCATAATCACTGGACTCAATTGACTGTCAGGGCTCTACAATTGACTCCTTAGACCAACATTTATGAACCTTTCTTCACTTTTTTGTTGGAAGATGCCATACTGCTCAATAATATTTCAAATGCAAGAGTAAACTTTGATGAAATTTCTCTAAATCACTCGAGGGCTCTAGAATGCTCTTCCCTCTTAGCTCTGAAAATTTGAAGTGAGACAAATACTTCAATTTCTCCTTTTAACAAAATTATGTCTTTAAGTCTCCATTAATGTTTCATGCACTAGTTGGCTTGATGATAGGTTATCCAACTCGGCTAAGTCATCATTGCTCAGAAGATACCTTCAACTTGGTAAATTTTCCAACTTGGTTGGGTCTTCAACTCAGTAGAGTCTTCAACTTGGCAAGAACTCCCATCTTTCCATATGCATCCAAGCTCGATTAGTTCTTACAACTCGACCATGCTTGGTAAGGACTAAGATATTACTTCAGCTGTCATCTTAACTTGGTGATCCTTGTGCATCTAGAATGCTAATATGGATATTTTTCTTGCTGACTAGAATTGATGTGAGATATCTCCTTCTGAATCATAGTCCCAGTTCCAATAATCTCCATAAATAACTAGTTTGAAATGGTTGAGTCACCCAACTCATTGACTTGGGTGTCAACACTTTCATTACTTTGATTTGCATCCTTAGGAGATTTCCTTACCCATTGTTTCCTCATTTGACTTCTGATATTGTTAGTCTTTTCTTTCTTTTCATCTTCAACTCTTCCTCAATTTATATAGTTCTTGGCAAGATGTCCAAGTTATATATATACAAAACATCTCTTTGTAGTGTCTCTCTTCATTGAGTGATGTCTTATGCAATTTGCTCCAATGTGCCTATACTCACCACAATAGTGACATCTGCACCATGTGTTGTAATCTCAACCAAATATAGCTTTGAAAATTTGTTCTATTGGGTTCCATTTCTTGGTCTTGCACTCTGAAGATTTGTGCCCTTGTTTGTTGCAATTGTAGCACTTTCCTTCAAACTTAGATTTCTCTGTGCATTCAATTGCTCTATTTCCTGGTTTGTTGCAACCGTAACACTTTCCACTAAAATTTGATTTTTCATTTCTCCAAAAAAAAATTGATGTATGTCCTATCTTTCCACAATGATTACATGTAGTCCTTTTGTTCTTTTGAGCTCCTTACTGAGATTATTCACCTTCTTCTGTGTATCCTAATCTAGCTTTGCCTTTGTGTCTAAATTGATTTTTCTCATTCAATTGATTCATGCTTTCTTGAGATCTCATCATCCTCTCATTGGTTTGCTTCTCTACGTTGATATCATTCTACAATCTTTCATTCCCTGCCTTCAAGTTGATAAGCTCTTGAATTGCATCATTGAGTCAATCAATCAGATCTACTTACTGAAGAGATAGTTGTTGAATTTCATTGTCCTTTTCTTCTATTTTTTCTTTGGCTTTGTCCTTTTGTTCCATGACTTCACACATTCTAACTAATTAAATTTCTTGTTCTCTTTTAGCTTTCTAACTTTTTCATGAAGAGTAAGATTCTTTTCAAGTAGATCTTTCATTGTTGCATCAGCTTCATCTAAACTTTTGTCTTAACAAATGTCTTCAATTCTTTCTTCAATATAGAGATTGTCATCCATCTGTGCTGCAAGATCTTTTCTTCTTTTCAGGTATTATTGCTCCTTCATTTTCTTGAATTGTTCCATGGCCAATTGTAGATCCAACTTTTCATTTTCAATAGCTTTCTCCAGTCTATATACTTCCATTGTCTCTGATCTTTTCTCAAGTTGCTAAACTTCTAATCTGAGAACCAATTCTCTAATACCAATTGTTGGAAATATAGTATAGACTAGGTGATCGAAAGGGGGAGGGGGTGAATCAGGAACAGATAAAACTTTATCTTTAATTCACCACTTAAACCTTCACATTATAATCTGATCTAATTGCATGAAAGACTAAAAGCAATAAAACATTCATAACACTTGACACAATATTGGTAACTTGGAAACCTTCCAAATAGAAAGTAAAACTAGCGTGGGGATGATACCCACAAGCTTTATTATTGCAGTATAAAGTTAGCCTATTAAAGCTTACAATTGATCATTTCTGGTGATTTTCCCTATTAGGAGCAATAAGGACTATTAGGTCCACCTTGTGAAAGGATTTACAACATACAATGAAGTATGCACTCTGTTAAGAGATTTGGAAAAGATTGTTAAGTCCACCTTGTTAGAGGATTTGGCTGAAGCACATGTTAGGATGAATTAGTGGTTGATCTCTAATCTACAACTTAGTTTGTTGAATGAGGTTTCTTTGAGATACAATGATCACCTGACTATGATAGATAAGACTCTTCTTTTCCTTATACTTCTTGTAGCCTTTCTAATTCGCACTCATACTGCTTCTTGTTTGATTGACTTTGATGATTTCTTTCTTGGATATGAAAAGATATATTACATATATATACCAATCCAATAAATTTCCTTCTAGAGTTGGCTATAATACCTAATTCAAACAATCTTCACTAAGTCGGCTTACTATTGTGACTTGGGCTCTGAAGACAACTCAGATGATATTCTGACACTCAGCAACACTATCAACTCAACAAAATCTAGCATTCGTTTGACACTGGTGCATGGTCCACATTGATCATTCAGAGTAGCAGGAACTTGGTTAGCATTGGGTGACTCAGAAAATATTGAAGAGCTCGGTAGACACAGTTGACACTGAATGGCTTAGTCAACACTACCTTCATTCACTTCATTAACAACGCTAGCTTGGTAGATAATGATTAGCTCGGGTAATACTATAGAACTCGGTTAACACTATATCATGTGCGATTTGCACTGATGAGCTCGGTAGACTCTGTGAATCTTGGCAAACACTGCAATCTGAATGACTAACTTAGTAGCAACTCTGAAACATGACTTACACTATATTCTATCTCAAATGCTCGGTAGACATTGTGAAGCTTAGGAGACTCTTCTTTCTACATATGAAGCTCAGTAGCAATGTAAAAAACTAAGTAAGTGTTAAGTCACTAATAGACAAATGATTTGACCATAAGGTCAACAAACAGGACACACACTATCCAAAACTAATGATTCTGCTGAAGTAAATCAAACATTGTACAGGTCTATGATTGAAAAATTGCAATATGTAGTACATAGTAGACCTGACATTACATTAGTTGTTGGGATTGTTGCAAAGTTTTTTGCAAATCCTAAGGAGAATCATTTGATGGTTGTTAAAAGGATCATGAGATACTTGAAAGGAACATAAGACTATTGTCTATACTACAAGAAGAATGATGAGTTTGAGCTAAGAACCTATACAAATGTTGATTGGGTTGGAAACCTTGATGATGGAAAGAGTACAAGTGGTGGAACATTTTTCTTAGGAAAGAGATTGGTCACCTAGACCAGTAAGAAACATAATTGTATATCACAATCTACTACTGAAGCTAAATATGTGGCTACTGTAGTGAATTGTACAAATGTGGTATGAATCAAATAGCTACTCAAAGGAATGAAGGAAGAAATTACTAAACCTATGGTACTTTATTGTGACAATACAAGTGCTATAAACATATCAAAGAACCTTGTGCTGCACACAAAGACAAAGCACATTGCAATCAAGTATCATTACTTGATAGAGTTGGTTCAAGACAAAGAAGTAAGAATATAATATGTGAGTACAAAAGAAAAAATAGTTGTTATATTCACAAAGGCTTTAGCTAAGGATGCACATGAGTATCTAAGAGGTAAACTAGGGGTGCTACCCCTATCCAAAGCTACTTAAGAAACAAGAGTAGTGCCCTGCATCAAATGAGTTGAATGTCATATTTTACAATTTGGTGCAGTGGATCTTACTTTAGGAGTTGCCTAAAGTAATGAAGGAGCTAAATCAAAAGATTTACAGTCACATGTAAGGTGATAGAGGGAGAACTTTAATTGTTTATACCTACATGAATAGATGACAAGTCTTTGGCATTGTTGTCAAAGAGGGAGAGATAACCTAAAGAGGGAGATAGAGATAGATATATAGAAGTCAGAGGATACATTGTTAAGGAAGATATTGTTGATAGAAGTCAGAGGGAGAAGATACATTGAAGGAGATTGAAAAAGCTTACATTACCCTATACAAAGGAAGGACACATATTGATAGAGGGAGAGATTTCAAAGATATTAATTTTCATTTTGGTGTTGTTGTTGGTATTGGTCTTCCATCAATGCTAAAGAGGGACATTGTTGAAAAGAGATTGTTTGAAGTGTAGAGCCTATCATGGAACAATTATTATTTTGTCAATGATGTCAAACTTGCTACTTTCTGGTGAGATAACTTCTCTTTGGTTTGAATGTTATCATGTGTTTGATTGATGAAGAGGATTTGAAAAGATAGGATAACAAGAGTACCTCGAGAAAGGTTGAGTTATTTGGTGAATAAAAAGGAGTATTAAAACCAAGTAAGACATTAATGATATCATGTATTGTTGATCTACTTAAGGCTAAAGTAAATGGTTACTTAAGCTAAGCCAAGAAGAAGTATTTTCATAAACAGTGTCTGCCAAGCCTAGCTGAGAAAACAGTGCAAGCCGAGCAAATTCTGGTTCAGGTTGAGCAAAAAATTAGTATGTGTCGAGTGTCAGTAAAATTTAGTAAGTGTCAAGCATTAGGGAAATAATAGTGGTGACTGAGTTGAGAAGACGCAGTTGATACCAAGCAACCCAGTGTTGGTCAAGCATCAAAAGACTGTTATTGTCAAGTGAACAGTGTAGATGTTGAGTGACAACAAAAAGTGTTAAATCAAAGATTTGATGAATCTAAGATGACTAATTTGATTTCTTGAATTGTGTGAAGCATGTGGAAGATAACTATGATGAGTTGGTGATGCATAATTCAAGATAATTTTGAGGCAAATTCAAGGAAGATTATAAGATAAGTTTCTAGAGGGACTAAAATGGAAAAGTGGGTAGATTCATTGAATCTTACCAAACCCTAAAATAGACGATTGTGATTAAATGAAAAAAAAATTAAATATCTCTATTTATAGAAATAGCAGGCCAGAAGCAAAGGTTTTCATGTGCGAGAACCTAAGGAAGACAAGAAGTTTAGGGTGTTGTTTCATATGGTGGCCAAATAGAAGAGATTGCAATTGGCATACAAAGCAAGAAGGCTTAAGAGGATGAATGATTGAAGGGTAAATAAACTATCAGAGATGAAGAGTGTGAATGCCAAGCAGAATGGAGTAGTAAACCAGAGATTTGTAATCTACAAGTGAGTTGAATTTTATTATTATATCAAGTCCTATTGTTACTTTCTAATAATTGTATCAGTCTGGATAAATCCTTTGGATTAAGGTTGACCTAACAGTTATTTGTAAATTTTTTAACCGGGTGACATTTTAATGGAATGTTCTAAAGTCCTCTAACAAGGCTCGCTCCTAATAGGGTGATTGAAATCCTTTAACCAAGTCACATTTAACAGTGTGTATTGTAACCTTTAACAGGGCTGGCCTTTAATAGGGCATTAATTCATAAGAGTGAAAATGGGTAGCATGTTACTGGTGTTTTTTTCCAAATTGGGTTTCCACGTAAAATCCTTCTGTCAAATTGTATGAATGAGTTTATGGTATTTCATGTTTACATTTCTACAAAGTTATTTTGACCTAGGACAATGACTAAGTTAAGGTGTTGGATGTTCTAATGGATGCATGCATGATATGGTTTTATGGATATGAATCTGTTAAGCACTGAAAAGTTTTATTTGTACATTTGGACCTTGGATGACTAATTCACCCCCCTCGCTTAGTTATTCTAAAGAGTTCCAACACATGGTACATGCTGAGGAACAATACATGCCAAGTAACAATATATGTTGAGCTCCTTTAGCGACCGAGCCCCTTTAGTGATCGAGCACCTCGGTTAACACTGCGACCAAGAACTACCCAATAATGACCGAGCATCAGTCCCTCTATGACCAAGTTCTCCAACTCCAAGGCCAAAACCACTCCAACATGCAAGATTGCCAACTAGCTTAGGACCCTCCTGCATCACATTGTTGATGCCTCTAATGGGAAGATGCCCATTTTTACCAATTTGATCTCATAGGGAACCGTGGTTTTAATTTTGAGACTAATGGTGATTAAATGTTTTTGGATTCTTTCTACCTATCTCCATTTTTGATCGAACATGCTACTGCCCAAATGTCACATCCATAGAGGATCATCAGGGTAACTAACAAGCCAAATAACACTTTTAAGTTTTCCAATCCATAATTCCACATTCCTATATCCATTATGTAAGGAGTATAATGTTTTACATCCTCCTTGAATTCTTTTTGCTCTACAAGTTTCCCAACTAAGCTTGTTGTTGAAATTGACCCCAAGGTACTTGTACTCGTCCACCATCTCTAATGGGCTACCATTGAAAATGAAAGTGTTATGTTGCCTCTTGTTTCTTTTTAAAGAGAAAATCGTCAGTTTGGTTTTGCTAGTAATCACCTGCATCCTAACCATGTGACAAAATCCCTCAAGCGCCTTCAAGTGTTCCCTCAAACCATACATAGTTTTAGTAAATAATATGAGGTTGTCTACATAAAGAAGCAACTTAATCACATACTTAGCCAGCTTAACCCCATCGCCATTGTTCTTGTCTAGACATTCTTCTAATTTGTCAATATATAACCTAGACAAGGTTGGTGAAAGGGGGCATCCCTGCTTGACCCCTATATAGTTGCCAAAGCTATCCGACATCCCTTCCATAGTTATGATATTAGCAATGACTTACTCATATAATCTATGTGTTATAGCCTTAAGTTTAATAAGATTTTTCAACTCTTCCATTCTAAGCTAGAGCATGTCACGTGATACTGTGTCAAAGGCCTTTTTAAAGTCAACAAAGTGGCAAAAGGTCTCTTCACCTTGTGTATTTCAAATCTTTTCAACTAAGAATCTTAGTGTTACCCCATGGTCAACAGTGGAGTGTTTTGGTCTGAAACCTGTCTACCCCTTAGCTCTTTTACCTTATGATTCAAGCCACTTGTTGATGTTGCATTCTACCATGCTACCAAAGAGCTTTCCCAAGAGGAGGTTAATCTTAATAGTTCCATAATTTGATGGATTATTTATGTCACGACTTTTATGGAGAGGGATAACCATGCTAGTAGTCTATTTTTTAGGAAACCCCTCCTTAATGTTATCATTAAAGATGTGGTAAATATGAGGAACCAAGATATTGTTGCCCTATTTTAGATGTTCAATTTGCAACCCATCAATGTCTTGGGCTTTTTTGCTTGCCAATTTCTTTATGCCTTCGAAGATGTCTTCCATAGTAAAAAGCTCATTTGTGGCCTTGATTATCAAAGGTTTTTTCTTATTCGTGTTCATATAACATCCTTGTGTACTCGAACCATTAGAGCTCGTGATATTGTTAGCTATCTATTTTCTCTTTTATTGCAGTTGCTTCCAGAATTTCTTGGGATTTTGCTTGCCTAAAGTGATCAACTCCAACCTTCTCATTCTCACATAAGCCTCTTGAGCTTTGAAAGTCCAAGAATAAATTCTAAGGTTGATGTACGAGAATAACTCTACGACACCACAGGCACATTGTAAGTTAAATTTAACAGCCCATTCTAATAGATTATTTATGACGATTTTTGAATGCTATTTAAGAATGAAAAATCTTAACCAACACAAATGTATCAGGAAACACTCGTTATAGAAATTGTTTGTTATACGCATTGTAAAATCTTTGAGAAAGCCTACCCAAAATCATCTCTTCCTTGTAACAATTTTGAATTATATATTTTGCAGTAAATACAACCACACGATCATCAAACTTTGGTCTGCAACAGGACAAGCTTCATCAAGCAATGCATTTTAAATTTAAAACATTAAACCCAAGTGCGAGTCAAAGTGCAAAGTTGCCCACAAAGATGAGCCAAAAAAAATCAAAACAAAATTTTATTCTTTAGGCGACCTACTATTTTTAGGTTGCTTGCATAAAAAGAGGGAGGGCCTTGAAATTGGTCCTTATTAAAGGACGCAACTATCCTCCCTACAAATTGCACCATTGATTAAATTTCAAAAAAAATAAAAACACAATGAACTTTTTTGAAATTTTCAACATTTGATCTATGTTCTGCATATTTTGTGATAAAAAATTTGGCAGTATTTTGTAAATTTGGAAAAGAATCATACTTACCTTTTTTGCCTCTTTGATTTTTTATTTTTTTTAATTAAATTGTCTTACCGAGATTAGCCAGCGTCAGCACGCTTGGGGTATTACAACAATCTTGTATGCCCTCGCAGATATCGAATCCCGTATTTCTATGAAAACTTTACATTGGTCTTGTCTACCATTTAGTTAGCTGCTGGCTTGTATGAGACCATGGAGTGCGTGATTAACTTATACTAGGAGATTCATCACATTCTGTATTTGGTTAGAGAATGTTCAGAATGGACGCTCATCTGCTATGGTGGGAAATAGCGGTGACGATGATATTGATGACCAGCGAAGCTCATGCAATGGTGAATCTTGGAAGGCAGAGAGAGATCTGGGATCAAATACAAACAGTCACCTACGAGGAGAGTCAAATTCATCCCCAAATTGAAGGATCCGCGTACCAGGTTAGTGAGAATGAATTTCGAAATGAAACACCCCCATTGGTATTTTTTGAGGTTACAAAACCTATTGAACTTCCCAAGGAGAGGCCATGCTCCATGCATGTTTTACAGCATGATTTTGGTAACACGGTCGGAAAACCACCATTGATAGTGAATTATAGCCCCCCCAAATGGTGCCCTAACAAATGGAGTAAAGTTGTTATGGAGTGGAAGGCAACATGTAAAGGAAGGCAGTTCGATAGAATCGCTGGGGTTTGGTTGAGTGGCGTGGAGATCCTCAGGACATGTACTGCAGAGCCCACAAAAACAGGAATTGGATGGACTATTTTCAAGGATATAACTAAGTACTCCCCACTGCTGAAAAGCCCTCAGATTCTTGAAGTGAAGCTTAACAATGTGATAGATAAGACATATACTGGGGTCTTTCATGTCAATATAACATTCCATTTTTATGAAGAGAAGAGGATTATGGGGTTGCAGCATTATGGGTATGCAGATTCGATTATGCCCATTTCCTTACCCTCCTCGGAGACTGCGGGCGCATGGTTCCAAATACACAATACATCAGATGTTCAGGGGAAGTCATTGCGGATACCGCCTAATGCTTACAGGGCAGTTCTGGAGATTTATGTTTCATTCCATTCAGATGACGAGTTCTGGTACGGCAATGCCCCTAATGTTTACATCGAGGCTAACAATCTGACCGGTACAGCAGGTAATGGACCTTTTAGAGAGGTAGTGGTTTTGGTAGATGATACAGTGGTTGGGGCTGTGTGGCCTTTTCCTGTAGTTTATACAGGAGGGATTAATCCACTATTCTGGCGTCCTGTTTCCGGTATTGGGTCTTTTAGTCTGCCTAGTTATGAAATTGATATCACGCCTTTTTTGGGAAAATTGTTGGATGAAAAAGAGCACAAGTTCAGCTTGTCTGTGACCAATGCTCTCAATGTGTGGTTTGTGGATTCAAATTTGCACTTGTGGCTTGATAACAAGAATGCAAGAACAAATGGAAAATTAACTCAATATGAGGCTTCCCCTTTAAAGACCGATCTTCAGTCAAACTTCGAAGGCCTAAATGGATCTTTTGTTACATCTGCCCACAGGAGGATTTCCCACTCTGGCTGGGTGGAATCATCTCAGGGGAAGATAACTACTCACATTTCACAAGAATACAAGTTCATAAATTCAATGACTTTTGAAAACAATGGAGATGCACAGACCGTGGAGCAAAGTATAAGAGCCAAAAGTGGTGCTATAATTGAGGCGCCCACGGGGACACTATTATCTACTCAAGTTGATAGGTCTTTTCCCACATATATGTATTTTGCTGAGGTGGACAAAGGTAATAACACCTATCTTGAGACAGCAAATTTTTCAAATGGATTCAATATGGATATCTCCATTGTTGGCCCAACGAATAGTTTTTTCAGTTCCTTAGATAATACTCAGAATGCAGAGGGCTATATTGTTATCCAGAATAGCTTAGTTAGCAGTGGGTTGGGAAGCACCCAACAGACGTACAAGTATCAGAGTACTGAAGGTTGCTATTCTAGATCTTTGAGTGTAAGCAACTATACGTTTCTTTCAGATCAGATAGACACTTTCTGTGGCAACACGTCTTGATACTTTTAAGGAAACTTTCCTTCATTGAAAGCCTTGACAGGCAACACAAAGGTAGGTTCTTCTTTTCCAATTATTTTGATTGGATGACAGGCAATTTCATTCTCAGATGTTTGTAAATCACCAACTTTTTTCTATTATTTGATATTCCATTTTTACTTCATAGTACTATGGTTAAATGGTAAAGAATTGAATTGGTCCGTGCTGTGTAATCCTACCTTTCAGTGCTCTGCTAAATAAAACCACAATTTGAAGAGAACAAATGTCTCATTACTTACAGTTAATGCATGCTATTTTGTTTCAGAGCAAAATGTTTCCTGGAAAAACACGTAAAAGCCAATTCTTCATATTCATGACAGCATGTACCTCGCTCCTGAATTGATGGAACGTAGTGAAATTTGTATAATTTTTAAATTATTCAACCTTTTTCCATTGAGATGCCAGAAAAGGCAGTGATTTGATTCAAATCCATGCCCATGAGACAAAGCTTTGATTTTTGCTGTAAGAATACAGTACAATGCAATTCCCCTGAGAACCAAACAATGTTGATTTGCTGTGTCCTCTCTTCTCTCTCAGTTTGCATAAGCCTACATTTGGCTGGGGAGTTTTCTATTAATGTTATTGTTGCCAACTCTCTTGCAGATCAAACATAATTAGGGCTATGAAATGATAATTCTATATTTGCTTTCACAACAATATAAGTGTTTTTGCCATTTCCTTTAAAAGCTATTTCCATCCTCAGGATGCTCTTTTGAAGGTGAAACAGAGGAAAATTGTCCTGAAACATTCAGCAAAATACTTTAGGCATATTTAGAGAGATTCTCGCTGATTTTTTTCTTGCTTATTGTTTTCCCTCAGAGATAACATCAAAATCATTTTACTACTACTTCCTCAATAAGAAGTTTGTCTTATTTGCTGTCAAGATGCTAACTGATATTCTCATGCACGAGGAAGAGAAAGATATTTCAACAAGACCTAATTCCAGTGTGTCCTGTAAGATGAACAATATGATAGTCTTGTTTTCAAGAATTGTGTGCCAACTGCAGGACAATTTTTGCTTTTGAACCACATGATTTAACTTACCAGCATATGATAATTGTATAAATTTCTGGTCTAACTAGTTAAGGCTGCAAAATTATTATTTAGTTTAAGAACAAGGAAACCCAGGGACGGATCCCAAGCCCTTTTTTGGTGAAAAATGGACTGGGGTAGTCCCCTAGCTATCCCCAACCCTAGCCATCCCCAAATCTGAGAAATTGTAGGAGATGTTCCAGAAACTTGGGGACGGCAGCAATTCTCAAAGGGGAGAGGTTGGGACGTCTATAAAGACCCCTAAACATCTCATGGCAGCTGTTCACCTTTTCCCAACTAATTTTTAAAAAACTCAATTGTTGTAAAAATACATTCTTTATTTCTTCTTATGGGCCTTCTCAGCCTTAAATGTTTGATAAATTGCATACACGTTAAACTATATATGTCAGTTCTAACTGCAACAAGTCTGGACTGAGCTAGGTCTGCAACAGATTTGGTTGCAGGTTTGAGTTTCAGCTGTTTGTAGGTCAAAACAGCTATAAAATTCATTAAACACCTTCCCAAATCATCAAAGATCATCTCTTAAGATTACCCAGCAGCGACATACAACACCATCACTACCAAACAGCAATTAAGAGGTCAAGAAATGCAGCAAATCATAGTACCTAAGAGATCACAGAGAGGTTCAACCTGTACAGGGCCATACTTTTCAGGCTTGAAACCACTCATAGTCCTTCAAAGTGACATTTTAAGGCTAGAAATGAACATCAATGGGATAGCTTGTGTAGACTAATCAAAACCATCAATATTGATGGTCAAACAAGGGCATTAATTCAACACAAATGTCATATGCTAAGGTTCTATAACGTATATATGCATGTTTTATCTATGATTTTACGTGAATGTATAAAACTTTTCTATATATTTTTTTTAAAATTATTAATTTGTACAGACGTCTTCTTTTCCATCCCCTAGCTGTCCCCAACATATGAAAAAAATAAAAAATAAAAAAATCACCATCCCAGAAATGCGTCCTCCAGTCCCCTGCCATTCCTGTCCCAAAATCGGGCTAACATGTTTAAAATTTGTTATGGAATTTCCATTAAGGATGCATCCAATAGGAACAATTAAAAAATCTCTTAAACAGAATTTTAATAGCTACTTGGGAAAAAATTCATAGCAAGACATGAAATTGAGTTATCTACTCATCTACCATACAAGCTCTTCTTGAGATCAGTCATCATACCACAGCTGTTAATAGCTTTGGTTTAAACTAATCCTACTTTAAACTTGGATATTTCATTAGGAGGCGCTGCAGTAAACTCTAGTTCATCTGTGTAGACTCTAATTGCGTCATTTAATAGGCTGTGTAGAGGGATCAGATGAAGATATACAGAGCAGAATGATCGTGGTAACCTGCAACCCAGATCTTACAGAGCAGAATGATCGTGTGAATTTTTCTCAATTCACAGGAGAGGATTTGTTATTGTTGGGTTGCTGTTTTCTGAACTCATTAGGTCACCAGTCTGTGGTTCCTGGACAGATGAATGATGAAATCCAGTTCAAGCCCGATTGCCATTTGTCCTTGACACAACATAAGCTTTGTAGTTCCATAAACGTGATTGTTGTTTTCTCCATAGCAGCAAAAACATTGTCTAGGGAAAAGATATGCAAATCAAAAGTATGAGATTTTCTGAAAAATTAAAAAATTAAAAAATCAGCATTTCAAATAAATGTAAAAAATGTAGAAAAACATAAAAATATAGAGAGCAAATAAAATAAAGTTTTTTGAATTTTAGAAAATAGATTTTGTCATTTATAATCATATTGCTGATTGAACAGGCATAAACTCAGTTACTTTTAATAATTGAGAAATTGTTGAAGTCTGTGAAGTAATTAAGATTTTTTTTAAAATCAGATTTTTTATTAGGGCAGTCACCAAGAAGTTATCCGAAATCAAAATCTGGCTGTATATGAAGTAATCGAGACTAAAATGTATCATACCTTTTAAGAGGACAGTCATCAAATAGTTGTCCAAGTCAGATCAAATATTAGCGAAGTCTATGAAGTAACTGAAGTGGGAATTTATTAGACAGTAATCTCGCTGCTGTTGGGAATTTAATAAACGAGGAAGCTTTTTTGAGTTGATACGAGGCTTTCATTGTGATTGAGGCAAGAAGTTTGTATGGGTAGCTCAATATTTGAGAAATCTATCAAATCATATTTCACAATCGGAATACTTTCTATGTCATAATGACAATTAACAAGTCCTTTCTATGGAGTAGAATTCAACAAAAGACATTTGTTTAGTTGAGACAAAAGATTACAAGCCACTGGTTATAGCACCTAGCATGTAACTACTAGTTAAGGTGGGATAAATGTTAGTATTAAAATTAAATTTATTAATATATATTAAAATAAAATATTAAATTTTATAACTACTTTATAACTCATGCGTTGGGTGTACAGAGAGCTTGGGTCATATAGAAGTTGAAATTTAGAACAGATTCATTAGCTGCTTCAACATATATTTCACATACCACCTACAATTTGGGATAACGGCCCTGTTAAATTCGATTGATGACCCCATCCCTCTTGCCAGTTTTTTGTTTAAGGTTTTTTAGAAGTTGGAAAGAAAAATAAGGAAATTAAAAACTGATGTCGTTCCACAAAAAAATTGATTCCTCCTAGACGTGGCCCGTGATTTTTCAAGTTTCTCTAGGGTTTCACAGGTTTTTGCAACAATAGTTTCTTTTGTTTGTACTGATTCTAACATGATTTTAATATGCTGTAAATGAAAAAAACTTCATTGAAATTTTGATCAACAATTCTTTTCATGAATCGTGATATCTTCAGGTAAAAGATCAGGTTTCTAGAGGAATCACGATTGATTACGTATAATTTAATTTATTTTGTGCAGATTCTCTGTTTTTCAACTCAGTAGGTCACTAGTCGTTAATTACCTGACAAACGTCTAGCTCATACATATTTTCGTGAAACAGCATTCAACTCTGTAATTGCTTGCGTCTTGGAGGGCAATAAATCTTGAATTATGAAACAGTAGGATAGAGATGTATGGATACACATGGCAGGTCAAGCTTTGTTTAGTGGGAGAACAATAGCAAAGTACAAGTAGCCCTTACAAGCTCTTTGTTAACTGTGACCTAAAACCGTCTACCAGTAGCCCTGACCTCCCTGGTATTTATGTTCTATCGCTTTGACAAATACCCTAGCAGGTCTTCATTTATTAAATAATCCAGCACAAACAATTTTGCCAATTTAAATCTCTAGTGAGTGTTCATAGGGCTGGGTTTAAAAGATTTATAAGAGAAATATTTAAATGAATCCCACTCATGGAAAGATCTTCATTCCTTTTAAAACCTACTGCAGTAAATAAATAATTAAGAGAAATCTATTGGTTCTGCAACAGGCATAACAGCAAATCTATAATAACATGAAACTTATCAACAAAGTACTTGGAATGATGAAGGAAACCTTATTAATGCATTTGTAGAGCCAACCAATCAGTTTGCGGACCACAATATGGAATTTGAGTTGCAGAATATCTAAGTTTTAATATTGCTGTTCACCAGTCCGTACATACCAGTCTTCCAATATTTTTTCTCCTCTTTTTACATCAGAGACTCTTTCCAATTTATAAGACACCCTATAATAACTGACTCCAACCATCATCGTTGAGTTGGGTATTTTAAAACTATTACAAACTAAACTTCCCTCTAAACCAGCGGTTACCTTTTTTAATTTATTGTTTGAACTTGAAAAACCATACAATGGTTTTATTAAACATTAAATTCTTTTCTATACCTAAACCTATCTTAAGACTTAATATTATTTTAGCATCATTATAGGTTTCAAGACTGCCCAATTGATTTGATGACCTTGTTTATACATTCCTTCCTTCTGATTTGCTTTTAAGATTTTTGTGGCCCTTATAATCTTCACCTGTGGCTTGAACATTTGAGGTGCTCCTGCACCACTAATTTAGACAGTTGCATCCTACAAGTGTTTTTTTTTTTAAAGTCCATTTCCTGATGGATTTTAATCTCTTGGGAAATCTAGGGATTTGGTTGATTAAATCCTGGATCTGACCTTTTTGAAAGACTTGGAAGACATTTAGAATTCAGGCTAGGTTTTTCTCTATTGTATCAATCTCTAATATTTAACACGGTAGAATCACTCGTTCACAAGCAAAGCAAATAAACCCCAAATTCTATTGGAAATGCAAGATTTCCACAATTTAATTCTACAGTGGAGATAAAATTAGAAGCGTGGACATAAATGGCTTGAAATATCTGAATGATTCTTTTTGTTGGATTAAAAGCTGATGAAGTTATCAGCTCTTGCATTTGTCATTTACGATGTATTCATTTGGCTCATAAAAGCATAGATCATTTTGGGAAAAAAATTGGACAAATGAGAATAATATAATATTTAAAAAAAAAAATTAAAAAACATATAAAAATAAAGAAATCAGATTTAAAAAAATATTAAAACTTAAGAAAAAAAACTGTAAGAAATTATTATTTTTAAGTTAAAGAATATTTTCACATCATAGCGAGCTATAGTAGAAGCAAATAAAATATGAAATATAAAGTTACAGATTACATTGATTTCAAAATATAGTATATATTCCTAGAATATGTAGAATATATGCAATAGAATATGCAAAATCTTTAATTTTAGAAAAGTTTTATACTAGTAGTAGTTGTTGTTTATGTCAACTGATAGAAATGATTTGTGTAACTAAATGAAAGGAAAATAAGAAGTATTATGGTTGATTTTATAATTATAATTAGATTAGGTTTTCAATTTAACATATGTTTAATTAGGGTTATAGTTAAGATTGAGGTTAGACTTCAAGTTGGATTTAGGATTATGTTTCAAATATATCTTAAATTTTTAATATCATTTAGGATTATGGTACACAAAATTTCTTAAAATTCGTTATATGGTATAAGATTAGGGTTAATTTATTTAAATTTTAAATAGGTTAGGATTCAATTTGGTTGTGTAAGTATTAGAGTTAGGTTCAAAGTTTAATTTATTAGAGAAAATTTTGGAAGGTATTGAAAACTCATTTTTTTAGAATAAGGGTTCAATTTTTACTTATGATTTAATGAAGGTTAACATTAGGTTAATGGTTAATTTATTAAGATAGATGGATTTATATTTTTAGGATGTGACTACAATTTTCAATCCATACACAAATTCAAATGAAGTTAGGATTCACATTATGTTTAAGGTTTAAGCCATCGTTAAGGCCACATTGTAGTTACATCATGATTAAATTTTGGATTGAGGTTTAGCCTAGAGTTAAGGGTTTGAAAAAATGGTTAAGATTAGACTTGGGATTATGATTATAGTTAAGATTGAGATTATGGTTATAGTTAGGATTTACATAATGGATAGCTCTAAAAGTTGTGAGAATATAATGACCCTAGAATACATTATTAATATAGGTAAATATATGCTTGTATTATGTATTATGTTGCATTACAATAAATTAATTTGTTTTAAATGAATAAACAATTGTTATAATAATGAAAATAAAAAGAAGTAGAAATTAATTTACATATATGATAAACATTTATAAATTTTAAACCTTTTTATGTAAAAAAATTAAATTATAAAATTAAACTATAAATTTAAATCTAAAATCTAGATACAAATAAAATCTTTCTATATTTATTTATTGAAGATATGTGAACAATGTGTTTTTGTATGCATTTCATTTTTATCTTAATAATTACTAAATTAAAGAATAGAAATAAAAATAAAGGAATAGAAATAAATATGTATAATACATATTTTAATTTTTCTTTCTTTCATACAAAATTTATTTCTAATTTTTCAAAAGGATTTAATATAAATTGAAAACTAAAAAACTAAAATCTAGACTTAAATGTAAACTCTGTTCTATTTTATATTTTTGCATGCATAGTATTTCAAATTGTAATTGATATGAAAATAATATTTCTATATTTTTACTATTAACAACATTTATGGTAGAAATGAATCTACATATATAACAAACTTTTCTAAATTTTAAATCATTTTTATGTTAAAAAGATTCAAATGATAAAATTAAATTATAAATTTAAAACTAAAATCTAGATAGAAAGGAAATGTTTCTATATATATTGAAGATAAGTACATGCATGTATTTTATTTTTATCTTAATAGTTATTAAATTTAAAAAATAGAAATAAATATATGCAAAACATAGATTTGAATTTTTCTTCTTCATCAAAAGTCATTTCAAATTTTAAAATTATATAAAATTCTATTTTTAATTTTTCAAAATGAATCAATTTAAATTAAAAACTAAAAAGCTAAAAATCTAAATGTAAACTTTCTATATTAGATTTTTATTCTATTTTATGTTTTTGCATGCATATCATTTCAAATTGTAATTGATATGAAAAAAATATTTTCATATTTTTCCTATAAACAACATTTTTATTAAATAATAAAATCTAGATACAAATGTAATCTTTTAATTTTGTTTTTAGAAATTTTGTATTCTATTATCTTTTTGCATTTCAAATTCAAATTTAAGATTTTTTTTTTTGAGACAAAACAATAATTAGTTTAATCATGAATCTAAAATAAAAATTTACATATAAATTGATTATTATTATTATTATTAAGATTTATAAAAAGTATGAATCATCGTCAACATATTTGATGTGATAAAAATAATACAATTTCAAGATCTTTCATAAACAACATAGAGTTACGAGCACGTCAAATCTAGCCTATCAGAAATGACTTGAGCATGAAATTGAGAAAAAATTATAACTAATGTGATTTAATTATGTTTACACTTCTTTGTTGCCATACATGTATTTTCATTTCCTTTTCCTTTTGTTTCCTCAATTGTGCTATAATCTAAATTCATGCATTTTCTAACTACTCACTATGTATTTATTATTATGTTAAACTTGTCAAGCAATTCAAACTAGTATATAAACTTGTGGTACTATAATCCCCTCATATATCAGCAAAAGTAATGAACATGCGCAAAAAGAGAAAATAATTGAAATTGTTTAAAAGCAAGAATATCCAATAGAGCGTTCACAAAGTTAGAAATGGGAGAAAAACATAGGTTAATTAGTAGCTTGTATAAGTTAAATAGAGGAAAACTTAGAAACTTATGGAGAAGAAATCAAAATTAGAAACTTTCCCACAAGATTGACAATGCTAAAGGAAACTTCAATTTTAAAAAATAAGGTTTTTTTACATTAATGAAAAATCATAAAACCTAGAAGTCTTACAACATTTCCATCGAAAAAAAAAACTTGGGTAGCTTATATAAATTAAATAGAGGAAAACTTAGAAAATTATGGAGAAGAAATAAAAATTAGAAATTTTCCTACGAGATTGACAATGCTAAAGGAAACTTCAATTTTTAAATTTTATTTTTTAATTTTTTTTACATTAATAGAATATCATAAAATCAAGAAGTTTTGCAACATTTTTGTTGAGTCTTACAACATTTTTGTCAAAAAAAAAAAAATCGAGAGCAAAGCTCTCACAATAAGCCTATCAACTTAATAATAAACATTTTTAATATTGAATTTTTTTTATAAAGAATAATTTTATGTTCAAAATAGTAGACTTCCATTTTTGTTTCGTTTCGAAAATAAATTCAAAGATATAGATTGGGCTGGCCAATTTCTGTTTTCTTTTGATCATGAGTGTTTATTACCTTTTTTAATGAATGTTTATTGCCTTTTTGAATGTTTATTACCTTTTTAATTGAAATGAATATACTTTTATTAAGAAAACAAAGTGTTGATACAACATAATGCCGTATAAAAGAGTTTTGCAAATAAATTATAAATCACACAAATATTATGCATCACCTATACGTCCAAACACCACATAAATTTTGGCTTACAAATCTAGGGCTTCATTAAATGCTTTGGCAGGTGTGAATAGTTTGCACACTATGATTGCTCATTATGGTGCATCTCAGTTTTTATTAACCTCTTTAACTAAGTTTAAAATAAGACCATCAATGGAATTGTTGGGGAGAGATCAATAATTGTATCACATCTTAACATTGATTTTGTCAAAGATGGTTATAATTCCTACCCTTTAGTCTATGAAGGCATCAACAATTGTTAGCCCAGAATTGATAGATAACTATTACTAGGGGTTTGTGGTTGGAGTATCATAAAGTCCACTCCATACTAGAATGGAACCTGAGTAGTCATCAATTTGAACGAAGGTGCTTGTGGGTAGCAATTTAGTGAGGTATAATATTTTTATGGCATCTATTGACATGATGTTAATAACAACTTTTAGGGGAATGGATCTAGTACTTGGACACTTTCAATGGTTGTGATATAGATATTCATTTAATATCTATACTAATTGACTTAATGTTTAATTATTTTTATAACATTGTACCAATGGTTGTAAGCTTAAAGTTGTTAGTACAATGATGACTACCCATAATTGAATGAGATGTACCCTTAATTGTAAAAAGTAACCAATGATGTGATGCCACATCAGTTGTGCAAGTACGGGTATCCTTTTTATTTGGGTTGTTTTGGACAACTTGACAAAAAACACATTGATGTGGCATCATAACTGATGATGTGGATTTGAAACCTTAGTTATAAGAAAATGACTTGCCAAGTAAGTTGTAAAAAAATGGAAGTGATTCAAAATTTCCATGTAGATCAACCAACGCATTTCAAATATTTTTTTAATATGATTATACTAGTGAAAAGTAACTTTCTAAAAAAAATTGGCCAATATACCCTCTACATGAATGTTGTTGGTATATATTTCTTCTTCCTTCTTGTTTTGATGCACAAACATTCATTATTTATTTTATTTTTTTCAAGTTTGGAATTTCCTTTATAGCCTATGTCAATGGAATTGAATTCAACCTTTTAAGTTCTTGTACGAGGTTCGACTTACTAGAAAAGAGACTTTGAAGATGGTTTTGGAGATAATACTAATTTTAATTTCTTGAAACATGATGCCCAAATTGAAATAGTTTTAGAATGAGAATTGAAGACATGACACCGACAAGCTTTGAAGAGGCTTCCGAATACGATCTTGGAGTAACCCTAGAATTTGGCTCAAAGATGCTTTAGAATGTGGCTCCAAGTTAATAATAGATGGGCTTTACAAAATTCCTTAGAAAATATTAGTTTTTGTTTTAGTGTTTTTCAATTTATTTCCAAGAATCTCCTCCTCAACAATGATCTCAACTATCCACAACTCCTAACGTATGAAAGTTAAGGTTACAAATTATTTGTATGTGTGAACATGCCCTACAAATACCATTTCTACTTTAGCATAATAAATCATTTCCTCCATGGATTTTCTCACATCTTCTCTATCTCCCTTATGAGTGGTGTTAGTGTTGTACCAAGGTGCATGCAAGAGAGCTATAAGTCATGGTGGTCTTTTTCGATCCACCCTTCCAAGATCCGCCCAAATTTTGTTCTTGCAATTTTTTGTTATCTATCTACTATGTTGTATGTGTTTGTGTTAATAAGGGGAGCACCCTTCATCAAGCATCTCCTTAGTATCACATCACTTTGTCCAATGCTTTCTCATTATGCTATGATTTTTCAATGAAAATTTGTAGTTGTCCAATCTCACTATTACTTATTACTACATTATTCAGTTTTAGCTTGTAGAGATTGTTCTAATGTTCTCTTAGCTTTAATTTATTCAATCATGTTGATTGTAATTGCTTATGTTTCATTATGTGGGTTATCTTTGTAATACAAATTCCTTGTATTCCTTTGATTTTAGAGCATTTAAACTATTTCCTTTGTATGATAATCAATGAATAAGGTATTTCCTCTATCTCTAGATTTCTTCAATTGATCTTTCAGAGTGTCAATTAATTTCTTAGACTCTATCAAATTGTCCTCTAATTCAAGAATATGAGTGTTTAATTTGTTAAGGTCATCAGGAGTTCTCAAGAGTCGAGTCTAAACACTACTAGATGTTGTCATCAGGATTTTGTTGGATTTTTGGCATAGCTAATCTAGTTGGTTGATTTATGTTGTTGATGATTAGAGCATAATTGATAACATGATAATTAGTTATACTACTTTTCATTGATGTCAAACTATTTGGCATGATGTTTTGGCTTGATACAATATCTTTTAGAAGGAATATATTGTTGTTACAATGAGATGCTACGTGATTTAAATGATATGTCAATAGGAATCTTATCGGGTAATAGTTGAGACACACAATGGTTGATAGATGAATGGTTTCTTTTTAGCAATGTACGCTAAGGAGTTAGTTGATTTTACCTATGGATTTTATTCATGAATATGTTGCTCAAGTTATGAGTAAACGAGAAGGTAATTTAGGTAGTTGGAAGAAAGTAAAGAACATGACATATATCAGTAAACTATTATCTTATTGATGAACTCGAATGGAATCTTATTGGTACAAAGAATTTCTTATTGAACATGGTGAGGACTTATAGGTGAGCGAGGAACAATTGATGGATTTTTAAGATTTAATTATAAAATTAGAGGCTAAATAATTCAAAGCGTAATTTAAGGAATGAGGTGATGACATGAGGATCAGGTAAAACATTTAAGGAAGATTCCTCATGAGGTTTCTAAAAGAGGAAATTGACTTATGGAAGAAGGAATTAGAAGGATATTGTGATCAGGAGTTTCTACTCTAGGAAGGGGAAAAAAGAAGTTTGGTATCGCAAAATCACATTGTGATAGAGGAGAAGAAAAAGAAGATTGTGACAAAGTTTATTGTGACTATATATCCTTTAAAAAAATTGTGATCACAAAGGAGGATACATATCAGATGAAAGAATCATATTGATATATTATTGTATTACAGTCTTTATTGGGTTTGACTTACCAAGTTTAGTACAAATTACATAGTATTTGTTAGCTATCACTCTCTAACAATTGTGATAGTAAAATCCCTTAATCAGGTGACCCTAATAGGTCTATTGGAAATCCTTTAACAAGGTGACCTTTTCAAAAGAGTGTTTGAAATCCTATTGTAAGCTTACTCCTAACATGGTATAAGATTTTAATAGGTTTCTAGTTAAATCCCTTAAGTAGGTAGCATTTAACAATGCTTTTGTAACCCTTAACTAGGCAGGCTCCTAATCGGGCATATTCCAAAAGATCAAAAATATTTGTGGGCATCAATATTACATTGTGGTTTTCACCCTAATCGGGTTTCCATAATATAAATACTAGTATTATTATTATGTGGATGTTTTATATATGTTGCATGGATTTTTAATGTTTTCATAACTGATAATGTTATTATAGGTTGAATAAGGTTTAATCGACAAATCTATTTGAAGGAGTTTTGGGACTGTGAATTTTGTTTGGGTTGGTGATTACTAATTCACGCCCCCCATCCCGAACAATCTATCCTACACCTACAATTGGTATCAGAGCACTAGTTCCATGAACTTTCAGAAGGCTTAACAACTAAGGAAATAGATCTCAAGATGTATAGGAAGCATGCATTTAATTTTAACAATAATGTGGATGATTTTGACACATGGGCAAGAAGGATGAAGTTGCACATGTTAGGACTCTCAGTCAATGTAGTTTACCATCTTACCATTGAATACACATCATCTGTTGGTAATCCTACTGATGTACAAAGAAGAGAAAGTTGGTTCATAACCTGGTAATGATAGAACTTGCAAGTGCCCTAAACAATTCAAAGTACATGGGCATTAAAGATCTACCTTCAACGAAATAGATGTGGGATAAGTTAGTAATAGTACACAAAGGAGATAAACATGCCTTGCAAGCGAATTTTGACAATTTGAAAGGAAAGTATGACGATATGAAGATGCATGAACATGAAACCATTTCACAGTATGGAACATGGATAAAGGAAAACATTTCAACCATCAAAGTAGCCAGAGGAAAACTCAAAGAAAATGAAATCATAAATATGATGCTTAGAACTTCCACAAAGGTATGCAATTAAAGTTTCTTCCATACAAGAGTTTAGGAAAATTGATAAAAGTAAGATTATAATTGACTCACTTATTGGTAGGCTTACAACATTTTAATTGAGTAATTTTGGTTAGAGCCAACTTACTATTAAAGTTGCATTTCAAGCCTCAACAAATGTTAGATCATCTAGGAAAGGAAAATTGTTGTTTATGATTATGATGACTATTAAGGTTTAGCTGCTAAAGAAAAAGAGTTGGAAGAACTCAAAGCATTAATAGCCAAGAGATTTCCTAAAGCAGTAGGAACATACAAACGGAAAAGCCCTATTGCATGTTGGAATTGCAGACTAATCGATCACTTTGCACACAAATGTCCTAAAAACCAAAAAAGGAGAAGGAAAGACAAATACAAAAAACACAAATATTTTAGTCAAAAGAGAAATAAGATATACTACATAGTTAAAGATTAAGAAAATGAATACAATATTGATGGAGACTATAACAATGAGGAAATAGTGTTTTTTTTTTCAAATAAGAGAAGATCCCTCTATTGACAATACTGAAACTACAGAGGAAAAAGCTTTGATCTCAAGTATGAACTATAATAGTGATTGGATTATTGACAATGGATGTATACATCCTATGTCTAGAGATAAGGACAAATTTACAGCTATGGAACAATGCAATGGAGGTTCAATCAAATTTGGAAATGGTGCTCCCTGCATAATTAGAGGTAAATGTTCTATCGCTTTAACCGATCAAATCACTTGCGAAGATGTTTATTGGGCCGATGGATTGAAGTACAATTTACTAAGTGTATCTCAATGAAAAACGATTCAAATTTTAGTTTAGTAATGAAAGTGTAAGATCTATAGAAAGATTGGTGAACTGATTGCTACCAACGAACATATAAGAGGCAACCTTTTTAAGTTGAATACTAAATTTTGTCATTGTTTAATTGCTATAGTAGAAGAAAGATAGTTATGACATTAAAGACTTTGTGATATTTCTATCAGGATTTAATTGTGTGATTTGAGTCAAACTCATTGACCCATGTTTCATGAGTAGTGATTCAACATGAATCCATCTCTCATGAGAATAAATGGAACACTTAGCACTCATTGGATCTAGGTGATGCTCATAGGGGTGAAGCACAGGGACTTCCCAGGAGGTCACCCATCCCAGTACTACTCCAACCTGAGTGCGCTTAATTACGGAGTTTCCTCCATGGTTAAACCCAAAGCTTGCAACCCCATTTGCAAAACCTTCACCAAGTGTTGTGCCTTATGAACTAGTCATTAGAAAGCCCCTTAAGCTCATCAATTGATAAGTAGGAGATAATTTCCATAGCAAGTCAAATTGTGATATTGCTATCAGGATTAAACTGTGTGATTTTTGAGTTAAACTCATTGACCCATGTTTCATGAGTAGTGATTCAACATGAATCCATCCCTCATGAGAATAAATGGAACACTTAGCACTCATTTGATCTAGGTGATGCTCATAGGGGCGAAGCACTAGGACTTCTTGGGAGGTCACCCATCCCAGTACTACTCCACTAGCCTGAGCGCGCTTAACTACAAATTTCCCTCCATGGTTAAAACTAAAGCTTGCAACCCCATTTGCAATACCTTCATGAAGTGTTGTGCATTATGAACCATTCATTAGAAAACCCCTTAAGCTCATCAATTAATAAGTAGGAGATGATTTCCACAACAAGTCAAATTGTGATATTGCTATAAGGATTTAACTGTGTGATTTTTGAGTCAAACTCATTGACCCGTGTTTCATGAGTAGTGATTCAACATGTATCCATCTCTCATGAGAATAAATGGAACACTTAGCACTCATTGGATCTAGGTGATGCTCATAGGGGTGAAGCATCAGGACTTCTCGGGAGGTCACCCATCCCAGTAATAACCCCATTTGTACTAGGATGGGTGACCTCCCGGGAAGTCTCAGTGCTTCACCCCTATGAGCATCACCTAGATCCAATGAGTGCTAAGTGTTCCATTTATTCTCATGAGAGATGGATTCATGTTGAATCACTACTCATGGAACATGGGTCAATGAGTTTGACTCAAAAATCACACAGTTAAATCCTGATAGCAATATCACAATTTGACTTGTTGTGGAAATTATCTCCTACTTATCAATTAAAGACTTTGTCATGTGAACTTTGGTAATTAGGTAAAAGTGAGCAAAAAAAAATCGTTAGAGGAATACAAATATTGAACAAACTTGATAATGTAGTATATAAGCAATATTAATTAGTGAAGATGACTAGTTCATGTTTCACAAGTAAGGTCTACTCTACCAAACACATTTTAGACTTGGTACACATAGATTTATGTGGTTTGATTAGAACATAAATCTACCATGGAGATAAATATTTCATACTATTTGTTGATAACTATGCAAGAATGATGTCACTAATGTTCTTAAAGGTTAAATCCAATGTCTTCCATAATGTTCAAAATGTACAAAACAATATTTGAGAAAGAATTGGAAGAATTTTAAAATATCTTAGATTAGTAGAGGTGGCGAGTTTACTTCAAATGAATCCAATAAGTATTCTGATGAGAATGGAATCAAAACATAATTGATTGCATTGAGAATGCATCAACAAAATGGAATTACAGAAAGAATAAACAAATCTATTGTAGAATGTGCCAAAACTTTGTAAATCATAAAGGAGTTGCTCAAAATGTTCAGAGAGAAGTTGTTAGTATTGTTGTGTACTGATGAATTGAGTACAACTCGAGAAAGGAACAAATAAGACACCATATGAAATCTGGTATGGATGCACACGTAATGTTAATTACTTTTAAATCTTTTGAAGTAAATGTTATATCAAGAAGGATGACAAAGATTGAAATTTTGACAGTAAATGTGATGAAGGAATGTTTCTAGGCTACTCTACCATAAGCAAAGATTACAAGTGTTTGAACAAAAAGACAAACTAGATAATTGTGAGGCCTTGCCCCAACCCACATAGCATAGATGATACATTCACATTTTGACATTTCATGATGTAATGGTTTGACACACTTGTGATTTAGGTAGACGCAAACTTCTATGGTTAAGATATTTTAATACTGCATTATGATGACACTCACTTATGTTGTAGGACCTAACTTATATGTTTTAATGATTGATGATACATGTTTTCAGTATTTCACTATTTTGATCTAAACTAATTTCTAGAGATGCTTGAAATGTTAAATTGTAATGTTAGGATTTTAACTTATGATATGTACTAGGACCTAGTTCACTTGCTTAATGATTCGATTGTTAGGGATTCAGTGTTTCACTGTTATGATATGAAATGCATTATGATGATATTCAAAATGTTAATTTGACTATATGATGATATTCAAAATGTTAATTTGACTATGTTAAATGGAGATTAATGTTGATATGCAGATTTTGATATTAAAATGTTTTGATTATTCCTTATGAAATGATTAGAAAGGAAATTTGAATGTGATAAGTGAATATGCTAATTAATGTGAATTATGCAATATTGACTTGTAATGTACATATATACATGTATTTTTATATGATTTTCCTTGGAATATTGATGCTCAAGTTTAGTGTGTAGGGAACTAATCATGGAATTAAATCGGAGAATCAAGGCTCAAACTTATGTAAACACAGTTAAACCAAGGATGAATCTTTGAAAGACTCAAAACCTCATTGTAATGTGCTTTTCTTTTCACAAATGTGAGTATGTATATGTGTGATAGATTTAATTTCATGAGTAATTAGAGGCATGACATTGTGAATTATAATGTGCTTTAATGTGTCACTTGACACTTGTATTGTCCATGTGTAGATGACATGTCATTTAAGGTTTTGCCAAGAAGCAACCTAACCCAAACCTAACCCCAATGTAGTACCCAAGTTAACCTCACATGGAAAAATGTTAGGAGAAGTCTCCATCCATTTGAAATTCAAATTCCAACTTCCTACTAACTTTTGGGGATCTAAAAGTGGTCCTAGGGGGTTATTTTGGTGGAAAACTGGTGCCCACGTGATAACAGTATGGTTTGGGGTCCAAATCTCACCATAAGTTGGTTTAGATGACTTAGGAGACTCTCCAAACAAGTCACTTTCAAAGCAATTCGAAATTGGAGTGTCAGATGACTTCTTCCACACTCTCCTAGTTGGTCAAGGTGATATTTTTATATGGAGACAATGGTGTAAGTAAGTGTGGCTTATGTTATGGCCATTTTTAGATAGTGAGGGTTTTAGGATTTAGAGGACTTGGGATCATATTAGTGGGTTGTCTACCCACTCTCTAACTTTAGAGACACTTAGGGTTTGGAGACTTGGAGGGAAGGAAAATGGATCTCTTCTTCAACTTTCATGGTCATTTTGCATAGGACCAAGGTGGTCCTTCTTGTCCATGTAGTTATTTTTCTTAAAAACTTGCATAATGGTGTTGCATTCATGAGCATGAAGGAGTGTGAGTTCATATTGTAAGTAGATGACATTGTGTTGTGATGTAAATGAGGATTGGTTGCATTTTTTTCTTGCCTCTTGTTTCCTTTATTTTTGGATATGAGTGTTGTTTATGCATTTGACAACTTCACTCACCCTTTGGGAAGGGAAGAGAAGTCCAAGGTGAAGGACATTAGGCTTGACAGTGTAGTTGAGAGAAAGCCTTGGAGTATGGGCTCCATTGTAGCCATAATCATTCATAGCTTTCTTTGGGAGTGATAAGGGATGTATGGTGGAGAGAGAAAGTTTATGGAGTATGGGCTCCAAGAAAGCTATAGTTGATGGTATTGTGTTTGGGAATTCATTGTGAAGAGGAGGATGATTGTGAAAGCCCTGAAACGGCATGGAAATTTCTTATTGCAGATATTGTTTGATAGGGCAAGTCTTCTCTTTGAAAAGCCCACCTTCACCCTATGTTCATGGTTCCATTTGTGAACCATTGTGAAAGCCTTTGGTTGGGATTGTTCAAGTGTTGCATTGCATTGCTTATGCATTGCAAGATTGTGTATGGTATCCCATTTGAGCCTTGTTTCCCCTAGCTCAAGGGTGGTTTCTTTGGAGGCCTATGGTTGGGAGGAGAGTCTCCATGGTTCTTATTGTTTTCTTTGACATATTTGCAAGTTTTGTGCTCATTGGTTTCAAGAAGAATCTAGGGTTACCCCATGTGTTGATGAAGCAAGGAATGAGATATGTTATTGTGTAATGAATTTGAAAGAATGAGATCTCTCTCTATCTTAATGAATATTACATTGTAAAGATGCATCCTTCATTCATGTCTGTGGTGTATTGTATTGTTAAAAGGAGATCTTCATTTTAATGCACATCATTGTGAAATATAATTTCATGGAAGAGATGATAATCTTAGCAGATTATTATAGTTGATTTCATTGTAAGTTTAATCACATTAATTTAGGTGTATTGAAATGGAAGGATTGATGCATCAAAATAGTCATTGATGGAATGTAAATAGACTCATTTCAAAGGATAGCCAATATTTTGATAATTATGTATTGAATATGCATTTTTGGTATCATGATCAATTGAATCTTAAAGTAATACAAGAGAATGTATTTCAATTAGAATGTTCATGTAAAGAAATCCCCTTAAGCATTAGATTATCAATAAATGACAATCAAGTACCATTATTCATAGAAAATAGTAATTTGTTAGTTCCATGCTTGATCATGTTTTCAATTCATTTCATGTTTTAAATAATTTTTCAAGTGATTCCTAAATGGTACCTTAATCTAGGTATTTATATGGAAATGTGAATGTAGGATCATATTACTACCAACCCAATATGTTAAACATCATAGTTGAAATAAGAGGATGAATCAAATTGATAAACTTTCATAAGAAAATAGGTTTGGACATGCATATTAGTTCTCTAGATTTCATATGGGAATGGGAAAAACAAACCTCTGTCTATTACAGTCTAATATAATATTCAATGGAATATACCCTAGGATCTTTCCATATAGATAAATCAATAAAATAATTGAAGCTTTAGACTCTTATATCATGTGATTTCACCTTATGGAGGATAAATGGACATACAAAAGCCTTTTCACATCCACGTGATCCTTGGGTCACTTTTGCACCTAAAAAACCACATCCATCATTGATATGCACTCAACAATTTTTTTATATAAGAAATAATAATATATACATAAACATTTAAAACTTGGAAGGGACCCCTTTAGGTCAGTGGTCCCCTCCTCCCCCATTGCTATCCACACGCATTAGCCAAGACCATATCTTGTCAAGCCTCCCATAGATGCGCTTGTACCCTTGTATCACACCCCTCAGATCAAAAGGAAGAAAAAACTAGCAAAGGACAAGTCTTGACCAACACGAGCTGAGAAAAATAGATTGTGCAAACCCCAGCAAGCAATTAGGAGACAGTTTTTCAGTGGGAAAGAATAAAAATTGGACGCGAGGGGCCTACCGGGTTTCTCCCTGCCCTCTTTTTGGTTTTTTTCTCTTTGTTCTATTTGGGGATCTATGGCAACACTTCTTTTCTCGGCACCCTCTTCTCTCTATCATTCAATATAATCTTAAAAAAATCTAAACCTTTAAAACAACATTCCACCTCTTGAAGCAAAGCTTAAGCAAAAAAATGAGAGACAGTGGAGAATACGAAATAGTAGGAGTAGGGAAAATCAGCAATTGCATGGTAACCACAAACTTTCACACAGCGATGACAAGTCCAAAAATAGAGATAGTATCAGTGGATAAAAAAATGAGGTTAAATTTAATCATAATCATAAAGGGTAGTACACAAGAAAAAGATGGGCCTCAAAGGGGAAAGTTGGAACAAAGATCTGTGTTTGGGATGCTAACACAAAAGGGCTTTCTAATCCCTTTTAACTTCTTTGGAATACCCTCAATAGCTGCTCAAACTATGGTTTGGAATCCCAATATCAGTATATAAACCAGAGAAACAATCATTTTGAGACCGAGTATTCTAGAAAACCTCAAGAAAACCCAAACCCGAGCAAGAAATATGTATATGTCAATGCTAAATAGTACAAGAGAATCCTAAGATGTAGGAAAACCTAGCAAGCCAAATATGCCAAAAGGGGAAAACTGACAAATATCTCCCAAGAACTATGTTGAAGGCACTAGAGTTAGTGGAAAAACATGAGCAGAGGCAAGACAGGAGAGAGGAAAGTAAGGACTTGAGCCTCACTCCACACCGGTTTCAAAAAACCATGGGGAGGGTGAATCTCATATTACAAACATGATAGAAGCAGGAGAAAACAAATCCTCAAACATGTACAACCCCTCTTCAACACCTTTAACATGGTGTCTTGATTTATTTGTAAATGAACTGATGTTCATGAAAGGGAGGCTTTAAGTATTAGAAGCACAGAGCCAAGTGGAGGACAATAAGTTAAACGAGGTCATCGAATCCAATATGAAGCAAACAAATCAGAACAAATTACTCTTAGAATAGGTGCACAAATTATAGTTTAGTATGGAGAAAGGGGAATATGAGTTGATCCTATTAAGAAAAGCAATGGAGGAAATAAAAACAACAAGAGGGAGAAAAGCCAGTGAGGTAGAAAGAGAGGACCCATAAATAAAAGAAATACAATCTACAATGGCAAACATGGAATGAAAAGAAAGCCAACTTAGATAAGAAATAATAGAAGTCAAATTATGGACCCAAGTAGTGAAGGGACCATCCAACTCACCAAATGAGTTCCTAGAAAAATAAGAGGACAAATCTGAGAAGAGAAAGATAGAGATGATAAGGCAATGAATACCATCATCAAGGGGCTAAAAGATTGTGGTTAAAAAGAGAACACAAAAGACTTGGCTAGAGACTTCCTCCAAGATCATTTAGATTGGTCTGGTTTAATCCAACAAGCAAAAAGGATTGGTAAATGGACAAAGGATAAAATGAACAGACATGTAATGGTCATTTTGAAAAGCACAAAAGACAAGAACTTGATTATGAGGAACAAGGGGCTCCTCAAAGGCACCCTTTTTTATGTAGATGAAGATCTTACCATTTTTCAACAAGAGGAGAGAAGAAAAGAATGGGAAAAGGTGAAGGTAGTAAGGGACAATGGAAAGTGGGCATGGCTACAAAATGGCAAGGCACAAATAAACGAGAAAATGGACCATAAGAAATAGGGACTCGGGGTCCCCTAGGAACACCTAGATATAGTTAGTTGTAATTGTATAGGATACCCATGGAAACAAGGACCTGGTTTAGGGCCCATAGCCAAAGATAAATACATTATATTAGTCATGGATACACTTGAACATGATGGATGTAAAGTGCCAAAATATAAGGGATACAAAAAACATCCAATTTCGAACGAAAGAGTTGATAATGGAAAAGGACGTGGTGGTATCACCATTTTAATCAAGGAGACCTGAAACAAATTCGTAAAGATAGACAAATACGACCCAAACAAACAGTATATATAGTTAAAAATCATGAAAAACCAGACTATGATAAGGGTAGAAGCGTACTACTTTGCTCCAAAGGGGTCAAAAACCTACAAGAAAAAAAATCTAGATACAGAAGAACCTTACACTTCATTGAAAAAAGATATATTTATTTTTAACGCCCAAGGAGAAGTCATAATAGTAGGTGATTTTAACGCTAGGACAATGAATAATCCATCCCTCAAGTTGAAAAAAAACTACAAGAAATGTAGTGACCCATTGTGGTTAGAAGAGGAGACTGATCAATTTTGGAAAAGAGCATCAGAGGACAGCAAAGGAAATGTCAATCATTATGGGGCAAAACTCTTAGGATTATGTAGCTTACATAATTTGGTCGTATGTAATGGTATGAAAGGGTGGTCGAATTCAGGAAACATTACATGCAAAACTTACAATGGACAAAGTGTTGTGGATTATGTCATATGCTCCCAATACCACATCAAAAGAGTAAAAGAGTTAGAAATAAGAGAGTGCTCGACAGGACTAAAGTCTGAGCACAACCTAATATTTTTAAAATTAGTCTTTACCATGGAGCAACAATAGGAAGGACAAACTCACCTTAAGCAAAAGAAAGGCTTGTTTCAGGGCAGAATTCTAGCGAAAGAGGAAAATTAGAATTTTTTTAACCAAACCCTTAAAAGATTGATCTGGAGTCTGAAAAGTCCATTTAAACACAAGTAACAACAAAATGTAAACAAAGATAACTTAATTCCCATAAGTCACAAGGCTCTAGAGAAGTGCAAAAGAACTAAACCCAAAAGGGAGACCAAAAATTCTTTCCTGACAAATCCTTGGTTCGATGAGGACTGCCAATTAGCAAAGAGAAATTTGAGGAAAAATAAGACTGAAGAAAATTAAAAAGAACACAAGAAGCTCCTAAAAAAGTAAAAAGAGGTGTATGTGAGAATGAGAAGAATAGAGCTGATTACTCTAGGTAAACAAAATCCCAAATAATTTTGGAAAAAGCTGCAACAAAAGAGAAAATAAATTGAGAACAATATCATAGGACCTCAATGGCTCAAATATGCAAGGAGATTATATGAGAGGGAGGAAGATAAACATAGACCTTCGATAATCAAGAATGCAAGTGAATTTCTTACAATTGAAGACATCTCACAAGGCATAAAAAGATTAGGTAGGAGAAAGGCTCAAGATGTTGATGGGCTGCAAGCTGAGTATCTAAAATGGGGCAATGAAATATTGACACCACATATATATTGCCTCCTTAACAATGTAAACAACGAAGGGTTTCCTAAAAATTGGTCTACTAGCATGGTGATTCCCCTTCACAAAAGTGGGGACATAAATGATCCATCAAACTATCGCACTATTATGATTAATCCACTTCTAGGGAAGCTCTTTGGTAGCATAGTTGAACATACAATCAGCAAATGGGCTAAATCAGAAGGTAAAAGGGCTAAAGGATAGATTAGTTTCAGACCAAAGCATTCCACTATTGACCATGGGTTTACTCTTTGATTCCTAGTCGAAAAAGCATGGAATATAGAGGGTGTTGAGGCTTTTTGTTGCTTTGTGCATTTCAAAAAGCCCTTCCACACGGTGCCACATGACAACTCTAGCTTAGAATGGAAGAACTAAAAATTCCTATTGAACTTAGAGTTGTGACACATAGACTTTATGAGCAGGTCATGGCTAAAATCAGAACTATGGATGGGATGTCAAAATGCTTTGGCAACGATATTGGTGTTAAACAACAATGCCCCCTCTCCCCAACCTTGTTTGGGTTATACATCAACAAGCTATAAGAATGTTTAGATATTTTCTCTAATTCTATAACTACTACATTTTAGCTTGCATTAGTGCTCCTTTACCCCTTTGATAGAACTAATCTTCCTAGATCTAGTTACCATAGAATTGGGATTGAAATGATCAACGTCCTTGATCCCCCCTTTAAGGTGTTAGGGTTATGTGATAAACTTATGTTTATTTGCTTTGATTCACATTTTCCCCTACACATATTTGAAAGGGTAAATTTGAGTTCATTATCATTGCTTGAGTAGTTGAAGACAGTTGAGAGTCAAGGTTAAAGAGTTGGAAGAAGATCAGATTGATTTTGAAGCATTTGTAGAAAGATCTAGTGTGATTGTTAAAGGTATTTTATGCATTGAAAAGTTATTATTTTGAATTATTTGAAGTTTATATTGGAGTAAATAGATCATGGATAAGCCACAACTCTATAATGTTAATGATGGGCCTAGATATTAGTTCAAGAAACACTCATTTGTGTCTATGGAAGATGACCCTACTAGAGTGTTTTCTCAAACCCCAGAGGGAGTATTACATGTGGAGGAAATAAGAACATATATTCATTTTAAATTTGAGGTCATAGGTAATGATGACATATGTAAAGACCTAACTAAAATATACGAGGATGAAACTCTAAAACCCTAAGTTTGCACACCTACAAAACCTAAATATGCTACAATACGTGAACTATGAAGAGTTTGAAGAACCTGAATAAATAATGATAGTCCTTAGCAAGATCCATGACTAGTTCTTTTGTATAGGAGATAAGTCTACTATGATCACAAAGGAATTGATTCACCTTGTTACTAGATTGGATAATGTTGGCATAGTACCTATTGCCACTAAGATGGTGAAGAAAGATGTAGAGACAAACACTATAACTAACTGGGAGAAGATATCAATTACATTGTCTAACATAAGATAATAAGATGTTAGAACAATTGCAGAAATCCTAGGGTATAAGATGCATTATAAAAAAAGAAACAATTTAGTTTTTGTTGGTGTTACACATACAATTCACAAAATGGTGGGGAAAAAAGAATATTTTGACATTTGTGAGATATTGAGACAACAACAACTTGAGAACATAAGAAGAATAAAGCATGATAAGAATCAACCATTGAGATTTGGATCACTTATATTGCACACATTCTTTCACATTGTGCACAAATTTCCAAATATGAATCCTCATGCATGGACATATGACAAACCAAATAGGGCATTGATCTTTGAGTGTTATGGCATGCAATATAGAGGAGATATCTCATTGGGATTTTTTAGAATGTTCAAAGGACTTCAGAGAGACATGAAATGAAGATATAGGATACACAAAATATTGGTAGAGAATTATGTAGTGACCATTTTCTTCATGGTAGAAATAGATGATAATTTTATAGAGGCTATTGGGCTAAGGGAAATCTTTATTCATCCACTTGGATATAAGGTTGAAATAGGAAGTATTGGAGCAATATGCAAAAGTAATGCTTACACATCACATAAGGACAAAGAAGTTGAAAGATGGGATACATATAAAAAGAAATTTAGTCAATTCAGAGAAGAACTTTACAAAGAAGCATAGCAATAAAAAAGGTATTGGTTTATAGAAATGGGCAGAGATTAAAAGAAGTGAAGTTCCCTCGAGGGTTAAGCTAGAGAGCACAAGTACTCAGTGGTAACTTGACAAAATCTTAGAACCCTATGGTAAAGACTTTGACCCTATGGTAAAGATTTTGAAGGTTGTCATTGCTAGAAAAGGGTAAAAAAACTAAGTTGAACATAAGGATGCTATTAGTGTAGGAAGTTTTATCAGAGAATTAGTAGATTCATTGAAAAGGCTAAGGTGTTATTAGAATCCTAAAAGATTATAGATTGGAAATAAAGAAACTTATTGAATAAAGTAAAGCAAAAGGGTCAAAAATAGTTTATAGAAATATCGAGAAATTCTAATTAGGTCATGAAATGAGACAAGGGATACAAGTGGAAAAAAAGAAAAAGAAAAAGAGAGAGAAAGTGTGATGAATAAAGCAATGAGAAAATGTTGCATGTGTATGGAATAATGATTAGCTATCGAAATATGGAATAGTGGAATGATACAACAAGTTATCGGGTGAAGGAACAAATAGTGAAGAGAAAAGAGGACCTATCAAGTAGAGGATAAAGGCTAGTATATGTCAAATATCTTGTTGTTTATACTTAATAAGTTTGTCATCAAGATAACTAAATCCTTTAACAAGGTGGTCTTTAATAGGACTTAGAAGTTCTTTCTTTTAACTTATCCTTTAACAAGGTGAACATTGTATCAGTAGGATTATATCTATTAATAGAGTAGTCATTAATAGGACTATTGATACTCGTAATAGGGTATTAGACACTTTTAATAGGGTGTAGTCATTCAGAAGATGACATTATTGTAGCTCTTAATAAGGCACCTTATTATTGCAGTAATGAGTTGTGAGTACCATCCCCACCATAATTTTTCCCTCTAACCAAGGGTTTTCGCAAGGCCAAAATATTGTGTTATGAGTTCATGAGTTTTATTGTTTGTTTTAGTTACTTTACATTGCAATTACTTACAAAAAGAAATATTTGGTGTAAGTATTTGACAGTTTATCAATTTAAGGCATAAAGTTGTTTAAGATTTAGAAAATTGAAGCATATTGATTCAACCCCCCCTATAACTTACTAACAATTGGTATTAGAGTATCTGGTTCTCAAGAGGGAGCTTAACAACTTGGGTAGGTCTAGGAAAATGGTAAGCTACAAGTATCAAAAGGAGTTGGAAGAAGCCCTAAAGCATGCAATGAACAAATCTTTGAGTTAAATGACAAGTTAAGAGCATCCTTTACAAAAGGAAAGAACTAATTGAAAATATATAAATGAGACTTGATTATTTGGATAGGTTACCAAAGGGAAGTGTCAACTCTGAGAAAGTTGATGTTGCAATAAAGGAACTACTGGAGAAAAATAGTGAAGTCTAAGAAAAGAATAAATAATTGTGGGAAAAGATGAACCTGGTGAAAAAGAAACATGAAAGCCAAGCCATTAGAATGATTAAAATACTCAACATAATAGGAACCATAAAAAAATGGCAAAGACAATGTTGAATTGAAGTATCAAGATGTTTTAGAGACAATAACTGGAAAAGACCTAGTCATGGAAAGACAATGAAATGAAATTTAGGCATGGGATGATCTAATAAATAAAATTAGTGAGAGGAGTCAGCATCTGGAAACAAAATAATCAGAGGCTGGAGATGGAAAACAATGACATGAGTAACAAACTAAAAGCTGAGAAGGAAATCAACTCTAGACTTACAAAGTTTGAAGGAAGTATGCTTGAATTTGATAAACTCTTGATGAAATAAAAAAGAACAATTTGATGTTGCCAATTTGGGAGTTATTGACAACAACATGAAGGAGAAAGGTGAATCGTTAAAGTCTGAACAACCAATGTTTGAAGACAATGAAATAGGTAAGATGAACTACCATCTTATTTGTCATTGTTATGGTGAGTATGGTCACATAGAAAATGTTTTCAAATTTTAACAACAAATGAATGCAAAAATAATATCATTCAATGGTCACTGGTATAATTGCAACACATTTGTTCATAGAGCTAGAGAGTGCATGTTTGAACCTAATAATAGGACAATTGAAAACAACTTCAATGGATGTTTCTACAAATGCAATTTATATGGTCAAAAAGTTTGTGCTTGCAAATTTCGATCACTGAGAACCAGGAAATTGTGTACTATTAGGAAATTGAAGGAAAAGATCTTGTGAAATGCTACAAATGTGGAAAGCTAGGACACTTGATTACTGAATGTAGGTCATGGATTAGTCTACCTTGGAGATCACTTGGATTAGCATGTTATATATGTTTAAAGTATGGGAATTCTACCTATAACTATCAGTATCAATACTCCATCAACAATGATCAAAAAGGAAAAGGAAAAGGAAAAAGGATTGTGGACAAAGAACAAGTAAGAAAGGAAATGAGGAAAATATGGGTAAAAAGGGAAGAAGACACAAGTACAACTAAAGAGCCTTTGTTAGATGACATAGGTACTTCATCCACCAACTAAACAAGTAAGAATATGCTTAGGGATATAGAACCTCATCAAGATTACATATACATAAGGTCCCAAAAGAGTAGATAACAAGCAAAACATACACCAATATAAATAGAATAAGTAAGAATTGGAAATAAAAAGAAAATCTTTTATTATCTGTAAATTAGCCAGTCATTAGTTATTGTTAGCTAGTATTAAAATTTTTGGTACAATAGTTGTTGAACACTTTATTATTACTATATAAAAAGGGTATTTGTCACAAAATATTCACATTTGAGAAAAGACCAAGTTTAAAAGAGAAGTAACAATACAAAATAAATATTCATCAAATTGTAAAATGTGAACCCCATTTATAATAAGATCTTGAGCTAGAGTTTGAAATCAAATAGAAAACATTACGAGAATAGGAATATGTTGATTAGCAAAACAGATCAAGAGGAACTTGAATATATATTGATTTTTTTGAAGCTTAAGGACAAAGCTAGATCATGAGTTCCATCAAGTATACCAAATGAAGTATTGTTATTTGAGGACGTGAGTGGATTCATCTAAAGCAAAAAAAAAAAAATGAAATTAGTGATGAAGAAATAAGTGAAGCATACAAGGAATTTTTTAAGCGAAAGGAACCAAAAACTGATGAGTATGGATTATCCCATATCACTCTTGTGCCAAAGAACTTTGATGAAGAATGGATGAAAATTGTCTTAAGCAGGATACATGGAGAATATTTATGGCTAGAAGATTACAAAGAGATATAAATAAACAAGGAAATTATTAGTATTGTTATGCGACTACTACTAACAAATGGCTACAAATGCATAAAAGAATTGGACCCTAAATTGAAAATTGGTGGACTAATAAGATACAAAGAAGATTAGAACACTTTTGATGTAAACAATATTATGGATAGAGGAAAAAAGTTTGCATCCATGGTAATCACATATAAGATGTACCAAGTTAAACAAGCAAACAAGGTACCTAGAGGAGTTGTGTGAGTTGCGTCTAAGACTATCATGGAAGGGAAGAAGTTTGATTTGGAAAAAATGATGAGAGACCAATTGATGATGAACCTAAGAAAGATTAGGAAGCAAGGACTAAGGTATAGCGCATTACTAGTGTATATATTCTTTTATGTACAAAATTACTTTCCTAGGATTAGAATAGTTAATTGGATAGCTGAAGAACCTATCATACATCAGATTAATAGATTTATTAAGAGATTAGGTAGAAATTTCAATGCCTTGATATGGTTTTACTTTAAATATTTTCAAGTGAAGATGATTAGAAGGAATTGAGTTCTACCTCATCTAGTGGAAATTTATAATAAATATATATGTTTTATGGTAAGCACACATTCATGCATAATGAAAGAAGTGAAGTCAAGAACATCTTGGTTAGCACCTTTTGGTTATGAAGTCTCATAAGGTGAATTAATATTGGCAATAAAGAAACTACTAGCTAAACCAAGAGATGAAGAAACTGAGAGATATGAAACTTATGAATAAAACTATAGGAAAATAAAATCTGAAGAGAAGAAATCAAAAGGAGAAGGAAGCAACAACCAAAAGTTAATTGATTTGTAACTAACATATGAAAAGATAAAGAATAAGATGGAGAAACATAAACAAGTGGATGAATGCAAATAGAGAAGATATACATAGTCATCAATAGTTCAAGCTTCATGAAGAACACAAAGTCAAACTACAGGAGGAACAAGGCCAAGGACAAAAAGACAGAAGAATGAACCTCAAGTAATAGTGCAAGCACCTAGATAAAGAATCAAAATGATAGTTAAAGAATTAGCAAAAATTATAAGAGAATATGGCAATATTGGTTACATATCAAAGTTTAAGTATAGGAAATAGATTGAAGAAGAGGATTCAATTATAGAAGAAGGTATAATATACACAATACACATATTTACACGATTTTCAAGAGTACTTACAAATAATATTATAGAAAGGCTACTTGAAAAAATCTTTGTGAAATTGAATAATGTACAGGAGTTAGAAAAGAAAAGTCAATAAAGAATATTGATGTTGACAAAGCCAGAAGTAACTATTACAAAAATTGACAGATTTATACAAGCTCATGCAAGAAAATTTGCTACTAAACAAAGAACATCAAAGATTATGGTTAGACTATATGAAGATGTTGAAAGAGATGGTTTGAGAGTGTGGAATATAATTTTACACACTAAAGAAGTTGAAACAGGAAAATCCTTACCTATTAGAGTAATGTATGATTTAAGTGAAATCAGAAAGGATTGCACATATTGATTTAACCAGAGAAGAAAGATCCACAAGTACTAAAAGTGAGTATGATAGATAATTCATAGATATAGATGTTGAATCAAAAGTAGAATCCAAAGAAGATGAGAAATCATAAAAAATACTTACGAATAGGAAGATGAATAGTTGAATCAAAGTAAAGAAGAAGAATCAAGGAAGATATACCATCCGCCAATAAGAACTCTACTATCAAAGAAATGGTCAGTACAATCACTCTAGAAGAAAAATACAGGTTAAAAACATAATTGTGGAAGAAAAGACCAAGTCATTAGAAATATAGGTTGCTAGAACATTACAGGGTATGGAACTAGTAGAAGTTAAAAAGGAAAAATATACAGGAGAAATTGATTACAAGGAAGAATAAGTGAATAATAGAGTTGAATTTGAAATATTAAATATGAATTATGCTAAATTATTTTATGAAGAGAGAAAGTTATATGCACAAATATTATGAGAGAGAGAGAGAGAGAGAGAGAGAGAGAGAGTGTGTGTGTGTGTGTGTTAAATATACTAGAAGACAAACACAGAACAAAGCTTGTAAAAAGATTAGTAAGTAAATTCTTTAGTTTATTCCCTAAGATAATGATTGATATGGACTAGTCTAGTGCAAAATATCTGTAAAGGTATTTCAAAGAAATTAGTAATAATCTGAATATCAAGAAAGAATTAAAGGTAAATTTGCAGAAAGGATTGGATAAAAAAAGTTAGAAGAAGTCACAAAACACTATTAGTTACACATAGTGAGTTGAAAAAATTAATATTAGAAGGATTAGAAGTGATGAAGCTGATTTTCATGGCAAATGAAATTACAATCGAAGAATCTTGTCAGCTATCATTATATATGGATCTTATGCAAAGGACAAACACTACTAAATACAATGCATTCTAGAACAGAGGAAGATCATGTTGATAAAGTGATAAGGATCAAGAGTTGTACTATTGTCATCACAAGTCTAAAGGATGAATGGAACAAGGTTTTGATGAGTGATACTAGTAAGTAGAGGCATATTAAGACAACAACATAGAATAAGAGAGAATTTTTGTTCACCTTTGACATTAGTATCAAAAGGGAGAGAAAGTATATATACACAGGGAGAAGGAGAAAATGTATAAAGAGAAAAGGGAGAGTAGAAGAGATAGAGTAGTAGAGATTGTAAAGGTTAGTTTTGTCGTCAATGCCAAAGGGGGAGATTGTTAACTTGATAAAATCATAGAACTTATGGTAAATATTTTGACCCTATGGTAAAGTTTTTGAAGGTTTTCATTGGTAGCAAAAAGGTAAGACTAAGTTGCGCATAAGGACATTATTAGCTTAGGAAGTCTTATCGGAGAACTAGTAGAGTTATCAAAAAGATTGGAGTGTTATTAGAACCCTAAAAGGTTATATCGACAATAAAGAAGATTATTAACAAAGCTAAAGAAAAAAAGGTCAAAAATGGTCTATGGAAACATTGAGAAACCCTAATGAGTTCATGAAATGAGACAAGGATACAAGTGAAAATTAAAAAATTAAAAAATAAAGAGACACTATGATGAACAAATCAATGAGAAAGTGTTGCATGTATATAGACTAGTGATTAGCTATCAAACAAGGGGATATTAGAATAGTACAACAAGCTATCAAGTGAAGGAACAAATAATGAAGAGCAAAGACAACCTATCAAGTAGAGGAGAAAGGCTAGCACATGTCAAATCTCTTGTTGTTTATACTTAACAAGTTTGTCAACTATATTGCTAAATCTTTTAATGAGGTGGTCTTTAATAGGACTTAGAAGTTCTTTCCTTGAACTTATTGTTAATCCTTTAATAAGGTGAGTATTGTATTAATGGGATTAAATCTCTCAACAAAGTAGTCTTTAGTAGGATTGTTGATACTCTTAAAAGGGTATTAGACATTTTTAATAGGGTGTAGTTATTCAAAAGATGACATTATTGTAAGCTCTTAACAAGACACCCTAATACTACAGTGATGAGTTGTTGGTACCATCAAAACTGCATTTTTCCCCTCTAACCAAGGGGTTTCTATGAGACCAAAATATTGTGTTATGAGTTCATAAGTTTTAATGTTTTTTTCTTTACATTGTAGTAAACTATATAAATACATAACCTATCAATAATGTATCAGTTACAAAAAGGGATCCTGATGTAAGTGTATGACAATTTATGAATTTAAGACATAAGAGGTGTTTAAGATTTTAAAATTTGAAGGGTATTGATTCACCCCGACCCCCTTCTCACTACGTCACTTGTAACTTACCAACACCAAACTTGCAAAGGAAACAATTACAAAGATAATTGATCTGCAAGATACACTTGAGATTCAAATAGAAAATATTGAGGTTACACCTCAACCTCTCTAGACAACTAGGAGGTCTACAAGGACTCCACCTATAGTGAAGTTAGATAAGCCTATTGAGAAAATATCTACGAGATCTACAAGGTAGAAGAAAAAGGCCCAAGGACCAAGCCCTAAGAAAGCTAAAGTCACCAACAAACGAAAGGAAGATAAAGGCAAGAAATAAAACAAATCTAAGGATGAACCTAAAGAAGTTGTAACTCCTAAGGTAATAGAGGTAGAGGTAAACATTGAGGAAGTGAGGAAGAAATGGAAGCCAAACATCAAGAATATCACCAAAAGGATCAAGACAAGAGGGAAATTAGATAAAATCAAGAAATACTTCTTAAGGTATGATGAGAATGATCAAGCAAATATTAAAAATTCCATTGATATGTAATTGTTGAATTTCAAAAAGAATCTTGTAGAAATCAAGGGTAGTATTCCAAACCCTACATTTGATAAGTAATTGGATGTAAGAAGTTAAGGTGCCTTAGAGGAAGATAAAAAATGATAAGAGAGGATAAGTTGTGTGAGCTCTTCACACTTATTACCTTGGATGAAATGAATAAAATTCTAGAAAAGGCCACAACAAAGATGAGGTTAGTCAAGATTATGGTAGGACAATATGATGCAATTGCAGATGAGACATAAAAAAAATTGATTGAAGTCCTAAGTGAACCTAGTTATAGTCCAAATCATGTTACAAAACCTACCCAAAGACCATTTGGTATAATAATAAGAGAGAAATCAATCAAGTCCATTAAGGATGCAAAAGAGACTAATCAATTTTATAGTAGTGTTAAGAAACTAGATTTCTATTTTACTAATATCCTAATTACTTTTGATGTATCCCCTGAAGATAAGAAACAAAGAGTAAGATACATTTAATGATAACTTAATGAGCACTAAAGACATTTAGGACATTATGACATAAGTTTTAGAGAAAGCATATCAAATTGATCATGTTGAAGATGAACATGAACAAGACAAGGAACAAGGACAAAAGGATGAGACTATTACAAAACCAGGGATCATATCTATGAAAAATGAAGGTAAACCTTCATTTATCATAGTAGATGTTGGTACTCAAAAGGTAATTCAAGAAACTACACCATCAAAATAGATGACAAATATGAAAGAGGTAAAAGAAAAGGCACTTGTTTCAACCCCTATTATACCTACTTCATCACTATAGTTTTTGTGGGAAAGTCACCTTAGTCAAGATATTTCTAGCTTGGTAAAGGAAGATATGGATGAGAATGCACTAATGAGTGTATCACTAATAGCATTTGCTAAAGAAAACGAGCAATCTGAGAAACATGCCAAAATTTTGGAACAAGCACTTGATAGGTTGCAAAAGGCTCTACTAGTACAAAAGGTACTAGAAAGTAACAATGCTGTAGAGAAATTGGAAAAAGTGATAGAGGAATTTGATGCACATTATACTACACTTGCAGAATCAGCTAATGAAAGATCTAAGAGAGATTTTGAAGCATAAAAATTTCAAAAGGTTTGTCTAAATATTGCCAATGACATCCAAGTAATAGATGAATAGATAAAGGATATAAGAGGTTGTGTACAACAAGGTAAGAAAGTCTACGTAACATGCATTAAATCAGTCAAGTATATTGAAGATGTCACCAAATATGTTCAAGAAGATGAAGAAAATTAATGAGAAATGAGCTGATGAATTTGAAAAGAAAGAATTAAGTGTGGTAGACATGGACAACTGAGTAAGGAAAAATATTGATGCCATCTGTATTTTACAAAAGGAAAGGTATAAAATGTTGGGAAGGTTTGCACTATTGAAAAGGCTTTTGACCCCCAAGCTTAAAATCATGCAGAAATAATTAGAGTTATTGGAGTCTTCAAAGAAGACTTATGAGGTATTCAACCCACTTGATCTACATAGAGCAGAATTATACAATATGTTATTTGTGGCATCATACAAGTAGCAAAAAGCGTGAAGAAAACTTAGAATAGAATGAAAAATATGTATGTGTGAATATATAAATAACATAAAGAAAAGTACAATATGAACTAAGAGGGAGTAGAGTATGATCTTTATAGCTACGAATAAAAGATGGGAATTTTGTAATGGATAAAGTTTTTGATTAGTTTTGAAGTTTTAAGACTTAGTTAAATTTTCACTAGGTGTTGTCATTGATGCTAGAGGGGGGATTATTGGAAACTTGGATAGTATGGATGCATGAATGTTATCATTTAGGGAAACACTCTCATAAGGTAAGGTTACATGAAGTTAAAGTTCAGCTTTGATTTTGGTTAATGAGAAAATTACTTGATTATAAGTGAGGAATCCAGACAACAGATGTATAATCTTAGTCATTGAGCTTCACTAAAGCTATACATATGGCCACAATTTTGGATATTGATAATATGGAGTCTGTAGATGATAAAATAAATGTTCATTGGTATTAAGTTTATAGTTGGGATATATTTTGGATGGAAAATGTGAAGGCATTTTATTATCATAGAGCATAGAGCACATGGCAAAGAATGAGTAATTTGGCTAAGGAATTAAATTTTCCTATCAATTAAATTACTTTGCAATTTACATAAAATATTCTAGATGTTAATCCTTAGTTATCATAATGTGATAATAAGTTATGGATAAGTCTTCACACATTTTCCTATAGGTTGATTGGATATGATGAACAAAAGGGTATATAAGAAGGAATTTTAGATATGCAAAGTACAACCATGGTATGCTTATGTTATGTGAACTTTATGTATGATGGGATATTGAGAACCTGATGATTAGATGTGGTAAATTAATACATGGGTATGATCAAATGTGAGAAACACAAAATGACATATTAGATATCAAAGATATTACAAAAGTCAATTTTGGTACAGGATCTATATCTCTTGGATAGATTGCATTTCATTGTATGAGTAGTAAGCTCCTTTTGTAATACAACTCCTAACAAGGTTGACACCTCTAATGAGATCTAGTCTTGTAACAAGGATTGATGTACTAAATGTATATAATAGACTCTAAATAGGGAAAACACTCCTAATAGAGTATTTTGGATTAGTACATTAATTTGTGGTACCATCTGCACCAAGGTTTTCCCTTGGCCAGGTTTTTCCTAGCTAATGATAATGGTATTATGAGTTTCATTGTGTTATGTACTTTACTTTTTAGTTTTTATATTTATGCAAGTATATAGTTAAGTTCTAAAATATATAGTTGGGCAAAAAGTATTGGAGCACCAATTCATTACCCCCTCTCCCACCCCTTTGTCAGTATTCTCCATTTCTAATAGTTATAGCCTCACTCGTTAAGGTAAGTATTATAAATTTACCCACACCTATTCATGTCATGATCGATACTCTTACTTATAATCTTCTTTTAGGATGACCATGATTACAACCATATAAATCATTCCTTCAATACTTCATCACAAAGTGTTCAAAGTCAAAGTATAACAACATCATGTTTAACCTTATTGTTGATGAAAAGATCCAAAATTACCTATGAACTAAATTTTATTCTTCATTGATTCCTAGACCATTTCAACAAGACATATCTTATACTCCTAGAGTTATTCATTCCCCTAAAAATGATCTTTTAAAATATGAATTGGGATCATTATACTTTATCCATCTTTTGTGGAAGAATGTTTTTTTTTAAAGTTTAACATGGGATAAAGGGCATAATATGTCATTTTTAACTTATTTCCAAAATACAAGTATCTCATAATCTTAAACATTGCTAAGGATCCATTCAAAAAAGTGTCAAGACTCATGAGAAATTTTCCTCGCACTTGCCTCTACAAGGGTTTGGTTTCCAACCTCCTCTTTTGTCTACATCCCTTATCATCTAACACTTCTTCTATGCCTAACTTTAATCAACTTGTTTTCCTAACCTTCTTTATGTTAAGTTGATTATACAACCTAGCAAAACAAAATGCATGGTCAAATCCTTGGGAATCTTCCTTTTTGCATGTATCATCATTATCATGACCGCTCTATAGTATAATGTCAAGGGTTTCATTACAAAATTTAAGAATTTGTCAATTATAAAATAATTCAAATAACAAGTTGAAATGAGGTTACTTTCAATTATAATTACTTTGAATTATAACATTTAAGCTCCTATTATGTGGATCCACATTATGTGACATTATTAGCCTCTTCATTGGGGAATCATTGTTATTTATGGGGGTACAATTTTAGGTGCAATCATACTTTGTGATCAACATAATAATCCTCCTCATTCTTATTAGTATCTCCACACTTGGGGAACAACGGAAAGGTTTATATCTCTCAACCTTTCTAAGGATCCTTTTTTCCCTAGTTCAATTATATTTGACTATTTTGTGATGTCTTTACTTGCATGGAATTATTTGTTTTGATTATAGATTCTCTCTTATGCAATGGTTACGTATCCTTGATCACAAACTCTTCTTTGAACTTGAATATGTATGTCTGAATAAACAAATCCCTCTCTTGGAGTCTAAAAGTGTATCATCCCTCATCGAGAGTCCCATAAGCTAGTGATTGAGAGAGTGTGAATTCTTGCTTTTATTCCCCTTCTTTAGTCAATCATGTTAGTTTTGTTCAATATTTCTTCATCCTCCTTTCAATATCATTCCAGAGGACCCTTCTAAACTTGATGTAGGATATCACTTTATGTTTGTACCTTCCTTGGCCTCACATGAGCTGTGATCTATTTGGCTTAGACTAGGTGTTTCGCACGGGATGCCTCCATAGTGTTAAATATGATTTATTTGTGCTCCTCTTTTCCTCAAAATGCCAAAATAACCCTATTTCCCCATTTTAAGGGGGGTATATATGGTCCACTTATTGCAAATGTTTTAATTATTTTTGGTGATTTAGGTAGGGTACAATAGCATAATAGATAATGCTAGGGTCTAATGACTCTTCTTTATATACATTTTCAGATTTAGTTTACTAGCATTTCTTAAACCATTTTACCTATTGTTTGTATGGGTTGACTATCATAACTCAAATTTCTAGGTTGTTTGACCTCTCTTTTCACAAACTTTATGGGTTTACTAGCATAACACAAATTGTTAAACCATTAAATCTCTAATTTGTATAAAATAATTATGAGCATGGGCTAGACCATTAACTCCCTATACCTTCCTAAATTAGACGAGCTTTAATTTATGATCATTTAGCACCTATTCAATATGATTTAATGTTAAAACTACATTTGAATCTCTTGCCTATCCTCTTCATAAATGAAATTTAGCTAGGACCTAATAAGTCCCCCTCAGAATTCCCCGTCTACAAAGAAAAATTTGAGGTAGGATCTATCTATCTTTGTCCTCTCCTTTCCTTTCTCTTCAACCAATATAACACCTTTTCGCACTAAAATGGATTTTCCTCATAATCTAAACCTAAGTTTTGGATTTTGGGACCTATTTTAGGGTCTCGAGATGACCTTAGGGATTTTGCACTTGGTTGTTAGGGGTGCAATGTTTCTATTATGGACCAATTAGGGGCAAAATGCACCTCTGATTGGGCCTTGTTTTCGGTCTTGACCATTGGAAGCTCTTCAATGTTTGGTCTGGAGCTAGTTTCTTTTGCCCGATTGACCTATGATAGGAAATTAATCTGAATTCTATACAATCACCCTCAATTGCTTCATTTTGTAAGAAATCATATGCATGGACTATCAAGCAAGAAAGAACATTTATGCTCAAGCAATCATTTCTCATGTGGACATCCCAATTTATCTTAGTATATTTGCAAGGTGGAAGCATGGAGGCTTGGAAACATCCTTTGAAGAAAGAGAGTTCCTCATTTATCTTCTACATTCAATTCAAGCATTCAAGATCCAATCATGGAGCAATAAATACAGGTCATGAGTATGGCTTAGAATAATTTATCCTTTAGGGCCTAGTATGCTTTCTATGTCATCCTTAGATCTATGCATTTCTATTTCATCCACATTCAATAACAATACTTCATGCTAGGGTTTCAGATCTAAATATTTGGATCCTTGTATTTATACATTCCAAGATCATACATGAGCATCAAACACATTACATTTTGAATCCGCTAATCATGGAGGTGGAAACCACCAAAATGGTGGGTTGACTAAAACAAACCCATATATAGCCACCCAAACATTCCAAAATTTAGATATTAGTGGATCTCACCAAAAAAAAATTTATAGATTAGAGTACTCTTTTCATAGTTTGGCAAAAACATGAACTCAAATTCAACATCCAACACTTTTCATTAGGGTCACACTGCAGCCCTAAAGCCCCAGTTTGCCCCTAATGCACCAGTTTTTCCTGCTAGATCAATGGAAGATTTATGGGGTTTGTCTATCTTCTCATTTTAGGCCCAAATTTGGTTTTGTTCACTTCCTACAGTAGGACAACACTGATCAGGAATTAAGGTTCAAAATCTCAAAGATAAGTACTTTTATATCCTCCTTTGTCAATTCAACACTTTCAATTAAGCATTTTATATCTCATTTAGATCTCAGGCAAAGTGACATTATTTTTCTTCCTTCCTAATCATTAAATATTGGCTTGTGTTGATGCTCCTTTATCCCTTAGATAGTATTAACCATGTGAGACTTAACACCTTTGAGGGTTGGCTATAGGAATCTCTATCCTTACACTCCATCCTTTTGAGGTATGTATGGTTGTGTGATGAACTTGGAGTTACGTTCCTTGATTCACATTTCCCCTTACACATTTTTGGTGAACCCAAATTATGACATTTCTACTTTTGATATCGATGTTAGATCTCATATTGCATGTTCTTTTACATATCTTTATTTAAAAATTACAAAAATATTTTTTCATTGCATATAATTTTTATTCAAAATGTTTGATTTCTTTTATGAGTACTTTGATGATAGTTCTATAAATGATACCTTTCATAAAAGAGATGTTGATACAATATCACATGATCTACCTTTGCACTCTTCCAAACTTTCTTCTACCAAATTTTATGATAAGTTTTGTGCATGGCTGTCTTTGTCTACAATTGCTTATACTATTGATAAACCTTTTGTGCGCTATGAGAAGCCTCTGATGACTGTTAAGAGTTATCATTAACTTGTTTTTAAGGGAAAACCTACAAATCCATTGAACTACTTCATTAATCAAGATTATGCGGCTCATGCTTATCACACCCAGAATAATCCTCAACCTAGGGTTCCTACTTAATTGTCATCTTTTTACCCTGTACTTCCTCAAGCACCTAAATTACCAACAACTTATTTTAAGAAGTATGATGCAGTATAACAATTGATTGCTATACAAGTCAAGATTTCCCCATGGAAATTATTGCAAACATCACCTACCTACCATGAAGTTTTACAAATGGGTTTGTCTAGTCTTCTAGTTCCATCACCTAATCTAGATATTATTACTTCTTTCTTGGATTGTATGTATATTGTACCATCACATTCTTCTATTGTCTTCACTGAAGATGATCCTCCTCCTGTAGAAATTCAAAATCAGTGTGACACTCTTATGGTTGTTGTGTACATTAATCAGAATACTACATGGCACACTTTAATTGATAATGGTTCAGGCATGAATGTTTGCAACATAGACAAGTTAAAATCTATACAAGCTGACCTTTCAACTATCCAACCTGATTACGTGCCTATTCATGGATTTGATAACAATGCTAAATATACTTTTTGAAATATAACACTGGTAGTCAAGTTTGGTCTTGTCATCCTAGAAACTTCTATACATGTTATGTCAAGTCCTTTGAATTACAATTTTCTCTTAGGAAGGCCTTGGTTACCTGCTATACATGTTGTTCCTTCTACACTCCATTAGAAGGTGCATTTTTTTCACAACACTCTCATCTATACTCTGCATGCAGATGATGAACCTAATCATTGCCTGAATGTAGAATATACTCAAACTTCTTTTACACAAGATTTTAGAAAAACTAAAACTAAAGAAGAACCATCCAAAACTAAAAACCCTTATTCTTCTCCTGAAAAAATGATTGATTGTTATGGTATTGGGTACACTCTTCTAAAGAACCTTGGATTTAATGGGAAAGGTTGCAAAACATTTGAACAAGGAATACGAGTTCCTATGGATAATGGCTTTCTTGAACATACATATGGATTAATCCCTATAAATATCCTTCACAATTTCCCTTACATGTTAATTACATTTGTAGTGGTTCTCTTAAACTCGTCAACCCTTGACTTTTGGATTTTGACAAATTGTTGAAAATGGATCTCTTTTGTAATGATGAAACTTTGATGGATTTTCTAGTATTCAATGATAACCTTCCTTCCTTTCATCATAAAAGATGAAGGCCATACTGTTTAAACATTGATGGTTATTTTGGAGATGACAACACTTAAGAGAACATGTATGATGAAAATCTATCTCTTGAGGATTCTATGAAAAGTAATTTACTGATAACAAAAACCATTGATGTTCAAATGAATACTGAGGATTCTGAAAAAGTGATTAAAATTGGACAATTCTTGACTTTGGAAGAAAAAATAGAGATGGGTGATTTACTACATGAATATAAAGATATTTTTCCATGGTCTTATGCTAACATGCCTAACATTGATCCTAAAATTGTGACACATAATATTGTTCTTGAACTTAATGCCAAGCCTATCAAACAAAAAATTTCAAAGATGAATACAAGTATTGCTTTTTTGGTTAAAGTAGAAATCTAAAAATTATTGGATGTTGGTTTCATTCATTGAATTAATTACTCTCCTTTGATATCCAACATTGTTGTTGTTTCTAAGGGAGAAAGCAAGATACGTGTTAGAGTAATATTTTGTTTTCTTACTACTTAAATCATTTTGATTTAATTATTTAAGTTATTACTCTTTAGTGCTCAAGCTTTCTCTTAGGTGCATTAATAATTAATTCTTTTATTAATTATTAATGTGCAACCTAGCTTTCCAAGGCTTTAGGGTTTTGTTCACCTTTAAGGTTGAACTCTTGTAATTTTTGTTTTTTAGAATCTTGGAATACATTTTTTGCTCTCACTTTGCTAAGATTTCAAACCTATGCTTTTTCCTCTTTGGTTTCCTTTCAGCGACTAGTTATTTGCATGCAGGTGTTCTTGGCAAACTGTGAAGTTGGTTTTTCTCAACTTCTACATGGGATCAAAGCATCCCTACTGCTGCCTACTCTAGAGATCTTGAAGTCATGATCCGAAGATGGAAAACCCAACTTTTTGTGGTTTTTTTGTTCAATCTAGAGGAGGCACTTTGGGCAAAAATGGATGCTGCCATTGCGCTCAGAAGGCTTGGTATGGTCAAAATCCATATAAAACTTGTCAATTTTGGCCATAGTAGCCTCTAGAATTTTTTTTTTGCCTTCTCGGGTCTGTACAGCTCAAAAATTGAGAAAAAATCAAAAAAACACTTTTAAAGCATTTTTTGGCATGCAAACATCATGCCACTAGCATGCCACCCATGTGCCTCCTGCGCCCAACCCACGCCCCACCCCCACTGGTGTGCTACCACAGCTCAACCTGCACACTGCTGCCACTGGCATGCCACCATCCCATCGCCACCGTCGGTGCAATGCCACCCGGCAACCACAACTGCCACCAACCCACCACCCAGCCACTACCATCATCTGCCTATCACCACCACTAGTAGTGACATCATCCTTTCGAGCAGTGACATCATTTTTTAGGCAGTGACATCATCTTTTCAGTGACGTGAAATTTTTTTGATGGTGACATCATCTTTCCATCAATAATGTCAATTTTTTGGCGACCAAATTTTTTTCGACTGGCGTTCCCTTGACATTCATACAGCCATCAAATTTTTTGCCATCTCTGTATTTTTCCAGAGAGCTTATTGTTGGAGAAGTAGTTGGTTTTATGGTCGTAACTTTTGCATACAGAGGTCTTTTTTCAATCCAAAAGAAGCACCAGAAAGCTGGTTCTAAGCCAAAGATGATGATGCTAGTTCCATTTTATGACTTGGCCATTTGAGCTCCTAGTTTTGGCATTGAAGTAGAGGCTTCAGTTTCCCCCCTCTCTACATCTGGCGTTCAGGTTTTCTTCTAGTTTTTTGTGCTTTCCTTAGTTATTTCTCTAGTATACGAGGGATAAATTTATACATTGTGGGGGGTGCATTTTCTTTCTATAATTTAATTTAGAAACAACCCTTCTACTTTTTTTTACTTTCTCTCAATGGTAGACTCTTCTATCGCCTGCCTTACACCTCACAACTACCATACTTGGAAATGACAAATGACTAGATTGCTTATGGAAAAGGGGTTATGGTCATGCCTTGATGTGGCCCAACCAGTTCTACAAAGGCCTTATGGGGTTCTTATGCAACGAAATAAGATGGATGAGGCAATGGGCCTCATTACATTGAATATTTCAGATGGGTTACTATTTCACCTGGATGGTTTGACTAAATCTAGGGCTATGTGGAACAAGTTTTCCACCTTGTTTGGTACAATGAATCAATTAAGGGTTCTACAAATAGATTTAGAGTTCACCTCCTTAGTACCTGACTCATTCACCAGCATTGAGGACTTCTTGATGAAGTTCAAGTCTCTTCGATCTATTTTACAGGTTGTTGGAAAGACAAATTCAGATGATGAGTGTATCTTTCTGATATTCTCAAAGCTTTGAGGTCCTTATCAGATTTTCACTTCTACCTTCTACCCCACTATGGATGCATGAGGTGTATGACATGTTATGCCCTCTTTTGAGACATTTTGTAATAGGTTAGCTCATGAGTATTCCAAGCTCATTGAGATGGATTCACTTATAGGTTCACAATCACAGGCATCGCTTGCCAAGTCACCTCAGGGTAAACAGAAGCAGAAGCAAATATACTAACCCATCATCCTCTTCTAAGAAGGAGAAATAGAAGACTAAGATTTCTACGTGTTCCTACTATGAAAAGGGACCTCATGATGACTCACATTATTTTTCAGAAGAGATTTGATGGCTATGACAAATAGGTTGCAGATTTGTAAGCTTTTCTTCGGAAGAGCATTATTTCCTCTCTATCCTCTTTTACCTCACAGGGTTCTACTTTTCAATCTTCTTCCATATCTTTGACATCTACAATAGATTTTGGATAGGGTCATGCATTATGGGCATCCATTTCATCCCCTTCCCATGTCCCTTGGATACTAGATTCAAGTGCTTCTCACCATATGGCATCTTCTCAAGGGGTCTTCTCCAATATTGAGGCTTCTCTCATTCCTCATATTCTCATGGGGAATAACACTACCCTAACAGTCTGTGGGAAAGGTTTAGTTGACATTCAAGATGACACATTCAATGATGTATTGTATGTTCCATCTCTATCTATAAACCTTCTCTCGATTTATCAAATTACATGCAATGGATCAGGGAAGACAGTTGAGTTCACTGCAGATCCAGTCTTCATTCAAGATAGTGCAATAGGAGGTCTTATTGCTATAGGGACAATTGATCATACCACCCATCTCTACACCTTCTCGTACTTTGGTCCACCATCTCCATTGTTGGAGCACAACTCTTCTCTTTCACATGAGCATCATGTGGTGCAGTCGGGACACTTGAACCTTTGTATTATTCTCGAGATCACTATTTTGACTACCACACCACATCCAGTTGAGGTCTTTTCTCTTCAACAGGATTCTTCTTTAGCTCTTCTGACCCTCTAGCTCCATTCATCGAACCTCCAGGTGCACTTGTTGAGGATTCTACAAAGGAAATTCATCTCCTCTTTCATGATAGTGCCAACACACTTGCATTGGGGATTCCCTTTCAAGATCCTCATGTTTTCTCCTTTGAGCATCAGTTAGGCCTTCCAGTTTTAGCTCTCATTCAGGGGTTTCCTTGTTCTATGCCCTTGTTTCTTCCACATTGGAGTTCCATTGGTTCGATCATTTCTATAGGGGCTCCATCATTCTAGGGGGGCTTTGGTGTCTCTTCTCTCTCTCACATGGGGGGGCTGGTTGTACTTGTGGTTTTGAGAGAGTCTCTTGAGCCATTTCATTTTTTTTGTTTTTTCTTTTCTATCTCTTTTTGGAGAGGAGTTTTTCCCACTGGGTTTTCTCCTTTGTCTCTGATTTATAGAGATTTCCTTGTATTGGGTACTTGATCAAGCCTTGTTGCCGGGACCTATTTCTTTCTTTCATAGCTATGCTAGGTTAGCTTATCCCCTTCGCTTAGCTTAAGGGGGGGGGTGTTAGAGTAATATTTTGTTTTCTTACTACTTAAATCATTTTGATTTAATTAGTTAATTCATTACTCTTTAGTGCTTAAGTTTTCTCTCAGGTGCATTAATAATTAATTCTTTTATTAATTATTAATGTACAACCTAGCTTTCTTAGGCTTTAGGGTATCATTCACCTTTAAGGTTGAACTCTTATATTTTTTATTTTCTAGAATATTGGAATACATTTTTTGCTCTCACTCCACTGAGATTTCCAAGCTGCGCTTTTTCCTCTTGGGTTTCCTTTCAACAACAGGTTATTTGCATGTAGGTGTTCTTGGCAAATTGTGAAGTTGGTTTTTCTCAACTTCTACAATACGTATGTGCACATATTTTTGTGATTAAATAAAGCTTCTTTGAAAAATGACTTTCCTCTTCCTAATATTGATATGATAGTCGATTCAACTATTGTGCATGCTCTACTATCTTTAATGGATGGATTTTCTAGTTATAGTCATATTTTTATCCCTCTTGAAGATCAACACAAGACTACATTTATAACACCTTGGGGAACCTTTTGTTGGGTAATGATGCCCTTTGGACTAAAGGATGCAGATGTAACTTATTATTGTGCTATGACTCTGATATTCATGACTACATACATCAGATCCTTGAATATTACATTGACGACATTATTTCTAAATCAATAAAATGTAATGAACACATGGTTATCTCGTGAAAAATATTTGAACAGATAAGAAGTTACAATATGATATCAAATTCTCATAAGTGTGCCTTTGGTATTCACACTAGGAAACTACTAGGATTTATAATCTCTAATCATGGTATTGAAATCCATAGTGAAAAAATAGAAGCTATTGTCAATATTACACCACCAAAGAACATAACACAACTTCGTAGCCTACAAGGGAAGATACGAGCTATTCGATAATTTATTTCAAATTTGACTGTAGAAATATTCCATTCACATCCTTGCTTAAGAAAAGATTTTGTTTTCTCCTAGAATGATGAACGTCAACAAGTGTTTCAACAATTTAAGGATTATCTTGCTAATCCTCTTGTCTTGAATCCTACATGGCCTAATGAACCTTTCTACTTATATGCATCTACTTCTTCGCATGTCTAAAGCACAATTCTTATTCAACATGACATTGTTGGTAAAGAATACCTAGTCTCTTACATCAATTGTACTTTGATCAAATATGAAACATGATGTATGGAAATAGAAAGGCATTGTCTAGCTTTATTTTTTGCATGTCAAAAACTCTAACATTATCTTCTTAATGCAAAAGTCAATATGATGTTTGATCCTTTAAAGCACATTTTCGCTAAGACAGAGTTATCAAGATGATTGGCAAAATGGATTATGCTTTTGATAAAGTTTGTCATGAAGTTCATATCTCACAAATCCATTAAAGGGAAAGCATTCAATTATCACTCTAATTGAGTTTCCTGATGGTAAGGAGGAAGTTAGTGAAATGTATTTTGATGGTTCTAGATGTAAAACTTTCACGAAAGCAATAGTATTACTTGTTCCTCCTTCTAAAAAATAGATTCCTCTCTCATATAGACTATCATTCACATGCACAAACAATGTTGTGAAATATGAAGCCCTTATTGCGGGACTCCAAGTGACTTTATCCCTTCAAATCATGAAATTGAATATCAATGGTGACTCACAACTAATTGTTCAACAAACAAAAGATTTATCTCAAGCTAAGAATGATAACATGAATTTTTTTTGGGAACTTTCTTTGCAGTTACTAAACAAATTTTCATCCTACAATATTCAGTTAGTTCCTCACAAAGACAACAGACATGCAAACACTATGGCTAGTGCAACACCTCTTTCATGTCTTGATGATAACAAGCTATTTCTGAATGCAATTCCATGATAAATCAATGTTGTACCTTGAGTTTAGATGAATGGTTTTCTAATATCTTCTAGTATTTTAAAGATGGAACATTCCCTCTATCTTCCTCTCAAAATTATCAAGCTCCAATTCAAAAATTGATTGTTCATTATATTATTTTGTTTGATACTCTATATAAATAATCTTATGATGTCCATTTGCTAAGATATCTAGGACACGACGAAATTCCAATTACTTTACAAGAAGCTCATGTTGGATCTTGTGTTGTACATTTTTGTGGAAAGTCATTAGTTAAAAAAATTACTATGAATGAGATGTTATTAGCGTACAATGGAACAAGATTCTTTTTCCTTTGTCAAGAAATGTTCACAATGTTAGCAACATGGTAATCTCATTCATGCTCCTTCCATTGTATTTCATACTCATCTAGCATCTGGGAGCTTTAGTGTTTGGGGTCTTGGTCCCATTGGTATGGTATCTCCTCAATCTTTGCAAGGACATACCTTTATTTCAACTGCTATATATTACTTTACTAAATGGGTTGAAGTAGTACCTCTTAAATCCACTACAACAGATGTTATCTATGATTTCATTCTTCATCACATCATTTCTCGATTTGGTATTCCTTCGACTATCATTTTAGATAATGGCAACTCTTTTAAAAATAAGGAAGTTAAGAAATTATTGAGAAATATTGTATTCATCAACAATTTTCTACACCTTATTATCTGCAATTAAATGGTCAAGTTAAAGCATTGGACAAGGTAATTGAGAAAATACTACATAAAATAGTGAATAAGCATGGAAAAGATTGGCATACGCAATTCACATATGCTCTATGAGCTAATAGAACTAGAGGTTGTATTGCCACTAATACTTATCCTTATAACTTAGTGTATAGTACCAACTTAAAATCTCCTCTCTTCAAGTCTCTTTCCATAGAATTATTGATAATGACACATTTCGAGAAAAATGTTAACAATACTTAGAAATGTTAGATGAACAAAAAATTAATGTGCTAGAACACTTAAGAGAATGTCACAAATCACTTCAAAAACATTACAACAACAAGCTACTTGAACACTCATTGAATGTGGGTGATCTCATTCTTAATGAAAATCAATAGAATGTTAATGTTTTATACGATAAAAATGGAAAATTTAGTCCTGATTGGTTAGGTCCTTTTGTGTTTACTAAAGTCTATGGCTCTAGGTCATATAAGATTTTGGATATGGATGGTGTTCCCCTTAAATGACCTATCAATATTTCACATCTTCGTTGTTATTATGTCTAATTCTTCTCCCTCATACTTATGTTTCTCCTAATAAAATGTTCATTAAGTTTTATAAGTGTGTAATGTTTTAGAACCCCAAAATATTACTTTAGAAGCATTAGTATTTTCTTAATCATTGTTATTTTTATGCAATTAATTACAAACATTAATCATAGAAATAGCAATTTCTTTTATATCATCAAACGTTGGTATACATGGAAGGCATTGTACAAAATATGCCTTTATATATATCATGTGTCTATGAAATCTATCTCAATGCACCATGGAGTGATGACTCCCTAATCTTTCTCATCCATAATGGGAAGAAGATGGTCTTTAAGATGTAGTACTATGAGCATGGCTCTTAGAAGAGATATGTTCCATCATGTGCTTTCACATTACTCGTAACTCAGTCTTGAGCCTTGCTACGTGATGCTCAAGTCTCTCCTCATTCTCATATCTTAGTCTAAGCTTTAGACCAATAGATGCAAAGATATCAACATGTCTCCCTAGATCTCTCTATTCTCTAATCTCATGACGGTAATTGGATGGTACCCTCAAAGTTATAGTTAGGTCCTTCACAAGCTCACCCACAAAGCTCCTACACTACCTCTCTGTGTCTACAATCATAGAATCATATTAGCTTTAGCAATATGTTTTCTTTCAAACTAAAATTATAAAATCTATAAATCTAGCTTTACTTGGAATCCCCTCCAAGTGCTCTATCTCTCTCATTCATGTCGAAGGTGGGGACATGGACTGATTACTCTCTTCGCATTCTCAATAACTAGGTCATGGGAGAGGTGCATCACTCTGGGATCATGGGTATTGTGACTGCAAGGGAAGGGCATGAATAGTAAAGGTTGTGTCATCATCCATCATAAGATCTCATGGAGGCATATCCTTTGCTCTCTCCTCTACTCACTCCTCTACCCTCTCCCCCTCTCTCTCCTCTAAAATAGCCTCCCTAGCCAATAGCTCCTAGACATTCTCATACTCCATCTCCTCATCCTCTCTAATAGGCTTATCATCATCTTTAGTAGATCCTCTTTAAGCTCTATAGAAGGAACCTAGGTCTCTTGTGAGGTAGTCTAGTGGGAAGATGGGCCTCATTCCATCTCTAACTTGGTCCTCGATGTACTCCTTTGTACAACTTGCATATAGGTCTACTATAGCAAGAACATCCTTTCCATCCTCAAACTCACTAGAGGTAATGTCTACTATTGTAGGGCATCATCTGACTCCAACTCTCTAAATATATCTCTAAGGGTGGGAATATCATGGCACTGTTCCTAGTACACCCTTTCATAAGAAAACTATCTCAATACACAATCAAAATAGTATGGCATGATCACATGACTCTATCATCCCTGTAGAAATCTCCTCCTCTATGGAAATCTCATCTAGTGTGTAGTATTAGGCCACTCTATCATCTAAAGGTATGGTCTCCACACTATTCCATCCCTACATATGCAGTCAAATCTCACTTTCCAGTATAATACATCTTTGAACTTCCATAACTTAGTTGGGGGATATGCATACACTCTCGGAAGGCTCCAATCTAGTGCTATGGGAAATCTTGCTAGCCTAGTGCATGTAAAATGCTCAAACAACCATATCTGTAAGAGTGTACATATTGTCAAGCTATCTCTCTGGTATCCGATGAGCTTGCTCAACTTGGAATATGGGGTAGCCAACATACTCCTACCCCATGAAAACATTGTTTGATCTCTCTCTAATACTCATATTAAGTGTGTAAAAGGTGATAGGAAAATCATCCCTTTACCATTACATGTCACAATGCAGCTCAATACACACAATACCATCGCCTTACTAAAGGAATACCACCTAAGATGATGTCATGAATATTTATCTAATTTTCTTTGGATCTCATCATTAATGGTCTCCAACCGATACAATACTCCTCATCTTTAGATATCTTCTCTATGTTCCTCCCATAATGAGGCCCCAGTAGAAGCCCTCTGATTAAAAGATGTAGCATACGGTAGATATCCTCTAGTGTCATAGTGATCTCTCCAATTAGAAGATGGAATGAACATGTATCTTCATCCCATTGCTTTATAAGTGTTGAGATCATACCATGGTAAAACCTAAGGTATGGAATCTGACCTACCCAGTAGAAATTGACATTCTTCAATAACCACATGTCCTCCATGCTCATATTTTATAGACTATTTAGTATAATCACATAGTGTATGACATTTGATGCTCTCTCGACGACACCAAATCCTACATAGAAAATCATATTAAACACTTGTATCATATGGGGAGGTAATATGATCATTCTGGGTCAAGGTCAATCTCCCCTAATCAAGATCAACCTCCCTAGATATAGGATTGATCTCCCTCATCAAGGTTGACTTGCCTTATTAGGGTTGACCTTCTACACAAACATGTATATCGAATTCACCTAAAAAAAAACTAAATACATCAAAACTTACAAAAATCAACATACATTATCACTTACCTCAAGAGGTGAGTTACCAACTGTGATGACCTCTCTCACAACCTCCATGCTCATGTGATCAAGATCCTTCATCTTCAACATTACTCCTCTTCTTAAAAACTACAAAAGGTAACAAATGAATGGTAAGATTCCTATTTATAGTGTTCTTCAACATAAAAATTAGGATTACAACTAGGGTTTCCTTTTCTATGAATTTAGATTAGGCAACAATTATTTTCATCATAACTCGAGCTAGATAACTTCAATTTTCTTGCCATAAGAAGAATTAGAATAATGATTCAGTTATCTTCCCTTTGAACTTAATAGAGAGACCTTTTGATAACTTCCTCACTAAATTTGAAGGTTTTCTTCATCAATCTACATTTCTTGTTCCTAAGGTTAGCTATATCACCATGCTTCACCTTCTCAAAATGAGCAAGCTAAAACAAGGGGGGGCATATGGGCACCTTTGAATCTCACAAAATCATTCTTAGTAAGATCTAGGAGATTTTGGATTTCATTAACACGTGTTCTATAGGTTGCAAATACTAACACACACTTACAAGATCATGACTCTTGGACTTTGCTATATCCCTTTTCTCTTAAAAAGTTTTTCTTTACTTTAGCTTGCATGTTAATGTAGTGTCATGTCCAGCTAAAGTGGGGACTAAATGTACCATCCTAAATTGGAAGTACTTCAATTTTTTATTGTTTATTTCCTATTAAATATAATTTAATGTTAAATTTTCATTTAAATATCTCACATATCCTCTTCTTAAATGAGATCTAGGTAGGACCTAACAAGTATTCCTCGACATTCCCCTTCTACAAAGAAACATTTGAGGTAGGAATCATTTATCTAGGTCCTCTCCTTTCCTTTCTCTTAAGCCAATATAATGCTTTTTCACACCAAAATGGGGTTTTCCTCATAATTTGGACCTGATTTCTGGATTTTGGGACCTATTTTGGAGTCTCGAGATAGTCCCAGGGGGTTTTGCACCTGGTTGTCACCATGTTTCACCTTCTTAAAATGAGCAAGCTAAAATAGGGGGAGGGGCATATGGGCACCTATGAACCTCACGAAATCATTCTTAGTAAGATCTAGGAGATTTTGGATTTCACTAACACATGTTCTGTAGGTTGTGGATACTAACACTCTCTTGCAAGATCATGACACTTGGACTCTGCTATATCCCTTTTCCTTTAAATTTTTTTTCTTTACTTTAGCTTGTATATTCATGTAATGTCATGTCCAACTAAATTAGGGACTAAATGTACCATCCTAAATTGGAAGCACTTCAATTTATGATCATTTAGCACCTATTCAATATAATTTAATGTTAAAATTGCTTTTAAATATCTCACATATCCTCTTCTTAAATGGAATCAAGGCAAGACCTAACAAGTCTTCCTCGACATTCCCCTTCTACAAAGACACATTTGAGGTAGGAAATATTTATCTAGGTCCTCTCCTTTCCTTTCTCTTCAACCAATATAATGCCTTTTTACACTAAAATGGCTTTTCCTCATAATTTGGACCCAATTTTTGGATTTTGGGACCTATTTTGGGGTCTGGAGACAGTCCTAGGGGATTATGCACCTCATTGTCAGGGGTGTAGTGCACACCTGATCAATCAAGGGTGTAATGCACCCCCAATGGACCAATTAGGGGCACAATGTTCCCCTGATGGACCAAGTAGGGGCTTGCGCCCCTGATTAGGCCCTATTTTGGGTCCTCACAGTTGGAAGCTCTTTGGGGTTTGGTCTGGAGTTAATTTCTTGTGCTTGGTCAGCTTGTGGTAGGAAATTAATCCAAATTCTATATAAGCACCCTCAATTTCTTCATTTGGCAAGAAATCATATGCATGGATTATCAAGCAAGCACACTTACACTTAAGCAAGATCAAGCAAGCATTTCTCATGTGGATAAGACATTGTGGACATCCCAAGTTTTCTCAGCACATTTGCAAAGTGGAAGCAAGGAGACTTGGAAACATCCTTTGAAGCAAGAAATTTCCTCATTTATCATCTACATTCAATTCAAGCATTCAAGATCCAATCACGGAGTAGTAAATATAGATCAATGAGTATAGCTTAGAATACTTTAGCCTTTAGGGCTTGGTATGATTTCTATGTTATCCTCAGATCTATGCATTACTATTTCATCCATATTCAAGCACAATACTTCATGCTAGGGTTTTAGATCTAAAGATTTGGATCATTGTATTTACACATTCCAAGCTCACACACAAGCATCACACACGTTACATTTCAAATTAGCTATTTGTAGAGGTGGAAATTACCAAAATGGAGGGTTGACTAAGGAAAGCCCCTATATAGCCACCCAAACATCCCAAAATTAAGATATCAATTGATCTCAGAACATAAAAATATCATAGATCAAAGTACTCTTTTTGAAATTTAGCAAAACTACAAAGTCAAATTCAACATCAAAACTTTTCATCAGGGTCGCATTACACCACTGAAGCTCCAATTCTCCCTTGATGCACCAATTTTCCCTTGACAAATCAACGAAATATTTCTAGGTTTTTTTTGTCTTCTCATTTAAGGCCTAAATTTGGTTTTGTTCACTTCCTATACCAGTGCAACACTTGGCAATTAAGGTTCAAAATCTCAAAGATAAGTACTTCTCTATCCTCCTTTGTCAATTCAGAACTTTCAATTAAACATTACATATCTCATTTAGATCTAGTATAGATCTCAAAGGCAAAGTGGCATTCTTTTTCTTCCTTCCTAATCATTGAATCTTGGCTTTTGTTGATGCTCCTTTATCCCTTGGATAGCATTAACCATATGACACTTAACACCTTTGAGGGTTGGATTGAAAGAATCTCTTTCCTTACACTCCATCCTTTTGAGGTGTGTGTGGTTGTGTGTTGAACTTAGGGTTGCTGTCCTTGATTTGCATTTCCCCTTACATGCTCCCTCTTTACATTTTTTGATGGGTGGTACTAGCATAACACAAATTGGTAGGTTGTTTCCCGATCTTAGCTTTTCCTTCTCACTCTCATTGATCAATAACAAAACACCACTAGCTAGCCTTTGTAATCCATGTTTATCTTATTCTCACCTCCATGATTATACAACATAACGGACTTTTCTTCAAAAATGAAGTCTTGTCTTATCTTTGATGTGTTCTCTCACTCTTTCCATGTGACCACTTATACTTTTGCAATATCATTTCGAGTGTGATGCTAGCAATTCATTCATTTTCTCTATTAAGTCTCATTAACTAATTAAATTACAACTTTAGTAACATTTCAGATTTTGTTTTGTTTTTCACGCCCTTTCACATGGTTGCACAAGTTAAGATTCTTGGTTTGGAGGCTTGTGTCCTTAAACTTAGTGATATCTTATCTCATTTCTATTTTCTCATGATCACTTATTTGTCTCACTATCTATCTTCCTTTTACTTTACCATGAGCTTGAGGCCTTTATCGTCAATTTTATTCATAGATTTTAGGATTTATTGAGTAATTGAAAGTGTGAATTTGTAGCTTACATTACATTAGTTGATGTTATTCTTATTCACATTTTTATACTTTATAGATTTAAAGATGGTGTTCTACCCTAACATATTTTTAGGACTACCAAGATCTAGGTTTATTTTGCTGACTATTGTATGGATTTCCATTCCCACTTCCTTACTTCTCTATCCGTATCTAGAATTGTCACTTGAGCTTTTAGCACTATATTATCTTCTACTAAATTTTGGTTTTCCACCATATTCCCATGAAACTTGTTTTCACTTTCTTGCTCCCTTCCATACATTCTACCTTATTTTTTACAATAAAAAAATCTTGTACATACAAGTGTGTTGACTAGGTAAGAGAAGTTGAGAGGGAGCTATGTAAATTTACTTCTATCTTAAGGTTCCTACCATTTTTCCCTTCCATTTTTTGTATTGTATTCTTGATTAATTGTATTGTTGACCTTTATGCAAGTTGAGGTCAAATGCATTTTATCAATTGACTAGGTTGAGTGTGGGGGAAGACCCTTGATGGAGAGTCACATTAGAAGAGCTCGCCTATCATTGTTGGCTTTAATTGAATAACATTGCCCCTGATATAGTAGGACTTATCCATATTCTCTACCCCTCTCCCCACCCTCTACTTTTAATACAAGTGACCTTAGAATTGTATAGCTCTCTTGCCTACAATTTTCTAGGTTGTTGAGTGAAGATTTATTATGCAATATTTTTTTCTTGTCTAGGAAAGTCCCACCTTAATTCAACATGCTTCGAATATCCAAGAGGCTTAAGAGATTTGCAAAATACTTACAATCAAGATAAATAAACTTACATTATAAACAAGTGTTGTGTGCAGCTCTAGTCCCTGCCTATGGTGGTGTAAGAGGAAAGTGGGGTAGAAGGAAGAAGTGTATGTGGATGAATTTGTCAAGTTGTAGAATATTCCAATGTCTAGTAAGGGTGATGGTTTCATCAAGATACATAATATTCTAGTGTTTAGTGAGGCAAATGGATTCGAAGAATGTAATCCAAACATTGAAAGCCTATCATTAAAATATTGTCAAGATGAAGATCAAAAACATAATGTCAGAGGATAACAAAGGATAATAGGATAATATTAGGAACAAAGGAAACTACTATATTGTTTTAGTTTCATTTTAAGTCCTGTATAAGAGATTTGATATAATAATCTAAGAAAGAAAATTTAAAACCAGTTTGCTCTTACTAAAAGCCTTTAAGAAGGGTCAAACAAGTCTTCAAATTTTCTAGTGCAAGAGGAGTAGTAGCTATAGTAGCACTACAAGATAATTTGAAATATAAGAACATTGCAAGATAATTTAAAATATAAGAAAGGATAGATCATTGATAAAGGGTAAACTCTAAAATGGATGGTTGCAAAAAGGTAAACTCTAAAATGTAAATTAAACTTGCATTGTTTTGTGCGTTACTTTTTCAAATAGGGATGATTTGTGCTAATATCACAAACATTCTAAACTTGGTACATATAATACTAAATCTTTAGTAAATATCTTATATGTTGTTTCAAAAACAATGGTTGTCCAATGTGGATAGAGAAATATAAAGTTCCATTATAATTATTACTGTAAAAAAATGAATTAAGCTTTTGTTATAAAAAATTATTAGAATTTGACGAAGTTGATAAAAGATCAATACCATAGCTCCCAAGAATTGCTTGCATGCAAACAACTATCACAGAAAGAGAGGAGAAAATCTATTGAGGCTCAAATTCAAAGATCCGTAGAAGAGACATTCTTGATGAGTAAAAAGAGAAATTGCTATTAATCAAAAGTGAATGAATCATATTACAAAGAGAGATCATCCTTATAAAGAAGATCAAAACCCTAAAAGGTAAAACCTAGGTTGCATGATAATAATTAATAAAAGGGTTATTATAATTATTATATGCCTAAAGTTTAGCTTAAGTAAAATAGAGTTAATTAGAAAATATCTAAATACTCTAACAAAATCTTTGGTTAACACCAACACTTGTCCAAAATCAATATGTTAATGAAACTTCAAAAGGCCAAAATTTCATAAAGTAGCAAGATTAATAGAATTTAGTACAAACATGTTAATGAAACTTGAAGTGTGAAACTTAATTTCATGAACTAAATTCTAGTTCCCAATAATCAAGTGATGGTAAAATTGTACTTATGTATGTCAAACTCCAAAAGTAATGCAAAATTTGGCTATCCAACATTGTCAAATGTAGTAGCAACATAGCTAGAACACAACACAAGTTTAGTAAATAGATACGACGATGAAAACAAAATTACTTTTATAGAGCACAAACTTGAAGTATTAGTTCTATTTTTAAAAAAAAATCAATTTAAACTTAGTTGTTATATCTTTTTAAGTCATAAGGTAGATCCATTTGTGCTTTGATAGTAGTAGTAATATCAAAATACAAAATGCAAGGATGCCAAAAGTCTTTTATGTTCATTGATTACTATTATCTTGAACATATCATGGTTAGGAATATTGTGACTCAAAAATAAGACCAAATGTTAGAAATAGGGTAGGCAAAAAAAATTCGCTTCAATCTTCTCAAGCTATTTTTTCACGATTCCTTTAAATTTTTATTTTTTATTTTTATAGTAAAATTGAGAATTAAATGAGTAAGAAAATATATATTGAATCAAGAAATCCCCAAAGAATATTTATATGGAAAGACAATTGAATAAGCAAGAAAATAAATGTTGAATCAAGAAAGCATGGATGAAGATACGTAACTACCATGGACAACTAAAATGATAAAAAATAAAATGTAATATTAAATATGAAAGGCATATGAGGCAATTTCACATAGGGTGTTTCTTGACCTTATTATACAAAGTTGGACCACCCCTTCTTTTAGAAACAAATATTACATGACAATTGATTAGTATACAGTGGTACCAATAAAATCCTAATTTTTGTTGTTGCAATAAGTAGACAAAGGATTCCAAAAATGGTATTAACTTCCAATATTAAATCTATAAAAAAAAACATAAAGCAAGTTGAACCTAGTTTTCAAATCTAAAGAGTTGGGTAAAAGTTATAATTAAACTAAAAAAAATTGAAAATAAAATTTGTAAATAATTGATTTTTACAAGTACCAATAAAATCCTTCTTTTTTGTTGCAATGACCAAAAAAAGGATCCCAAAAAAAGGGTATTAGCTTCCTATATAAAAACTTTAAAAAACAAATAATCATGCAAATTGAATCTAGTTTTCATATCTAAGGGGTTGGAATATATTACAATAATGATAATAATAAATTAATAAGAGAAATTATCAATAGAACTATCTAATAGTTGAAGACATTCCAATATCTTAGACAGCTCAATAAATGAAGTTTTAACATACAAGGGTGTAATGATCCCACCTTTTAGCCTTCACGTTCTCCAAAATCTAAGTGGAGGATAAGAAAAATTAAAGTCATTCAATTAAAAATTAAAAGGTAACTTTGTATTAAAAGCTTCTAGGGTATGTATTAATTATTGGAAGGACGAAAGCCTCTCATGATTTAATTAATTATTGTTAGGGAGGAATTTCTAGGGTATGCATTAATTATTGGAAGGAAGAAGCTTCTAGCTCTTGCAATTAATTAATGTTTTAGTTCTTTCTAGAAGGGTGAAGGAATAGGATAAATAGGGGTACCTATTACAGTGGTATCAGAGCTATTAGTCCTGCCATCCTGTGGAGTTCTTATAGGGACTTTGGAACAACGAGATAAAGGGAAAAGAGTTTGACAAAATGTATACCAATTCAGATCAAGAAAATGCAATGCTTAGGTTACTTAGTTCATTAGAGGAGGGGCAACGGATGCAACAGGAGCATAATAGACGAATGGATATGATGTTGCAACTTATGGCTAGACAGATGGGCATCAATATTGAAGATTTGTATGTTGCTCCAGTGCAGGAGGTAGTTGCTTCCTTAGGTGGGTTCGAGACACGTATAGAGCCACCCATCTATGATGTTGGTGATATGGGTGTTTCAGCGGAATCAGTAGAAACATGTGTGCAAAGTCAGGAGACCACATATGAAGCTTTGTCGGGAGATGGTGCTGAAGTAATAGTGGGATTAGGAGAACATGAGGATACTGTCATATCAGCAGCCACTTCTGTGTCAGTTGAACCATCCAATGAGGAGTTTAATGGTATAAATGCAGTGGTTGATGTATTTTCTAATGAAGCCACACATGTTGATAATTATGAGTTTTCATCAACTACAAATTCAATTCAATTTTCTGTTGCACTGGTTAATGTTGTTCCTATGTCCATATATTTTGATGCGGCAACACCTATTGTTGATACAGTTAGCATGAGTACATATGGTTCACCTATAGCTACATCTTTTTCAATGCATGATGGTGATAATATGCATTCCAGTCCAATATATATTATGTGGATGGATACAGGGAAGAAGACATTTCATAAATCTTTTATGGAGTTGCCTTATGGTGACATTCTGACTTCATCAGCACAAGTTTTGAATGTTAGGCTACAAGGGTTGGTCTTGATGATGCAGGTTTACAATTGGTTTTTCCATATGGATATCACATATTGGGATCCAGGTGGAGGTTGGAGTCCATTATGTTAGTTAATTTCTTGAGGACAAGCAATTTCAAGGAGGGCGGATTTGTAATGATCCCATCTTTTAGCCTTCACGTTCTCCAAAATCTAAGTGGAGGATAAGAAAAATTAAAGTCATTCGATTAAAAATTAAAAGGTGACTTTGTATTAAAAGCTTCTAGGGTATGTATTAACTATTGGAAGGACGGAAGCCTCTCGTGATTTAACTAATTATTGTTAGGGAGGAATTTCTAGGGTATGCATTAATTATTAGAAGGAACAAGCTTCTAGCTCTTGCAATTAATTAATGTTTTAGTTCTTTCTAGAAGGGTGAAGGAATAGGATAAATAGGGGTGCCCATTACAAAGGGCTCTATGAAATAAAATTTAGTCGATGGAAAACCATTTGAGAACTAACTAAAAATGATTTGAAGTGAAAATTTGAATGGAATTTTTAGAGAGGGGGCAAGGGTGAATCATTTATCCTTAGGTCCATATGTTCCAAATAAACTTTTAACCACTTTTAACAACTAGTATTTATTCATTAGTTCACTCAGTCTCTATATCTACATAATAGTAACATAAACTTGTAGTTCACTATCCCAATAGTAACCTTCTTGTAGAATGTAAAGCAATAAGCAATAAAATGCATCAAATACCATTCACACAAGTATACCACTAGGATTTAACATGGAAACCCAATTTGGGAAAAACTACTAGTACCATGCTACCAATTTTTTGCTCTTTTGAAGTAATCTCAGTTAAGAGAAAACCTTGTTAAAGGTTACAATACACACTGTTAGGTGTGACCTTGTTAAAGGATTTAATCACCTTATTAGGAGTGACCTAATCAAAGGGCTTAAGAACATCCAATTGTAATGTCACCTTGATTAAAGGATTTACAAATGACTATTAGGTCAACCTTGATTATGGGATTTTAACTGATATAATGGTTAGAGAGTAACAACAGGTTGATCTAATAAATACAACTCACTTTGAAAATACAGATCACAATGTAACTCATCTAGTGATCTATTGTCTGGCCTCCATTATCATCTTCATCACTAGTTTTCTTGGAAACCCTTCAGGCAATCACACTTCACCTCAACTCAACACTTCACAACATTCTACTCAAGTTCACAAATCAATAGGAACAACAACTACTCAACCTCTCTAGGTTATCCTTATGCTTCCTTAAATAGGTAGCTTTAATCTTTGGCTGCTTAAACATCATTGTTCTTAGGGTTAGGTCAGATCCATCAAATCCTTCCATCATGTAGTTTCCTCCTTCTCCTTCTAGATACTTCTCAAAACTTCTCTGTGAATCCATGCCTAGGTATGCTCAAACATGGTTTATGATCCATTAAATGGTTTAGCTCATCAATTCTTATCCTTAATGTGCTTTGACCAATCCAAAATTCAACTATCTCTATTGGGAATCTAGATTCCTACACAAATTATCAAATATTTTCACTCAAACAATATTGTGTTCCTCGACCTCAATCATCACCAGGAAACTTGGTCAATACTAACTATTTTTTTGACATACACTATCTTCTCTGATGCTAGGTTGACTCTATATTTGCTTGGCTTCTACCGTCACTCGGTCGAACTAGCACAACTTGACTTCAACTATAAGTTCCTTAATCTTTTGCTTTGTTGCTTGGTTTAGCCTATGAATTTGGTTGTCCATTGATCATCTTTATTAGGGTTCAATTCAACTATCTTCTCCACTTAGTGTAATGATTAAACAATACATTATCTTATCAATGTGCCAACTAATCAAGTTCCCATTGTAATTCCACATAAGTCAACATTTCCAATAGGTCTTCTTATTATCTCTTCTTTTCAAATCCTCTTCATAAATCAAATGATGTGACACTCTACTTAAGGTAGCAATTATCTCACTAGAAAGGTTTGACATCAATGAAAACATAACAATTGTTCCAATTATAGTTTCCAACAAATAGAATTGTCTAATAGTTGAAGACATTCTAATATATTAGGCAACTCATTAAATTAAGGTTTGATAGACAAGGACTTTATGATTAAAATTTAGTCCATGGAAAACCATTTAACAATTAGCTAAAAATTATTGGAAACAATCTACTGAAAACAAATTAGAGAAGGGTTTGTGGAAGCGAAAAAGGGCTCTACAACTTGCTACTGGTAGAGCCCTTATTAATTACCTTGTACCACCATTGATGGCTTCAGCCTTGCCTAGGGAAAGGAGAAGTGCTCATTGAAAGACCCTCATTCTGACTGCATTTAATGGAATATATATTCATCATTGTTGGAAGAAAATATCCCGCCTTTGCTTCACTCAACCTCAGATCGACATGGACAACAAAAAGCTCGCACAGGAAGAGAAAATAGTTAAGACACCAGGGCTTTATTCAAAGAAGCCCTACAAGGACTTCCTATTGTCCTCGTCAAAGCCAGGTTCCTTAAAGAATCGACATCCATTGTTGGAAAAGCCGCATTTGTAGGAGATGGAGGTAAGGACATATCTACTCGTTGCATAATTATTAGGCCTAATGACCAAATGGGTGTAGAAATAGATAATGGAGTTAATAGATTAAGGAACATCATTATTTTTTTTGCTACTATGGAACCCCTTAACTTGTCGTCAAGGAATTATTTGAACGATTGGTTTTAAAGGATTTGGGGAAACAAACTTGGTCATCATTTTTCTTTCTGTCGAATGAACCAAAAAGGGCTCTTCGTTATTATTTTTTGCAACCCTAATGCCCAAAAAGTTGTTGTGAAGAAGCAATTCTGGAAAGTGGGAAACATAGAATTTAGGGCCCTCCCATGGTCATTGGATTTAGTCGACGATGAGATTCTGGCTCTTGCAAGCCCTAAATATATTATTGTTAGTAATCTTCCCCCCCTATGTTTGGAATTTCATTCCCTAGGTTCTGGAACCCTTTGGTAAAGTTCTTAAGATTGATAGGTCGAATACCCTTATTCCTAACTCTGACATTAGAATCCATTTCTCATTTCGCCTAGAGTGGAATCTCTGGAAAAGATTAAGTTAGACTTGGGCACTCCATCTATGATTTTCCCTATCACATACATGGGAGGGTTGAATGCTTTCTATTTGTGTAAAAAAGAGGGGCATAAAAGGAAGGATTGCCCTATGTTGGCTGGTAAACTCTCACAAAGCAACAACCTAGCTCTGTGCCTCCACCTTCATTACCTCCCAAGGTTAAGTTTGTTATTATCATCCCCTAGGATAATTCCACTTAAATTTCTCTTGACTTGCAACCCTCTCTTTGGCTTAAAGACTTTGAAAATATCCTAGCAACCCTTGATAATTTGAAAGATTAGTTTGCACATCCCCCACTTGATTCTTGTGCTTCTCTTCCTCAGGCATCCCTGAATGTTCTTTGTGGTCTTCTACTAGCCCTAGATTTGAACCTTGGTCTTGAGATTGATTCCCCATATTGTGCCACTAGACCTCTCAATTCTCAATAGCTATTGATGTGTTCCTTAAAGGAGAAAGCAAGAAAGACTCCTGCTAATTCATCCTCCCCTATTGTAAAGACCTTCCCTATTCAGACTTTGATTAGTGAGGAGGCTAGCTCTTCCTTTCCATCTCCCTCCTACAAGTCGGCTAATTCTAAAATCCCAGATACTCAGCCCAGAGATGACTAAGGTTCCTAGGGGTTGAAGTGCATGAAAGCTGAAGAAACACTCCACAATTTTTCTTTGGTAGTTATCCCAACAAACTCTGAGTATACTAGTGACATAAGAGAGGTACCTCAGGCTGATAATTTGAAGAGTATAAGGTCAAATCTCCCTTATTAGCCACCTCGAGAGGGAGTTCTCTCGTTAGGAGAGTCAGCTTGCTCCTATTTCAGCTTACGGAGACAAGGAGTTTGTTAGGAGGGACAAAGAAGAAGAGGGGGAACCTTTTGTGTTCTGTGCGGATAGCACCATAGATAAAGGCAATAAGCTCCATGCCTTGTCAGTTAATGGAGAAGTTACTAAAAACATAAAAGGGGGAGACCTCCTTTAACTAAAAATTCCAAGGCATCAATAAAAGTAAGAACCAAAATGCCTAAGTGCTTCAAGGGGTTTCAGTCCCCAATGGACACTGATAAAGAAAGTTTGATATGGATAATTTGAAAATTGTTTCCTAGAATGTTAAGGGATTAGAATCCTTAGATAGAAAATACATTGTTAAGCAATTTCTTATGCTGGCTAAAAATGTTGATATTTTGTTAATGTAAAAAGTCAAAGCAGTTGGCTTATCTCTTGATATTGCATTAAAATGTATTTGGAAAGATGTGGTTGCCTTGGCTACCAAGCATCCTAAAGGGAAGGGGGGAACTACAATCCTAATTGGTCCTAACTGGAAGAATAAGATTAATAAATGGAGCAATTCTCCATGTAACAAGGCCTCTTGGGTCTCTTTCAAAGTGGATGACTTTGAAATCGACATTTGCTCTGTATATGCCCCTAATGAAGATCAGGAAAGAGTTAAACTTTGGTAGTGGCTATAAGAAATTCCAAGCATCCCTTGGATTGTTTCAAGAGACTTTAATATGGTAGAGAGACCTCAAGATAAGATAGGGGTGTTGGAAATACAGATGGAGTAACTGAGAGGGAGGGTGAATCAGTTACCACAAAAACAAATCAACAAATCCTTTAGATGTATTAAATAACTAGTTATTGCTATCACTCGATAGCCACACAGAAAAATGTTATAACTCGGTAGATGAACTGAGTATTAACTTCTTACTAGTCTTTAAGCATTCACAATTATTAACATGCATGCAAAAGAAATAACATGAACACAAGAGACACTAGATTTAACATAGAAACCCAATATGGGAAAAACCACCAAGTAACTAGCTACCAATTTTCACTCTTTTGAAGTGAGCCCTGTTAGGAGCCAACACTGTTAAAGGTTACAAAACACACTGTTAGGTGTGACCCTGTTAGAGGATTTAAAACACTCTGCTAGCAGTGGCCTTGCTAGAGGACTTTAGAAAAATTCAGTAGAACTGTCCACCTTGTTAGAGGATTTACAAAAATGGTTGCTAAACCAACTCTATTAAGAGATTTACAAATCACTGCTACAATTGTGAGAAAGTAACAATGAGTACCTGAATGAGATGCAACTTAACTTTGTTGATACAGATCTCTGTTCCGCTTCACTAGATCCTCACTAATCAAATACAACTCTGTTGCTCCTCAAGGATATCTGATCCTTTTTCAAAATTTGCTCACACCTTCTTCTTCACACAATTTGCATACTCGCTCATTCATACATCCATTCGTTCATACTTTAGAATTCACAACTTGACCTTTTATTTATACATTACAAATTGTCAAGTCGGCTCATTTACAAGTTACATTTACCAATAAACAATACATCAGTCGGCTACAATCATTACATGAAACAATTAAGCTTTATTTCCCAAAATAATGAAATCCTTCATTGGTCGACCCTGCTCGGTAAACATTACTCCAAAAATGATTTCCAGTGTTAACCAAGTGAAGCTTGGTAAACACTGTGAACTCTGCAAAAATCCTTTGGAGACCGAGTGAACTCGGTAAGAATTAATTTTCCTTCACTGACCTTGTGAGCTTGGTAGAAACTAACTTTCCTTTGTTAATCTTGGGAGCTCGATTAACACTAACTTCTATCTCAGAATCCTTTGATGCCCGAGTGAGCTTAGTAGAAACTGTCTTCATAGTGTAATATTCAAGAACGCTCGATAGACTCTATAATTCACTTTGCTAACCTCCTGAACTTGGTAGACTCTGTCTTTTTCTTTGTTGACCAATTGAGCTCAGTAGACTCTTTCTAATAACTAATATGACATTTGTGTAACATCAAAGAGAACACACAATTTGAACAATTGTATCCAACAAGAGGCCTCAAATTTGAATGGAAAGGTAATGAATTTCCCCACTAGTCAAGGATGCTGAACAAATTAGACCTGATTGACCCCCTAGTGGGGCTAAGGCACCAATCTCTAGGAATCTGGTTCACATGGTCAAATCTTCAAAAAGGTGATAATTGGATTTACTCAAGACTTGACCAGTTATAGTATAATAAAGACTCCTTCAATTGCCTCCAGTCTTGTGGTAGCAATCCTGTTCAAGTGCTCCCATATTCTCTTTTGGATCACCACCCTATCCTCATTGAAGTTATTAAAGTTGGGTCTTCTCATTCCAAAATTGGTCTTCCCCAATCCTTTTCCCTCAACTCCTCTCTCCTCTAGGATTAGGATATCCTTGTTGCTGCTAAAATTGTGCACTAGTATAACTCCTCCATTTGCAAGCATGAGAATCTTAATGTTAAATGGAACCAAACTATTAAATCTTGGCATAACCTATTCAAAACCGTGGGAAAGAAAAACGCCAAAGATGCCATAGCCCAAGAGCTCTCCTTAGTCAATTCCCTACAATCTGCTAAAGCCTCTCTTCAAGATCAACCTTCCAACCCTAATCTTGTTAAAAATGTTGTTGTGACCAAGCATGAGTTGAGAAAGCTACAATCTAAGAAAATCCAAGGAGCTAGAATCAGATCAAGAACTAAATGGATGACCTTGAGGGATGGAGGCTCTAGGTTTTTCTTTAAATCTTTGAAGGTTAAGGAAGCCAGAGATTAAATTGGCAGTGTGTGTAAAGATGACAAATATTATACTGGTTTTGAGGGTATGTTGGATATGTTTACCTAGTTTTATAAAAGTATTTTCTCCACTGAGGACAAAGGGGATGCTATGAAGGAGGCAAGGGATTAGATCAAGGGTATTATCACAAAAAATTGGAGGAAGTAGACTCTACTATGCTAGAAGCTCCCATTTCTATTAGTGAAATCAAAGAGGCCATTTCATCAATGGGTAATGAAAAAGCACTGGTCTGGATGGGATTACAGTAGAATTTTTTAAAATCAATTTGGATTGGATTAGACCAATGTTGCTAGATCTATATTAGTCTTTAATGGAGAGTGGTTCCCTGGGCTTGAACATCAATTCTGGCCTTGTCAAATTGTTGTACAAAGGAGGTGATAAACCCTGATAAAGAATTGGAGACCAATTACTCTATTGAATATTTCTTACAAAATTCTAAGTAAGGTACTAGCCTCCAGGATTGCTTCTATTCTCCGTAAGATCATGAGTCCCACACAGACGGGATTTGTTAAGGCGAGATACATTTTGAAAAACCTTCTTACTTGTTAGGAAACCATGGATTGGGCAAAACGTTAAGGACATGAGATTGGGATGTTTTTGATAGACTATGAGAAGGCTTATGATAGTATTGAATGGGGATTTATTTTCATGATGTTAAATGCCTTGGGTTTTCCTAATGCTTATTCTCAGATGGTTAAAACTTTGCTTGGGGATGCCAATGAAGATGTAGAGGTGAATGGGGGAAGATCGCAATGCTTTGATCTCTCAAAGTCCATAAGGCAAGGATGCCCCCTTGCTCCTACACTCTTTATAATAGAAGCTAAGGCCCTACACTACCTTCTCTGGGACGATGTTTTATCCTCGAAAGTTAGAGGTCCTATGTTGCCAAATGGGCAAGAGGTCTTGAATATTCAATTTGTAGATGATAGTTCCATTTTTTAAAGACTGGATGAGGGAAATATGAAGTGTCTAATGAGGAAACTTGATCTTTTTTGCATGGCATCACGCAGTAAGATCTTTGTGGCCAAGTCAATCCTTCTTGGTTGGGATTCCAACCCCCCTTTGTGGTGTGGTAGGTATGGTATTAGATGGGTTGGCCCTAGTCATATTATGTGATACTTGGGCATCCCTTTTGCCATCAATCCCAATATTAATGACATATGGGTATGGCTAAAAGAGAAGATCAGTAAGAAATTTCTCAAGTGGAATAACATCTACTTGTCTTTGGCTAGAAGGATCCAAGCATGCCAAAAAATCCTCTCCTCTTATACTACATATTTCTCCTCAACCTGGTTGTTTAATGTTGATTAGATTGCTTCTATCCATAAAATTATTCGAGACTTTATCTAGTCTGATTGTAAAAAAACTTTCAAAACTCATGCAGTCAAATGGGAGTGGTGTACAAAAGGTAGAGCGTGGGGGGTCTTTGCCTGAAAGATCTGAGACTCCAAGGTATTGCTCTAGTAGTTAAATGGGTAACAAAAGCTTCAATGGGTGAAGAACCTTAGAAAATCTTAATTAGGCATAACCTAAGAAGAGGTCATCCATGTGAGGCAAAGTTCTAGAATGAATGGAATGTACTAGACTTTATAGCACTGGATTGTAAAATTGGAGTAGGGGATATAATGTCTTTAAGGCAATTTGAAAAAGCTAGACATATGTGGGACCCCTATTGGGAGACATCCAGAGAAATAAAAAATGCAATATTTGGTGTGGCACTTGTTCTATTTGGTGGAATTTGAAAAGCAATAAAAAATCCTTAGCTTTGTTATAGGGATGTTAAGCCAAGAAATGGGAAAATGTCAGTATTAGAGAGTTTAATGACATCCTTGTTAATGAGAAGCTCATGGATTGGGAAGAATTGAAAACTAAGTACTCCTTGAAAGATTCTCAAAAGAAGAATTTCCCTATTATTTCTAACGTGCTGGAAAACTCTGGGGTTAGAAGAGCCTGTTGTTCTAAAGATTCCTGCTCATTTATGCTTAATTGGCCCGACTCCCCTTCTCTACACCTAGTTAAATCCAAGCCAGTCTATCCTATGCTTACATCTGATACTACTATCCTCGACCATCTCAATGCTTGCTGGAATCTTTCCCTTCCTCATAAAGTTTGGAAGAAATTTCTCATCGACCTATAGTCTAGATCTATGGAACCCAAAATCACTTGTTTTTTAAGGAGGATTTTGCTACATAAACTCCCTTTTGCTAAACCTGGCTGAGAACCCAATAGATGTTTTGATTGTGCCCAGCCATAATTTGTTGTTCATGTCTTGTTTAATTGCCCTTTTGCCCTTAATATTTGGCACATGTTTAGTTTTGTTATGGGGATTAACTTTTCTATTGAAAATGCCATCTTTGGTAAAATCTATTATAAAAGTAGCAAGTTAAATGTGTTCTGGTTGGTTTTCTCTTCTTCTATTCTCTAGTATCTTTGGAAATTAAGGAATAATAACATTTTTTATGGAGTAGATAGAACCCTTACTAAGTCTCTTAGGAGACTCATTTGGGTGGAAATGTATGTGCAAGTTACTGCTATCTTCAAGCTCAAAGAGGAACAATTTCAAAGGTTTATTGAAGAAGGACAAGGGATGCTTTCAAAGAAGGACCTGCACTATGGCTTTAGTATGATGCCTGGGAAAGGAGGTAACTAGGAGGAGGAGGATTTCAATATTCCACTCTCTTAGGTGGTTTAGAAGATTCAGAGGCAGGGTAGGTGGTTCCCTCAGAATGAAGGGCATAACTTTGATTCTATGCCCTCTCCTATACTTCAGAATCTAGCGAGGATGAAGAAAATTAAGTTGCTAGAGTTTGTTAGTTGTTGAAGTTATTTCGTATAACTTATAGTCTCATGGTTCAATAAACTGTACATTTAAACTTTCGTGACAGCCTTAATGGTTGATATTGTTTTGGTGGTGATCCTCTTGTGCTGATTTTTTAATACATTACTATGTTCCTTTTTGACTTCTTGATATGCAATATAAAAATAAATAAATTATTGGAAGCAACGACTTGAATAGAAATTTCAAACACCAATTGGCCATATGTTTGAAGGAGTCTACAGTAATGCGCTGCAAGAAAATATTGCCAAAATCATAAACCCAAATGTTAAGATTAAAATATCGAAAGTGTTTTGTGACTTACTATTATAAATTTTATATCTGTCCATTTTAGTTCGGAATCACTATGTTGACATCACAATTTGTAAATTAAAAATACAAAGCATTCTAGTACATAAAATAAAAATAACATTCTTGAATATTATGAACATAGCTTAAGCCACATCATTTGGGAGGTCGCCTTATTTATAGAGTCCACATTGTCCCTCAGTGTATACCAATTTAGAGCTTGAAGATACTCCTTGTGTGTTCTTCTTAACCATATATTTTGTTCCAAAGGCTATATATCTTAGACAAGTGAATTAGAAGCCAAAAGAACCCATTTCTTTTCAATTATTGGAAAGAGTGTAATTCTGATCCGAAATGACTAAGGATTACATGTGATAAACTTAATTACCTCTAACACAAGCTCACAAATGTATTAGGAAGCAAACCCACAAAGGAAGGTTAAATGGTATTCCTAGCAGCTTGATGATAAACACTATTTTTCTTCTAATGGGTTTACTCTTCATGTTACCTCATAAAATGCAAGGGTCCTACAAAGCAAGTAGCCTTGAAATATCTAAGGAAGTAGTTATCACAATTGTAGCTAAATTTTTTAAAGCCCTAATATTGAACCACAATAAGTTTCAAGATAAAAATATGTGTAAAATATTTTCTATGAAATTTAGTAACATAATTTTTACATATGTTTATTGATTTGATGTTTGGATTTCAAAAAATAGAGGGAAAATATCATTGAAGTTGTTATGGAAAAGATCTCTCTTCATTAAGAAAATAAAAAAGACTTGATTGGTTCAACATGAAGAATTCAATGTCCAACAAAACAAATTTAATATAAACTAAAGCACATACCTTAGAACCATGACCATATCTTCTATATTCTATTGCTCCATAACCAACCACGAAGAAGTTATTGTTTTCATTACATTCTACAACTAAAGCAAACACACAATGTATACATGTTAATTTTAAGCAACAATATTACAACCCTTTGCTTAATCTAATATTCTTTTGATTATTCAAAAGAGATTTCTTGGAACCACTTCTAATTAGAAACTAGAGCTCTGGATAGGTAAATGGCTACACCTTTTTAATAGAAATTGGGAAATTGATAGTTGTCACAAGTTTTATAGGAATGAACATTCATGTGAACTTAATTATAATCACATGGGAAATGATGTTAATACAATGGTTTTGGCAAAAATAAATAATGTGTTGTTAATGGAAATCTTGATGAAATTAAGAGTTACGACATGTTGGTGGGTTCTAAAGGGTTGTTAAAGAGGATTCACTATCTCAAAATGCCTCAAAATCAGTGACCCTTGTGTTAAGCTAGGTTATAGATGTAGCCAAATTTCTTCCCAAAATTGTCACAACTATATTATTAGTTTTGACATTAAAGGGAACAAAGTAATGTCCTAGTTTCAAACACAAATAATAAAATATAATGCTTTACCAACCATACTTACTTGTATAGGTCTGTGTGGAAAAGCAACAACAATATGTACTGGTGAGAAAGAGATGGAACACACCCAATCTGTATGAAGACTATGGAAACATTTCAAAAGGTATTAGGATAATTTATATTTGTACTATCCATCAATCATGTTTCTGCCTCCCCAAAAAAATGTGCAGGCTATGTGTCATTCTACATATTATTATTAATTTTTTTATGAGAATCTGACAACAAACACATTAAAGGAATTCATGAAATCATACACGCAAATAATCTAATTGCCATCTAGCGTGGACATCCTATTTCTAGAGCTAACTATTCTATGTTCTTTCCATTTCTTTTTAAAAAAATTTAAAATTTTTGGTTTCGCATTGTTGGAGTACTACATAGGCCAAACAAATAAAAAATGACATGACCATCAAAACATGTGCACTTTTGCAGAGCTCGGAGCAATGCTTTGATTATCATACATTATCTAGCATAGGTAACTTTGGGGAACCCTGCAACCCATTCGAGTGCCAATAAAAACTTACCAAAGTTATTCTCATCTAAAAGAACAATAAAAAATGAACTACTTGTTATTTCTAAACAGAAATACACTTGATGCAAATTATGCTAGTGACCTGATTGGTCACACAAAATAAGATTAATCATTTGGATAAGCCTCCTCTATTGATAAACAATTCAAACGATGACATCTTAAGGTTGGTTTTGAAAAATGATAGCCCATCATATGACAAAATAAATACACCATTCCAATTGTAATGAGTCTCTGCAATTTGAATTCAACACACAAACTATCTCATCATTTCAATTGAGATAAAATGTTTATCAAATTTGAAGAGTCTCTGCAATTTGAATTCAATGCACAAACTATCTCATCATTTCAATTGAGATAAAATGTCTATCAAACTTGAAAATAAATAGCACTAAGATTGAAAGAATGTTCATGAAAACCCTAATGGAAAAATTCTAAGATACATAATTGAAGTCATTACTATTTATTTTAATTTAAAAGTAAATATACATTTGTGCCGACATTTTCACTTAATTTAGCCCAAGGCTACCTTTTTATTATTTACGAAGCCCTACATCTACAAAATTCTTTATGGAAATGCTGAAAATAGTTACAAAAGAATAATAAAATGTTACATTTGAAGCTTCAGATGAAAAAATAATTTTAAGAGAAAGATTAGGGCCAATCATATAAAGCTTGTGAGATTAGATGAATACTAATCTAACTCTATGAGCTTTCATGGCTAGATGAAAATAATGCTTACTTTCAAGTCCTTAAAATATTCCTCTCCTACTTTGAGTAAGTTTTAACCTCACGATCATGAACACAAACAAAGGATAGTAATGTGTAAAAAACAACTCATTAAAATCTTGCACCTCATATCCTATTGCTTCTTCACTGAATTCCTACAACTTGTTGTAGTTGATGGTACATCTAGAAACATATTCCTTCCCTTTTGCTACTTTCCTTGTCCCTGAATTAATTAAAAATTAATAGGCTACACAACTATAGTCTCAATCATCAAAATGAATGCAAACTCCAATATAAATCATCAAAACAAATGCAAAAAGGCGCACAATAGTTAACACATGTGGCTTGGGTTGCTACATGTTCTAGACTTTCAAACCAAATGTCACCAAACCATATTGTCACGTGGTTGATTTTCTCTTTTTTTTTTTAAAGAAAAAAGAAAAGACTATCAGAAAAAATGAGGTCAACCAATAGAAAAAAAGGAAATAAAAAATCTCAAATTCACTTTAATAGGAAAGTGGTTATGTTGGTCTGAATTTTTGCATAATAAATTTCCATTGTCTAGGTAAAAAATTTCAGATTGGAATCCATTAATGGTGAATAGGATTTCTAGCTAAGTCATATTTTTGTTAGCCTTTGAATTTTTTTGTTAAAACCCTGTATCCCATTCCATTTAATTTTTGCCTGGCACGAAATTTTTTTTAAAAAAGGAGGACAAGCGAATATTCTTCTCTTGCCCATGTTGAGTTTGTTGTTCAATCCTTGTGAAAGAAGTTTTAACCCACTGTCGGATCCTTTTGAATTTATGGTCATTGTTAACTCACTATGGAAAAATGCTCGATTGTTACGTATAACGAGTTAGCGAGATTGATAACATGTGTCTGTGATACTGAAAAGTGAAATTTGGCACCGAGAATTATATTAACATGAGGTAAATTTTGGCACGTGCTATGTCCTAAGCTTGTCAATTTTAAGAATAAACACACGTGAAGAAAACTATGAATGGTGTCACTGGCATCCAAGTTTTTTCGGCAATTCGCTAACTTGCTATCGAAAAAATCCATGCAACTTGCCTGTGGCGATGTAGCGAATGCTCAGATTTTGCAAAAAAGGCAGTGTTCTTTTAAAAGGTTAATATGACTGTGGAAGTTCCCACGCAACATTATAAATGTGCACGACCACCTTTTTTGACACTAGCATTAATTGGTAGGGTTTTCAATCAATGTGTGTTTTGTTTTCTATCACCAGAACTAAGAATCGGTCAAAGGTCATTATATCGCTAGACGAAATAACACCACTTTTTTGGTAGCAACATAGCGAGGGCCCGATCATTGCAAAACACAACATTCTTTTATAACTAGAAATGATTTTGAGGATCCCGAAGAAAATCTTGTGCAGACTTTGCTTTTACTTTTGCGCAAGTGGAGCTTTATTTCTTGGCATTTGTTTACCGAGAGTTCGTTGTATCGTTTGACAAATATTTAATGTTTTGCTGATAGCAATGTAGCGACCCACCTAGAAGACACAAACAGGACAAGGCCAACAACATGTGATGTCATTAAAAGATTTTTTAAAAAGTACATGTGTGTGCCAGCGTGTTCAGCCATCTCAGTGACAACAGTATATGGACCCACTCCCCATGTATAAAGCACACAAAGAATTTTGATCATTAGATCAAACCAAGATCAAAGGCCATTGTTAATTCGCTATGGAAAAATGCTTGAAAGTTAGGCATAGCGAGTTAGCGAGCGATGGTCCACCACTATGCAGTAAATTGTTGTCCACAAGATCAAGTATTGATCGACGGTGCTCGTTAACTCGCTATGAAGAGATGTGCGATGAATAAGTATAGCGAGTTAACAAGAAAGGGACCCACCATTATTTTCTTAAAAGTCATTTCAAATATTTGCCATGCGATCAAAGCAAGATTAGTGGTTATCGCTAGCTCGCTATGGAAAGGTGCTCGAAAGATAAGTATAGCGAGTTAGCGAGTCGATGACACATGTCCTTGGTCATCTGTGGGCCCAGTTTGAAACGCCAGCTTTGAAGGAAAGATATAGATGGAGGCAATTTATTGGTTTGACTGCCAGCGTGCTAAAAGGAACATTGAGTCAGCCTAGTTTTCATTCTTGGATCGTAGGATTTTTCAAGAATCATCGACGCAAATTTAAAAGGAAGTGTGATGCTACTCTATTTTTTAATTGTGCGCAATTATGATGAATGAAAGCTTTGCGTATGAAAAAATAGAGTATAATATAGACGATTAGTCCCACGCCAACAAAGATTTCATGTTTTCTGAGCATAAGAACCTATCGATCACATTATGCTAAGCTTGGTAAAGATGTGAAGCAATCCCACATCTGTTCAAGAGCAACTGCAAAAGTTCAAAGAAGGATAATTCTGGCAAATCAAGTAAGTACTCACACATAACCTCTATGATATTCCAGTTCACATTATTACAATCAAGATGCCTCCTAAGAAAGCATTTTTTGGTCAAGTTAACTTTATGGATAGGAATGTCCACGATGATTTTTTAGAATCATTCCCAGGATCCACTACAGAGCCTGCACAGGTTAAAAGGTTAATTTCATTAAACCCTAGGCTTAAAATTGTTGATGGCTTATATGATAAGGGGAGCTGGGTTAGGGATGCAGTAACTACTCAAACTAGCCTTGTTTTGTTTAAGAAGTGGTTTTCAGAAAGGAAGTTGTTTGCCCCTCACGCTAATATCTGGAATTTTGATTTGGGAAAGCTAGTACTTCCAAGTGTTTTCATGGATTATGATTTGCTAGAAGACATTGCCAAAAATTATGATCAAGTCATTAGGGTTGTGAGAAGAAATGATGGTGTGCCTCTGGTCTCAATTAGCCCTGAAGAAATTAGAGAAGTTTTTCACTTAGAACCATTATCAGATTACCATGTGCTAATCAATTTGCTAGAATTAGAAAATTAATACAAAGCAAAGAGAGATTTAATTAGGGGAGGTGCACTGAGGGCACACATTGGTACTGTAGGAACTCTACCAGTAATTATTGCATCTTCTAGAGAACCTTTTAAGAAGAGTCTTTTCACTTCCCAGGCTGTAGAGATATACAAGACCTTGTGTCGTGTTTTTGGTGAGGATGAGCAGGATTTCATGCCCATTGGCCTAATGTATATGATGGTTCAAAATTTTTCTTTCGGTGTAGATGTTATCTTTGATTTTGCCTCCTTTTTAGCTGAAGAAATTCACATTGGTTTGGTTGGAATTGCGAGAGGCAAAGTGGAGAAAATTTTTGGCCACTACTCTCTATTGATGCATATGTTCTTGTTCAAGGGGGTGACATATTTCAGTAATGAGATGAAATTGAATAGAGAGGAAAATGGGGAAACACTGCCAGTCCAGTTGTGGACCGCAGATATGACCTAGAATGCAAATAATGCCAGTTTTGTCAGATTTGATAGATATTTTGCTTCTAAATTGAGATGTCTCATATTGACTAACAATCCCAGAATCCCTAAGGTATTGATGAGTCTCATCAAGCCTATGGATAGCCCCCATAATTTGAAAGTTTCACATAATTGGGGAGATATTATTCCTTACCCTGTTTCTACTATTTTTAGAATCTATGGTTTTAAGGGGAGTCCTCATGTCTTGCCTTACCAAGTACCTCTAAAGGTAGGAATGGCAGAAGTCTTGTGGCAACTAGGAGGAATAGAAGAAATATTTTTGTTGAAGAGGCAACTAGGGTCAATTTTCCCTACCTGCATAGTGGCCCATCAGTTTGTAATTACCAAAGGGGGTTGGCTCTTTTTGTATAAAATTTTGGATCAGTATATGATGGGTGTCTCCCATTCCTATTTTTGTGATTCTGAGGGGTTTTTCAATCAGATTTTGAGGCATAGGATTAAGCTCGGACCGGTCAAACATGATTCATATTATCCAGAGGACATTATAAGAAATGAATTCTCATTACAGGAACAAGAAACTAAAAAAGAAAAATGGAGAGTTTACTCCCGGGTCCTAGAATTCATTCATTGTTTTGATCAGAATTATAGTCCTTTAGATAGTGCTAATACAGAGGTTGACAGAATAAATAAACTCATGAGTAACTTCCCTGCAATAATGGAAGACATGAATGAAAATAAACAATTTTTATTTGATTCTCATCCTGACAAGGCTAGAGACGTCATGAGGAGGTTGGTTTTCACTCCTAATATAGGAGTTGGTCAAATAATTGTACAGAGGAAGCCTGGTTACACTGTAATTCAAAATAAAAGGGCTCCTGTAGATAAGGGCAAACAAATAATGGGATCCACTAGTACAACCCTAGAGGAGAGACCTGATGAGCCTAGTCCCAAGAGGCAGAAGGTAATAAGAAAAGAGAGGCCTCAAGTCGAGGAACATTTGCCCAATCAATCTCCTTTGAGGATTGGAGAAGAATAGCTCACAAGTGAGCAAGTTGAGGAGATGGGGTCACAGGGAGGTATTTTTATTACTCAAGTAGAATTGGATGAAGGTAACCCTCCAGAGCCTCCTCTACCAAGTCTAGACCTAACAATAGTTGATTATAGAGGAAGGGAATTGAACCCTATGTTAGAACAAGCAAATCATCAATTTTTGGCTCATGACAGTTTTGTGAAATCTAGGGCTTTTCAACAGTTTGCCTGGAGGGCAAACATGAATATGTTTGAGGAAAAGTGCAAAAAATTGAAAATAGAGAATTTAGAAATAGATGAAGCCTCCATCAAAAAAAAAAAAAAGGAACAAATGATGCAAGAGTTCCAGAACATTACCCTTGAAGAGGGAAGGCAAATGGTAAAGACTTCTAACGTACTATTGTTGCCTAATTGGGATATTGCGGATGCATTAATTTTCAATTCTGTTTCAAATAGATTGGAGTTGCAAGACCCAAATAAAAAGGACTTCCAAGGCACCACATTTATTGAGGATCAAGCTACATTGGTCAGTTGGTCATTGAAGAGAGGATCTAGAGCCACATCATCGCAACCAAATGAGTCTGGATTAATGGGGAATATACTTGTGAGAAGGGTTGCTGACACCTCCCATGTACATGTAGCATACTGGAATGTGGATTCTTCCAAGTTTCTTTTGGCCACTGCTAAGAAGGAGGAACAAGCCATGTTTGAATTGCATAGCAAGTATGAGACAGTGGTGGATGCTTATAATAAAGAGGTAAAAAAGAGAATTGAGCTTGAGAACAAGCTATTGGGAAGATCCATTAGGCCTAGAATAACATACCCTCGCCCCCCAGTTGAACCTTTCAAATCTACCCCTCTCATAGAATTGCTAGATACACCCCAAAGGCCACATTACTACACTACTGAGGATTTTGAAGAAGAAAAGAGTAAATTGTGAGCCTTACATGTGGAGCTGGAATCTAAATATGAAGATAAACTAAGAAAAGCTCTCACATATCTAGGGGACAAAGTTGAATGGCCACTAATCCATGATCAATTGGCCAGGGTGATTAATATCTGGGAGGAGTTAAAAGCAAATGATGAGGCTCTAAAGCCTATTGTGAACAAATGGGTAAGAAGGGAGAAAGTAATGACCTTTTTGTGTTTATCTGTTATAAATAATTCTCATGATCGGATTGAAAAAACCTTTGACATTGTTTTTGATCTTGCCGATTTTGACAATAAAAGGATACATTTATAGAAGAAAATAATAGGCTACTTAAACAAATACAAGAGCCAAAAATTCAGTTTATTTCCTTGTGCCTTAGATAAGAAAAATAATTTGAAAAGCAAAGAGGAATGGGCAAATGAACTTGATGATTTATTCTATTTAAGAATGAATCAAGTCATAAATGAAATAGGGCATGCATGGTGGGCCACCACAACAGAAGAAATGGTGAAAGCCCAAATATTTTTTGATTCTTTAAAACAGAAATTTGTTGATATTAATAATAAGGCTGATTATATACTAAAAGGACGGAAGGATATTTTTCATTTTAATTGGCCAGATGACACATTATTTGACAAGTGGATGGCATAAATGGCTCTTGGTGAACAGTTTGATGAAGATGAAACTAATAATGATGAAGTACATGGTGAGGAGATTCAAATCATTGACCCCATCACTAGTCAGGCCCAACTGGAAGAAGAAGACAAGAATAATCTGGCACTTTCAGTTGTAGACTCGGGACCACAGGATGCTGATACAACCAAAGAAGGGGAAAAGGTAGAAGTTACTCCCACCATACAGGATAAAGACGGTGAAAGCCCACAGGTGGAGGTTGACGTGTCATCATCAAAACAAGTTTCATCATTGGGTAATTTAGTAGTTGCATACAAGGAGAGATCAAAATGATAGTCAACTCAACATCGAAAGAAGATGTGATAGAAGTTGACCCACCAAAAAGAATGTTTTGATATCTTCTGTTACCCACATTTTTGTCATTTTGTGATAGGTGTATGTAAATGTTTCTTGTAAAGGGCACCTGTCACTTTCTCTTAGCCTGAAGCTTGTTGCATCTCACACTATATAAGTGAGATTCCAGGGCTAGAGAATGGTCTGAATTCTATTTTTCTAAGTGATACTTAGTCTGTTTTTGGTCCATTATTTTGAGCAAAAAATTTGTGGTGCATTTTCTCTGTCAGATCTTGAGAATACATGAATATAGAATGATCTGTGTTTCTTTCTAAAGGTCATTCTGAGTTTACTGTAAACTGTATACAATTTTCAAGGAAAATGAATACAAATTATGAGCTATCCCCATATCAATTCTTTATGAACTTTGTCTCCTTTTGATTACTTGGTTATCTTGATGTTGTATGAGTAAAGGCTTGTGCAATTGAATGCAATTCAGTTAGGTTGTATATCTATTCATCACTGCTATTAGTTCAATGGATTAAGTAAAAGCTTTGATGAGTTTGGTAAGGTTGTTGTAGTATGGAAAGGATTTTGAATGATGAATTCTAATAAGAATTGCTGATAAAATTTGTTGTAAGGAAACAAATTAGATCTAGAAATTTGTAGTAGACTCTGAACGCTAATGGATTAGGCACTGATCAAATTTGATCTAGCTGAAAGAGAAATATGTCACAAATGGTTGTCAAAAATGCAGAATTAAATCAATTTTACTTTTATTTTTTGTAGATCTTAAAAGTTGGGCAATACTTGTTTGCATGGAATGTTTTAGCTTCATTTAGCCACTATTGCTGAGAACACCTGTAGATCTATAGAAGAATTTTTGGCCATATTTGTTATATGGGATGTGTTTATCAAGTTATCAAGAATTGTGTATGTATTTGAGGATTTGAGACGAGAATCATAATGAAACTAAAATAATTCTCATACAGTTTTCTCGATCTTGTATCATCCTTGGGTATACCCACCCTGGTTTTGTAGAGTCATAAGAATAGAAAACCACCCTTGGTTTTGTTGAAGTTGGGCCCAAATGGTTTTGCACATACAATTGCTAATAAGAATTGGCTAGTCTTTAGATTGTGTGAGTATTGTCATCTCAGTATTAAGCATTTTGTTGCTTAGTAGTTTTAAAACACCAACAAGTTATACACAATTCCAAGATCTAAATTAATAGGTAAATACATGTTGATCCTTGGTAAGATATATTATCTAATTGAATTGAAACAATCTACATTTTATAATATCTTATTGTATTTGACTAGGCAATACACTATTACAATCACTTTGTGCTATTATGAATTAGTTTCCACCAATTAGAAAATACTATTTTTTTGTCATTGAAATATTTATAAAATTTTGTTATTTATTTACAAATTTTACATATTATAAAATTATCTCTCTCAAATTTGATTGGTTCATTTCAATTGGTGTTATGGGTGAACATTAGTTTAGATTTTTATTTGCTACTAACAATGATTTAGTGTATCGTATTCATCTGATGAATGTAAAAGTATATAAATATAAGATTAAAATTAATCTTGTAAAATATACAAATATAAAATAATAATTATAATCAATAATGCTAAAGCATATCTTAGAATTTTGGGGAGTTAAATTGGTAATAATAAATTTACTATTATCAATTTTCAGCGCGAACTAACATTTAAATTAAATATCAAATTCCAAACCATGTCATAACCAAATTTGGTAAATCCTCTTTTGATTTAATCTTTAAAGTTTAAATTAAAATATATAATATTTATTTTTTCATGACAGAAATTATTTGAATTATGATATAGAATTTAGTTGAATTAAAAATAAATTTTTTAGATTCTTATTTCTACTTTTGCTAATATAATTCTATTACTAAACTATAATGATAAGCACATGTCACTAGTTGCACTTATTTTCAAAAATTTAATTTTCCTTGACCCATCTATTTAATATATTAAAATTAATATTTTTTTTTAGAAAAAAATATTATTAAGATATAATATTGTAATAGAAGAAATTTAACTTTTAAATTTTAATTTCTAATTACTGTGCCAAAAATGTGGCACTTGTTTTCTCCAATCTTATATAATAGAATTACTCTCAATTTTTGTAATGATTTACCTTGAAATATATAATAGTTTTATTTTCTATTTTGGAATATAATTGCGAGTCTCTTGCATATGTCATATCAGAAAATTAGACAAGGGGAAAAACAATTATTAGAAAGGAAGATAAATCCCGAATGAAGCTCCAAGTGTCTCAAATTAGCTAACATATATTAGCTATAGTAATTTCCTTTAATGCTCAACGCTCGTACATAACACATCCGATCAAAGCACTGAACCCTGTTTAACACTAAAACAACATTTGAACCATTTCCGCCTGATATGGTTCTTGAGATTTAAACCCAACATGCTACAAAACCTCTCTCATTGTTTTCGCGATCGGGCAAAAACAAAAACAAATAGAGACCTGTGAAAGAGGCATTTAGGGTAAAAATTCGAAGCAGAGAAAGGACGGGCAGCAGCTTGCTGAAATGCTGCAGTCCAGAAAGCTCGGGCTTGAATTTGCTTCTTGTGCATTGAAAGGCCGAGCCCTTTCCTCTGTGCCTAAAATATTAGATGATGAGAAAGAAGTGATGGTCGAAGGCATTGGTTTCACACGCAAGGCCATTCTCAACAGGCCTAAATCTCTCAATGCCTTCACAACTTCTATGGTAATGTGAATAAATACTCGTTTACTCACGCATTCTGATTCGCTTTGATTTAGATTTATTTAAATGTCAGCGCTTCTTTTCGCAGGTTTCTCAACTTCACAAACTTTACCAAGCATGGGAAGATCATCCAGATGTAGGCCACGTTTTGCTCAGAGTAAGCTGTAATTCATAGTTTGTGCTTTTTAGTTAGTAAATCTCAGAAGAGACTATGCTCTGCCTCTCAATGCTATGTGGGAACATCTTTAGACTGCATAAACTCGGGTCACATCCTACTCCAATGAATTCGATTCATTGAACTACAATCTTGCCACCTTCGACGCTCTATTGCCAACCTGAATTTTGGTCTGGGAAATTTTAGATGTTCCTCATAGTTATTGGTATTTTATTGCAACAAGGGAGGAATTTTTGAACATGGGTAATACTCTTAATAGTTTTGGGCATTCTCATTGCAACGAGGAAGAAAGATTTGACATGGGTCATGCTTTAAGGAGTGTCCTACTGTACAATTATACAATGACCTTTTAAAGAGCGGACGATTTTGTGCAAAAGAAAAAACGAAAGCCTTTTTCAATTCACGTTTGGGATCGTGTCACTTGATTTATCATCAGGATGACATTTGAGCAACACGTCATTGTTTTTGCTGATTTTCGAAGGTTTAGAATTCACACGATGAAGTACATTTTTACAGGGTACCGGTGGTAGGGCTTTCTGCAGTGGGGGAGACATTGTGAAAATTTATCAGTTGGCCAATAAAGGTAAAAATGCAATGTATAAGGTTTATAACCTTTGCTAGAGTAGGGCATGGACTTCTGGAATACCGATCAATTATCAGCTGAGTGGCATTTTTATTTGCTTCTGTTAGGGAAAGTGGAAGAATGCAAAGACTTCTTCAACAAAGCCTATCGGTTTATGTACCTTGTTGGAACCTATGCGAAGCCACATGTAAGTCTTTTTCATTTGTTTCAAACATTTCCTTGATTCAGAAAATGTTAACATAGGAAAACACATTTATTTTTTCATGCATTGCCATGTATCCCTGTTGGTAAACTGTTGACTAGATATTTTCAACATTTCCGTAATGCACTTGTGCTGAGTCACCAATGTGATTTGGACTTGAAGGTAAATTTAGCAGGGCTATTTTAGAGGTTGAGTAATGGGAAATATGTAACAGTAACATATTACAAATTTTATATCTCTTAAGTAACTAATATACACCAATAGCCTTAACATTTTGTGGAACTTAAACTTACATTGACTTTTGTAAGTTGTGTATAAACATTTGGTTAGGATTCTAAGTACCTAAGTAATTGCACTAAATAGAGTTAGCACGATTCTCCTTGATTCAATGATCTTGTGATATTCAATATCTCTAATACACATCTAGTTGACAACCCTAGTTTATATTACATGGTGCTAGCTTAGGGAGAATACTATAGTTGATAAATTTTCGAAGTGTACACGTCAGCCCTCTTTAGATCATCTAAATTGACACGTTTCCAAGGACGCCCCCACTCTCAAGTCATGATTCCACAAATTAAAGCTTATGTTGGAAGTGGATACACTTGGGGTGGGGGGCTGTTAGATAATGACAACAATGGAGAAAAACGGAAAAAACATGATTGTGAAAGCAATCTTTCTCTATTTTAGAAAAAAGAAGAATTTCTATCTTCAAAAGGAAACTCTTAGTTTTCGAGGAATAAATCAAGTTTTATTCTATGTTGAAAGTTTTGCTCTTATCTTCAAGAGGTTATATATCTTTCTTCTCTGTGAAGGCATATCATAATGTTTTAAAGAGTATTATTGCAGCATCAACTATGAAGTTGGAGATGTAATAGAGTATCTTCTGAGCAATAAGATTACCAATACTTACCCCGTGGATGTTTCTTTGACATATTGTCAAGGTTTTACCATGTATATTTGTGTATTGTTGGTTGTGTTGTTATTCTTCATTATTTTATCTTATTATTTCTTCGCATCTAATTTGTGCTGTAAGTTTATTGTTTTTGGTTAATGCTTTCACTTTAATAACAAGTGGTATCAGAGCAGTTTCTTTTCGCAGTAGCAGTATTAGGATTTGTTGTTGAGTTTTTTGCAGCATCAAATGGCCAAGGTTTCAAATGCATGATTTGGGGTGGAAAGTCAAAGAAATCGATAAATATGACAGATGATGATTGGCAAGATTTGGATATGAGAGCCCTAAGCACAATTCGGTTGTGTTTGGTAGATGAGGTTCTATTTAATATTGTTGGAGAAGATACAGTTGCAAGTTTATGGAGTAGAATGGAGTCTTTATATGACAAAATCCTTGACAAACTGAATCTACTTGAAGAGGCAACTATATAGCTTGCGAACTGATCATTTAAATGTTTTCAATGCTCTAATTTGTCAATTGGGTAGTATAGATGTAAAAATCAAAGATGAAGACAAAGTAGTTATACTGTTATGTTCTTTGCCCAAACCTTGGAATCACTTAGTTACTTATATTAGTTTTAGTACAAGGGACTCCCTTGAATTTGATTCTGTTGTGGGAGCTTTGTTGCCTAAAGAGGTGCGAAGGAAATCTAATATAGAAACCTCCACACCGTAAGCAATGGTGGCTAGAGGTTGTTCCACAAAAAAAGGGGAAGGTTTGAGAGATAAATCCATATCCAAGTTAAGAGGCAAAAAGAGTAAGGGAAAATGTTGGTATTGCAACAAAGCAGGGCGTCTCAAGAAATATTGTTGAAAAAGAAAGGAAGAGAATGATGAATCCAAAAAGGAAGCAAGTCCAATTGAGGCAAATTTATATATGGTTGGTGAAGTGTTATCTGTTTGTAATATCTTATTGTTAGAATATATAGTCCACCAATATAACTAAGAGGGAGGGGGTGAATTAGTTATACAACTATTATCACAATTATCATCTTTATTATATCTTAACCATATGAGCAATATAATCAGAAACCACAACAAGATACTCATGCACAATAACACTAGATATGTTAACTAGGGAAACCCTTGATCAGAGGGAAAACCCTGGTGGGGACGGTACCCACAAGATGATGTACTGATATAAATATTCCTTGTCAGAGGATGGACTCTGTTAGGAGTCTATAAATACATTCAATACATATCGGTCCCTTTTAGAAGACTTTGAATCCTTGTTAGGAGATTCCAATCTTGTTAGGAGTTGTGCCAACCCTTTTAGTAGTTTTAGAAGACAGATGGACCCACTATCCAAACAACTTCAGGGGCAAGACCAATGAACCCACTGTCTAGATGATCTCTGTATTACTCCTTGGAGAATAATAGAAATGAATAGTAGTTCCTTCCTCTTTTTCTGTCTTGCCAACTAGACTTTTGCTCCTTCAGATCTTGTAACCAGATCACAAATCTCGCATCCAGTAATCCCTTGGATCGCTTACTTGCATTTACCAAACACTTTGCTCCTTTTCACACTTCCTTGATCACTTCGTGTACTCAATTGCATTCCATACTTACGAGTAAGGAAAAAAATCTTTCCTTTATACCCTATCTTCAAAATAATTCCTTGAGTCGGCCTTGAAGCTTTCCCAATAAATTATAATAAGATAATTAATTAATTCATAATTACAATAGCACTGTCGGCTCACAGTCTATACAAAACTTAACACATGTGATACTAGGGCTTGCGCACTCGCTGATGTCACCATCAGACTGTCTTTTGTCACTTACTAGCCATGCATCTCCAGATTATATCTCTGTTAAAAGATATAATGTAAACACCATAAATTGCTTAATAGTTACTCTATCTTTGCACAACTCTCTGTAAATCACTTATGACTTCCGTACATCTTTGTCTTAGACTCTGCACATTTAACCTCATCATCAGGACACAAGGTACAACATGTTCTTAACCGCACTTGACTTGTACATCAAAAGTCTGTCCGTACAAGTATGATCTCTATCTATTACTCTGCCAGTCTTCATAGACTTACTGCTATGTTGACATCAATGAAAAACACAATCATGAATGCAATTTGTCAATGCTCTCCAATGCTTAAGATACTCCCCCAAAGTAGTGCCATCAACATTCATGCTAATAATCTCTCCCTTTGGCATTGATGACAACATAGATGAAAAAACATTTAAGTTAATAATGCCAAACAGTACTTAGCTATTGCTGTTGTTGTTCTCATCTTTTCAAATCCTTTTCATCAATCAAATCTGAAATCCTCTAGAACATTGCTCTGTTCTTGTATCTTCATGTTGCATATCTCCCCCATAGAGATATTCATGAATCTTTCTAAATCTCCCTAATAAAGTAGAGATTTTCATGCACTCTTCTCCCCCATTGACATTAATGACAAAGCCTCATTATGTCAATTGTCTACTCCAAGTTTACAACCAACTCAAGTGTCCGAAGACACTGTTTAATACCAACTACTAAGAGTCCTTACTGACTCTGCTCATCACAAATACTCCCCCATACAGGAAGCATCAACATTCAGTCTAGTCAAACAATAGTGCTGTCTTACTGCATCATCTACTCTCAAGTAGGCAGAGACATAACCCCAAGCATACCTTTTAAACACTCAAATGAATCTTTAGGTAAAGGCTTTATAAAGATATCTGAAATCTGATCTTTAGTACTCACATACTCTAGTCTAATCTCCTTTTCTGCTACCTTCTCTCTTAAAACATGATACTTAATAGATATATGCTTAGTCTTAGAGTGCAATACATGATTCTTAGACATACTTACTGCACTAGTGTTATCACAGTATATGATAACAGGTTTTGAAATTCTATCCTGATGTCTTTCAAAATCTGCTTCATCTACATCACTTGATTACAGTTGTTTGCTGCTGTGACATACTTTGCCTTAGCTATACTTTGCGAAACACAATCGTATTTCTTTCTCAGCCAAGAAACCAATCTTTCTCCAAGAAAGAATGCCCCACCATTGGTTCTCTTTCTATGATCCATACTACCTGCCCAATCTGCATCAGTATAAGCACATAGAGTGAAATCACTTGATCTGTCATACCATATTCCATAATCATATGTTCTCTTTAAATATATGAATATCCTTTTTACTGCTACATAATGATACTCCTTAGGATCAACTTGAAATCTAGCTACAATCCCAACTGCATTTTCTATATCTAGTCTGGTGTGAGTCAAATATTGCAAAATCTGTACTTCTTGTGTTCAATTGTAGGTGTCTCATCTTTTCTAGATAACTTGTGACTAGTTATCATTGGTGTACCAACAGGCTTAAAACTTTCCAAGCCAAATCTCTTCAACAAGTTTTTCAAATACTTAGCTTGTGAAATAAAAATGCCATCACTGTTCTGCACAATTTGTAAACCTAGGAAAAACTTCATTTCTCTTATCATACTCATTTCAAACTCATTCTTCATTTCTTCAACAAACTTATTACTTGCTTCATCATTACCTTAAAATATTATGTCATCAACAAATATTACTATTATCAACAAACCATTCTCTGTTTCTTTCAAATACAGGTTACTATCTGCCGTACCTTTAGCAAATCCAAGCTTTACCAAATAGTTGCCCAACCTTGCATACTAGGTTCTAGGTTGTTGCTTCAGAGCATATAGAGCTCTCTTTAGTCTGCATACCATGTCATTTTCTTCTGTTAGAGGGAAACCTTCAGGTTGCTCAATGCAAACTTGTTCTTCAAGTTCTCCATTCAGGAAATCTGATTTTACATCCATCTGATACACTTTGAATTTCTTATTCACTGTATAAGCCAGGAACATCACCGCTGCTTCCGTTCTGGCTATAGGGGCATAAGTTTCTTCATAGTCTATTCCTTCTTATTGTGAATATCCTTTACACACAAGTCTGGCCTTGTTTCTTACAACTTCACCATGTTCATTCATCTTGTTTCTGACTACCCATTTAGTTCCAATAACATTCTTGTTTTTAGGTCCAAGAGCTAATTCTCATGTTTCATTTTTCACAATCTGATCTAATTCTTCCTTCATTGCTTGAATCCAATGATTATCTTTACAGGCTTCATCTGCACTCTTAGGTTCAACTTGAGAAATCATACATATCTCTTTATTAACTTTGTTCCTTGTCATCACTCCTTTGTCTTTGCTTCCCATTATCTGCTCTGGAGGGTGATTCTTTGTCAGATTCTTGCTAGAGGTAGGAGTTGCTAACTCAACTCTTATATCTTCTCTTGGTTCAGATCTTTCTCCTCTTTGCTCAACAATTTGTACATCATTCTGTAGATCATTGTTAGTCTCAAAGGAAACTTCAACATTTTCTCTAACAATTTCTTCTTCTTCATCATCATCAATAATATTTACCAAAGCTATCTCTTCTATTACTTCATCTTTCTTAACCAATTCAGGCTCATTATCTTTACATCACAGTCATTCAATAATCTTTCGATACTTGCTTTAAATTCTTGATCTTCATCAAAGAGCGAATTCTTTCTGGTTTTTCTTACTCTCTTAGGACATCTTGATGAAAAATGACCAAACTCTTTGCGTGTCCAACAAATGAAAATTTTCATACCTTCTGGCTCTCTTTTTATAAGTAGATCAACACCTTTGATTTTCATGTCTTTTTCGGATATGAATCTGTCTTTACTTGTGCTTCTATTCTTTTGTATGCAACAAAAGGATTCTAGATTTGGAAACTCAATGCTCAGATCTTTACACATATTTGATAACTCACCAAGAAGCTCTATCTTCTAGGCATTGAAATTTCCTCTATTTGTCTCAGGACTATCTTTACTGAAATGACTCACCATGGATCTCCCAAAGCTGTTAAGCTTTCTCTTCAGGGACTTGATGCTCTGATACCAATTGTTAGAATATATAGTCCACTAATATAACTGAGAGAGGGGGGGGGGGCGGTGAATAAGTTATACAACTATTATCACAATTATCAACTTTATTATATCTTAATCATATGAGCAATATAATCAGAAACCACAACAAGATACTCATGCATAATAACACCGGATATGTTAACTAGGGAAACTCTTGATCAGAGGGAAAACCCCGATGGGAATGGTACCCACAAGATGATGTACTAATATAAATATTCCTTGTTAGAGGATGGACTCTATTAGGAGTCTATAAATACATTCAATACATATTAGTCCTTGTTAGGAGACTTTAAATCCCTATTAGGAGATTCCAACCCTATTAGGAGTTGTGCCAATCCTTTTAGGAGTTGTAGAAGACAGATGGACCCACTGTCCAAATAGCTTTAGGGGCAAGACCAATGAACCCACTGTCCAAATAATCTCTATATTATTCCTTGGAGAATAATATAAATGAATAGTACTTCCTTCCTCTTTCTTTGTCCTGTCAACTGGACTTCTGCTCCTTCAGATCTTGTAATCAGATCACAAATCTCGCATTCAATAATCCCTTGGATCACTTACTCGCATTTACCAAACACTCTGCTCCTTTTCACACTTCCTCGATCACTTTGAGTACTCAATCGCATTTTATACTTACAAGCAAGGAAAACATCTTTCCTTTATAAACCATCTTCAAAATAATTTCTTGAGTCGGCCTTGAGGCTTTCCCAATTAATTAATTCATAATTACAATAGCACCGTCGGCTCACAGTCTATACAAAACTTAACATGTGCGATACTAGGGCTTGCGCACTTGCTGATGTCACCATCAGACTGTTTTCTGTCACTTACTGGTCGCACATCACCAGATTATATCTCTGTTAGGAGATATAATGTAATCACCAGAAATTGCTTAATAGTTACTCTGTTTGTGCATTGCTCTTTGTAAATCACTTATAACTTCCGTACATCTTCGTCTTAGACTCTACACATTTAACCTCATTATCAGGACATAAGGTACATCATGTCCTTAACTGCACTTGACTTGTACATCAAAAGTCTGTCCGTACAAGTATGATCTCTCTACTACTCTGCTAGTCTTTATAGGCTTACTGCTATGTTGACATCAATGACAAACACAGTCATGAATGCAACAAGTCAATGCTGTCCAATGCTTAGGCTACTCTCCCAAAGTAGTACCATCAACATTCATGCTAACACTCACAACATCAAGATGAATGAATTTTAGATTCTGGTGCTTCTGATCACATGCGTCCACATAGGAGTTGGTTCTCTTCTTACCAACCTATTGATGGAGGTGTTGTTATTATGGGAAATAATGCTTTTTACTAAGATTGTTGGGATTAGGAGTATAAAATCAAGATGTTTGATGGTATTGTAAAGACATTATAAGGGGTAAGACATGTACCAGAACTGAAAAAGATTTTAATTTCCTTGGGTGTTTTGGATTCTGGTGGTTATAAATTCTATTGTCAAGGTGGAGTTTTTAAAGTGTCCAAGGAAATTTTAGTGGTGATGGAGGCTACTAAAGTCAAAAACCTTTATAGGTTGGAAGGAAGTACAAATGTAAGACATGCGATAGTGGTATCTAAGGAAAGTGACAAATTTACTTGATTATGTCATCAATGACTGGGTCATATGAGCGAGAAAGAGCTAAAGGTACTAGTAATCGTATGTTGCTTCCAAACTTAAAATCTTTGAATTTGAATTTTTACAAGCATTGAGTCTTTGGAAAACAATGTAGAGAGATGTTTAAATCTGGCAGTCATACAAGCAAAGGTATTCTAGACTATATCCACTCAAATGTTTGGGGTCCATACCTTATAGTTTCTTTTGGAGAAGCATCATATTTTGTGACATTTATAGATGACCACTGAAGAAAAGTATGAGCCTTTTTTAATTAAAACAAAGCTGATTTGTTTCGTGTATTCAAACAATTTAGAGTTTTTGTTGAAAAGAGTACAGACAGATCAATCAAGTATTTGAGAACAAATAATGGAGGCGAGTTCACATCTTTAGAGTTTGAGAATTATTGCAAGGAAGTTGGGATCGTAAGACATAAAACCATGTTTTATGCTCCGTAACAAAATGGTGTTGTTGAACATATGAACAAGACTTTTTTAGAGAGAGCAAGTAGTATGCTTAGTAATGCCAAATTGCAGCAAGAGATGTGGGTAGATGTAGTTAATACATCATGCTATCTAGTAAATTGGTCACCATCAGTTGCAAGATTCTTGAAGATGTATGAATAGATCATTCATGTGATTTTTCAAATCTGAAAATATTTGGTTGTGATCCTTATGCTCTTGTTTCTAAAAATCAACTTTCTGAGTTAGATCCCAAATCCAAGAAATACTCCTTTGTTGACTATGGTGATACAGTTAAGGGATATAGATTGTGGGATCCTACTACCCACGAAGTCATCATTAACAGAGATGTAGTATTTGATGAATCCTCTCTAGCAAAATCAGACTTTGTAGAATATAATTTGGAACGAGAACAAGTACCACAATATCAACAAGTTCAGTTGAAAACTCATCCTTCTATAGAAGAAAACGAGCAATAAAATCTTTGTGAAGAAGGAGGAGTAGATTTAGAAGATATATAGGAATTTGTGGAATTACCACAACCATCTCTTAGGAGATCTACACAGAGTTAAGAATCCTCCTAAAAGGTATGATGATTTTGTTTCATTTGTTGCTTTGATTTCTAACGACGGGGAACCAAGTTGTTATCAGGAAGCAATGAGTAATGCTAAATGGAAAATAACTATGAAAGAAGAAATGGGTGCGTAAGACATGGGACTTGGTAGAACTTCCAAAGGGTAAAAAGGTTGTTGGCTGCAAGTGGGTCTACAAACTGAAGAAGGTTGTTGATGATAAAATTGAAAGATACAAGGCAAGGCTGGTAGCAAAAGAATATTCTCAAAAAGAAGGTGTTGATTTTCATGAGGTTTTTTAACCAGTTGTTAAGCTTGTTTCTATCCGGATTGTATTAGCATTAGCTTAATGTTGAGTTAGAGCAACTAGATGTTAAAACATCATTTCTTCATGGAGATTTGGATGAGGATATATATATGGAACAACCAGAAGGGTTTGTTCAAGATTGCAATAGGAAATTTTCTTGCAAACTCAAGAAATCATTGTATGGTCTGAAGCAGTCACCCAGGCAATGGTACAAGAAGTTTGATTCCTTCATGGTGAGCCCAAACTTCATAAGAAGTGAATATGACAATTATGTTTACTTTAAAAGTTCAGAAAGTGGCTTATTCATTATCTTGGTATTATGTGTTAATGATATGCTTGTAGCAAGTAAGAGCACAGCTGAAATTAATAAGTTGAAGGCTCAGTTGGCTAGGATATTTGATATGAAGGATCTAGGAGCATGAAAACAAATTTTGGGTATAGAGATACACAGAGACAAGGAGCATGGTAAGCTATTGTTATCATAAAAGAAATATGTGGAGAAGAGTCTTATTAGATTCGGTTTGCAAAATGTGAAACCTGTTAATATCCCTCTGGCTTCCCATTTTAAGCTTTCTTCAAGTTTATGTCCTAGTACTAAGGAAGAAAATGATTAAAGGAAATATGTGGAGAAGATTCTCATTAGATTCGGTGTGCAAAATGTGAAACCTATTAATATCCCTCTAGCTTCCCATTTTAAGCATTCTTCAAGTTTATGTCCTAGTACTAAGGAAGAAAATGATTATATGTCTCGTGTACTATATGCAAATGCAGTAGGAAGTTTAATGTATGCGATGGTATGTACAAGACCAGATATTTCACATGCACTGGGTGGTGTCAACAGATACATGGAAAATCTAGATAAAGAGCATTGGGCTGCAGTGAAATGGGTGTTTTGGTATCTTAGAGGCACAAGTAATTATTGTATCACCTATAACAATTGTAGCGATTCAGTGTAAGGTTATGTTAATTATGATTTTGCAGATGATTTGGACAAAAGGAGGTCTACATCAGGTTATGTCTTTAGTCTTGTAGGTAGAGCAATTAGTTGGATGTCACAACTCCGAGCAACAATTGCTCAATCTACAACTGAGGTAGAATATATGGCCGTCTCACATGCATGTAAAGAGGCAATTTGGTTGAAGGGTTTTTTGGGTGAGTTTGGAAAAGTGCAGGACAATGTGATTAAATTCTTTGATAGTCAAAGTGCTACCCATTTGGCTAAAAATCCAGCTTATCACAGTAAAATTAAGTGTATTGAGATTAAGTAACATTTTGTAAGATAGGTTATTGAAGAAGATGGAGTATCTCTTGAAAAGGTCCATACACCTAAAAATTGTGCAGATATGTTTACTCAACTAGTGCTGATAGAGAAGTTAAACTGGAGTGTGGCTTCTCTTGGTTTGCAAAAGGGGTGAGACATGGCCTTGGGCAAGTATTGCATAAATTGTTGTCAAGGTGCAGATTTTAGATAATGACAACAATGGAGAAAAGCGAAAAAAAACAACATTGTGAAAACAATCTTACTCTATTTTAGAAAAAAGAACAATTTATATCTTTAAAAGAGTTTTTTGAGGAATAAATTGAGTTTTATTTGATGTTGAGAGTTTTTCGCTTATCTTCAAGAGATTATATAGCTTTATTTTCTATGAAGGCATATCATAATGCTTTCAAGAGTATCATTGCCGCAACAACTGTGAAGTTGGAGATGTGATAGAGTTTCTTCTGAGCAATAAGATTACCAATACTTGCCCCATGGATGTTTCCTTGACATATTGTCAAGGTTTTATTGCATATATCTATGTATTGTTGGTTGTGTTGTTATTCTTCATTATTTTCTTTTACTATTTCTTTGCATCTAGTTTGTACTGTAACTTTATTATTTCTGGTTAATGCTTCCACTTCCATAACAGGGTGGGGGGGCGAATCATAGTTTAAGACTCAATTATACTTTTTCAGATTATAACAAATATGAACAATGAAGTGAGAAATTACAATATAACAGATCAGATTGAATAGCTATTCAACTTTTTAATCAATGACATAAACATAACAATATAAACTGAAACTGATAAAGGAATTTATTAGAGCATCTAAATGGAACACAAAGAAACACCATAACACATTATTTTGTGGCAAGTAGGAAATCCTCAAAACCAACTAGTTTTGTCAGAGAGAGAAAAACCACTCCAATCTGTATCTCTTTGTTGATTTAAATGAGCATCAACTCTTTTACAAAGTTTTGCAGCATGTACTGCAAGGAGCACCAATGCCTCTTCCTAATTACAACTGAAATAGTATGCAAATTACAAATGGTCTTATAAATACATCAATAGTTTTGCATCCACGAGATCATATGCAATCATATGATATGTCAATGAATCAATAAACATATACAATCTTATGCGAGTGGAGATAGACACACATGCTGTAAACATTTTGCATGCCTAAAACCCTCTTCCTGATTATAACTGAAATAGTAAGCAAATTACAAAGGGTCTGATAAATACAACAATAGTTTTGCATCCATGAGATCATATGCAGTCATATGATATGTCAATGAATCAATACACAGATACAACCTTATACAAGTGGAGATAGACACACATGCTGTAATCATTTGCATGCCTACCTTCATTTATAAAGGGTATAAAATACACTTTCAATTTTCATTCCTTGCTTACAACTGTTTCAACAAACAAGTATTACTGTCATATCTGTTGACCCTCTGTTAGGGAAAAGCTTCTCAAGTTTTCCTTATTTCTGTTGAAGGCATGGATCTGAATCTCAATTATTAGCTATCATGATCAAAACCATAAAAAAAATACAAAGTAAACAACCCTATATTTTCTGATAAACCCGGTTAGGGTTTTTACAAAAACATTCTTTCTCACAAACTAGAACAGTTATTCATTTCAAGAAACCTGGCTGTCAAACTAACCCGTACTAGGGTTTGTTTTTAAAAAACATTCTTTAAACAAATTCTTATTAGAAACTGTATAGCAAAAGCACCCAGAACTGTACACAAACCCTGCGAAGCATTTTTGAATTTTTCACCAAACAAATCCTTCATTCTTAAAATCTGTTATCACAAACTGTTGATAATTAAAAATCATCCTTAGTACAAACCCAATAAGAGCTTTGTTAATAATCTTCAAACAGGTGGTAAAGAGAAACTGTTATAACTGTCAAGATAACTGTAATGGATTTTATAAACAACATCTAAGATTTACCACCGAATACAAATCAAATCTTCTTCCTGACACAAAGATGCAACAATATCTTTCTTTATGATTTAACCAAGAACCAAAACCATCATTTTCTCATTGAAACAAACCCAAAGCTTTTCAGAGCCAAGAAATAATCAATGCCCTATTTTGGGTTTTAAACCAAAGCCACCTTCTTAGTAGAAAAGTAATGAAACCGATTTTGTCGCTTGAGCATTTAAAGTTTGGTCTTTGTTTTCAAGAAAAGATTGATAATGAAATCACATACCTCTGTGTGTTCTGAAATAAAAATGCCACCTGTTACCTTTGTTTCGTCCTTCAGCAGAACCTTCCTTTTTAAAAAATACCCTCACAGAAACAAAGTTATTATGAAAAAATTATCAGAATCCATTCTGTCACTGGGAGAAACTTTAAACTCGTAGTTTAACATTAGTCTAAAACAAAAATGCTACTCAAATCACCCAATAATCCCAGAAGAACAACAGTTAATCTTTTTGTAAGTTTGTTTGTGTAAAATAAACACAATACCTGTGAAGAATCTGCATTTCTTCTAGACACAATTACCACCAAAAGAACGAGAACAGAAATCTGATCATTATATTAAAATCCCATAAGAAAACAAGATGAACAAATCAAGCTACATAGCAGTTCGAGCTGGGTCATGGCAGTCGCTTTGTGCTCGCTTTAGGGTTTTTCAAAATGATCAAAACAACTTTCCTTTTTCTATTATGGTAAAATAATGAATGTGTTATTAAACTAAGATCATAAATGATCTATATATACTAGTATAAATAAGAATGTTTCTATAATGAAGAAAGAGAGAAATAAAAACATTCTGAAGAAAGAAAGAGAAAGTTTCCATATTGAACAGAGAGAGAATATGGAAAGATAGATGAGGAGTGACCATTAGAAATAGAAGTAAATCTATGGAAGAGAGAGAAATAAAATTAGACATTGTCCTCCCCCTCTGTCCTTGATGGAAAAAACTGAATAATCAATTAATCCTGCATACTTGAAATCAAACACGCTAAGATATTGTCAAGAATACCACACATAATATCTAATGTGAGAAGTGAACATATGCACATCAGATATCATACACAACAATAATGATGCAACTCACACTGGTTGATATCAAATATAATGAAATGTAATGAAATCACCATATTTTGTCATACCTCAAGTCATAACCAAATCTGAATGCTGTTACACGTATCTTGTCAACCTGTAACCAAAATTGTCACATGTATCCTGTCAACCTGTAACCAAAACTGTCACATGTACTCTGTCAACTTGTAAAAGCAATATAGTTTGTAATGCAATGCAATACAAGGGTAACAAATGCTAATGTATGCTGTCATACTGATAACAAGTAACAAATTGATAGACAGAATCAAGATCTCCTCCTTTTTGCCTCAAGGACAAAACACGACACAAAATTGGCACCAAAAGTTCAAACTTTAGAATGTTAATAATACTGCTATAAACATAGAAGTTGCTATCATGTAGCAGTAACCAAGATAGCAAGCTCCCCCATACTGAATGCTGAAATTAAAGAAGCAATGATTGAGAGAGAACTCCCAATTGTGTACGAAACCGTTTAAAGGTTTCCTGAGGCAAGGCCTTTGTAAAAATATCCGCAACCTGTGCTTGAGTAGGAATATACTGAAGCTGAAACTTGTTTGGTAGAACCTTTTCACACAGAAAATGAAATTTTATAGCAATGTGTTTAGTTCGAGAATGCATGAAAGATTCTTGGACAAGTTAATGGCACTTGTATTATCACAAAAAAATGGAAATAGGTTTTGTGACTTGACTACCCTTGTGAGCAGCTGATAAGCCATCCAAATCAATTGCGTACGACAAGCAATAGCTGCTGTATCCTCTGATTTTGCAGTACAAAAAGTTACACATTCCTGTTTCTTACTATGCCATGCAACAAGATGATCACTTAAGAAAAATACAATACCAGTAGTGCTCTTTTCGTCATCCATGGAGCCACCCCAGTTAGCATTTGTAAACCCAACTAAAGTGAAGTCATTATTATGAGGATACCATAAGCCATAAACAAGTGTGCCTTGAATGTACTTAAAGATTCTTTTGACTGCATTAAGATGTGACTGCATAGGAGCAGATTAAAAACTTGAAACCAGACATATGACTTGCATTAAATTAGGTCTTGAAGCTGTAAGATAAAGCAAATTTCCAATCATAGATTCATCCTCAGATTGATCAACAACTGGTGAATCATCAGTTTTGACTAATTTACAACCAGATTCCATTGGTGTACTTACTGGATTGTAATCAGCCATTTGAAACTTCTCTGCATTTCTTTCGCATATTTTGTTCATGAAAGGAATAAACCTTGTTTCATTTGAGTAATTTGGAGACTAAGAAAGAAGTCCAGTTCTCCTAATAAAGACATTTCAAATTCAAATTCCGATATAACTGAAAATTGTTTGGACATATTATCTAAGAGGGTTTGCCGAATTTTCAGCTTCAGGTTCGAAATTCGGCGAACCCATTAAAAAAAAGAATCGTCTAAATTCGTCATGAAATTCATACGGAGCTGTTATCAGATTTACAAAATGATGCCCATAGTCTATTGAAAATGCATCCAATCATATCTGAACCTAGGGCAAAAAGATTGCCTGAACATCTGAATATCGAGGTGCCATTGAAGGGTTGTGTCTGAAGCTTGTATCTGAAGATGCGTCCGGCTTCAGCCTCCTGCCATTCATCTTTGTTAAGCTCTGTTCGACATGTGCATCTGCTGAATTGTGTAAACTTCCAGCTGATGGTCTCTCCAACGACAGCCAAAGCTTTGTCTATTTGTTTTCTCCAGCAAGCGACCATTTTTTGTTTATTTGTTTAGGTTTGAAACTTTAGTAAGATTATAATAGTAAATGGTATATTTATTATTAGGTTTTAATGTATTATAAATTTATATGATTATTAAAATAAATGTTATTTTTATTATCTCTTTATTAACAGTAAAATATTTGTATCGATATGTATTTATTATAGGAAAATATTTATATGTTTGTATATATCTATATATATTTATTATCAGTAAAATATTAATATTTAGTATGTTTATTTATTATTATTAATTTAATTATTATTACAATACTTTTGTTATTATTTTTAATTCTGTAATATTCACACTTTTATTTTATTAGTAAAAATTAAATAGAACAATTATTATTTTTAAATTTTAATTCTATTTATTAGCAATGAAAAGTAAAAAAATATCATACTTTGCAATCATGATCATATATTTATATATTTTTGGAAAATTATATAAGACAAATTTATTGTTGATTTTTTTTGAATTTTTTTGCCTTGTCGAACATCATCCGAACTTCATAGTTGTCGAACTTGAACTCGAACCTTGTGACTTAGCATTTTATCATTTGTGGAACCAAAAATTATGTCATCAACATATATTTAAACAACCAAAATATAATCACCTTCAACCTTGGTATATAGGGTGCCGTCCACCCCACCACGAACAAAACCATTTGTAGTCAAGCAAGCATCCAACCTAGAGTACCAAGGTCTAGATGCCTGTTTCAAACCATAACGTTCATTTTTTAGCCTATATACAAAAACAGGTTTTTCAGCAGATTCAAAACCCTTTGGCTGTTCCATATAAATCTCTTCTTCAAGATAACCATTCAAGAAAGCAGATTTTTCATCCATTTAATACATACTGAATATTTTGTAACTTGCATATGCCAAAAATATTCAAATTGATTCCAATCTAGCCGTTGGTGCAAAGGTCTCACCAAAATCAATTTTTTCTATTGTGCATACCCTTTACAAACAAACCTAGCTTTATTTCTCACAACTTTTCTTCTTTCATCAAGTTTCTTTCTAAACACTCACTTTCCTCCGATGACATTTTTATCATCAGGTCTAGGCACTAATTCCCAAGTTTTATTTTTCTCAATTTGATTTATTCATCTTTTATAGAATTCATCCAACAAGTGCCATTTAAAGCTTTAGGAATAGTTTTAGGTTCAAATTCAATTACCAGGTAGTAATGTTCAACCTCTTGCATTGTTCCATGATCTCTTTAACTTCAATCTCTTGCTACCAAACTATTGCCATGAATGCCTTATGGAGATTGTCAGTGTGCTTTGGGAGATGATTGAGTGCTTATGTGTTGCATTCATGACTTTGTTTGTCTTTGATGTTAACATATCAACTTTTTGGATAGTTCTGATAGAGTAGCAGAGATAGTTTTGTTCGGCGAGGCCTTTGCTTGTTGAGTTTCTTTCAGCAGGGTTAGCAGTATGTTCATGGATGGTTATAGATGCTGTATCTATGTGCGTGGAAAGAATTATGAACGTTTGTGAGAGCTACAATTTTTTTTTTGAAGACTAGTTGCAAGAAACTATATGATATTTATGCCATATCTTTTTTTGTGAGGTTAAAGCTTCTTCAGCAGGATTGGATTTTGGTTAGAGACATGTTCACAATGCCATGTTCAAAGTGGCGGAATTTGGTTTTCATTCCGTGAAGACTTGTGAAGGATAATGTTTGGGTTATTCCTTGGAGGATGACTATGTTGTAATATTGATGTAACTTGTAATGTAATGCGTGGAACCTAAATGTAATATCTTATAATGGTCCTTCCTATATTATTCATTGTACATTGGGAAAGCCTCAAGGTCGACTCAATTAGTTATTGGGACTTGGTATAAAGGAAAGATCTTTCCTTGGTTGTAATTGTTCGTGGTTAGTGAGATCATATGTGGTCATATGTTATTGATGTAATGTTATGCGATCTTTAGTTGCGAATTTGTGAAGGTTAGAGCAGTGTTTGATGCTGAGGATAAGTTGTGGACTTCAAAGGAACTATATTGGCAAGATAAGTTGTTTCAGTGAAGTCATTTTTCTTGGATAGGTTATCCTGAATTGTTTATTGAGAACAATTTTGAAGCAATTTGGACAGTGGTTTTAGTCGTCTTCTTATCAACTCCTAATAGGGTTGGAATCTCTTGGCAGAGATTTAAAGTCTCCAAATAGGGACTTATATGTACTGATGGTACTTTTTTGACTCCTTACAAGGTCACACCCTTTCACAAGGAACATTTATATTACTACATCATCTTGTGGGCATCATTCCCACCGAGGTTTTCCCTCTATCAAGGGTTTCCCTAGTTAACATATCTTGTGTCACATTGCATGGTTATTATCTTGTGGTTGCTATATCTTTCAAATACATGTTTTGGAGTTGTTAAAGTTGATAAAAGTTGTTTAAAGCATATAACTGATTCATCCCCCCCCCCCCGCCCTCAGTCATAATGTTGGACTTTACTTTCTAACATAAACATCCTCACTATACTAGAGTTATATGGCATGAGGAAGAGGGGGATGCATGCACCATGTGATACAAATCCTTGAATACATGGTGTGATCTATTTTTTTAATCGCCTCATCTGGTTTGACATACTTACCCAACTTATCCCCAATCTATTTTAGTGTCTCCTTATTACAATACAAGTGCGACAGGTTGTAGAGTCTGATCCAAATCAAAATTTCCTCCATTGTTGCTTGCTTAGGGTTAGAGTTTGGCATCCAATCTTTAATTAAAAAAGCTATTCCTCCCATCATAAATGGCCCATTTTTAAGGACTCATTAATTCTCCGTTGCACTACCTGTGAACCAGGTAAAAACCATTTGATGATGACTCAATAGATTAATGAGATCCCTAGTTCTCATCGCACATTTTCGAATCCTTATGAAAGTCAGCCAACCACCTCCCCATTTTATAAAGAAACTTCTTTCCTTGTAAATGCAAATCTTGGATTTCAAACCCTTAGACTCTACCCACACGGTAATCACTTTGTTATCACCATTCTTAGTTTCTCTCGTAAGATTCAATCAAGAACAAAAGGGTTCGTCGACCTTCAAATTTCACCTTCTACGTTTTAAAGCTACCATTATTATCGCTGTAAGTCTTGGACAAATCAGCCCACCCAATAATAAAATCCTTCTACTTTCCTTCGGTTGAGAAATGCCTCTTTGAACCCCTAGCACTGTCCTTTCGCTATGTCGCCCTCGCATTGCCTGACTTTTGCCATGTTCTTTTAGGTATTCGATCTCCCTTGAAACCATTACAGCTATATCCTCCGTAACCATTCTTCCTCCCTGGAAACCCTCAACATCCCTTGTGCTCTTACATGGCTCAATCTCTCTGTTTTTATTTCGATGAGATACTCCATTCCTAGCTATTTTTCCATTCTACAATGGCTTAATAGAATAACAACATCCCCAATTCTCATTGCATCATTTCCAATTCTTATGAAAGTCGCCCAACCACCTCCCTATTTTATAAAGAAACCTCTTTCCCTATAAATGAAAATCTTGGATTTCAAACCCTCAGACTTGACCCGCATTGTAATAAGTTTATTATCTATCGTTCTCAGTTTTTGTCATGGGTTTTAATTAGGAACAAAAGGGTCCTTCGACTTCTAGAGTTTATCTTCTAGGTTTTTAAAGTCGCCATTGTTATTGTTGTAAACTTTGGACAAATCAACTGGCTCAATAATAAAGGCCTTCTCCTTCCCTCTGGGTGACAAATACCTCTTCAACCCCCTGCTCCATTCTTCTGCTATGCTACCCATGCTTTGCCCAACGGTCGCAATGTTGTTTTGGGTGTTTGATGTCCCCTGAAATCATTGCTATTGTATCATTTGTTATCATCCTACCCTCTTGAAACCCTTGACATCCTTGACAATCAAACATGGCTCAATCTCTTTTTGTTTTTATTTTGACAAGATACTCCCTTCTTAAATGTTTTTCCATCTAATAATGACTTAAGGGCCCGTTTGGTTGCTGGAATAGGAAGAGGAAAATAGAATATGTTTTATATTTGCTGTTTGGTAGGCTCGATCAGAATTGAGAATAGGATAACATATTCCAATTTTGCCCCTAAAATGAGCATGTCTATGTCAAAAAATATTTGTTATTGGAATAGGCCATTCCTATTCCCAATCAGATTTTTTGTTTTTTTTTTCAATTTTTTATTTTTTATAATTTTTTTTATTATATCTATTTGTTTAAAAAAATGAAATAAATTATATTTCTCATTAACTTCAATGAATAAAATAAAAATGAAAATTAATTAACCTTTTTACCATTATTGAAAAAATAAACCAAAAAGCAATAAATTAAAACAAAAAAATTTAAGGGAAATATTTTTAAAATTACAAAACTTAACCTTATTCCTATTCCATTTTTGGACAACCAAACAATGGATTAACATTTTCCCAATCGAATTCCAAGTGAACCAAACAAGATTGGAATTGCCCTTTTCTATTCCATTCCCTATTTCCATTCTCATTCCAATTTTTCTATTCTAATTTTCAATTCCTATGCCAGCAACCAAATGGGCCCTAATAGAATAACGGGATCCCCATTCTCGTCCCACCAATTCCGAATCCTTATGAAAGCCAGCCAGCCACCTCCCCATTTCATAAAGAAACCTCTTTCCTTGTAAATGCAAATCTTGGATTTCAAACCCTTAGAATCTACCCGCACCATAATCACTTTGTTATTTACCATTCCCAGTTTTTCTTGTGGGACTTGATTAGTAACAAAAAGATGCTTCAACTTCTAGATATTACCTTCTAGTTTTTTAAAGGTGCCATTGTTGTTGTTGTAAGTCTTGGACAAATCCACTCACCCAAAAATAAAGTCCTCCTCCTTAACTCTGGTTGCGAAATACCTCTTCAAATCCCCACTCTATCCATCTGCTATGCCAGCCATGCTTTGCCCAAGGGTTGCCATGCCCTTCTTGGCATTTGATCTCCCCTAAAACCATTGTGATTGTATTCTCTATAATCATCCTGCCTTCCTCAAAACCCACGACGTTCTCTGCGCTTTGACATGGCTCAATCTCTTTGCGTTTTTATTTTGATAAGATACTCCCTTCCTAGCTATTTTTACTAAAAATATCCAAGAATAGATATCCTTTTAAAAATCTTCCAATTTGATGCTACATTTTGAATTCTAGAAAGGAATTCTTTATATAAGCGCTTTTTCTATCAAAGCTAATGCTTACTCAATAAGTATTCAATTAACCCATAGAATCATTTTGTACAACTTAGTTTGACAAGTAGCATCCTGAAACAGAATTATTGATTACAGCACAATCTCCTTTACTCATTCTTGTGAGGTGGAATCAAGATATAGAGTGACATCAAGGATTAGAGGAAATGAACTTTTAGTGACAAATTAGAATCAGTTAACTCGGATATTTCAAACATGACATCTAGTTCCCCGCATTCTTGATACCATTGACAGGTTTGTTTGTTTGACAGGAAACTTAGCTTTACTATTGCTGTTCATTGAAGATATATACTCTCATTTACAGAGGAAAATAAGATGTAAGCACAATTAGCATGCTTGTGACTACTATTTCAATTTGTAGGTTAAATGTGAATGAGTTTCTCAAGCTACGCTGAATTCAATTTGATTATATTGGTGTGTTTGTACAGCAGTTTTTGTTGCAGTATATTATTTTGAATTTTACAAAAACTGACTATAGAATTTGTGGTTGATAACAAAAAGTATTTTTTATTTTTTTGTGCCCAAAAGTTGTAAGATGTTTGAATGTATAAAATCAACTTAAATGGGTTTCTAGTGTTTGTAGTTTTCTGGTAGCAAGCACTGGATTTAAGATCCTTGCAGTCAGCACACAATTTTTGCTACTACATAAAGAAAAAGAATGTGTGACATATACATTAAAATGACAGATGAAGTTTAAATTTCCATAATTCATGATTTTAGTCTCCCACTCTATTAAGTGTGGATCTTATATTCAAAGAACAATGTTTGTCTTGACCTGCATGAAAAAAAGGTTAAGGTTTTAATTATATCTCTCCCCTGTTTGCACGAGTATTTCTTAATAGAGTGGATCTTATATTCAAAGAACAATGTTTGTCTCGACCTGCATGAAAAAAAGGTTAAGGTTTTAATTATATCTCTCCCCTGTTTGCAGGAGTATTTCTTGGCAATTCATATTGATAGATTCTTTTATGTTTTGTTTGTAGGTGGCGTTATTGGATGGGTTAACAATGGGAGGAGGGGCCGGTATCTCTGTTCCTGGCACATTTCGTGTGGTAACCGATAAGACTGTAGGTATTTGTTTCTGTGTGAATTACTAAAACTTTCTGATTTTCTTGCTGATTCATCAAGTTTTAATTATTATATTCAAATCTCTAGTGGTTAGCGAAGTTACATTTTTGTTTGGCCATGCTTCATATGTTATTATCTTGCATTAGTTGATTGTGATGAAATTACAATCCAACATTCCATTCTTTGTTTTTTAAATGTTTATTTTGATTTTCTTCCAAGGTGTGAATTTTTACAATATATTATTTAAAATTGTCTGTATAAAGCCCTACACGTAAGGACTTTTAATGTTCTTCAGTGGATCATACTTTCTTCTCTAGGTATTTTGTGATCCACGCCTTATGTTGAAGCCTGCCATGTTTGCCTATATCTTCCTAATGCCAATATGTAACTAAAGACTAGTGGACAACATTTTCTATGGATAATTCATGTTATATTTAAAACCATCTTTCTGCTCATGTGACATTGTTGAAATTAGTCAAATACCTGTGAGATCAGAATACAAGTAATTTTTAGTGGCTAGAATTTTTTTATTTATATAAATGCTGATCTCATGAAATATTGATTCACGCAACTTTTTGTGAAATTGAAACCATATTGTTGAATCTGTAACTTGTAATCCTACTGATCTGTTCTGATCTGTTCTTACATAACATAGAGTAATCCAAATATCTTTACATAATCCTCTTAGGGATATCGGTGTCTATCCGTAGGATTAGTTTGGATTTAACTAACAGTCTAAACTCATTTTGTGTTAAGTTTAAACTTATTGTTTCTTGGAAAAGTTGCTGACTTCCAGGATTAGTTAAAGAATGTTTTGGAAGGAACATGGCTCTAGGTCTCTCTATTTATAATGGGTATGGTTGAAGTCTAAGAGCACACAATATACAAAATAGTCTGCTCCTTAGTCAATACTGCCCATATACGATTTGCAGAAGAAAAGACAGTTTTCAGAATTATATTTTTAATTTCAATTCAAAACAATACTTTGAAGTTATTCACAGCAAGACTCAACGAGAAGAGGAAGGTCGAATCTAATCTCTGATTCAGTCATAGAATTTGCAGAAACTTTACATGGTATCAGAGCTTTGGTAGTTGAACCTAGGCTCTGCAAAATTCAGTAATCAGAGTCTATATATACCTAGCATCTATCTCCTATCTTCAATGGCATACACAATCAGACCTGAGGACAGGTTTGATGGGAAAGAACACCTTGATGCTTGGAAATTCAGAATCATGATGATTCTTGAAGAAAATGATGTAAAACAATTTGTTGATAGAGCATCCAAACAACCTAGTATTGAACCTCATAAAACTATATGGAGTAAAGGAAATAGAAAAGCCATTTAGATCATATTAGATGGAGTAAAGAATGATATTGCACCTATGCTAACAAAACATCAGACATCATTTGATAAAATGAAGGCATTACTAAATGCATATGAGGTCAACAATGCAACTAGAGTTCTTGCATTGAAAAGGCAACTAAATCACATACAAATAAAGAAACGAGAATCAATGAATTCTTATTTTCTAAGGGTTGCTGGCATTAGAGATGAATTGTCAAGTATAGGAACCATTACTAGTGACACGAACTAACACTGATGGTTATAGATGGATTATCAGATTCGTGGGGAACTTTTGCACAAGGAATAAGTGCCAGAGATAAACATCCTGACTTCAACAAACTTAAGGGGGATTATCTTCAAGAAGAATCCAAAAAATTAAAGAAAGGAGGGAAACTGAAAACAGAAGATGAAGAACTTCATGTTCTTAATACAAACTCCTATAAGGGCAAGAAGAAGTATTTCAAGAAGAAAAAAGGAAATCAAAAGAAAGGCAAACCCAAGAAAGATCTATCCAAAATAAAGTGTTTTAGATGTGAAAAGTTTGGACACTACATATCAAATTGTCTTGAGAATTCTAAACAACAAGCAAATTGTACAAATGTTACTAGGGAGTAAGATAACTATGATCTCGAGAATCATGTATTGTATTCGTCATTATGAAATGAAATCTCAAGTAAAGCATGGGTAATTGATAGTGGATCTTCTAGTCATATAACAGGATACAAAGAAGCACTAGACTCTATATCTGAAAAGGTTAATGACGAAGTCACCATTGGTGATAATTCGACACATTCCGTCGAAAGAATTGGAAATTGCATCATGAAACTAAAATCAGGAAATTCTCTTCTTCTCAAAGGTGTACTCTACATACTAGGAATACAAATAAATCTAATCTCAATTATAGTACTTGAAGATGATGGGCATAATGTTGCATTCATGGATGCTAAAGTAATAACTTGGGCAAATAACTCATCAATTAAGAAAGTGAAGTTGATTGGTCAGAGAAAAGGATATTTGTATGAATTAAATTCAGAATCTAGTCGACCTATTCAAGCTTTAATTCATGAAAAGCTTTAGACAAATGAAATATGACACAGAAGATTAGGGCATCTAAATTTCAAAAGCTTATCAACTATGGATTAGATAGTTACTGGTCTACCTAAACTAAATAAAGACCACTCAAGCATATGCAAAGGGTGTGCACTGGGTAAGAACACCAAAAGTCCATTTCATGATAGCACTAAAAAAACAAATAATGTTTTGGAACTAATTCATTCAGATTAATGTGGACCTTTGTCTGTTCCTTCTCTTGGAGGATTTTGGTACTATATTTTGTTCATAGATGACCTCTCTAGGAAAACAGGGATTTACTTCTTAAAGTGCAAAGAATTAGAAGAAATCCTAAAGAGATTTAAATAATTCAAAACATTAACTGAAAACTTATCAGGACATAAAATTAAAACTCTTAGAGGGCGGGGGCCCTAGCTCGGTTGGCTAAATCTTCCCTGTTGCAGGGGGTTGGTCACGGGTTCTAGTCTCCCCCGTCCTTGTGGTACCGGTGGGTGTGTCGCGCCAGCGCTACCAGTCACGTTAAAAAGTTTACTAGGCGCACTGCAGTTTATAGGGGGCCGTGTTGCACCGATTCCTGCAGTCTGAAAAAAAAAAAAAAAAAAAAAAAAATTAAAACTCTTAAAATTGATAATGGAGGAGAATACACCTTAGATTTGTTTAAAAAGTTTTGTAAAGAAACAAGAATTTAGAGGGAGTACACTGTTTCTTATAATCTAGAACAAAACGGGATAGTAGAAAGAAAGAATAGAACAATTATAGAAGCTGCTAGAGCAGTGATATTTGATCAAAATCTAGAATATTATTTTTGGGCAGAACTCTCTTGTACTGCTGTCTATATTCAAAACAAAAGCCTTCACTCGTACCTTAGAGATAAAACTCTTGAAGAAGTCTTTACTAAGGTTAAACCCAATATAAGTCATCTTAGGATTTTTGGGTGCCCCGTATATATCCATGTTCCAAAAGAAAAGAGAACTAAGTTAGAACCCTTTGGGATGAAGGTATTTTTGTAGGGTATAGTGAAACTTCCAAAGCATGTAGGATTTTCATACCTGGACAGGAAAATATTGAACTTAGTAGGGATGTAATTTTTGAAGAAGATCTATCATTCAAAAGAGCCCTAAGTTCTGAAGATCCTTCTCCTTTACCTAGTTCTGAAAGAAATCTTGAGTCTGAGTCTTAGAGGGAGAACATAGAAGAAATTAAAGATGAAATTCAAAATCTAAATCTTGGAGAAACTCAAAATTCAAAGAAAAGACCACTTTGGGCCATTAAAACATTCGAGGAAGCACAAGACTTTGTTGCACCTTTTGGAACAATCAGAGAAAGCAAAAGACCTAAAAGATTTTCTAGTTATACAACAAACATGAGTGATTTGTCCAAAACGAAACCAACCAATCCTTCAGATGCTATTAAACATATAGCTTGGAAAAAAGCTATGATAGAAGAATACCAATCTATTATGAAGAATGATGTTTAAGAAATTGTTCCAAGACCTAAAAGAAAATCTGTTGTTTCTTCCAAGTGGATAATTAAAATAAAGCATGCTGCTGACAGTAGCATTGAGAAATATAAAGCTAGATTTGTAGCCAAAGGATTCTCTCAGAAAGAAAGGATTGATTATGAAGAAACCTTTGCTCCTGTTGCCAGATATACCTATGTGAGAGCAGTCTTAGCAATTGTAGCATTGAAGGGATGGAAATTACATCAGATGGATGTAAAAATAGCATTCCTAAATGGAAAGATTACAAAAGATGTTTATTTGAAGCAACTTGAAGGATTTGAAACTCATGTTCCTAATGTTTTTGTTTGCAGGCTCAAGAAAGCTCTCTATGGGCTTAAACAGGCTCCAAGGGCTTGGTATGAAAGAATTGATAAGTATCTCATTGGCTTAGGATTTTCCAAAAATGAAGTCGATTCAAACTTATATTATAAAATGGATAAAGATGATATGGTAATTCAGATACTATATGTTGACGATTTACTAATAATAGGTGACTATCATCTCATAGATCAATGCAAGAAAGATCTAATTAGAGAATTCGAGATGAAAGATTTGGGACTCCTTCATTACTTCCTAGGACTAGAAGTACAATAGAATTCTGACAGCATTATACTCAATCAAGGGAAGTATACATCAGATATTTTGAAGAGATTTGGAATGTGGAAAAGTCTATGTCTTCTCCAATGGAGACTAACCTACATAAAGAAGCAGCAACAAAATCACCTTCCATATATTCTACTCTGTACAGATAGATGATTGGGTCCCTTATGTACTTGGTAAATACAAGATCTGATATTTGCTATGTTGTTAATGCCTTAAGTCAGTTTATGTGTGAGCCAAAGGAGATTCACCTAGTTGCAGTTAAACACATTATGAGATACTTACAAGTTACTCTTAATTTTGGGCTCAAATATGAGAAAGTTGATTTAGATTTGCATGGATTCACCGACTCAAATTGGGGTGGAAGTGTTAAAGATAGAAAAAGTACTTCAGGATGCCCTTTCAGTTTAGGACCAGGAATGATATCTTGGATATGCAAAAAACAGTCTTCAATAGCTCAAAGCTCCATAGAAGCCGAATACATTGCAGTAGCAATGGCCTCTTGAGAAGCAAGTTGGCTAAGGAAGTTACTTGTGGGATTATTCGGGCAAGCTATGAGTCCTACGATTATTCATTATAATAATCATAGTTCTATCAAGCGTTCGGTGAATCCAATTTTTCATGATAGGTCCAAGCATATTGAAATTCCTTACCATTATGTAAGATATATGGTAGACAGAAATACTGTAAAATTAGAATACATTTGCACTGCAGATCAGACAAGAGACATACTCACCAAACCTCTATTTAGAGTGAAAATAGACCACTTCAGGAAAAGACTTGGTATGGTTGAATTGTAATCCATTTGTATTCTTTAAATTATTAACAAAATAATTTTATTGTCAGGCTATTCACTATTATGGGCTTCACCATTTGTATTCATTATTATTATTTTTTTTTAAAAGAGGGGTAAACACTTTGACCTGGAGCTATGAACCAGTGAGGCCACAAACGGGGGACCTCATCCCCATGAGATTTGAACCTTGATGGCAAGGATAACAACACAACAACTTAACCATCACAACATGCCACTATTGGCACCATTTGTATTCATTATTTAAGAGGTGACAATCTCTGAGATAATAGACACTTGTATAAAAGACATTATGAGAAGAGACGATCTCTTAGATAATGTGCTAAATAGTAGAGTTCTAGTGTAAGATCTAGATGAGTTCAAGATCATATTGTGATGTAGACATTGTCTATAAGTCACAATTTGGATAAAGGAAAATTTTTATTATTCTCCGAGGTTTATCCTGTGTTCTAGTAGATCTTAACTCAGGATCATGTTGTGATGTAGAAATACTAGTATCCATGATTCACAACTTGGATAAATGAAGAACTTAATTATTCTTCAGATTTATCCTTTATATTGTATTGTAGCAGTGATTTGTCATATCACAGGTTTAGTAATATGACATTGTGTCATGTGTTCTATGATACCACATGCTAAGAAGATTCAGATAGATATAGAGTATCAATTTTTGCTTGTTCGTCTTTATTGATGTTGCTAGGTATGATATCTCTCAATATGATTATCAAGTTAAGAGGGAGTGTTAAATCTGTAACTTGTAATCCTATTGATTTGATAACAAATTGGTCTGATCTGTTCTTACATGACATAGAGTAATCCAAATATCTTTACATTATCCTCTTCGGGATATCGGCATCTATCCTTAGGATTAGTTTGGATTTAACTAAACTCATCTTGTGTTAAGTTTAAACTTATTGTTTCTTGGAAAAGTCACCGACTTCTAGGATTAGTTAAAGAATGTTTGGGAAGGAACATGTCTCTTAAAAAGACATGTCCCTAGGTCTCTCTATTTATAATGGGTATGGTTGAAGTCTAAGAGCACACAATATACAAAATAGTCTGCTCCTTAGTCAATACTGCCCATAAACGAATTGCAGAAGAAAAGACAGTTTTCAGAATTATATTTCTAATTCACTTCAAGACAACACTTTGAAGTTATTCACAGCAAGACTCAAGGAGAAGAAGAAGGTCAAATCTAATCTCTGATTCAGTCATAGAATTTGCAGAAACTTTACACATATTCCATGCAATACCATTTGTAATGAGTAACATATGTAGTGCGAACACAAGTCTGAAGAGTTTTTGATATTCTATTAGGAGTTTGACTTGTTAAGCAGTGTACACCCCACCACTTCCTGATGTGGGTGTGTCTGGGCACGTATGTGGAGGTGGGATGTGCTTGGATGCGCATCCAGTTTGGTCATTTGGTTGGGAGAGCCAATTGTCTGCATCATGTGTGAGCTGGCTGTGAAAGAACCTGTCCCTTTCTCTGCCGAAATGTCAACAAGGACTTGGAAACTGTAATGACCTACAAAGCTTCCCTGTGATGTCACATCTCTGGTTCAAGTCTTAGAGATCCAATCGCCAATGGGAAGTACAAGGAGAAAAACGAAAATCTTGCCGTGAATCCATTTATAAGTGCGAGATAAACCCATGGCTATTTCCAGTGGTTTAGTTTCTTGACTGTGAGATAAACATTCTTAACAAGTGTTTTCTTTAATACATTTGCCTATTCATTCATATAGTTAACAATGCTACATTATAACTTATTTTATTAGCAAAAAATAAGGAAATTTATAAGATAATTATTTTAAACATTACCTGGAATAAGTCATCTATTGAGTTATACACACACAGACACATGTACCCAAATGCATCCCAAGTCCCCCCACCACCAAAACAAAAAAATTCATGTATCTATGTACCAGGTTCTCATATCTGTATCTGCATCCGCATCTGTATCTGCATTTAAACTGTTAACTTAGTAATTTATTGGTTCTTAATGTAAATCTGAGTCAGCATATTGACTGTTTAGGCTGTTGACCTTGCCTTGAAGTAGGGCAAATATGTTTAATGCAGGAATTAAGTCTTGAAGACCTATTGCTTTTCACAAGAGTGCACACTTTGGGGAAGCCATGATTTTGAATTCCTCCTGTGGATTTCTTTCCTTACCTGGTGTGATGGTTTATGTTTTGCATTGTTGAGTTTCTTTCCTCTAATGAAAATTTCCAAAATTGTAATAACAGTTATAAAGGAATATACAAAGACCAATAATTGTTCGATTAAAAAATATTCAAGAAAGTGATTTTCCAGTGGCCAACTCTTCATAATGTGGTATAACTGTATTATGCTATGTGAAGCTTGCTATATTGTATGAACTTGATTTGGAATCAAGGTCCTCAAGAACCGCCAATCTGGAAGAACATAGCTCAGCTATTCATTAGTATATCATTATGCACCCGATAGCTGTTGATCCATCTGGTAGATTAATTTGATCCCGCACATGTATCACTGGGAATGGTCCTTTCCTTGTTGCCTTATGTACACACCATCTTGAATTAATCTGCTTGACAATATATATTGAATCAGGACATGTATTACTGAATATAAAAAAGAGAATATTGATCTCCATGCCGATGCCTTGCTCCTCAGCATCTTTATTAAGAAAGGTGCACCTGCTATCTTGCTTGAAGGCATTGTTAGGTTCAAGTATGTCAAGAATTAAAAAAATAAAATATCAAGCAGTAACATTAGTGTGACAATTTACAATGGGCATGGATGTGTTTAAATACCACGGCATGCTAATATTTGACCAGCAATATAGTTTCAACATCTTAATATATTAATGGTGACATATGTTAGTTATATTTACAAAAAACATTCTAGCTCTGTTTGGCATGTTGTGGTTACCGTCTTGCCCCTTCCACCCCGCGGGCTTGTCGGGGTATCAGCGTGTTCCTTCCATCTCTCTTTTCCTAGTTGGTTTCTGGTCACTGTTTGGTCTTCTTGTTGTTGGGTTTTCATTGTTCGTTTCATCAGTCTCTTTGACCTGTTTGTGGTTACTCGTTGGACATTAATATATTTTATCTTTACCTTAAACTTTATTTAGATGCTACATGCACACCATTATTCGAATACCTCTCAATAGAAAATTCTAGAACACTGAACAATTTCATGGTAAAAGGAGATATTCCAATTTGTCAGATTTGCCCTTACCTTGATCTCTTTTCTTATACATTATGATGGTTTTGGTTATGTTTTGTTTGTCAGGCTGCCCATCTTGCATTGAGCAATGCTAACAATATAATTATGTACTACTAATGTAAGAAGCTTTACTAAATGAACTAAAAACTTCATCACAAATCACACAGTTTTAGAGAACAGGCATTTGGCAATTCTGTCAAACAGGCTTTCAGAATTTACATCTTATTTCCAGTGTAATTCTGTCAAACACTTTGCACACTTCTCAATAAATTTCAGTTCTTATTTGAAGCTGATGATTAATTTCAGTTTGTTAATTTAGTCGTTCAAATCTGGTATTTATGACAGACAACTTATGTGTAGTTCACAATTAAATTATAATAACAGACCAGACAACTGTTACCAAACTAGAATGCTAACTTCTTTGGATAAATTCACCAAATGCAAGACGTCTTTCATTACAGCCAGTACATACAGTGAAGCCAAAACAATATATGGTAGCAGAAATTTTAGTAATAATGTTTGCACCTGTCAGTTAGTATTCCTTGCCTTGCTTATGCAATCCCAAATCTGTCTTTTCAGACGGAGTATTTATTCAGAGATCTCTTTGTATTGCCCAGCTAATGCCATAATTCCTTTCCTTGCCTTGAGAACCCAAGGACAATGCTAAAATCTGCCACCCATACATGCCAAGCAATGTTAATACTAACACTTGAGAGACTCCATCATTGGCTGGCTGCGAACATTTCCCAGATCAAGCCATGGTCTGTCTTTCCCAAAATGGCTCCTCATTATATGCATCTCCTTACTGAATTTTGCAAAAAAAAAAAAAAAAAAGAGCATTTCCAATTGAATTTAAGCAATTTTTGAAGTTCCCAACATTTTCCTGACTTATCTCTGATATTTGCTGATATTTTTTTTGCCCTTGGCGATAAGTTGCCGATAACAATAAGTTGAACTATGATTTTATGTGCTTCAAATTTCTCATTTTATGAAACTGTAAATTGTATTTATACTATTTATACGACTGGGACAATCTCAAACTTGGTGATAAGTTGCCGATAACAATAAGTTGAACTATGATTTTATGTGCTTCAAATTTCTCATTTTGTGAAACCGTAAATTGTATTTATACTATTTATATGACTGGGACAATCTCAAACTTCACACCAGGGATCAAAAATCTTTTTCTTCAAATATTACAGGGGAAATTTTGAGAGATATATATTCTATGTACTGGTTCTTTATTTATTCTGTTGATTTCTGTCCACTGGTATTGATTTGAGTTGATTTTTTCTTATTTGTCTCTAAATATTTGTAGGTGTTTGCTACACCAGAAGTACATATAGGGTTCCATCCTGATGCTGGAGCCTCTTTTTTTCTCTCTCACTTGCCTGGTTATCTAGGTAAGGTATATTGTCAATCTCTCAGTTTAGAGAATTCCCATAGGCATTTCAATTATACCTGTTTTATTGTTCCTTAAACCATAAAAATGATTTTTCTTTGCCTAATGTTCCAAGTTGATGTGTATCATTGTTCATTTTTTTACAGGGAAAATGATAATTTCAATGAAATTTTTTAAGAATGCTAAATAGTTATTGTTTTTTGTGCTTTGTTTCAGTCATTTAGAATGGTATTGGAAAATCATTCGTCTAGTTTTCCACTCTGTTTAGGTGTATAGGAAGTGTGAAATGCTTCCATGAGCAGTAGTTTCCATATTAGTTATTGTGATATACCAGTTCGAGGCAACTAAACGTTGAGTATGATGGCTGATCTTAAAAAGGAAAGGATGTTGTTTCTCTGAGTCCTCATTCATTTCATATCTGGAGCTTTTCAATCGATTATTAATAATGTATTGCCATATTTGTTTTGCTACAAGTCTATCCATTCCAAACTTGATCAATTCACCTGAAATATATCAAATCTATAACTGCCATCATGAACCATATGTTTTAAGTTTTATACCTGCACACATGCTTGCTGATGTGCATCTGTTCGTTTGAATGCATGTGGAGTATTGTTAGCATGACAAACTGATTTATGTACATCTATTACAGGTTAGTGTAAATGAAAATAACTTTTATACTTAAGAGCACCGTGCTCACCGTGTATCAAAGCACAATGTCTTTCTGGGATCAGATGCATGGCCCTTCCTGCTGGCATTGGACCCATCACTGGGGAAAGGATCAAAAGTCACTGTTCAATTCCTTCATGATGAGTTCAGTAAGGAGGCCTGAAATTTCAGAACCTAATTAAACCATGTAGCCTATCACAGAAGAGCACTGCAATGTAAAACCTACTTCTAAACCTTTGCAGCTAGGATGGACTTGTTCTTTACAAAGATTATCATATATTAATCATATGATGTTCATTAGTGGCATCCTATTGGGAATTTGAATCACTAACTTATGTATTCAACTGTCCCCATTTTATAGGGTGAATTCGTAACATTGATAAAGTAACACACCTTTTTTTATTACTGAAGTTAAACTAAGTTACTGGATCTGCTCATTCTGACACTAAATCTGTGTCTGATCTCTTACTGGATCTGCTCATTCTGACACTAAAGCTGTGTCTGATCTCCATTGGGTCCAGTTTTTAATTTAATGCTTTTTGGTTCCTGTTAAGGGGCCAAAATATGACTGTGGATTCATCCTGAATGAACCCAGGCAAAACCTAGGTGAAGCTGATAGTGCTAACACGGAGCCCAATCTTAAATGATTTCTGGCTTTTTACAAGTGTTTCTGGTGCAGTTGCTTGTGGGCATGTTTAAGTTGCTCTGAAGCAGCTTTGTTGTGAGGGGTTGATTTCCTATCTCTATAACCAAATCCATGGTTGAACTGTACCCTATACTATTAATATATACCTCAACTGAACCTGTTGCATGGGTACTCGTACCCATATCCCTGGGATGTGTACGGGGCATTGGTATACGTACCCAAGTACCGGGTACTTAGTGGAGAGCATCATAGCTAAGGACCTTGATTAGAATTTCTGATTTTTGTATCAGTTTTTGCTTTTTTGTTTGCATATCAGCTTATTTCAATATGTAATTACTAATTAGTGTGAAACTTTGATATAATGATGGTATGTCATTTCACTCTGTGTTATAATGTTCAAAGTTAATGTTTGATTGTAAACTTAATCATTGTTCTTGTTTTGAAAACTCAATATTTTAGATTTTCTATACAATATTAAATAATATATAAAAAATTGTGTACCCAAAGCACCCCCATCTCCTATTTAGAGAAGAAGGCGTAACCATACCCATAACCGTACCCATCTGCGAAGTACCCAGTATCCCCATCTCCGTGTGACATTACAACTAAATTATTTTGAGAAATCAGAGACTGAACTAAATAAAGTACTGGGTTGGGATATAAAGCATCAAAATTTCACTATCTACTAGTACTAGGTGTCTAAGGAATATCTTTGTTCTTCAATTCACACGTGGAATACTGTATTAGTACTTTAAAAATAAATCTTAATTTTTAGAATTGAGAATGTACTATTAACTTAAAGTTTATTTATAATTTTATTATTAAATAATATTCAATACTCTTTAAAATTATGATGTTATTACTTATTCATATTTTATTGAAGTTATCAATGATTGATGTTAATTTAGTTTAAAATTAATTATATATACTTTTGATCGGCTACAAGGATTTTGGCCTGACCCATAACTAGGTGAGGTCACAAATGGGAGACCTCATACCCAACATTAATGCAACTAGAGCCAAGACTCGTGAGTACACTAGCCCAGCTAGTATTCGGTGAACAGGCTTGAACGCCTATGAAACAACTAGCATGAATGCTGCAGTGTTTCACAGTCAGCCCAGCAGGGATTTGAACCTTGTTGGAACCATCAACAATGCCACAACATAACCATCAAATGCGGGATAAACCTATATATCTTTTTGGTCAGTAAAAGGCAAATGCCCGTTTATACTAATATCAAATTTATTTACAATTTTTTCCCCGTTCAAAGTGCGGGCACTAGGGGAAAAAGAATGGGGAAGAAAACCCTCAGTGTAGCCAAGGACCGAAGTCCTGTTTCAGATATACAACTGCCCAGATAGGGACTTGAAGAAGCCATACCTTCTTTTACATCTCATAATAATCCTTAACATTCAGAGTAAAGTGGGGCCTATCTTTTATCAAATTACACAACTGGCCCATTTATACAAATTAAAGAAGGTATACCCTCTATTTCATGATTGAACCTTATAAACAAGTTACAATAACAGTTTTTAAAGAAAAAAAGAGCTCTCAACAGAAGAGGAGGCCTGTGAAGCTGCTTCTGGATAGGAATAAAGGAAGTCCGATGGGCTTGTACTGAGCTTTGAAGAACCACTAATCATAATGCTGCATTAACCTGTACTAGGAAAACCATGGGCCTATAACACAAAGCAGAAGTTGAGAAACACATAGTTAGAAAGCCCATTCATCATTACATAAAGCAGACACATCCTTCATCACAAAAATGGTTGTAAACCAGTTTACTGCCATATCAGCCAGATTAGTTACAAAGGAAAAGTTAAGTTATAAAATTTTGCCATAGTCAAGTTATCCAAATTTACTTGCTTACTCATATTAAGCAAATTAGATATGGAATACCAAGTGAGCTCAGAGAAAGAGGAATCTTCCTTAGATATCACCTATGGAATTGTAATGTCCCCTCCTTCCAATTGATTATCTTAAGGTGGCACTTAGTCTATCACACACCCCAATAGGCCTAAGTCTTTATTTAAGGGGTGACTTGAGCATGGAAATGAGATAACTTATTATATTTATAAATTCCACCTCAACCCTATTTCCTTCCCCTGTCTATGTTGAGGTCCTTGCTCGCATGGTTTTTGTTGATTGTTTTCCTCCGTTCTGGCATCCGCCTCACCAACTCCTTCTGTCAGTTTGTGTAATTAAGAGATAATTTCCTCAATAAGTCAAATTGTGATATTGCTATCAGGATTTAACTGTATGATTTTGAGTCAATGAGTTTGACTCAAAATCACATAGTTAAATCCTGATAGCAATATCACAATTTGACTTGTTGTGGAAATTATCTCCTACTTATCAATTGATGAGCTTAAGGGGCTTTCTAATGAATGGTTCATAAGGCACAACACTTGGTGAAGGTTTTGCAAATGGGGTTGTAAGCTTTGGGTTTAACCATGGAGGAAACTCCATAGTTAAGCGTGCTCAGGCTAGAGTAGTATTGGGATGGGTGACCTCCCAAGAAGTCCTGGTGCTTCGTCCCTATGAGCATCACCTAGATCCAATGAGTGCTAAGTGTTCCATTTATTCTCATGAGAGGTGGATTCATGTTGAATCACCACTCATGAAACATGGGTCAATGAGTTTGACTCAAAATCACATAGTTAAACCCTGATAGCAATATCACAATTTGACTTCTTGTGGAAATTATCTCCTACTTATCAATTGATGAGCTTAAGGGGCTTTCTAATGAATGGTTCATAAGGCACAACACTTGGTGAATGTTTTGCGAATAGGGTTGCAAGCATTGGGTTTAATCATGGAGGAAACTCCGTAGTTAAGCGCGCTCAGGCTGGAGTAGTACTGGGATGGGTGACCTCCCGGGAAGTCCCGGTGCTTCACCCTGTGAGCATCACCTAGATCCAATGAGTGCTAAGTGTTCAATTTATTCTCATGAGAGATGGATTCATGGTGAATCACTACTCATGAAACATGGGTCAATGAGTTTGACTCAATATCACATAGTTAAATCCTGATAGCAATATCGTAGTTTGTGTAATGCTTGCATGAGAGGAAACTGTGAAGTGTGTAGGGATATGTTTCGGGAGAGAGCATGCTAGGCGAAAATACTGAGATTTTCTTTTGCAAGGTAATCTGATTGGTTTCAGGGAAGGACGAAATCCCTTCTCATAGGTGGAATAGGAGGTAGCCCCTATTCTGACTTCTTTCATACTCCAGGGTCATATTCATTGTGTAATCCTCGGCAGTGCCTTCTGCAGGTTGGTGAATGTGTGGAGAATATAGTGCACGTTGTGTGGAGAGTAGATTGTAGGATACATATCACCCAGGGATATAGACATCATGCAACATCACATGAGATTGCTGTGTATGGTAGTCATCCCCAACAAGTGAAATAAGGGAGTGCGTATATGTTTTTGTAATCACAATGGTGTCATGTATGCACATTCCTAATCATAGCGAAGACTGTACTCCAAGCGCATGCTACAGGAGAATGTGTACATGTTGACACAACAGTTGCATGCTACAGGATGGACTCAGAATCACATGCATGGCCTGCCGATTTCTCAAGGAGATGTTTATCTGGCTTTGCACCCGCTTGAGTATTGGACAACCTCTCCAGTTCATCATCAGAGTTATGCCACAAGACTGGTAAACTTTATCCATTCAAATAGTAGTTGGTCTTTGCAAAACGAACTCATTCATAGCTATAAGCTGTCATGTTTGCAAGTTTTGAATGATAGGGAAGGTCTCAAATACTTTAAGAGTTTTGGCACCTAGCATTTCTCAGTACTTTTTTACTGGTTATTGCTGAAACATTTTGGCATTAATGTATGTAAACTAAATGTGAATAATACCAGTATTTCCTACCTTATGGTCTGCCTTGTTCAATTGAATTCCGTTGCAAATTTTAAATTGTTACATATTAGGGGACACTCAAAATGAAAATTATATAAATTTCAGATAAGTTTCATTATAGGAGCCCTTCATAACCAGAGCACTGGAATATTAGGAAGGTACTTAAGTGCCCTGCGTAAATACAAAAAAATCAACATTCCCAGAACTAGCAATCATCATCTAGCTTCCACTGAATCCAAGAAAATGAACGAAACCCTTTATTCCTTTATGAGCTTCCCATACTCTGCCATTCACTCCATACCTATCTTGCTGATTCAGGAAGCTTTGAAATATCCATGGCAATGGAAAAATGCAGAATATTATTTGACAAGAATTAACCCACCTGAAACAGGATGCTAGTAAATTAAAATCTTAAGAGAAAAACCAAAACAACACCCATGGTCACAATATCAATTAACCATTGTGCTAATGCAAAGCAAAATGCGATTCACTAGAAATTAAATACATCAGTAGAAGTTTTTAGCATTAAACTCAAAGTCTACCCAGATAATTTAAGTATCTTTTAATAACAAAAGCCATAAGTTCTCAAAATATTAAAAGTTTTCAGACAAAAGAGCTTCCAAATTTAAACTAATTGTTGAACTGTTTCATAAAAAGGTGGGCGGGAGGGGGGGGGGGGGGGTCCATTAAACATCCCATTCCCTAAAAGCATCCTTGAGATCTGCAATGCCCACTTTAAGTGACCGTTCATGCAAAATACCTTCTTCAAAGTAGGACTCAAGCCAATCATCCTCAACAGGGTCTAGAATAGCAAAGAAGAACATATGGAAGCAGAGATTTCTCTCATAAATAACCCTATCTTCCCAAAAACCAACAGGGTCCTCTATAAAAATATCTGGATAGGTGGGTATGGGTTCCCCTGGATATACAAGAGACCATAATTCACAGCCAAAGGGATAGTAAAATAATTCCTTGTGTTAACCATAACTGTGTCCAGATCACCTAGAAGTTCTGCATGAAACAATTCCCTACATAAGCTGGCTATAAGATTCCTGTCTTCATAGATATGTTTGGCAATGACGATACACATGGTCACAATGTCAGCATTTGTCTGGAACCTATTAGCGCAATTGATGTATTGAACTCCAACTCAACGGAGCATTGCCCTCCATATTACCTTATTCCTAACAGGGACAAATTGCCTAATCCTATTTTTAGGGTTATGGGGGTGACAAAAGCCATAAGCCTATTGGGACAGCTTAACTTAGTTGGAGTGTCCATGGCCAAAACATGCCTACTGAAATCTCGCCTCCCTTTAAATAAGGAGTCCATTACAACTTTAAGCAACCAACGGAGCACTGCCCTCCATATTACCTTATTCCTAACACGGACAAATTTCCTAATCCTATCCAGGGTTATGGGGGCGACAAAAGCCATAAGCCTACTAAAATCTCGCTTCCCTTCAATTAAGGAGTCCACTACAACTTTAAAAAACCAACGGAGCACTACCCTCCATATTACCTTATTCCTAACAGGGACAAATTGCCTATTCCTACCTAGGGCCATGGGGTTAATAAAAGCCATAAGCCTGTTGGGACAACTTAACTTAATTGGAGTGTCCATAGCCAAAACATGCCTACTGAAATCTTGCCTACCTTTAAATAAGGAGTCCATTACAACTTTAAGCAACCAACCACAATAAAATTATAAATACTTTAAATGAATAATAAAGGCAAAATGATAGAACTGCATTACAATGAAAATCTCAAGTGTAAAGAGGAAAGATACTGTCAGAAAAATTAATGCCACAAAACACAAGTTGGGATTAAAGTATATAATTAATAAACAATGGTGTAATTCTTAGCAATAGTGAAGGAAAGGGGAAACTATTACACATCCAGATTAAGGAGGATAAGGGTGGGGGTAGATAATAGTTTCACTAATACCATCTGCCCCCTCATTAGCTAATTTGTCGGCAAGGCTATTGCCTTCCCTAAAAATATTATTAATAGTTGTTTCTTTAAAGACTTTAGGTGTCTCCAAGGCCTTAGAGAGTAGAGATCCTAATTTCCGACTAGGCATAGATTGTTTCCTAAGGGCATTAATAATGATGGCAGAATCCACTTCTATTTCCCACTTTTCTATTTCCATAGTCCTTCTAAAAGGGCTCAAAACTCAGCTTCGTTATTAGAAGCTATGCCAACTAGTTTAGAGCATTTTGCTATGATATCACCTTTGTAATCTTTGATACAACATCCAATACCAGCTATTCCCCGGTTTCCTCGGGAAGCCCTATCAAAGTTTATCTTGACCCGACCAATTGGGGGGTGGGGGGGTGTTCCAATACATTCTGATCTTTTCTTTTTGCTGTCTTTACCTCCCGCCCCTATGTGGGGTGGGAGTTTCAGTCTTGGCCATTTGTTCCGCATCTTACCATCCCATGAGGTCTTAGGATAAGAAATTCCGTTATGCCTGTTTAATTTGCTGTTTATAGTTTCAATAATCAAAGCTTCCATCTTTAGGATAAGCTAATCATGATTCATGCCTAGGTTTTTGAAGATTCTTCTATTCCTTTCCTTCCATATTTCGCATAATATGATGGAGGGGGTAATAATCCAAAGACCTTTGATAATGCTATCAAAATTCAATCTTGGCCATGATTGGAAAAGGTTCCTAATAGAATTGGGAAGAGAAAGTTATAAACCTATCTTTTGAAAGAACCATTTTTAGCAAGAATTAGCATAATAACAATTAAGGAGGATATGGTCTGGTTCTTCTTCTGCATTCTTACATAGAGGGCATTGACTAGGCCCTTCATAGCCTATCCTACTAAACTTATTTGATGTAAAGTTTTTTTATTTTGTAGAGCTAACCAGGAAAAGGCTTCCGCTTTAGGAATGTAAAGCATGTTGCAGCATAGAGAATGGGTAATAGCCGCCTTAGGGTGGTTCGTTAAATTAGTGAGGTAGTTATAACCATCTTCTAGGTTATATTCCCCATTTTTGGAGCCATCACAAACCAATAATCCTCTTGTTGTGAAAAGGAAATCTTCCTCTCCTTGTGGATACCATTAAGAAGATCAACCTCCTTTGGGGGGATATTGTAAATACTACAGGACTTCCATTTCCAGTGATAGCCTTCCCATAAATCTGACCATTATCATACACGATTCCCCTTTCCAATTTTCCAAGTTAACTTGTTCAGAATGATAAAACAACAGCTGCGCATGTAATTCCACAGTCTGGATCCCCTTGGGGGGTTTTTAGTTTTGAGAAAGCTTAATGGATCTCTGGAGTTCAGGTATTAATTATAAAGGACCCCTGCCCATTTCAAGTGAGGCTGCCTAATCATAGTCTAGATTAATTTAGCTCCAAGTGCCAGAACTTGATCTTTGAGATTTCTAATCCCAAAGCCTCCCTCTTCTTTGGGTCTACAGGTTTTGTTCCATGCCATTAAGGATATCCTATGTTTGTTTTCAGAACCTTGCCAAAAGAAATCTTTTCATAATATATACAGGTTATCCCTTTTTTGAACTGGCAAATTAATGGTGAAAGTTGACAAATAGGAATACTAGTAAAAACTGAATTTAGCAGAGCAATTCTCCCTACTAGGGAGAGCCACCTACCTTTCCAGGATTGAATCCTAGATTTTCCTTTATCAAGGAGTCTATCCCAAACAATGGAGATTTTCTCGCCCAATTCCAGCTAAATGCCTAAGCACTTACAAGGAAAGGTTCTAGTCTTCATATTCAGGACATTACTTATATCTTTTTGAGTACCAAGCTTTGTGTTAGAGACAAATATCTCGGACTTGGATAGTTTGATTTCCTACCTAGATGCTGACATATAACTAGAAAGGACTTTTTAAATAATTCTAACCTCCTTTACACTAGCCTCACCATACAACATAGTGTCATCGACAAATTGTTGGTAGTGGATGTTTCTTCATCATTTCATAGTTGGATTCCTTTTAATGACTAATTAGAACAATTATATCCAAATGCTTTGCCTAGAGCTTCTGACGTTAGAATGAAAAGAAAGGGAGACATTGGATCTCCTTATCTCAGACCCCTAAATGGAGAGAAGAAACCCTTAGGGAATCCATTGCCCAAAACTGCAGTCTTGGGTGTAGAAATACATTCGAATATCAAGTTAATCGAAGTCTTAGCAAAATCAAAGGCTTGTAGGCATTTGCATAGAAACCTCCAGTCCACCTTATCACAGGCCTTAATTACATCCAATTTGATTAACACACCTGTATATCCATTTTTCTGAAGGGAGTGAATTGTTTCTTGAGCAATAAATATCCCATCATAAATTGACCTCCCTGGAACAAAGCCAGTTTGTTTCTCACTGATTAGGAGTGGAAGAAGTTTTTGAATACGATTGGCTAAAGTTTTAGATAGTAACTTGTCAAGTGTATTACATAAAGTATTTGGTCGATAATCCTTAAAACTCTCAATAGAATCCTGCTTTGGGATCAAAGCTAGAAAATTATGGTTTACCTCCTTAAGGAGGCTGCCTGAATTCCTAACACCTTCCAAAGCTTCAGTAGCCTCACCCCCTAGGAACTGCCTGAATTGTTGAAAGAAACAAGCTGGGAATCCATTAGGTCTAGGGGATTTGTTAGGATGCATTTGAAAGAGAGCTGCAGTAATCTCTTGGAGAATTTTCTTAGAAGAATATTGTTATGATCTTCAGAGATAATTTGGTTATATTTTTAAGAAAGGAAGATTGGTTAAAGAGAGATGATCTTTCAATGTTACTTAGCATATTTTCAAAGAAAGGGACTGCTCCTTCTAATGCTATTTTAGATGGATTATCCATATAGCCTACTTCACTATTTTGATCTTAGAAATGTTATTTACTGACCTCCTTAATTTTGTACTATTATGAAAGAATTTTGAATTCCTATTGCCTTCCTTCAACCAAGTTTCTAATGATTTTTGGTGCCAGAACATTTCCTCTTTCATCGGGATGTCATCCAGTTTTAGCCTAAGGCTTTTTTCTCGAAGATAACGGCTTTCATCCATACCCTGTTTCATTTACTTCTGCATTGACCTTTACCAGTTCAACCTCGGTTTCTGCCTTGGGATAAAATAATGTTCCCAAACTGATTTTTACTCCATTAGATGAGGTTTTGCTTGATAATTTTTACTTTCTGGACTACCTTGTACATTTGGAACCAGGTAGTTCCACATTTATCCAGCAATGTTCTAACGTACTAATCAATGACTCATCTTTGAACCACATTTGTTCAAATTTAAAGAGATTCCTGTATGGTGTTGCATCCAATTCCATCCTTCGAAGAAATGGATAATGATCAGAATCAGAAAAAGTGAGGGTTTTAGGATCAAAGTAGGATACCGAGTTAGGGATATTGCCTCAAGTAAAGAACCTATCAAGCTTTTCAGCAATCTGACCGAAACCCTGTCTTCTATTGTTCCAAGTGAATGAATTATCTGTAGAGGCAACTTCCAACCAATCAAAGCAACTAATCCAATTGTTAAAGTCCAATAAAGCTTGAGATAATTTAGAAAATCCCCCCTTTTCTCAAATGGAGAGACTATGGCATTAAAATCTCCCCCTATAATGCAGAAAGAATGAAGAGACTGAAGATAACGTTCTATTTCTAATTAGAGGCATCTTTAATCAGCATTGGACGTAGGCCCATATAAATTGAGTAAAAAGATTTCTAAATTTGAGTTGGAACATATAACATGAGGGCTAATCCAATTCTTCTCAATATACAGAGGGTTAAGAGTAACATTATGAGGTTTCCAGATGATAGCTAGCCCTCCAAAGTCTCCCGCGGTCGGGCTACCCATAATTTCTCTCAAAACCAGTTTCTTTTTAAAGGTTAATACATCCACTTGATTCATTTTAGTTTCCTGAATAAGAATGATATTTGGTTTATAATTACTTAGACAACACTTCAATAAGTGTTGCTTGTTAGGGGCATTGAGGCCCCTAACATTCCAAGTTAAGATCTTCATTTCTCCTTGGAAGGAACTTCCCTTTCCCTACATCAAATAAATTAGTTAATTTGGTTTGCCCCTCAACTTTTGCATCTTGATATCTAAGCTCATTCATGGATTTCCTGCGTCTTTTTTTTGAAATTCTGTTTAAATTAGGGGCAATCAATGCTTCCTCAGATTGTTCAATACCTCTAAGGTTATCCAATACAACTATTTGGATTAGTTCATTCTCGAGATCATCCATAGTATATCCTTTTCCCCCTAGTTCCAAAAGCTTCCTTGACAACTTCCTCAATAAAAGTATAAATTAAATCCATTGTAAGCTCATCACAGAAGGCATCTCTTTCCTCTTGGCTCAATCCTAGGCTGAGGGCTTTAGCACCACTCAAGGAGCTTGACTTACCCTTTGATGTTTAAAGTGGAAGAACCTCTTGAGGGAGGAGTAGGGGGATCTGGAGGATCTAACTCTTGAGGTTGGGGTGAGGTGACCCTAATGCTGTCTTCTTGACCACCTTCGTCATCTAGGGCTATACTTAAATCCGGATTGAGAATATTTGCCACAGGGGATGAATTTTGTCCATCTCTTAAGGTTGAGGAAGGAGTTGAAGGGACCACCTTCTTTTGCCCCTAGAGCTTCAATAATTTCCCCTTCCTCAATAATAGGTTCTATAATACATTGAGTGTCATCAACATGGGGGTTTTCTCCATCGGTGATGATAAACCCCCGCCCTGAGGATTGAAGGTAATGTTGATATCAAAGTTAGGGTCTAAATGACTTGAAAGATTTAAGATCAAGATCCTTAATTTTTTTTGCTTTTCCCACATAGAGGGGGTTGCCACACAAGATTTCCTGATAGCTTAATGATTGAATTGTAATTAATCAAACAGAGCTAAATTTAGTCTTAGATAATTCCATCTCTACTAACATTTTCACATTTGTGGAAGAGAGAAATCCCTCTTCTAACCCACTATATCGACCTATAGAATTCCCAATTCAACATAGAATGTCGCTCTATAAGAGTTCCACCGAAGATTTCTAAAAAGAATCCATTTGAAAACTTTTACATTATTAAAGGATTGAGGATCAAAATTAGGATCCCATTTATAAATTTGAAGTGATATTCTCCAAAAAAAAATAGGGTTACTGTAGAGCAATTTCTTTCTAAGATCTATAGTGTCTTACAGTTGAAAAATAGAACATTGTTGCTAAGAGTAGAGATACTTACCTAGGCACCTAGAGATGACACCAACGAATCTCTTGCTAGGGCTCTCGACGGATCCTCTTTGCACCATCTTGCAAACAAGCCATTAGATTTACACTAGTCCCAAAGACCATCAATATAAATATTGTTGAGGATAAGAGTTCAGAGGATCCTTTGATGCGGGGGCAAGGGTTTTTGGACCTAATAGGCAGAGAGGCATTAGCCATTGCAGTAGGATTTGAGGGAGAGGAAATGTCGTGACGAACCATGTTAGAGATTAGACTTGAGGGAGGGATTTGAGACGAAGGGGTAAGCTTTGGAACCCTAGGGGGACCAAAAGGGATCACATTTGCTCCAATTGAGATGTACTAATAGGAAGAACCCACATCATGTTGTTTTTCCTTTGAAGGTTTACATTATCTTGATCCATAGGGTTTCTCAAATTCTCCATTTGTCTTCTTCCTTTGTCTAGTTTCCTTCTCTTCGGGTTAGGCTCATGGTTATCCTGTCCCGAATTAGGGTTTTGAATCACAAATGCCGCTAGTCTCTTCGTTGAAGTTGATAAGTCCATTAACGGAGAGAAGGACTTCCTAGTTGGAACCATGACATGAGAACCCTTATTTAAAGATCCTGCAGAGTTCAATGGAGTAACCTTAAACGAAGGAGCTGAAGAGACTGCGGGCTGAAAGCAAGCAGGCCGAGGAGGTCGAAAATGTGCAAAACCTTTTCTTTTGCGAGCCATTGTTTACCTGGAACTCTTTTTTGCAGGATGAACCTCTATTAATAATTGCATATTAATATTAATATTATTCATTATTTTGTTAAATTAAATATAATAAAATTAATATTAAATTTTAATATTTAATATTTTTTTTTTAGAGATTTATTGTTATATATTTTCAAGGTCATTGGGAGACGAGGAGACTTGGAGGTCTTTGGTACTGGTATTGGTACCAATATGACAAGCTTTCAAAAATAGGAGATAGTGGTACTTGGAGATGGCAATTTTTTTTTTAATAGTTTAAAGAGTCTAATACTAAGTACAAAATTTGAAAATAGTAATACTTTAAAACTAAAAGACTAAAGTAAATAATAATATTAATGTCACATTAATATAGAGTCAAATATTTCAAAACTCACATAATCACAATATTGTATCTCATTGGTCTTAATTTTTGTAGTAAAAGCATTAAAATGAGGGCTAAAACATATTAAATTTTTTAATATTATATTTTACATTTATACCTTATTAGGAGACTTCACTTTTTGGATTAGGAGACTAGGAGACTTCGTGATGAAGTATCCAACCTTTTTTGAGGTCTCTGGAGACGCAAAAAGTCTCCGAAACGCGTCTCCGTCTCTGAGATGCGACTTTTAGGGGGGAGACGGGTCTCCCCTTAACCATGCATATTTTTAACATTATTTATAATTTTATTATATATTAATATTATATTATATTAATATTTTATAAAGCTAAGAATACAAATATTAAAATCTATATATATTGGCCTTTAATATTCTTGTTTTTAGATTATATTTATAGTTTTTTTCCTCTACCGATGAACTTGAGATGAACCTTGTTAATGTTTGGTAGCTTTAGTTGGGTAAACCCATGAGACTAAACTATATGTATATATAGTTACATAATTAAATTTTATATTAATTAAATAATAATGAATACACATGTCCCATCTCTCCATGTGTTTTCCACAATATAAGAGAGATAACTACTCTTGGAAAATATATACTAAAGAGACAATGCTAATACAATTTTTTTTGCAATGATTGTGATAAAACAACATGGTATGAGAGCCATGCTGGGAGGAAATTTGTCATTCCTTACAAATTGGTAGATGACGAAACAATGTTTCTAAGTATGAGTATGGTTTGGAGGGAGATGGGAGGCACGATCTGAGAAAAATTAATAGAGGTGATTTAGTCTTTCTGGTGCATTTACCAGAAAAAGACAAGAATGACTGTACATTGGCAGCGAAATAATAGAAATGACATAGAATATATGAATTATGACATTGCCTAACAATATGTTATGCAACATATTGTGTTTATCAAAGCTTGAATGAGGGACTTTGTTCAACACTGAGAAAAATGACAAAGTTTGAATACCTACCATCATGCAATTTTACTTACAAACTAGATGAAGGCAAGAGTGACACTAAAGACAATTATCGATATATTGACAAAACATTCGAGCATGTCTATTTGGTATGGCTTGTGCATAGAATTGGGAAGCGAAGACAAGGTGGGTGAAATTTTTGACAAAATATGTCTATTCTCATTGAAAAGAAACTGATTTTGGGATATACACAAATCAATATGTGGATTAGGTTTGAGAAACTTTCAAGAAGTTGAAATGGACGTGTGTGAATCCAAAGCCCTTCCCAACTTTGGGAAATTGAAAATTCAAAACAATGAATAAAGGATCAAACCCTCAGACATACAATGCATGGAAGTCAAGCCTTAACAATTATATTATCGCTGAAAATCAAAGATGTCAAGTTGCATGGTAGAAGGGTGGTGAAACATCATCAGTGTATTCACTTAGATCATTCACCGATTTCTTGTAAGTGGGGTTGCACCAATAGTTGGTAAGGGGAAAAAAAGGGACCCATACATGTAAGGGAACATATATGGAACGTAGATAAAGTCCAAACAAGGTGGACCCCCCGTTAACTCTACAGATTGACACCAATCTTCATCCTCCACATGGAAAGAGGAAGTATTGGCCGCAAACAACAATAATCCTCCATGTGGAAATGGGATCAAATATATATTGTTGTGCACATTCATTGGTGGCTCTAATGAATGAAGCAAATTTCTAAATAGTGACATGGGTGTGCTAAGGGAACATCCTAATAAACATTCATCCCTTTAAATGTAGAATAAGTCATGGTGTATGAAGTGATTGATAGTAGGATACATGGAACGAGCTTCAAGGTGGGGAGTCATCGGACCCCACAAGAATAATGTGAGAGATTTAACAAGTGTGTGCAAAATATAGAAGTAAGTGGGGCAATCATAGGACTCGACTTGACAAGGTAAAAGAAGGTCTAATATGTTATTTCAATAATATATTAATATTGTACTAGTAGTGAGATCTTCACTATACAATGTTCATAATTATTTATTAATTCATTTATATATGTATATATATAGATAGATGTATATTCATTTATATTTATTAGTTGTAGATATATGGTGGTTATATATGTATATAAAGTAACAATATATGAAAACATAGATGAAAGATATATAATTAGAAGATTGTATATATATATGTTCAAAGTATATATTTAAATTAGATCTTTATCTATATTAAATTCAAATGATCATATATCGTTATGCAGAATTATCCTTGAGTATTATGTTAGTCTCTCGTATTCTTTTATTTAAATATGTACTATAAGAGCTATTTGCCTTTATCTTTTCCGAGGATGCTCTTGCAGGAAAAGGAGGATTAATATCAGATTCAAAGGGAGTTTGACACTCCATTAGACACATCATTGGATGAGCAACTTAAATGATTGATATTCAGAGGGAGTTTTAAAGTCCATGTGTGTGACTATATGATTTTAATGGGCCTAACCCTTGTGTACATCATGAGGAAGTGATGACTTCCAAGTGATTATCACTTGTATTTGTAGAAGTTATTAGAATGTGATGATCTTGCAATAACTTAAAATCATGATATACATTTCATGTAAATGTTGAAACAGATCATGATAAATTATATCTTGTAAATCAACAACTAAGTGTTAGATGTCATTCACTTGACGGTCTGTGAGTTGTTTGTGAATATCATATGTTGATATTTTGTGGGCCATTACCTTGGCAATAGAGAGTATTATGCTAAATTAAAGGACTCAAGAAAATCTATATATAAAAGTGACACATGTTGCTGTATAAAATAATAAAGGTTTTTTTGAGTGTATGTTCAAGATTTTGGGATGGTGGAACTTGGGAATGGCAAAAGTTGCCAAACTTTCGGGATCAAAAGGGTTTGACAAGGTGTCAACTATTTAAGCAACTTAAACAAACAAAAAGAGTTAAACTGACAACCTTCATGCTTTTAATTTTTGAGGGGGTTTTAGCATTTTTTTTCTCTTTAATGTTTACCTTTTTCCTATTTTATGCAACCAAATAGAGAAAGCTGCTTTAATTTGGAAAAAATGTGACATTGCTAGCTGGTGCCAAAATTCTTGGAATGTTCTTGGCGACATCAAATGAACACTAGGGGATGTGTACTAGTGGAATGCATATATAAATTTTAATAGGTTTTTAAATTTATAAAGTGTCAACTGCAAAGAAAACCTGAAGGCATGTAGCATGCCAATTCCATGCATTTGCCAAAAGATAACATCCCACTAGGCTTATAAAAAAAAATGGAAAGAATGATGCTCTTTTTGTAAGATTGTCTCTTCAGTCAAAGAATTTTTAAAGTGAAAGAATTTTTATAAGGGATGATATGCTGCAGCTTTTGGATTCTTCACTTGCTGATTTGTTCATGTTTTTCCCAACAATCCTAGCTACAACTTCAATGATGATTTGATTATAGCTTGAGGATTTTGATGACTATGGATTTCCCTTCCATTAGGCTTGTAAATTTAGAACACTTTCGGTTAAGATTGCTCATATCGTAAAATTGATGCCCTTTGAATGGTTTATTGTATTGTTTTAAGACCTGGACTTGCCTTGGACTCGCTAGCTTATTTTTGCCTCAGAGTCGGACTTGGTGTCTAGACTCGGTAGAAACTCGACAAGGACTTGGGAAATCGAAAAATCCAAGAAATTCAAAGATTTTAAGCATTTAAAACTTTTTTCATGCATCATGTAATCAATTAGCATTGAAAAGACACAATAGTTGAGATAAATATAATCAACTTTTCAGACATATAAAAGTTTACATTGATCGTATAAGTATAAATGCTAATTTTTGAAGGAAATAAGTTAAACAAAATTATACATTTGAAATATAATTAGTGTCATTGTCAAATTTCTACAATATTCATGGAATATAGAATCCATGGAATCAAAAGTTCAAAACATATATCAAAATAAAGGCTAGAGCTAGAAGACTAAGGCTTAAAGTAGCCTATATCAGTGACCAACTGATCCTGCAACTTTCCTATATGTTTGCCTAAGATAGGTTATGGAAGATTCCGCAACCATTTCTCTTCTTGTGTCTGAGGGCCAGTCTTAGTGGTAACTACATCATCATTGTCATCTTCATCATCCTTGTCCTCCTCAAATCCCTCATTCTCAGCCTTAGAGTCCTCTATTGAGTCTCATCGTGCACTAGTCTCCACCTCTTACATTGCCATTGCCTTTGCCTCTCGATCCTCTTGATCAACCTATTCCAAGTCTTCATTATTGAAGACAGGATAATCAATCTCAGTGTTCCACTCAGCATGTAGATGAACCTCCTCTAAAATTATAGATGTGTTTGTTAGTGCCCAAGATGTGTTTGTGATTGGGGCGAAGGTTTTAATGAACAAACACAAGGTCATTCACCCTTTTCACTACAATATATCATTAAAATAACATCTACAATAATGAAAATTAAACACTAGGGCTTCTTACTTTTCAAGTTTTCCATCAACATAAATTGAAACAAAACTAGAACAAATGTAAACAAAATGGAAATATGAATGTCCAAAATTTAGGAAATAACACAAAAAATATAACTCACCCCTTTAAAATTGCTCCAAAAATGAAGAAATGCACTTCAAATTTATAACGACCTCCTTTAAATGCTTCTTTTAGCTCCTCTCAATGTGTGAATGCAAACTAAAAACTTGCATAAACAATCAACAATTAATATATTGAGAGCCAATTGATCGATTGGTCTATTTTCTAACACTCGAATATTCTTCTCTCAATCCTTTTTTGTCTCTTCCTCGTCTTTGCAAATGAAGGAATGACACTTTTACATTATAGAGAAGCCAATAAAGATAAGTAGTCTAATGTTTTTTTTGCCTTTTAGTGATTGATTGTTGTGGTAGAGTCTAGGCCACGAGACACGGTGAGTCAACTAGTCATCGTCATGACTTGTCCGAGTCACAGTCTAGAGGCAGAAAGACTTTGGAGGCTTGGCTTTGCTCCAGCCTCATAAAATCCTGTATCTATGGTTTAATGTATATAGAGATCCATTTAGAGGGATTTGAAATTACTGAAGTTGATTGTATTTATAATGGCATAAAATTTACACCCCCATGTAAAGGCCATTTGCACACTTTGCTCCTTTTAGTCCAAGACACAATTTCATCATCTTAAAGTGTTCATACCACTTGCCAACCCATTATTAGCCAAAATTACATGTAAGAAATTCCTGGGGGCCAAAGACACGTGTGGTGTACTTGCATCTGTGAATCTGAAGACGTGCAAAGATTCATTTGATCATTATAAACCTACCACCCTGTGTTTGTAATATCCAAAATGATGGCATTCCCTGTGCGGATCCCATATGGGTTTGTTAAAAACTCCTCTTGCATGCCATTTTCCCTCTCTCTCAACACTCATTTGAATTCTCAAGCCTCCATACTCACAATTTTCTCTTACAGATAACCATCTACATCTATTTTTCATCTCAATCTCCACTTTGTTGCATGCTTTTCACCATTGTTGTACTCTCAAACTCATTCACACAGCTTCATCTCGCATTGGGGGAACCTTTTTTGTACTTCTTGGGGAGTCTTCTACTTCCCTACTCTCGTCTTTGAGGCATCTTTTATATCCGTTATTATCATTATCACTAGTATTTTCTAGTTATCTATCATCAAATATCGTGTCTATTTGGTCGTCCGTGGAGATGAAGACACCAAAATGGGGGTTTAACTGAGGTAAATTCTTTCTTTGTACGTGTGTAGGTTTTGTGGACTTAGAATCAACCCTCTCAATCAACCATGTAGTCCAGGTTTCAAGTTTCCTTTCCATTATCTTTTCATCTCATGTGATATAAATTCATATATCTTAGAATAAAATCTATTTACTTGTTGTATTCCCTTCATTCTAGTATTTAGAATAATTTCCTTTTCATTATGGTGTTGTTGTTGTTGGTGCTTTATAGCCGTTCTTGTATGAAGGCTTTGTCCTCGTTGATTTTCAATGAAGTCGACGACCTTACTACTCGGTTCATACAGGACACCAATGCGCTGTGCTACCATCTCTCAGATGCACTGTAGTCCTCTAGACTCACATATCTGTCTGTGCCAGTGATCAGAGCAGTCATATATGTCCAATAGTGGCCTAAATACATATTGACACACTTAAAGACATATGAGAACCCTACTCATTCTCATTTAAAAGTATAAATTGTTGATCAATTAACCTTCATATAATTGGCATAATTCAAATCACTTTATTACACCATTGGTTGATTGACGACACACCCACACACATTCTTATTTGACCACTTGAAATTCTAGACCAACTCTCCAATCCAGGAATCTACTTACATCTTAGTGTCGGATCTTCTCAGCACTCCTAGCCGGCTAAGTGAGGTGGTTAGAAGAGAATCGTGTATCCCTTGAGACTTTAACCCTGCTCCATGGTATCATATTTCATAATCTTTCTCGAATTCATTTTTCATGCTTGCTACAAATTTTATTGTTTAAATTTATTTTTCATAATTTTATTAGATGCTCAATTAAGGTTTACTGCAGAACTCATCTTATTTTTTCGTTTTCCACTTATATTGATATTTTCTGCAGAACAATCCAGTGAGATTCCATTGTTAAATTTTTATTGTACAAGGTATAGGTTTAATAAGGTTTCCTGTTGTATAACTTGTCCAAGGTGCTAACTCCAGGGACATAAGGATGATTACTTGGCATATATCTGCAATATTTGCATGAGTTTTATTGCATGCTATGTAAATAGTCCATTACAGACCTTTTATAAGGAAATTATCACATTTTGTCATTTAAGATACCGCCTTTATATTTACCATTGAAATGAAATAACTAATGCATTACTGGTTTTGGTCATTCTTTTCTGTAAACCTTTTCATAATACATTGACCACCTTTGCAGTTTTGAGTTATAACGTGAACTATGCTCCTAAGATAGTATTGATTGTTGAACTTTTTGTGCAGGGGAGTACTTGGCTCTAACTGGAGAGCGACTGAATGGAGCAGAAATGCTTGCTGCTGGTCTTGCAACACATTTTACAGTTAGCACGGTGTGTCTTGGTTTAGTATGTGCATATTTATAATAATATATTTAATGTGTTTGTTGTTAAATTAATTAGCTAGGGGAATGTGTATAGGCTTCTAGCAGAGAAACTAAAACACGATTATGAAAACACTGTCTCAAATTGGAAGTAGAGCCAACATCCATGAGCTAAGAAAATCCCCCGCACACCATGTAATTATCTTCCATTAGATAGAATTGAATAAGAACCATGCAGCTTTTCAAAGATGCAAGATTTGCAATAGAGATAAACAAAGACCAGTTGATGCAGTACAGAAAGCCACCTACAGTGCCAAAAAGAGGCCAATCACACCACCAATCACTTGTGAATCCTTTAATTACCAACCTTGGGGGTTGAACCATCTTTGCTCTCTGATAATTCCTCAACAATATTAACTCTGGGTAGAGCCAATTGTTCTAAGCGTTGATGTGCACACCATATATAACCTTCTATTGTTCCCCCGTATGAACTGAATGATCATAGAGCATTCACAGGGTATGGTCCTGTTGTGACATTTCCATACCACCAAACCATTGCAAATGGGGACCCTCTCTTTGAGCTCCTAGTTGTTAGGCTTTGGTAGTAAAGTTGGTATTTCAAAGCTTAAAAGGGTTGATGAGTGGTTAAGCAATCAAGTTGACTAGTTCCAATTTAAAGTCTTTTGAGGTTGTGTTGTAGTGGGTAGAGTAGGAAATCCTAAGTGTATTAATATTTTGTCTAGTGGAATAATCCAAAATAATTATAAAGGACTATTTTATGCATAAGGTGTTAGTATCAAGGAACACTGAGGATGGGGAGGGGGTTGAATCAGTGTTCTACAACTTTTTGCTTTATCAAATTGTTTTCTTAACCATAAACCAAGAGTAATGAAAAGTAAACAACTAAAACATAAAGAAAAAATCCACAACATCATGACACCATGATTTTTATCTTGAAAGCCTTGTTGAGGGAAAAAAACCACGTTGAGGATGGAACCTACATATATTTACTCTTTTAGAATTAATACCTTGTTAAAGGATTTAGTACAAAAGGAATGGACATGCATTCAGGCACTGCCTAGAGCTCACTGCTCAGATTACAAGAAGGGAAGACACATTGCCTTACAAAATAAATATGGACTATAATCCAAAGAGTGAACTGGAAGATGCATCTACATATGCCAAGAGAGTTCTATGTAGGTACATATTCTGATCATGCTCCAAAACTCTGCTATATTGATCAGCTAACTGTTGTATTCTGATCCTTGACACAACCAACATACATATCCACTGTCATATTATCATTACTAACCATCGACACTACAAATCTATATTATGATAATAGATAGTTTCTATTATCTCTGTTTATTATCTAATGATTATCTATTGTAATCTTTTGTAAATATTAGAATGTTTCTAATATTTAGTTTTTTGTTTCTAGAATAGAATATTTGTATTTTTTAGTTAGCTGTAGACAACTGTTAGTTTTCTCTTAGCTAAAATAGAATGTTTCTATTCTTTATGATTGTTTTTTAAGGAAACATAGTTCAGTCTCTTGAATAAATTGATCTCTTGATCAATGTTAATAACAAACAAATATTTTCCAATTACTTCGTAATATAGTATTAGAACCAATACTCTAAATGGTTAAAAAAATAAATATAATTTCTTGGTTGAAATTATTTGCCTTTTATTTTCGAAATTATTTACATTCATATTTGCTTCCAACTCTCTTTATAATCCTACAAGGGTTTCCATACTGAGAGATCTGAATTTGTCGACTTTTGGTTCAGTTCTGCAACCCATTTCTATCTAGATCCGTCAGTTTTTACTGCACATTTGTGCCATTTTGTGATTTTTTTGCAGCAAGGCCGTTTTTGTTCAAAACTCTAATTTTTTGTATTGAATCAATTTTTATTTTTTTAAAGATTCTTGGTGGGTTTTTTGAGATCTCAACTGGGTTGTCTGTTTTTTCTAGGTGCCTTAATTTTTTTGCCTCTATTTTTGAGCCAGCTAATCAAGAAATTGACAATATACTCTTTTTGGGTTTTTTGAGCTCTCTTCTGGGTCATCCTTAAAATTTTTTAGGTCTTCTGTTTTTTTGCCTTGAAGAACGTGCCTTCACAGATACTCACGCTTTTCCATTGGAAAACATGCTATGGCATCTCTGACTAATATTTTGCTCGAGGAAAATTAGAAGTTCAATGGTTGCAATTATGGCACGTGGAAACAGTTATAAGGTAGTTTTGGTTCACAACAATTTGCTCAGCAAAGGTCCTTTGCTCCCATCTTTAGAAGGCTCCAAGAAAAAGAACATTCAATGCAACTGTTGCCACAAGTATGGGCACCAGAAGGTTGAATGTCGGAAGTGCTTAGCTGCCCTATCTAAACAATCTAGTTCGCAGCCCACAGCGAACAGTGCGGAGCACACTGAGCAGACAAAATCTGCCTTTTAAGCTTTTTGACAGCTTTGTGCTTTGGATAGATTAACTGTTAAGCGATTTTCCATTATCTCTATTTAGTATCTAATGGTTATCTATTGTAATCTTCTGTAAATATTAGAATGTTTCTAATATTTAGTTTTTTGTTTATAGAATAGAATGTTTTTATTCTTTACATAGCTGTAAATAACTGTTAATTTTCTCTTAGCTAGAATAGAATGTTTCAATTCTTTACGATTGTTTCTTAAGGAAACATCATTCAGTCTCTTGTATAAATTGATCTCTTGATCATTGTTAAATTGTTAATAACAAGCAAATATTTTTCAATTACTTCGTAATAATCTACTCAAAGACTCGATCTTATGATCTTATATGCCAAGTTACAAAACAATAGCTTCATTGGTCAACCTCAAGAACAAAATTCATAACGTGTAGAATGTCGGCCAAATCTACACACAAAACTTGTTCCTAACCTCAATCGTCACCATGGATCTCTTCTACTAAGTTGACTCTACCATCTCACCCTCCAAAATAATCAATATCATCGATTGGTCAGGATAACTGATTGATTTGCCAACTCACTGTGGCTATTCATATATCTACGCTGGAAAACGGATACTCAAAATGCCATAACTCAAGTATCTGACATCATCAACTGTTGCAAAGTGGGAATAAGGTAGTATACACCTCCATGAAGCTCCCCCTAGGTTTTATGACCAAAACTCCATTGTACTTGTCCATACCGAGGCATTTACTGTTACCTGTTCACTTTTCTTGTTCTGCCATACTTTACCAACTTTGCAATCTGACCTTTGGTAACTTCCAAATATGACAAGTGACCCTCTGAATCATGTATGGTTGCCATCAATGACAACATACAAGCCATCAAGAACAATGTCTCTTGCCAACATAAGGGCCTAAAAAGCCTTATAAAATAGAATTGCCCCACTTAAAATGATGAAAATCTGGACAAGGCATGAATTCTCCTTTTAAAATACATAAAATCCAGACAATGAATGAATTTCCCCTCTTAAAATGATGAAGGTACAGACAAGGCATGGATTTCTCCGCTTGAAATGGTCAAAATCCAGAGAAGGCTTGAATTTCCCCACCTAAAATGATGAAAGTCCGGACAAGACATGAATTTCTCCACTTGAAATGATTAAAATCTAGACAAGGCATGAATTTCTCCTCTTGAAATGGTGAAAATCCAGACAGGGCATGAATTTGTGAACTTGTGAGGCCTTTGCCATAAAAGAAATCTAATTGTTGGAGGTTTAATCTAGACATGGGCCGATTTTCCCTTCTAGATGCCAAGAGCAAGGAATAAAACTTAAAGAGTCCAGATGTAGGATGATTCTGCCCTTGGGCTTACAGACAAATTTTGAGTCCCCAAATCAGGAATATTCCAACAAAGCATGAATTAATCCTGACATGGGTCAATTTTCCCATGAGGATACTTGAACAAAATCTTTGCAAGTGTGAGATTGGATTTATACCTACATGGGTCTATTTTCCTCACTTGTGGGCAATTGAAGATAATTCCAATCCCCTATTGGCGAGGGTAAAGGGTCATCTTAATTCCAATCCCTGCCTATATTCATTTTTCCTTGGAGGTTTTAAATTCAAAATTATTTAAATATATGGGAAATAAATTAAGTACATCTTAACACAAACTTCAAGGTGATGTTTTTTTAGTCCCATATTGCTTGTTTGAGTGAAACTCCAACAAATATCTACTTTAAATGGCAAGTGGCATCGAGACAAGAATACAAAGGATTGAATTAGTGCTTGAAGGTAGTGATAATAAAAGCTTGAAGGCTGGAAAAGAATCACTCAGCCATAGGAGGGCCGAATTGGTCCAAGGAGGGAGGAGAGGGGCATCAACCACTGGCAAAAGCTTGGTAGATCTGATTGCTGATGTAAAATCATAAGTTTTTCTTAGGTTCTAATGAAAAAATTCACATGGTAAGAGGACGGAAAATAGTGTATTCAGGTTTTAATCTGACAAATTTTCCAAGGGGGAGATTTTTTGTAAAATTCCTTGAATTTTCTGCAGGGGCTTAGGAAGAGGAAAATATTGAGTTTCGAGGCCATTTTATTGGATTCAAAGGGCTGAAGATGTGTGTTTTCAGATCAAATCTTAGAATTTCTCCACATGGGGCAATTGTTTTGGAAAATCATAAAACAATCTCAAGCTCTTAAACTAGTCTCTAGTTGATTTTAGATCAATTGCAAGGTCAAAACCTGATTTTTAGGGCCTATTCCAAATATTTAAGGGGCTGAAGATGTAAGTTTTCAGGCTAAGTCTAGAATTCCACCTTTGGGTTTGATTTTTTACGGAGTTTTTTTCTTGCCCTTGAGAGTGATAGATTTTTATTGCAGACTTATTAGACTGACTTGATGTCCATTTCAAGGACAAGGGAGATCTGAAACAAGTACAACACTTGTCTTAAGACTAAGGTCTGAAAATGCCAAAACAGGTGCAAATTTTCGAAAATTCCCCATAATTTACCAACTTACCAAATTTTTATAGTGGCTGTGGTTAAGTGTATTGGGGATTTTCTTGTGCAAAAACCACAAAATTTCAAGAGGAAAATTGTCCGGAAAAGGATAAGTTTCAGACTTATCTTGATAATCAGATTTAGGTCTTATTGTTAGAGGGTTTGTTCTTTCACTTTTAATCCTTAAACCTTTATTGGAATGTGCTATAGTCAATTAATGGGATGATTTTATGAAGTCTAGGTCATTAGTTTTGACAATGGAGGGATTTCTTCAGACTTAATCTCAGATTATTTCTAAAAAAAGTCTGATCCTAAGACTCTTTCCCCATCATCAAGCCTCATAATGCATGTTAAGAGTGATATTAGCGAAGTAATGCACTGGTTTCTGTTAGAGTAAATAATTATTTATTCTTTTACTTAAGTTTACTTAGGTTAATGCATTTATTTATTAGTTGTACTCTAGGAGTTGTTGACAATACGAGAGTTTGTTCTTATCTAAGTCATACTTATCCCCTCACCTTGATCAAGGATATTCCACCTTTTGTGGACGTACGCTTAGTTGTCAACCTTATCTTCTAGCACTTTCCAGCTTGTTCTACAAGCTTCCTTGAGGCCTTTATATTCGGTCTCTCTCATTGTAAATTCAATTCATTCACATAGCAATTTCATTTTTCCTATTGTGAAATATCTTCTCTCTTAAGTCCGTTTAGTGTTTTTCCAAGCTCCACCTCTTCCTTTTTTGGTTTCCCTTTGACAGGTTATTTGCATGCAGGTGATCTCGGCAAGCTGTGAAGTTGGCTTTCATCAACTTCTACATAGTATTAGAGCCTCCCTGTTGCTTCTTGTTCGAAGGTTTTTTGAAGCTGCTATTTAGAGACACAAACCCTAGTTTGTTTGTGCATTTTCCTTCAATCCGAGAGAAGAGCATTTTTCGGAGCACTTTGGGCCTAAACTGACGCTGCCATTGAGTTCAGAAGGCTGGTTACAGTCAGGATTCATATAAAATTTGTCCATTCTGGTGATAGGAGCTCTGGGAGGCAAAATTTTTTTGTTTGGAGGCCGTACGGATTGAAGAAAGGGCATTTGTTGCGATTAATTTTTTTTTTTTGACGCAGAGTGTGCCACCGCTACACTGCCCAGCGTCCACCGCGACGCCGCTCGCTCACCGCTTAGTCATCGCCACAGCTAGCCATGCCTCCCTCCAACCACCGCGGTGCAGCCCGATTGTGGCCGCCGCCTTGCAGCCACCCTGACACCGCCTTCTCACCACCTCCACTGCGGCGACATGGGAGGCAGCCACCATTGCAGTCATTGCCGCCCGCGACTGCTGCCCGCTTGCAGCCCCGACAACACAGTAGCCCACATGGAGTTTAGCGACAGTTGGCTTGTTTTTTGGGTGCCACGTGGCATGGGTGCCACATTGGCATCTGCCAGGTGGCCCCTGCCACATCACCCAGCCCAATCAGCATTTGCCATGTGGATGACATGTGGCTATTTTTTTGTTGCGATGGCCACATGGCCGTCAATTTTAAGCTAGTTGTTTGCTGTTGTCAGCATGACGTCACCCTACATCAGCGCCCCTTGTCAACACTCCAGGTCCCTTTTTGACCTACTTGTGGTTTTTTGGCCATAACTTGCGCATAGAGAGGTATTTTTCCGATCCGAAAGAAGTGCTAGAAAGCTGGTTCCGAGACGGAGACATTGGTGCAGGTATGTTCAAGTTTTGATGCAGTTTTATTGCTTGTTTTTGCAATTGAAGTCTGAAGTTGTGTTTTTGACTCCAGCAAGCATATCTTTTGCGTCTCATCTTCTTTTTTTGAAAATGTTATATTTTTGGAAAGCTGGTTTTGTCATCTTTTCAAAAATGCTGTCATTTCCTTCAGATTTTGCCCCATGCTCTTTCTATCATGTTTTTGGCGCTTTTGCTCTATGGTGGATAACTTGGGTGTTCTAGGTCCAAGGATCGTTTTCATGGCATGGGATCTTTTGTTTTGGGCTGTACTATCTTTTGTATCAGCTTTTTTCCTTTTTTGCTCATTATAGCTATCATTTGTAAGCATCTTTATGCAAACACATTGAGATAAAGTGTCACACTTGCATTTCGGGTTCATGAACATTGTTTTGAGACAGTTGTACTTGCACTATTTTATAAAACACCATGGGGGGATAGTTGTTTGCCGTTTTTGTGCCCTCTTCCTTTTTTTTCCCATGTAGCGTCGATATGACCGTGCCTTTATAGGTGTTTGTACCTCTTCAACTCTCTCGTCATTTTTGGTTCTTTCTACAGAGGATTTTGGCCCACCTTTTCAGTTGCTTGTCATCTCACCCCGTCTGCATTAAGGGGGGGTTATTCTGTTGTTCTAATGCTTCCTTGGTTCGATGGTTTGATAGTGTGAGCTATGTATTCAGTGGTTTATCCTATATACTAGGCGATTGCAGTGGTTGGCTACCTATGCATTTCGGTGAAGATGGATCATCTACCATATAGACATGCTCGGTTCGTGCCTTCTTCTTCCGTGGAGGTTCTTCAGATCAATAGTTTCTTTCTGATGACAGAATTTGCGGCTTCTTCATGTTTCAGTGATGCTCTTCATGATCACTCTTTGTTCCTGTTTTCTGGGACATTCCTCTAGTTGGAGGCTTCTTCAGTCCTTCACTAGGTTCTTACCTCTTTTTGGGGGAGGGCTTTTCCCATGAGGTTTTCCCTCTTTCCTCGTTTTCAGAGGTTGCATTTCTTTGCATTGTACATGGGTACCTAACATGGCCTTGTTACCGTGATTCATTCTACATTTCATCTTAGTTTGTGAGCTTAAGGCATTCCTTGAAGTTGCACTTAAAGGGGGGTGTTAGAGTAAATAATTATTTATTAATTACTTATTCTTTTACTTAAATTTACTTAAGTTAATGCATTTATTTATTAGTTGTAGTTTAGGAGTTGTTGACAACACGAGAGTTTGTTCCTATCTAAGTCATACTTATCTCCTCACCTTGATCGAGGATATTCCACTTTTTGTGGACGTATGCTTCGTTGTCAACCTTATCTTCTAGCACTTTCCAGCTTGTTCTACAAGCTTCCTTGAGGCCTTTATATTCGGTCTCTCTCATTGTAAATTCAATTCATTCACATAGCAATTTCATTTTTCCTATTGTGAAATATCTTCTCTCTCAAGTCCGTTTAGTGTTTTTCCAAGCTCCACCTCTTCCTTCTTTGGTTTCCCTTCGACAGGTTATTTGCATGCAAGTGATTTTGGTGAGCTGTGAAGTTGGCTTTCATCAACTTCTACAATTTCCAAGATTTTGGACATTTTGCAAGTCTATCCTCAGAGCAATTAGAGGTGGGGCATTAATGAAGAGGTCTGATCCTTGAATTTTGAAGTCTAAATAAGTCAATTTAATCATGTCTTGCTGTCTTAGCAATCAGATTGTACCTATTTGCAGACCATGTCTTTGGACAATTCTCAATTTTTTTCCCTTTGATTTCATGTTTTCAAAATTCTGTTTCTTCTAAGTTTGTAGCAGCAAAGGGATTATTGTATGCATTTAAATTGTTTAGTCTGCAAACTGTTTTGATTAAGTAAAAACAGGTTTTGAAAGGACCCAAAACCTTGTACAAAGAGAAAAGAAAGATATAGCAATGAAGGCTCTTAACACAACTGTGGAACACCACCCATCAAACTAGAGGAACTCACCATAGTTCCCAACAAGAGGGTTAAAAACCAGCCCGAAAAAAACACAACAAATGACCATCAAGATTTACATTTTGGTCCAGTGTTTTGAGAACGTAAAGACATATCAAATAAAGGTTTGGAGGATTTGACTTTTTTTCCTTTAGCTGATGTCCATCCATCCTCCACCTTTTCAGCAGCCATTTGCCAATCCAAAGATAAACTTGAAGAACTAGGGCAGACCACAATAGTATCCATAGAAGGGAAAGGGGTAGCACCACAACTAACCCCCAAAACCCTCCCAGAAGAAACATGGGCATCAATACCCACAACAACAGGAGAAGAGACAGTTGAACCAACTCCAACAATCATGTTTTGGACAGAGACAACATCAAAAGAAAGACAGCCTTAACATTTTGAGCCAAAGCTGCCTTAGAGACAACATCCATAGCATCAAAGACAACAACAATAGAAACTACCAAAGAATGATCAATCTAAGGTGAGCAATCCGCCATACCCCCTTCCTTGGAAACTTTTTGGACCGTATAATGATGGTCCAAAACCCCCAACCACCAAGAAGGTGATTTCTTCGATCTAACCTTATCAGAGGAACAACGCACAACAAGATGACCAGTCTTGTGACATTTCCTACATCTGAAAGGAATACCCTTATAATCAAGATTTTGGGTATAAGAACCATTTGGAGAAGCCAAAGTAATCTGTTCAGGGAGACCCTTGGAAACATCAACCTCCACAAGAATACGAGCATATGTTGTCTTAAATTGTTTTCCTCAATTTTGATATCACAAAAATGGGGCAACCTCATGCAATTTTCTCATGGATTCATGGGAGTATCCTCTATGTTTTCAATGTATTGATATAGTGGCATGAAGGTAATTTGTCATGCTTGAGTTGTGCTTTATGTAGTTTTATTTGTGCATTGTTTTTTGAAGGTTTACGTCAACTTACTCACTACTTGCTAGAATGAGTTTTTCATCTTTGACTGCAAGTTTTTCATCTTTGATTTATGTTGCATATTTATGCTTTGGCATGCTTGTCATGATTATTACAAGAAAAATTGAACACATTGAATATGCAATGTTAAAGAAATGAAAGGCATAATTATTATTGACGAGAACAAGTGAAGGGGAGAATTCTATAACATATATAAGATCTACATGATTGTAATTTGTATCAAGTGGAATGCATCAAACATAGTAACCCTCTGAAATAATGTTTAAAATACTTTATGTAGGTGCTAGTGCTCCTTGGAACATGTGATCCTAAAAGACAAGTGTCGGTGCTCCTTGGAATGGGTATTCCTAAAATTGTAAGGGATTAATGCTCCTAGAGTGGGTGCTTGGAACTTTGGCTATGTGGGGCCCTAATGTATGCTACGTGGGGCACAAATAAAAGGATTTGAGAAAGTGGTTTTTGACCCTGAGGGGTTTCCACTATAAACAAGGTGTCCATGATCTAAATCTGTACGTGTCTTTTTGTTCTTTTTATCTTGCATCTAAATCAAATACATCTATTAAGGATAAAAGTAATAATTGCATATACATCATTGATTTAAAGAGAAAAGCTGAAATGTTTTATGGGTTATTGATCCAACCCCCACCCCCACTCTTTGTCATCTTGGTATTCAACATTCTCTTCCTTGTCCATTGAGTTTGTCGGGCACCTGTCTAATAGCAACAACACTACACATAATTGTTTTCATGTGTGTTCTACCATTTCTCCTACACATGACACAAGGATAAGCTCTCTATTTGGAGTTCTTGATACGGGAATATGGTGACTCCAACAAGATTGTATTATTTGATAAATCATGTGTATAATTCTAGTTACTCACCAATGCAAAGGTGAAAATGATTTATTCAATCATCTGAGCACTTGATCAATATTGAACCAATAAGATAGGTGTTGCTTAGGATATGCCAGATACCCGATAGTCTTCAACTCAACAACAGTCAGATATCAATCTTTAAATCACTCTTTCTCTGTCTTGTGCATATTGTTTCTTGACTCAACCGGTATCACTAAATATGATCTCCATAACCTACTACAAGATTTGATCCAAATATGAACTTAGTAAAATATCTCGGATGTTAAGAAAATAGACTTGTAAACTGAATTGATATAATGATCTGCATGACATAGTTAGTTTGATTGATTTTATATATTTTTAATTGTTGACTCGATTGAAGACTAATTTCCCTATCCGCTAGATTGAGTTTTTAAGTGGCTTATATACTCCTGTGTGATGGGTCGAAGTGGCAACTTAGGGCAGCGTTGGCAATTCCAATTAAAAATTGAAAGTAGGTGAATTTAGAGACAATTCCCTTGTGCACGGTGGGTCAACCAGGATTTTTATGTTTGTAATGAGTCACCACTTGAGGAAGACTCCAAAGAAAAAAAAAATACACAATGCGCTCCTCCCAAACGCCTTGACAAAATACACAACGTTGCACCAATATTGAGCTATACTAAGGGAATCGAATAATGGCACTACACATGCTAGATGAATGCCATTTATAGCCTCACATATACATTTTCAATTGACATCAAGTCTTAAGGCAACCTGACTATTCTTTGAAATGAATATGACTGTTGTCAAATGCAGAGGGGACCATAAGGCCCCGTAACTATGTTGTTGAATCTTCCAGTTAATGTGCCGATTTCAGGCATGGCATGTCCCAAAATTCTTGTGCATTTAGCCATGTTTCTTTTTTTGGAGGTATAAATGTTTCATCTTGTCTCTTACTGAATTCTTACAAATAAATTTTTAACATGGCGTTTCCAAGAAAATCCCAAAGTGATTCAAACAGAACTTTCTTTTCTTTTTTCATGTTTTTTTTGTAAGTGACAAATGGCCCTTATATATTGTTCCAAAAAGCGCTTTGTTTTCACAGTATTCATCAAAATGGGGAACTAGGTGGAGATTTTTCATATCTTGACTAAAACATGACTGTTTAATTTTTTTCAAGGACATACATCATATGTCATTGAAGAGTTCTTCTTTGTGAATATAAATAAAGTATACATTGTGCCCACTCCATCATGTGAATCCCTCTTTCCCCTGTGAATTGGTCTGTTCCTAAGAGTACTTGACCTGATCTTTCTTTGAAAATCCTTGAGTGCATAGTTTAATAATTTATTTTAAGTAGTTATAGAATATAGTTTTTGATCAAGGGTTGAACAGATTTTAAAGGGGCCTCAAGACCTTGTACAAACAGATATTAACATAATCCAAAATCCAATTACAAAAAGCGTCAAAGGACAGAACACATACCAATATCAGTTCAACAATCAGCTTAATAATGGGAGCCTAAACAAAACCCCAAGCTACAATAATACTAGAGTGTAGCCACTAAAAAGGGGTTTGATAGGCTCCCATAATCTTATCAGGTCAGTTTTGGATAGGCTTCCACAACCTTAATGCAAAAAGAGTCCTCAACAAGGCACTCTCAGCAACATTAAAAATAAACATCTTTTCCACAAGAACAAAGGAGCCCCTTAACCCAACATACTCGATGTCCATAGAAGCTGCCACTAAATGCAAAGGGGTGTAGAGAAGAAGTTTGAAACTAAATCCCGAAACTCCCTATATCATAGATCTTTTGTAACATACTAAAATTTAAGAACTAATTAATTCTTAAATAAAGATAACAGATCTTATTCTTTAACCAAAGGAAAAGAGATACAGTTAAATCAATTACTCAACTACTTCACATGAAAAGGAAATATGAACAAACAATATTCTAGATTTGCACATGACTAGAAAATATCAACATTTAACTACTAGCTCAAAGGATATTCAGTTATTAACTACCATTTCCATTGTGAAATATTCTAAGGATAGCAACATATTTTAACAAGGAAGTACAAATGAAACTTAAAAAGGATAACCAAAGTAAAAGCAGTCGATGACACAGAGTTGTGCAAGCCTTGGCATCTGGGAGAGAGGAGAAGCATTACCGTGGGCTTAACCTCCCAACCATGGACCCTTAGTATCCTCTCACAATCTCAACAACGAGAAAGACCCTCCCTATCTTGGGAGTTGACTTGGGACACCCTCATCCAACCATTGAGCATCCTGGTGTTAGAGTGTCAATTAGTCAATGGTCAAGACTGTGGACACATTCCAACCAACCTATCTTACAATTGCTAGCACCCATACCTCTGGTGATCATGGTGGCAAACACCATTAACTACCTTGGCCAAGGATTTTAGATGGGCATCTTACGTGCCCAATCGCTCACCGCTTGTCTTGACAACAAGAAAATGCAAAAGGATTACCTTGAGTTATTTTTATATTTGTTTTTCAAGTATTTGTACTGATTTTATTTCCTTCTTCCATTGCATGATTCTTCACACTCTTTCCTCCCTTAGCTCGGCCATGATGGTCTTTAATACTTGGGGGAAGTTTATATTAAATCTTTGAATTTCATGATCTCTTGTTCCTTTGCCATACGTCATGCCTTTATTGGTCTATGACATCATAAGGCAATATGCTTTTAGTTATGTTTTTATCGCATCAAGAGAGAGAGCTTTCCATCTCAAGGACATATCAACCATGCCCTTGTATGGTGCTTCTTTATTCAGATCATTAAAAAAAAATGCAACACAATATCACAGTTGCAAAGTATATTGGTGAACAATTAAGATCGTCATGGACCCATAATACATTCGACTTTGTACTTTCAGATAGGGAGTGAAGCTTAATAGTAGAGCTGATAACATTGGCATATACAGGAAAGATAAAACATAATAATTACAATGGGATTCACAAAGAATGACCCGATTCCCTAGTATCGATCTTTTGAATATGGAAATTGTAATATAATCTGACACCAAGACCTTAGAATAAATTGATGAATAATCACGAGCTTTAGCCCATGAGCTTCAACTCTAGCAATATATCTCTGATAATCACTTTTATGTGAGCTCAATGTGTAACACTATACTACGGTGCTCATAGAAATCTGAAATGCTCGGAAATAATTTATAGAGTGATAGAAGAGAGAGAGGAGCCTCCATGACATGATCATAAAGCTTAAATTAGAACAAGTATCGACTAAGATGGAATATGACCTCTCGCGTTGGTTCGGTTAGACCAAGATTGATGTGGCAAGAACATTACTGAACTCTTAAAAATTCAAAAAGAAATATACATTTAAATATGATGACTTGATGCCACAAGGTGGTGGATACAAAATGCAATAAGGTTGATCAAGCAATTCAATAAATGATCATGCCCGCATCAAGGAAAATATAAAAGCAAGGGGCAAAAAATATATCTAACACATAATCTTGGTATAAGAATATCACTTTTTATATATTCGTGCTTGCCTGAGTCATATGATATGTAGTTGTATACATACATACATACATACATATGTATACACTAGTGATAATTTCACACACACACACACACACACGTAGCATGTTTCATACCCACTCGAGTATGAGTATAGATGAGATGTTATTATACCAAGGTATGATAGCTTACACGGAGCACAGGAGTCAGCACACAATGAAGGTAATATTCTTACTTAAGTTCTTTATAATGTTTCTTTTTATTTGTTTATCTGAATAGCTCATGGTAGTCCCTGTACTTTATTGATTGTCTAGCCGTTCTAGTCCTTAGTCTAGGTGGTTAAGTTCATACTTGTTGATCTGATAATGGATTTGGGTGTCCCCTTCCTAACTCCCATTTTGGCAATAATAACATAGTCTCATAATCTAAAATAATAAAAATATCCCATAATCATTCTAAATTTCTATGATATTCATTCTTCCAAACTCATTTTAACAGCTATCTAGCCAGCCACATGATCATTAACTAAAAACCGAATTTCCATTTCACATGAATCAAAATATCTCAACAATTTTATCAATAAAACCAATTTCACAAGGGCTGTTATTTTCAATAAATTCACTGGACAACTAACTTTACATGAACTTTTCCAATGGCTAGAATATCTTTTAATGTAGCAAAAACTTAGGATGTAACATCTTCAACTATCCAGCTAAGAGGGGAAAGAAAATCCCAAGCTTGCAATTCCAGAGGCAACAAAATCTTGAAACTCAAAGCCTCCCAAAAGAAAAATTGGGAACCACCAACAAGCTTACCCAAGAGAGGGGACCACAAGCTACAGCCCATCCTACGGAAGTCCAACAAAACTAAAAGAGCTTCCCACAAACCTGGTGAAGAATAGCCAATAAAGTAGCAAACTGACAATAGTGAACAAGGTGAAAAGAGGAATCTATGCAAAAGGAGAACCAATCAAAAGTGGCAACCTCCTCTATCTTAACTACTTGAGGAAAAAACAACCTCCATTAATTTGTCATGCAATGGGATCTCACAATTCTGGATGTGTGTTTTGTGACCCCTCGAACACGCTGAATAAAATACTAAGTACCCTATTCTATTTTTAATAAGGACAGCTTAGATGCTTAACAATTTGGCATGTGTGATGAAGTAAGACAACACCAAGGTTTACAATGTGTACTAGCAACTCCATGCTGGTTATAATTTTGTGAATGTGATATATCTTGCTGGTAATCATGAGGGGGCTAATGCAAATGCTCCTCGACTTTATCATTTATTTCTGTCAAGTATGACTGGATTTATTGCAGATTGGAATATGAGAATCTTTTAATTTTCTTGAACAATAAACTGACTGACTTATAGTGTCTTTTGCAGATTATAACCAGAATGCATATGAGTAAATGTTTCACAATATTGAAGTAGCCTGAAACAAGAATAACAATTCTGAATATTGTATCTTAAAATGCTGAATATGAATATAGAGATCAGGCTCTAGAAATGTCTCTGCATTGTTTTTGTATGTGATTGCCATCTGGATCCGGTTGGACAAGATATACCTTCATTTACAAGGGACATGCCAATGAATAGACATGTCTCCACGTCTGTTCATTGACATATCTCCCCATAACTAATCACCATTAGTTTGCCTTCATAATAATACCAGTTAGAATGGGTACTTCGTGCATATTAAAAGTCGGCATGTCATGCAGATTAGAAATAGTGATTTGCATATATAATCAGACTTGGCTCTGATGTGTTAATTAACTTATACTCACATGAATGGCAGTGTAGATTGATAAAAAAGGCTGATCGATATCCCAGATTTATTCATGGTAATTATGATCAAAATATTGTGGATGATTATTGCAATTAATAAAATGATTTGGTATTTGATATGTATGTATATGCATCAATATATACAATGTATATTGATGCATATACGTGCATATAATCTATGAATCATTGTATTGGTTATATCATCCACCATTTATCTGACTGAAGCTACCTATTTCAACCATTTCCCCTTGGAAGCAGATAAAATTTGAACAAAACTAGCTTGAACTTCAAATAAAGACAAGAAAGGAAAGGATTTAGAGTGTCTAAGCTACTTTATAGGGACAATAATAACAATGGATGATGTTTGGATATTAGAATTTCTTAAACCAAGCTTTACTTCACCATATGGAAACTACATATAACTTGATTCAATCTCCAAAGTTTATCAAGGATTTTCATATTCTAAACTTTTATCTAAATACACAATATTGGCACAACCCAATGAACATCCATGTTTACTGCTATAACTGGTAATTTACATCATGAAATAATAATACAAATGGCAATGTGTCCTAGATATAGGAGTAAAATATATATTTAGTAATCCATTAACTAATTCCAGAGAAAAAGACCAGAAATGGTTGACCAAGGATTACAGTTTACTCCACGATACTGTACCCCCTTCCTTGGTTGTACACATTATATTTAAATGATCCGGTGGTTGCCAAGAGAGAAACAACTATCAATTCACTGACACAGAGAAGAAGACCAGAAATGGTTGACCAAGGACTACAATTTACTCCATGATATTGTACCCCCTTCCTTGGTTGTACACATCATATTTAAATGATTCAAGGTTGCCAAGAGAGAAACAACTGTCAATTTACTGACACAGAGAAGAAGACCAGAAATGGTTGACCAAGGATTACAATTTACTCCACGATACTGTACCCCCTTTCTTGTTGGTACACATCATGTTTAAATGATTCGAGGTTGCCAAGAGAGAAACAACTGTCAATTTACTGACACAGAGAAGAAGACCAGATATGGTTGACCAAGGATTACAATTTACTCCACGATACTGTACCCCCTTCCTTGGTGGCACACATCATATTAAATGACCCAATGGTTGCCAAGAGAGAAACAACTGTGAATTTATTGACACAGAAGAAGACCAAAAATGGTTGACCAAGGATTACAATTTACTCCACGATACTGTACCCCCTTCCTTGGTGGTACACATCATATTTAAATGACCCGATGGTTGCCAAGAGAGAAACAACTGTGAATTTACTGACACTGATAAGAAGATCAGAAATGGTTGACTGAGGATTACAATTTACTCCATGATACTGTAACCCCTTCCTTGGTGGTACACATCATATTTAAATGACCCAATGGTTGCCAAGAGAGAAACAATTGTCAATTTACTGACACAACCACCCAAGAGTGGCAACCAAAGGAAAATTAATACCTGGACACCTAATACGTTTACAAATAACTGGTGTAACATAGGGATGTGTCCCCAACCTAAACTCCCATGCATTTGAGCCGGGGATGTCCTAGGGACGGGCACTTGGCATTCCCAAGGCCCCACACCGCCGGCTCTATACACAAAAATGTACACTTCTCTAATTACTTCTATCCAAGGGATCTCATGGATTGAGATGCTTGAATGGTGACTTAGAGTTCCGTAGTCATGATGTGCAAAGGGTGCAAATGAAGTGTTGTGGCTCTCAAATGAGCTTAGATATGCAGCCCCTTGCAAGGTGCACCATATAATGGGATATTTGAAGACAAGAGCAATGGTGCTAGTGTACAAGAGCCAATATGAAATGCAATGCAAAATGAATCTAAGCTAAGAGAACGTAGGATGCAAAGCTAAACTAGCAAGAATAAAGTGTTACAATCCCTGTATGTAAGCTAGATGAGCTATTCTAATGCACGAGAAGGAAAGCTACACTATATGCCATTATGCTAAGATGCAAATCAGGATGAAGTAATGCAACAATGCCACAATTTCTCCAAAGCTCTAAAGAGTACCTAAGATTCCTGTAGCATAACGTTAGTAAAAGTATGAGTGTTATGAGATGAGGAGAGAGCTCTCCCATTTAAAGAAGAACAAACGATAGAGATAATGAGGCAAGAGAAGTCTAATCAAGGATGGAGAATGAATGTGGAGTGATCCATGTGTACAAGCGTTTCCACCAATCACTATCGATAGTTCACTTTTGTGGCCCATGTGAGACAAAAAGGCTTTTACTTCTATTTTTAAAGTGGGAATAGTGCTTTCTGTGTGCACAACTTAGGATAAGTGGGGAGTGGGGTCTTTTATTTAATTAAAGGGGGACAAGTTCCTTTTAATTAAATAAGAACTTAGGATATACTGTTCAAACTACAAGATAAAATCAAATAATTTTTTTTTTTGAGGATTTGATCAAAATAAGTGACCAAATAAATTTAGCAAAAATGCTAGAAAGGGGGCTAATAGTCTAGATGACCATTTTTAAGTGATTACATTTGCCCCTCTTTGACTAATGTGTGATCAATCTAGGAACACATTATGTTAAAAAATGAAGAACTCAAACATGCGAATAGAGAGATGTGACTGAAGAATGAAGTGCAGAGAGAGTAGATCTTGAATGCTCAGACTGTTAGCGGTAGTAATGAACATTAAGAGAGAGAGAGACAACATCAATATTCGAGACAAGCACTAATATGTCAAATCAAGAGCAAGTAGATAGATCAAGAGCGAATGGAAAAGTCAAGCATATGCTCCTGAGAAAAAGATAGCCGTAGAAAAGCAATTTGCAGTGATGATAGAATATTCCTACCCCCTTAGAATCAAAATAAGATAGAGGAGATGTAGAAATGAGCTAAATATGATCAAATCGAGATGAAGTAAGGTCCATGATCATAGATAAGCACGATTAAAATCAAAGTGTGACCATCAAGCAATGAGAATATGCCCCAGTTTGATTGAGTTTGACCAAGGAAGATAAAGCATTAGAGTTAGGTCAAAGCAAGAAGAAAGGTGAAATGAAATGAAATGGAATGAATAAGAAGAATGTAAGAGGGTAGAAATGATGATGATGATGATGCCCCAACAAAATTCGAAGATTAGGCCTCAAAAAGTGAGCCAAAATTGCATAGAAGAAGGAGAATTTTTAAAATACGATTTTGACCTTCAAGATAAACCCGAATTTTGATTTTGATCCCGAAAATTAATCCAGGATGTCAAAATTAGCTAGTGGTGTAACTTTCGCGCAAATCCGAGCAATTCAAAAATTAGGTCAAAAGACTAGATAGATGTGATGATAAGATTAACCCTTTGTGATGAAAATAATTAAAGAATTATTAAATTGATAAGATTGACAAGGAGTGAAAGACATTATTGAGAGGAAGTAAAGGAGGTGAACGTAGTTAGACGTGTCCATAAAAGATAAAGAGAGAGCTCTCTCAACATGCATAATGCAAAAGCTAAACTAGAATGAACTAGAATGAACCTTAGAATGCAAGCTAGTATGAAAAGGTGCAATTGCAAGGGACGCATAAGTAAGCCTTAGTTTTTCATCATTGAGCCTTATTAGGGACATCGAAAGATCATACAATCATCATTGGTATAACTACAAATATATGAATATGATCTATATCAGATAGAAATGTGGGAACCCAACCTATGCATCAAAGACATATGTTAAGATGACTAGTGCGATTAAATTCCCTAAGTTTAATATAGCGAGATTACACCTTTATCAAGGCATGAGCACCAGGATAACTCGTGAGTGCAATCGTGCGAAAAATAGAGAAGGATGATACGTTGTAGATCCCAAATGTCAGGTAGGACAAGCATGAATGTTCATGACACTTGAGGTCAACAAAGTATACCCGCAAGTAGAAAGAAAGAGAAAACACGCCCCATGCCTCCAGTGCTCTTGTCCATGACATCCTTGAGAGACTACTAGGGAGGGAACACTCAACAAGTAAACCATCATAGATAGCACCCAAAGAAAATAAGGTCAACAAGTCTCAACCAATATTTAATGTTCAAATGCGTGTGTAAGTCACATGACCGTCTCATTAGGACTTGAATTTGCCAACGAGAAATATCTCAACATCCTAGAATGTAGCTAAAGTATACGATAAGTGTTGAAAAACACTCGATTGTCAAGGGGGAAGTATTGAAAAATACTGTTTGAGAGAGATACCAAAGAAACACCTATGCGACAAAGAGACCTTGATAAACTAAGCAATCCATGCCCCCTAGACCTAGATGAGAGTTGGTTCCAAGCTAGGCAAGGCAAAGTGAAATGAAGCGAATAGGTTCATGAGCGCAAAGCAAGACTAGTAGACATAGGTGTAAGGGTCTCAAGTAGCGCCTATTTCTAGGTTTTTACTTGGCAATTTTTTTAGCTCTTAAGCAAGATCACATAATTTTTCCCTAGTGTCAAGCTAGGTGAAGAGAATGATGGAGTAGCAAGTTGATGGATAAGAAGAGATGGATGGAGCAAGATGAATGCAATCCTCAAAGACTGATTTCGCAAGAGTATCCAAGCTAGGGAAAGATAGCCATATGAAGTAGGTTTGGGCAAGCCAAGAAAGCCAAGAAAAGAGATAGCATGTAGGATGAGCAGGTAAAGCCAATTAGCGAGATAGCATATAGGATAAGAAGAGGAAGCCAATAAGCTAGATAGCATAAAGGATAAGCAGTGGAAGCCAACAAGAAAGATAGCATATAGAATAAGCAGTGAAAGCCAATAAATGAGATAGCATGAAAGAATGTAATCTAAAAGAGTAGACATGTCAAGAGGCCCATGAAAACCAAGTTTTGCTTTGTGTGATCAAGACCAAGGGGTCAACTAGATAGGATAAGGACAAGATAGAACAATAAGGATGGAGCTCAAGATGGAGGCTACGATTGAATGATTTGGATAAGAAAGCTCACGATAAGGTCGCTGATAGATAAGATAGCCAATGCTCATGGATAGCTCAACATTGTCAAGATCAAAGTAGAAAGATGGAAGAATTATGCATGATGCCTGATTTCTAGGTTTTCATTATGGTACTTGCCCAATGTGCTACAAGGAGTGATTTTCACCATGGGATAAATTTATTTCTCTTTACTTTTGCTACTTAGGCACCTGTTTACCAACTTTTCACCAAGGGACCTTTTTTTTCCATTGCTTTTTCTTTTTTTTTTTTCAGTTTTTAGAATGAGTTCAAGTTTTTTCAATTTGGATAGTGCTCTTATTGGAAGGATAAGTCATGATAAGCCAAGACTATGGAGAGGTATGCTCAAAGACGTTGATAGGGTGATGGAAAGGAGATGATAGAGAAATATAAGGGTATATGGAAAACAAGGTTTTAGGCTTTGGATGAGATAAATGGGATGGAAGGATAAAAGGTGAGAGGATAGTAAGTGGAAGGATAGTAGCTAGGCTGTTGAAAGGATTGCACAAGGGTAGAAGAAAAAGTGGGCAAGATCAATATTGACACACACCTTGAAGAGTGGTGCAATGATAGAGGAATCATGGATGAAATAGCTTGAGTTTTAGATGTATGAGGTGGTAGAGTAATTTTGGAGGAAGATGGAGTGGAAGACTTTTAAACCTTTTGAGGAACATGTTTAGAAGAAGGATATTATGATAATAGATAGCTTCTATTATTAGTTAATGGTTATCTATTTGTAATCTATTGTAAATATTGGAATGTTTCTAATATTAGTTACTCAATAGTTATTTGTTAGCTTTCTTTTAGCTAGAATAGAAAGTTTCTATTCTTTATGATCGTTTCCTAAGGAAACACTGTTTCATTCTTTTCTAGATATTGAACTCTCAATCTCCATTAATAACATGCAAGTATTTTACCAATTACTTCGTAATGTGGTATTGGAGCTTCAAAAATATTATAATTTCTTATTTGAAATTATCAGAGCAATATTTTCAAAATTATTTTTTGGGATATATGCTTCTTACGACTGTTTTTCTGCAATTGCCGTCTGTTTTTTTCTGCACATTTCCCCCATTTTTTTACAATAGGGCTATTTTTGTTCAAAACTCTAATTTTTTTTGTACCGGATCAATTTTTATTTTATAGATTCTTGATGGGTTTTTTGAGATATCAATTGGGTTCTCTATTTTTCTAGATGCCTAGATTTTCGTGCCAAAATTTTCGTGCTAGTAAATCCAGAAACCGACAACATGTTCTTTTTGGGTTTTTCGAGCTCTCTTCTGGGTAACCCTTCAAATTTTTTGGATATTTCATTTTTTTGCCTCAAACTACATGCCTAAACATATTTTCGTACTTTTTCATTGAAAAGTGTGCTATGGCATCTCTGACTAATAATATTCTGCTCAAGAACAATTCAAAATTCAATGGTCAGAATTATGACAGTTGGAAGTAGTGGATAATAGCAATTTTTGAATATCATAATGCTGACCAGATTGTTCTCGGTGTTACACAATTTTCGATTAACCCTGGTACTGATGAGGACAGATGGGATTTGAATAATTGGGAGGGAGTAATGCTTCTCAAATTATCCATAGTTGATGATCAACTCTCAGATTCCATCTGACAAGACAATTGCCAAGATATGGGCACATCTCAAGAATTTTCATGAGACTTCTGGCAAAAGCAGAGCTTTCTTTTTGAAGAACACTGTTTTCTATTATCATGGATGAACGAACATTGCTCCAGGCTCACCTGAATAGGATTCACAAAATCTGTGATTATTTGCTTGTCATTGGTCACAACATGGAGGATGAGGACATTGTGGTCATCACTCTTAGGAGTTTGCCCAAGTCCTATAAGCATTTTATTGACTATCAACATCACTTCTTCTGGTGTTAGTACAAAATTCACATATCTCTGCACAGTCCTGCTTCAGCAAGATTGGTGGAAACAATAGTTTAGTAGTAGTTCCAGTTCCACCTCCTCATATCAAGCCTTTGTTGCTAAATCCTTTCAGAAAAGGCAAGTCTTACCAGTCTTCTCAGCAGAAATCCTTTGCTCCAGATTCAAAAGGTTCCCACTTAGCTACCTAATCTAAGCAATCAAGTTCCTAGCTCTAAGCGAACAATGTAGAGCTTATCGAGTAGACAAACTCTATCTTTTACACCTTCTGGCTAAGAGACCAGCAGATCGTGTGAAGTCGTCTGCCTAGTACATTGCTTCAAGTGCCTTTCATCATTTCACCCATTGTAGAGATTGGTTCATTGACTACCAGCCTATTTTAGATTCTGTTATTTTTGGTGGCGAAGAAGAGTACACTGTTGTTGGCAAAAGCAACATTTAGAGCCAGTCTATTGGGAGGAATTTCATTTTCCTCAATGTGTCCTACGTTCCGAGGATGGAACTAAATCTACTCTGAGTCAGTTAGTAATTGTGACATTCTCCATAGTTGGATGTCACTTTCAATTCACATCAGTGTACCATCATTGATAGGGTGACTTAGTCTATTATTGCAGTAGATCTTCAGGATCGTGGTCTTTTCCCACTTACTGATTTTGGTGATTCTCGGGACTTAGCTATGGCTGCTCAACGGTCTTATGTTAGCACACTTTGGCATCAATGGTGTGGGCACTTAAATGTGCATTATCTCTCTCAGCTTGAAGTTTGTAATGCATGCTAGACTGGGAAGCAACATCACACACCTTTCACTAGTGGCGATTCATGGTGAGCTTCTCAGGTACTTCAACTTGTTCATGCCAATATCTGTAGCCCTATGGCCACTCCTTTTGTTCTTGGCTCCAAGTATGTTTTGTTGTTTGTTGATGATTTCAGTAGAAAAACGTGGGTATATTTTCTTAAAAAGAAATCATATGCATTGGCTGGGAAGCAACATCGCACACCTTTCACCAATGGCGATTCATGGTGAGCTTCTCAGGTACTTCAGCTTGTTCATGCTAATATCTGCGGCCCTATGGTCACTCCTTTTGTTTTTGGGTCTAGGTATGTTCTATTGATCGTTGATGATTTTAGTAGAAAAATGTGGGTATATTTTCTTAAAAAGAAATCAGATGCATTTCTTGTATTTCAGTAGTTTAAACCTTTAGTTGAAAAAGAGTCTGGGAAATCTATTATTTCTCTTAGATCAGACAATGGGGTGGGGGATGGGGAATTTTGTTCTAATGCATTCTCTAGCTTCTTGGATACTCATGGCATCAAACGCTTGTTAGCCACACCCTATACACCATAATAGAACAATGTAGTTGAATGTCAGAACAGAACAATCACCGAGATGGTTCGCTTTCATGCTCAAACACATACATGTTCCGAAGAAGTTTTAGGCAGAAGCAGTTAACACTGTTGTTTATCTTTTGAACTGGTCAATCTTAGTGGTGGTCAAAGGTAAAACTTCGGAAGAGGTCCGGTCAAGTCGCAAGTCCAGAATCAGTCACCTGAAAGCTTTTGGCTCCCTTTCTTTTTGTTTAGATCCTTGATGCGTCCTGCACCAAGTTGGATGCCAAGAGTCAGAAACTCATGCTTGTTGGATACAATAGTCTTAACAAAGCTTATCGCTTGTTTAACATTGAGACATCTCGTCTCCTGTACAGTCGTGATGTAGTATTTGATGAGTGACGAGGACCATTCGTGCCTGTTTCTCCTATTCCTGATTGAACAGATCAGCCTATGAACGCTCGTGATTTGGGAGTTAGACTTCCATTAGGTCTACTTGATGGGAGGGCTCTAGTAGTTCCTACAACTCCAATTATGTCAGTGATCCCTATATAGGCACCTCCAGCTTCTCCTGCAGGATCAGCTAGATTTGTAGATGCTTCACCTGAGTTTGATCTAGATTCTTTTGATGAAGAACTTGATCCTAGAGCATCTCCTGATACTATTGTTGGTCATTCTCCTCTCCGACCTAAGTGGTGGGGTAAGACACTTGCTGATCTTCGTGATGATGAGCTCATTAATGAAGAACTGCTTGGAGAAAGAGAAAACATACAGAGTTTGTTAACTTTGCTCTCATGGCTAAAATTCATAGTGCGTTTGACCCTCAAACATATTCCGAGGCTAAATGAATTCTAGAGTGGGAACAAGCCATGGCATCTGAACATCAGAGCCTGCTAAAGAATAACACCTAGGTCCTTTCTGACCTTCCACTATGGAAGAAACCCATTGGTTGCAAATGGGTTTACAAAATCAAATACAAATCTGATGGTACTTTGGATAAGTACAAAGGTCGTTTAGTTGCAAAAGGCTTTTCTCAACGTCAGGGTATTGATTATGAGGAGATCTTTGCTCCTACTGCAAATATGAGCACAATTAGATTAGTCCTAGCCATGGCAATACAGTTTGGCTGGAAGGTGCATCAAATGGACGTGAAGAGTGCTTTCTTGTATGATGATCTTTTTCAATGTTGCCTATAAAGACCTTTAGGTTCTTAGATTAGTGAAAGCTCTTTATGGCTTGAAGCAGGCCCCTTGAGCATGGTACATGAAAATTGATAAATACCTTAGTGATCAAGGTTTCTAGAGTTCTTCAGAGTCAAATTTGTACATGAAGACCATTGAGAGCGATATCATCCTTCTGGTTATTTATGTGGTTGATTTGATCATCATTGGCAGTTCAACATCTTTGATTCAAGGAATCAAACAAAATTTATGCTAGTCTTTTGATATGATTGACCTTGGGCTCATGCATTATTGCCTAGGTGTTGAGCTTTGGCAACAATCTTCTGGTATATTCATCTCTCAGCCCAAATATGTCAGGGCTCTGTTAGACAAATTTCGTATGCAGGATTGTAAGCTTGCATCTACACCCATGGAGAAAGGTCTCAAGTTATCAGTGGATTCTGATTCTCTTGTTGATTATACTACATACAAGCAACTAGTATGTAATGTCCCCACTATTAGGGTTAGGTTGGGACACTAATACTTGTAAAATAAATGTTAGGATTAAATACAAATAAGTAGGAATTTGTTATTTTCTCATTTATTCTAGCCATTATCTCTTTCTCATCTAACCATTTATACAGGGTTACTCATCTCTCGCGCTAGCATGGTAGCCATTTATACGAGGATCTCACTTCCTGTACTGGCACTACAAGATTTCATCAATTCCATCTTAGCCATATATATAAAGACGACTCCTGACTCTATACTAGCACAAAGCCATTTATAAAGGCGAGCAAAGTCCTTATACTAGCACCATGGATTCTTAATTAATTTTGTGAGAAATATATATACCAATTAATTAAGTAATTTATATTTCTAAATATCATTTAAAAATAAATGAATTATAATATCTTTTAATAATATGCATATCTATTTAAGGCAAGAGCCTACAACGCATCGGTAAATTGCGAGCCTCTCATCGGGGAGGTCTTAGGTTCAAATCTACTCGAGATTAACACATAATAATAATTAATCTAACAATAATAATAAAAATGAATGATGAATAATCTAGGCTTCAGTCGATTACCTATCAAAAAAAATATGCATATCTATTTATGTGTGTGTGTGTGTGTGTGTGTGTGTGTGTGTGTGTGTGTGTGTGTGTATACTCATTTAATATCTTAGTATAAATAGAAGCATAACAGTATATATATCCTTGATGTCCTACTCATAATGCATTACGAATGTTCATTATATTAATACACTTTCCTTATGTGCTATGATCAATGCCATATGGGGCGCTCACATCACCATGTACTTACCTTTGCCACCAATCTTATCTCTTCCTTCACTGCAATCCTTCCTAGCTGGTGTATATAATAATACGGTGGCTCTTGCCCCACGTCACTTGCTTGACTTGTCACTTTCCGCGTTTGTGTGTTGAATGTCTAGTTGCCTCTCGTACCTTGCTTTACTTTGTCTCCTTTTGTAATTTGTGTTTGTCCTTCTTTTCATTTTATGACATGTCCAGTGGAGGCTTGCTGAATCAGCAGGTGGAAAATCTTTATTTGTTCGCTGCCCTCCTTTCGTATTTCATGCATTCGATCTTAATATATGGTGACCCTGCCACCTATATTTTATTATATTCTATTCATATGATTCCATTTAGTGGTTAATCCACTTCCTCAATCATTTAATGAATTTATAGTGTTCTTTTATATTTGTTAGATGTATTAGAGTTATTTTTATTATGGCTTCTTTGTTAATTATTATCATTTGAATAATATAAAGACATCTAATATTATTATTGTTATAGACAATGTCATTGTTTCATGAGTCAATATATATGTTTCTATCAAAATTATTAGATATCAAATGTCACTAGGGGCTTATTATAGTCCACCCCTCTTGAATTTTCTTGTCCTCAAGCAATAATCTAATAATAGATCCTACGAAGTGATTTGAAAGGGATTATCCCCATGCTCTCGAGTGATGACTGCTAATGTTGTGTGTTCTTGTTCCTCGACTCTTGCCTTTTTGTTTGGAGTTTCATCATCATATGTTAATTTTATTTGTCTGCCCTCTTTTATATCGATGACCATGCTTCCAAGGTTCATTACATCTAAAACATAAGCTTTTTGCTTTGAATTCTTCCATTTCGTGACATCTATGATCTTTGTTCCATGGTTCCTTGCAGTAGTAGCATGACTTACCTTCATGAATGTCTTTCACCTCTTTATTTTGATATGATGTTATGGATGTAGAATTCTTTGGCTTGTCCTTGCATGTATTAGACTCAATTTTCTTGGCTTTTTTGACGGCTTCTTCAAGGTTTTGGGGCTCAAAGGGTTTCACTTGAGCTTTGACGGATTCTTTAAGTCCTTCCATGAATAAATGAGTGAGTTGACCCAGAGATAGATTTGGAACCATTACAAAAAGATCTTGAAATTGATTTGCATATTCTTCTACTAACCTTGATTGTTGTAGGTGAGTTAGTTGTTGGAAGTACCATTCAGGATCTCTTAGATCAAACGTACTCATCAATTTTTGAGTGAATTCACTATAGGAGGTAATTTTTTTGAGCCCCAACGAAACTTGGCCGTAGCGCCACCATTTATGGGCTGATTCTCTTAAATGAAGTATGACAAACTTGATAGCACCTTTTTCTGTCATAGGACTATAGGATAGATATGTATCTAACTTTTGGACCCATGATTGAGCAATTTCTTCACCTGACCCATTAAACATGGTAAATTTTCCTCCTTCTGAAGGTCTTCATCTACATGATGTTTCTTTCTATTTTCCATGAGTTTAGATTCATAGTATTCTTTAAACGGAATAAGTTGTCAAAGATTGGGGTCCAAGCTGGCATACATTTGTGCAATTTCTTCCATGTTGTTGGAGGTTGTTTCATTATCTACAATAGGTTCTTCTCTTGAAATTATCTAGGGGAATGTTTTTTGTGGGATTGAACTTTGTGACAAGGGTTCATTTTCCTCATGAGTGGAATGATTGGCCCTTTGTAAGTTAAGTCTCTCATTTTTATTATTAGTACTGCTTAATTTTTGTATAGCTTCCAGTAATACCTTATTGGAGTTTTCAGTCCTTTCAAATCTCTCGTTAGTTTGTTCTTTAAAGTTCCTTACTTCTTGGGCCAGTTCCCTTGCCATCGTTCTTTAAGGTTTGATGATGCATCAGTTCCACAAGATGACAAGATTATGCTCTGATGCCACTGTAATGTCCCCACTATTAGGGTTAGGTTGGGACACTAATACTTGCAAAATAAATGTTAGGATTAAATACAAATAAGTAGGAATATGTTATTTTGTCTTTTATTCTAGCCATTATCTATTTCTTGTGTAGCCATTTATAGAGGGTTACTCATCTCTTGCATTGGCACGGTAGCCATTTATATGAGGATCCCACTTCCGGTACTGGCACTACAAGATTTCATCAATTCAATCTTAGCCATTTATATAAAGACGACTTCTGACTCTACACTGGCACAAAGCCATTTATATAGTTGAGCAAAGTCCTTATATTTGTACCGTGGATTCTTAATTAATTTTGTGAGAAATATATATACCAAATAATTAAGTAATTTATATTTCTAAATATCAGTTAAAAATAAATGAATTATAATATCTTTTAATAATATGCATATCTATTTATGTATATATATAGATACTCATTTAATATCTTTGTATATATATTCTCTTAATTTCCTACTCATAATGCACTACGAATGTTCATTATATTAATACACTTGCCTTATGTGCTATGATCAATTCCATATGGGGCGCCCACATCACCATGTACTTACCTCTGCCACTGATTGTACCTCTTCCTTCGCTGCAATCCTTCCTAGCTGGTGTATATAATAATATGATGGCTCTTGCCCCATGTTACTTGCTTGTCTTGTCACTTTCCACGTCTATGTGTTGAGTGTCTAGCTGCCCCTCATATCCTGCTTTACTTTGTCTCCTTTTGTAATCCGTTTCTATCCTTTTCACTTTGTGGCATGTCCAAGGAGGCTTGCTGAATCGGCAGGTGGAAAATCTTTATTTGTTCGCTGCCCTCCTTTTGTATTTCATGTGCTCGATCTTAATATATGGTGACCTTGTCACCTCACCACCCTTCTAAGGGTTGCCATAAACATATTTTATTATGTTCTATTCATATGATTACATTTAGTGGTTAATCTACTTCCTCAATCATTTAATAAATTTATAGTGTTCTTTTATATTTGTTAGATGTATTAGAATTATTTTTATTATGTCTTCTTTGTTAATTATTATCATTTGAATAATATAAAGACATCTAATATTATTATTGTTATAGACAATGTCATTGTTTCATGAGTCAATATATATGTTTCTATCAAAATTAATAGATGTCGATGTTCCCTTGAGTTTCCGGGACGGGGACGACAGGGGACAGTTGGACGGGTTTCCAGGATGGCAAATTTTTTTGCCGATTTTGGGGACGGCCGGGGATGGCAAATGGGGACGACAAAATGACATTTTGTATATTTTTAAAAATTTTGTGTGTTAAAAAATTGGGGATGGATGCAAGTCCCCAGGACGGGGACGTCCCCATCCCTGAAATGCGGACTTTTTTGTGGGGGGGGGGGGGGGGGGGGCGGCGGGCACATCCTCGGGGAACACAGATAGATATCAAATGTCACTAGGGAGTTATTACATAGTAGCCATCCTCATCTATCTCTTTGCTACTAGGCTTGATATCAGCGTCACACTCAACTTCATCTCACATTTTGTGACAGCTCCTAAGGCTGATCATTCGATGACAACAAAGCGTGTGCTTTGATATGTGAGGGCACTACAAATTTTAGACTCTTTTACTCTCAAAGTCCTGAGCCTAGACTCAGTGGGTTCACAGATTCAAATTAGGTAGGCTCTATTGATGATAAAAAGTTAATTTCTGGATAAGTGTTTAGTTTGGGATCCAGTGCTATCACAATTAAGGTAGGTTGTGAAGTTGTTTGGCTTCGTTGGATGCTTGGGGATATGCAGATGTCACTAGCAGGACCGACCACTTTGTTTGTTGATAATGAAGGCGTTATCAAGTTAGCATGAAATCCAGTCTTCCATTGACGAAATAACATGTGGATGTTCACTGTCACTACATACGACAATTGGTTGAAGACGAGACAATAGATTTGCAATATGTTCGTACCATGGATTAGACTGCAGACATTCTCACCAAACCTCTTGGTCTTGATAAGCTTGTTAACTTCAGAGGACAACTTGGCATTGTGCATAGATTAACCATTCAGAGATGGTGTTATGATAATAGATAGCTTCTATTATTAGTTAATGGTTATGTATTTGTTGTCTATTGTAAATATTAGAATGTTTCTAATAGTAGTTAGTCTATAGTTATCTGTTAGCTTTCTTAAAGCTTTCTTTTAGCTATAATAGGTAGTTTCCATTCTTTACGATCGTTTCTTAAGGAAACATCATTTCATTCTTTTGTATATATTGACATCATGGTCTCTGTTAATAACAAGCAAGTTTTTTACCAATTACTTGGTGATAAAGGAGTGGAAGCCTTTGGAAGCTTGAGTGTCAACTTCGATTTCTTTTCAATGTTCAAGTCTTTCAAGATAGACTTGGGAATCTATATAGCTTTAGTGTTTTATTTTCCTTTGGATGCTTTAGAGTGCATTTCTTCAATGATGGATTTAGGAACCCTTATTTGCTTTAATTTAGCTCTTTGGTTAGTGAACCTTTGTGGTCTCTTGAATGTTTTTCCTTTCTTAGCATTTACGTGTTGATTATAGAGGATATGTTGACCTTCATTTATAAATGGATTCTTGTGTTTGTTTTTAGGTTGTACATCCAAATTGCTTCCAAAAGACTTGGGACTGTGGTCCCTTGAATGTTTTTCTTTTCTTAGCGTTCACGTATTGATCATAGAGGATATGGTGACCTTCATTTATAAATGGATTCTTGTGTTTGTTTTTAGGTTGTAAATCCAAATTGCTTCCAAAAGACTTGGGACTTGGTTAGTGGACCTTTGTGGTCTCTTGAATGTTTTTCATTTCTTAGCGATCACATGTTGATTATAGAGGATATGGTGACCTTCATTTATAAATGGATTCTTGTGTTTGTTTTTAGGTTGTACATCCAAATTGCTTCTAAAAGACTTGAGACTTGTGGATGAAGAAGACTGAAATGACCAGTTTAGATGGTTGAGTGGATGTATATTTGTCAAGGATGAGTGCCCTTGTTGATCTTGAGATATATTGGGAGAAGTAGATGATGAGCTAGGAGTGGAAGTAGTAGAGGGAGGAACATAAGGTTCCAATATAGATGGAAGGTTTGTAGGCTTTAGCTTAGATGGATAAGGACCAAGGATGGATTTGGAAGATGCAAATGGATAATGGATAGAGATATTAACATCTTTGGAGTAAGTGATGTGACCAAGGCCATCAATAGACTCATGAGTAGCTTTGATAGGAGCGACACCGTTGTTAAGAGAATTTGAAGCTTGAGCATGATTTTGAAGTGAGTATGGAGAAGTAGAACAAGAGGGGACACTTTGATCTTGACAAGTCTCTTTGGATAGCATAGCACAGTGACTTTTCTCATGATTTTCAATCTACACAATAGTGGAATTAGTGTCTTCATCATACTTAGGAGGTGGATAAGACATAGGATATGGAAGGGTGAAATCTTGAAGGAGATGAAAGGGTGCTTGATCTTGATCTTTCTACACATTTGTATCTTTAGCCTTTTGAGCGTGCTCTTGACATGGAGCCACTTCTAAGGACAAGGAGAATGTGAGGTTTGCATGGTAGGATCTTGAAGAGATAGTGAAGGATTAACTAAAGTGGGCATAGTAAGCAACATAGTTTGCATAATCACCGAAGAATCAACAAGTTTCTACTAATTGCTGAGTTTTTTTGACCAACGATTTTTTCCTGGATTTAATCATGACTTGGCTGGCAAAAAAATTGTGGAGTATTTCTGAAAAAATTGCGGAGTTTTTCTAAAAAAATCATCAATTAATTGGCGACTTTTTGACCAAAATCAGAGAGCTTTTCAAAGAAACCCCTTTTTTTTCTAAAACTTTTTTTTTTCCATTAGAAAAAGGCAAAAAGCCTATATATTATGTAAAATAGAGAATTACAATATGCTAGTAGAGTTAGGAAGAGGAAGATGTGATTGTAATGTATTTACTTCTAGTTTGACACAAACTATTTATTATTTTGCTTCCTGCCATCAACTTTCCCCATTAGAATGCTATTATTTACCCACTATGCATTTATATATATCTAAACTCTACTTGTTTCTTTTGTGTTCTCTTTAATTAACTCATTACATGCATCTTCTTGTTGAATTTTGCAAAATAAAAAATGTATGTTTAATTAGATTTAATTGGTTGTTTAGGTTCTTGAGTTTTCTCGAGTTTTTTTTGAAAAAATGGCCGATTTTTTCTCGAATAAACTTTTTGGGGCTTGGCGAGTTGTTGTTGAGTGAGATTTTTCCAACTATGGTAAGGATAGCATCGCATGCAAGTTGAGAATCTTTAGTCTTGGTAGCATGGAAAATATTTGCAGCCAAGTGAAGATTAGCTCGAGTTTCTTTTAGACACAGTCCTTGAGGGTACGCATAGTTAGTGCATAAAGCATTTGGTTCTTTATTTGATGGAGGCATGTTCAAAAGGTTTGAAGTTTTGGAAAGTTCATGCATGTTGGAAGAAGTGGAGGTATCAAGGAAACCTCTACTAGACATAGGTTCATCAATACGATTTTGCTGAAGAGAAGTATCCTCATCACATGAGTCCATAGGGTTTGAAAGATCAACTACCTTTTCATCAATAAGATGTTGAATTTTATGTTTCAATACCATGCAATTTGAAGTACTATGGTTATTGCATTGATGGTAGGCACAATAGGGTTCAAAGCATGTCACCGCATATGAGAAAGATTTAGGCAATGTGATGAGTTTATTATCAAGTCGTGTTTCCAAAATGACATCATAGAAATATTCCAAAGGAGTGAAAGTTCTCTCAAAAGTTCTTTTAAACGATTTGCATTCCATAGCGGTAGATAGAAAGTCAAGCATGAAGGAGACTAGAGGAAGCTAATAAGGTGATACAAGCTAACTTGATGTCCAAACTAGAGAGGTAGCAATGCGAGAGTGGCTTGTCAAGAAAAGTTTCTAAGCAATTTACGACACTAGCGACTCGAGTCAAGAGCTAAGCAAGAAGCCAAATAACCAAGTAGATAGAGCAAGCGAGATGACAAGTGAACAACTATGCCCATCAAGTAATGTAATCAAGAGATCAAGGTAGCCATTTCAGCAAAATAGACTCTATCATGTAGATTTCAGACCCAAGGACCATGGTAAACCAAGTATAGATACAAGCCAAGAACAAGTTTGTAGCAAGAAAAATCAAGTTTAGCAACCATGCCAGACAGTACAGTAAGCTAGGTGACAGTTGGACAACAAAAAATGTTGTACTACACTTTGTAAGAAGTTGTGCGATACTTTAGTCCAATACTATACTTTCCAAGAGGTCATACTACAGTTTACAAGAAGCAGTACTACACTTTGTAAGAAGTCGTGCGATACTTTGTAAAACCTAGAAGTATCGTACGAGATTTTGCACGCATCAACATGATAGTATGCCAATTTGATAGAAAAGACAACTTTTGAAGTGTTTTTGCTCAAAAGATTTGATTTGGTTGAGTTTTCTGTCCAAACAGACTGTTTTAGTTGCAGTTTTGATAGCCAAGTAGCAAGTTTTGATAACAATTGTGAGGAAAACACGTCTTCAAGCAATTGGACAAGGGACAAAGCAACCTTGCCAATGCTCATGCACTTGGGAAGTTTTAGAACCAAAAATCCTATAAGGACTACTGTCATATGTATGTTCAATAAATTTCCATAGGTCTAGCACAAAATGAGAACATGCCAAGAAATATCTACTTAAAGGTCTTGGTTCATTACTCAATACCTTGGCCCACGCTTGTTGCCCCCTTGCCTTACACAAAGTAGTTTTCCATAATAGATGTTGGCTTTGTCATGGAAGTGCTATTAACACAACAAAAGGGACACAAATGTGAGTGTAAAATCGTGGGTTGATCCGGGTAGTCCACTAGGATCGATCCTTGCACCAAGATGTTAAGCGAATAATAAATGTAGCTTCTGAATCCTAAAGTGTTTAGAAAGAGTTTTTCTTTTTCAACACCCTGCTTGCACTTGATAATAGGACACCTTATCTTGCAATTAGTAATGAACCTCAAGCATTCTCACCTAGTGATTTCTTCATGGTCCTAGTCCCACAAGTACTCTCCTTAGATGAAGACAAGTGTTACGTCCCCAAGGCTTTGGCATTTGTCAAGGGGTTTATGATTATAGTGGGTTGGGTTAGTTGGGCTTTGCTCATTCCCATTTTAGGTTGTTCCTATTGGTATCTTTCCACGAATAACAAGGCCTCTAAAGGTAATATCTCACTAGGAGATTGAAACAAAATGGATCCGCACCAAAGAGGTAAAGATTTCTGATTCACCTTAGAAGGTGAAGAGCATACTCTCCTATTCCTTAGTGCTTCCCCCAAACATACCAGGAAGATCAATTAAAACTAGTAAAAAGTAGAGTATCTCACTCACTTTCGAGATCCAATGAAGGGTCATGATTTTTGATTCACCTATAAGGTGAAGAGCCCACTCTCCTACCAATAATGAACCCTGCTCACAAGTTTTATGTGTCGAATGAAATGAAACAACTAGTATCATGCTTGTAACATCCCGATTTCTCAGGTGTAAATTAATATCCATCATACTCAAAGAATACAGTTACTACTTCGTTTCATAGCAAAACAGTTATATCATTCAGGTTCATGTGAATAAGATTTACCGTTAAAAATCAGTTAGACAAAATTTCTTAACTAAAAACTTTAAAACACCATCAAATGAAATTACTATAGAAATTGAAAACCACATATCTCGAAAAATTGAGATCGAATCAAACTAGGGATGCTTCTAAAACCAACCAGGTTAGTCCACAAATACACTATAGCAATTTCACATGACAACTATCATCTAAATATCACTATCTTAAAATCAAATGATAATTTTAATTAAATACCACTATATTTTAAATTAGGGCATCACATAACATTGTATCAATTAGGGCATCATTTACCATCGGTTCATTTAGAGCTTCTAGTGCCGCTATATCACTTAGGGCTTCTGCAACTACGGATTCAATTAGGGCTTCCGATACCATTGATTCAAATAGGGCTTCCAATACCATGGATTCAATTAGGGCTTCCGATATCACTGATTCAAATAGGGCTTCCAATACCACAGATTCAATTTAGGGCTTTTGATACCACTGTATCAATTAAGGTTCCAATCATCTCTTAATCAAATAGGGCTTCAAATTCCTTTCCCTCCGAACATTTAACTGTGACAGTATCTCAGGATTATAAATATGCTTATATTTGATATTCATATAAATAAAAAGCAATCCATGAATCTATCTCTTAGATCTAGATGTAAATAACAGTAACAATGAAATAACTCAATTAATTTTACCTTCTTGTATATTAATCATAAAAGTGATAATATTTGTTTCCGACAACTAATTGAATGTATAACTTATCTTTGTTTGATGCGCGTCCAGTAACTTGTGGAGAGATGAAACATTGTCAGGGGTTTTACCACCCAACTTCGGACCAAATCTTATCTCCACACAATCTCTACGAGAAAGACCCTCCCTACTCGGAATAGACAGGGGTCATATTGCCATCCACTGAGCTTCCTAGTAATTAACTCACCATACGACTTGGTAGCAGGAGATCACAATAACAGGGATATGCATGAGATATTAATTAATTCATATTAAATGATAAATATTGAAATGTCATAACTAATACTGATTCATTTTATTGATGATTCATTTCTCACACCTCATCACCCATCTTCTTGGCTACACAACTAGGTGAGTTCTAGGTAGTCGGAATTCTCAGAGCAGACGACTCTATCAACTATCCAAGAAGACTATACACATCCATCATTTCACCTTCGGTGTCTTAAAGATTTCAAAATTGAATGTTTAATTAATTTAATCATAACTGATTCCTCTACTGCATTCTTGCAGAATAACTCCACCTCTTCACATTTTTCATGGCTTCGGTGTCGGTGAATTCTTTGGTGTTACAAATACTCTGAATATGTTTGGAAGTTTTATAAATACATGTGCATTGATGTGGATTTACGTATTCATTCAAGTTTAATACAACTGCCAAAAGAATTTCACAATGATATATATATATATATATATATATATATATATATATATATATATATATATATATATATATATATATATATATAGACACACTCAGAGATACTGGGTGAATGATCTCATAGACTTTTCAAGATACAAACAGCTGGTATTATAATTTGATCTCTATTTAACATGCCTAGTCGACTAAGGATGGATATCCAAACATAGAGAAAGGATTTAAAAAAAAAAGAACTTATTTAATTTATTTTTGTTAGAAGTTGTAATCTTTCCTTGGTGTGTTTATAAACCAAGGTTAGAACTCCTTTCTTTATTGTTATAATATATTAGGATATAAGCCAAGGTATCCTAATATATTTCTTTTTTGTCCTTTTTCCACTACATCTTATTTTGTCTTCTAGTGGAATATGTGAGGACAAATATTTATTGTAATTTGTAATTTAGATTATTCCTCCTTAAGAGGAATCTCACACTTGGCCTCACACACTTATGAATGGTGGCATTCATAGACATGGGAGTTACATTCTAACTCCTCTCTATCATCTCTATTTAAGAGATGACTCTCCTCTCTTATTTCTTAAGAATGAGGTTTCTTCCTCTTTTCAATTATTGTATGAGCGATTGCTCTCTCTTTCTTTCTCTCTTCCTTCTTAGGCTTTTCATGCCTCATTCATAATGTCACAAGGGGTTTTCTTTGCTTTCCCCTTTCCAAATATCTTGTCTCATGGTGTTGGATCTTGAAGCTTTCTCTCTCCTATCTTATGGTAATATCTTTTCATGCATTAACTCACTTAGATTCTTTCTTGGTTTTGCTTATTTACATATTTCTTTTTTCATTTCTAACATGGTATCAGAGCAGGTTAATCTTTGTTTTGAGTGTTTGCATGAAGGTACGATTCGAAGGAGACTCTTGAGAGAGATTTCACTAATTTCTTCTTTAATCTTCTTAAAGATGGAAGAAATTGAATTTTTTTTTGAGTTTGGCTGGTTTACCGCCAAACCTGATTAACTTTTGTGTGCTCTAATTTATGCAGGTTACTTCTTATTTTCTATTAGTTTTTATCTAACCCCCTTTGGAAGGCTTGCCGCCAAAGGGTTTTCCTTATAAGCCACTCTGTGCTCTTTTGATATTTGTTTTGCCTGTCCTCCCTCCTGCTTTTGCCTTTTATTAGCATTATGCTTTCCTGCAGATACATTATTTTATGTGCTCCAGAAGTCTCTTTCTTCCATATAAGAAACCCCCATATTGTAAACGGTCATCAGAGAACGTTCCCAAGTTCATCTGGGAGGACCGACCTTAAATTTTGGTTGTGATTTCAGATATAAGAGTGTTTTTGGGTTTAGAGCATAAACATAGTTTTTTTTGGCTCAGAGGAAATACAAAGTGGTGGAAATGAAGATCTCTGTTAGGATGAACAAACTATGGCTTCTAGCGCTGACTGGCTTTGTGCTCTGCATGTCTCTATCAGAAGCCATAGGTGTTAACTATGGAACGCTTGGAGATAATCTGCCACCTCCTAGCCAGGTGGCGAAGTTTCTTCAGACCACCACTATTGATAGAGTGAAGCTTTTTGGTGTAGATCCCGCTGCACCATATATAGATACATTTTTTTCGAAAATACAGCATATGATTGCTGATTATTTTGCGTTGGACTCAGTGGAGCATGCGCGGGCTGATTGTGAGGTTCTTGTTACCGGTTGTTGCTGGTGCCCGTGGGGTTGTATTGTTGTCCTCGTTTGTAACACCTGTGGGTGACGTGGCGGCGGATCCCGTGCACCACCCTTCGGATGAGGTCCACGTGGGTGCCCAGGTGGAGTTTAGTTTTTGGGCCTGTTGGTTTCTCTGTAATGTTAAGTTTATCTACCACTTGGCTGTATTTATCTGTGAGAAATGACAGCAATTTTGAATATCTTTGGGCATCATTATGAAGTTTCAATATTCCCACTCTGTAGTTTATAACAGCTGTTCTGACAGTAACTATTTTTGAAAATTTTGTTTGATTCTTTATTTTAAATTTTGGAGCCCTATTTCAAGCATACCCTCAGCAGAAGCCTCGCTGTTAGAATAGATAATCCAAGCAACATCATTAATGGTGTTTTTGGGGCTAAGTGGTTGAACAGTGTTTTTTAATTGATGATAAATTAAGTGGTTGGGAGAGATGGTTTTTAAAAGGTTTTTTTGTTGTTGATGCAGAACGCATGCTGTGCCTACCTTAGTTCTGGTGAAGTTTTGTGTTCTGATGAGTTTTTTTTTATTTGAGATTTTGGGGCTTTGTTGTGCTGCCTCTGGAATCGAGATTTCATTTGAGTGTGTTTGTTCAAGAGGAAATTTTTTGGTCAGTGAGTAGGGCTGTGTGAAATTTTGTGCGGCAGTCAAGGTAGAAAGTAATAGGAAATGAAATTCATTTCCCATTGTTTTAGCTGATACCATTCCTCTTGTTCTTATGGTTTGGATCTCTGTCTTGTACGTTTTCAAAGAATTCGATTCTGTGGGTCCATCTGAATCTTCGCATTCGTCGAATGCTAAGTTGCTTTTGGCCCTGAAATCGACCATTAATGATCCATCTGGTTTTCTCTATGGCTGGACTGAGGCAAATTCTAGTAACCATTGTTCCTGGGATGGGGTTAAATGTGATGCTTCTGAGGCGCTGCAGTTTCGAGGAATGAGAAGGATGGGAGGATTATTATTAGAAGATTTGAGATTCTGATTTTGCTTATATTAATATTTCTTTTAAGTAACATCTTCTTTAAAATTCTTTTTTATTCTTTTCTTTTGCCATCAAAATTGTGGTGTAAAAATGATATGACTGAATTACTATTTAAGACACTTTGTCTTTATTCATCATATTCATTCTTCTTGATATATTTTTTATAGAAGTATCTTCTCAATGTTTTTTGTTAAAGGTAAATATTGTGACTTATCGTATATTTATTTAAGTATATATGGGTGCACACATATATATCCAAATAAATATATAATTTCATTTATGACTATTATGATTGAGAACTTGTTATATACCTTCACAAAATGAATTGAGTACTCATGTTTACCCTCGATGGAGTTTTATACCTGATATCTATATTTAGTTGATCTTCCTTAAATCTCTTCATTTTACTTAATTCTGATTGGATTATGAGTAATCTTACACATTTGCCTTCATTGTGATATTTTGATGTGCCCATAGTTGCACTTTTATGCTTTTATAGCATCGTTCTATGCCCATGTTGGCACTTTATGGTTTTATACCATTGATCTACATGATTTATGTGATATTTTTTTTTAAGTTGCATAGGGAGCTTAATAATTTTTCAAGGTTAACTATGTAGGTCCCCTCAGTATAACTGATACATAGTTTCCTTATCTGGCCCATGGGGTATCCCTCCATCCTATATTGGTGTGCACTCATTTTATATGGAGTTTGATCCTATCTGTTCCATTTTGATAGGATAATATTTTTATGGAGTTTCCCTCCATTTGGTTCTATTGGTTCCATTTTGAAAGATTGATATTTATATGAAGTTTCTCTCCATTTGATTCTATATGCTCTACTTTGAAAGGTTTATATTTATGGAGTTTCCCTCCATGTTGTTCCATTTTTGTTCCTCAATAAAGGGGATGTTATTATTGGAGTTTTCCCCTCCAAATTCAGATAATTTGATCCAATTTGAAGGCAATATGTTGTTCTATCCTCATAATCCATTCTTTTGATTATCCTAACACAAATCATGATAATTCTACTTTGATCAGCATGTCTCTCCTTTATGTTATTTTCATATATTAATGTGATAATGATCTGCATACATTATTGCTTAGATCATGAGTCATGCATGTTATGGAGGGACGCCCCCATTAGCTTGCAGTGGGATGATTCATTAAGTGGATTGTCTATATCCACGTGATTAATGCAATATTGATGCAAGTATCATGTTGGCCTTGTCTATGGTCATTTGTGCATTAGTATAATATATTTTTCATGAGAACACTGATCAAAATTTTTTCATACTGATTATATTTTGATCATATACTTTAACTTGATATCAGGTTATCTCCATTGTTTTGTCGTAACATGTTTTACTCATTGTTTCTCTATGAGAGTTTTATTATCCTTATTCAAAAGGATTTCGAATTTGCATATATGATGGCATTCTACTTGTGGATAGTTGTCTTGTTTTTTGTTCTCTACTTTTTCAGGTGATCCATCAAGGAACCTTCTCAATTTTTCACATATTGAGATGTGTCTATGCTTCCACTTGACTCATGTACTTCTCTTGGATCTGCAAATGTACCATATGGCTTGAAGACAATCAAATTACTTCATATTGAAGATTAAGTTGCAGATTTTTGTAAATTATGGGTTTAATACCCTTTGATCTAATTACCCCAAGTAAAGATTAAAGGGGGGTGTTAGAAGTTGTAATCTTTCCTTGGTGTGTTTATAAACCAAGGTTAGAACTCCTTTCTTTATTGTTATAATATATTAGGATATAAGCCAAGGTATCCTAATATATTTATTTTTTGTCCTTTTTCCACTACATCTTATTTTGTCCTCTAGTGGAATATGTGAGGACAAATATTTATTGTAATTTGTAATTTAGATTATTCCTCCTTAAGAGGAATCTCACACTTGGCCTCACACACTTATGAATGGTGGCATTCATAGACATGGGAGTTACATTCTAACTCCTCTCTATCATCTCTATTTAAGAGATGACCCTCCTCTCTCATTTCTTAAGAATGAGGTTTCTTCCTCTTTTCAATTATTGTATGAGCGATTGCTCTCTCTCTCTTTCTCTCTTCCTTCTTAGGCTTTTCATGCCTCATTCATAATGTCACAAGGGGTTTTCTTTGCTTTCCCCTTTCCAAATATCTTGTCTCATGGTGTTGGATCTTGAAGCTTTCTCTCTCCTATCTTATGGTAATATCTTTTCATGCATTAACTCACTTAGATTCTTTCTTGGTTTTGCTTATTTACATATTTCTTTTTCCATTTCTAACAATTTTCAACCCAATAATTATGTATCAGCTGAAGATAGCCATTAAACTCAGTAAACTCGATTCATGATTTATATTGCTTCTATGGTATTCTCTTTGTTTGAAAATAAGAACATCTTTTTTTTTTTTTTTTAGTCGGCTCATCCTGGGAAAATAAAATAAGAATATATTATTATTAGAACGCATGACTTGGGTTTCATTTGTTCTTGCCCTCTTGCAAATCTGAGGCTTGAATCCAACTTCTATCTGATAGCTACAACAAAGTCATAGTATTTGCTATATCGCAGGGATATGGGTGCAAAAAGTGTGACCCATAGTAGGGTATTTTTTTCCTCCCGCGGCTTGAATAGAAGAACTCCCATGGTCTCCATTGCTAAGTTCTTGTTGATGGTGAAGAAAGGAAAAGGATTTAGTTCGAAAAGGGCTAGATATGAATGCTGAAATTATTCTGAGATTAACTTTGCTTGCAAAGCTCCAGCAAATGTAAGGTAGAGGTAAATTGCAATATGAAGAAGAGAGTTATCTCCAATACAATCAATGGTATTCTAAATAATGGCCGGCTATGTCTAATCGGCTACCTTCAGTTATAAAGAAAGCTATTCGAATTCCCAAGATGACCTTTCGAATAGATCAAAAATTTCAAATTAAAAGGTAAAATAAAAATGTTGGAGAAAGATTTTAAAACAATTTGACTTGCCAAAATATAAATCGATTAGCTATGCTAAGTGTTATCATTTAAGAGCAAAGAATATTAAATTGAAAAGAATAAAGTTGGAAGGTTGTAATTTGAAAATAATAATTGAAATGTTATTATAATTCGAACATTAATAAAATCTTATATGAACAAGCAACATTACTTTATTAATTATTAAATTATAATAGTGCCAAATCATTTATACATATATGAATGTTTATAAATATTAATCAAAATAATATGATGAAAGATATATTAAAATCCTTTGAGATATGTTTATATATTTTAACTTAATTACTTTAATTAAATTATTTATTTAAATAACTCATGTGGTTCCACAGATGTATCCTGTTTCAAATCGCTAGGTCCTCTACCTGTCTACCTAGTGATGGTGATGCCCTGCCTAATTCTTTTTTGACAATGCTTCCACCCTTGCGACATGCTCCCTACAAGGAATTTCTATGTAATTAAATTATAATTTTTTTAATCATAAATAATCATAACAATTAACCTTTCATCTTAATTCCATGAATTCACGATTAACGATCAACTAACATGTCATCTTCACTTGAATTCATAACGACCAGCTATCTTACCATTTCGTCGGATTATATCAAATTAAACTGTCAACTAACTTCATGCGAACCTCAATGGCTATATTTCAAGCTAGGTCAAAAATTGGGATGTAACAATGCTGTACTTGAAATGAAATCAAATACATAAAAACTTTTTTTTTTGTTTTGCTTGGGCATCCCCGCAAACACGTTAGTAGCCCTTTTATCTTTGATAAACATTCTTTTGTTTTATCAAGCAAGTAATAAACAATCCCTACAAAACAACCAAGTTAAGGCATCAAAAAGGTTAGTAAATCTGAAAGAAGCCCTGCAAGTCCACTGGTTAGACTGTCAAGAAACCAGAACACTTGAAATAAGAAGCCTTGAATCCGAAAAATGCAAATAGAACTTGATTTAGCTAACCAAGACTGAGTGAGCGACACTTTTGGCTGCACAAGTATCATACAACACTTTTGGTTGCAAAAGTATAGTATGACACTTCTGGTTGCAGAAGTATCGTACGACACTTCATTGTATAGCCAGGCGATACTTTCTACCTGTGTGGTACTTTGTGTTAATGTAGGCGGTAGAGTGCAAAAGGATGTGTGACATAATGTATAAAGGAGTGCAATACTTTAACTGGTAAAGTATCACACAATAGTATCACATAGTAGTAGGAGAAAGTGTCACATGATATTGGGAGAGTATCACACAATATTTTCGTCTGCAAAAAAATAAAAACGCGAAACAAACAACTAGAAAATGACAAAAATGCAACAACAATAGCTAGACAAGGTTGTCTAGTCCCACGGTGGGCACAAAAAATGTATACACAAAATTGTATGCTTCTCTAAGTCCTATCCAAGGGATCTCATGGATTGAGAAGCTTGAATGGCGACTTAGAACTCCCTAGTCATGACGTGCAAAGGGTGCAAATGAAGTGTTGTGGCTCTCAAATGAGTTTAGATATGTAGCCCCTTGCTAGGTGCACCATGAAATGGGAGATTTGAAGACAAGAGCAATGGTGCTAGTGTCCAAGAACCAACATGAATGCAATGCAACATGAAATTAAGCTAAGAGAATGTAGGATGCAAAGCTAAATGAGCAAGAATGAAGTGTTACAATCCCCCAATTTAAGTTAGATGAGCTATTCTAATGCATGAGAAGGAAAGCTACACTATATGCCATTATGTGGAAATGAAAACGAGGATGAAGTAATGCAACAATGCCACAATCTCTCCAAAGCTCCAAAGAGTACCTGAGATTCCTATAGCATAACGTTAGTAAAAGTATGAGTGTTATGAGATGAGGAGAGAACTCTTCCTTTTAAAGAAAAATGGACGATGGAGATCATGAGGCAAGAGAAGTCTAATCAAGGATGGAGAATGAAAGTGGAGTGATCTATGGGCACAAGCATTTCCACCAATCCCAATTGAGAGTTGACTTTTTTGCCCCATGTGAGGCAAAAGGCTTTTTCTTTTATTTTAAAAGTGGTAATAATGCTTTATGTGTGCACAATTTAGGATAAGTGGGGAGTGGGGTCTTTTATGTAATTAAAGGGGGACAAGTTCCTTTTAATTAAATAAGAACTTAGAGTGTTCAAACTATAGGATAAAATCAAATAAATTAGTTTTTGAGGATTTGATCAAAATAAGTGATTAATACATTTAGCAAAAATGCTAGAAAGGGGGCTAATAGTTTAGATGACCATTTTTGGGTGATCACACCACCTTCATTCCACCATCTCGTCTCTTTGGGTTTCTAGAAGAAAAAGTTGCAGCTGCAATACTTGTGATAGAAATGGGGTTTAGTAGCTGTTGCAAAGGTCACTACACACACACACACACACACGCGCGCATAATTTTTAATGTATATGCATGATTTTGTACTTATTTTAATATTATGCTACTCATCGTAATCATCTTTGTGATATTTTTGATATTCATGTTGCAATTTTTCTATGTTCAAGTATTTGGTATTATAGTTTGGTAGTTGTTATATTATTAATTTATTATACATCATTTCATAACTAGCATAACAATTACTATATGTAGAGTATATTAAAACACCTTCCCACCCCTCACTGTCCCTGTCGTCCCAAAATTGAAGCCCTTTTTTCCCTGTCCTAAAAACCTGTTCCAGTGTCTTGGCATCCCTTAGTGCCCGTGTTACATTGTAAATAACCAATATTATTAATCATAATACTAGGAATTATATGCCAACAGTCGAACTAGTGCTTAAGTGGGTTCGGACTAAGCATACACTGCAATCTGTAATCAGTGAAGTACAAATGTTATAAACCAAGGAATTCCTCAAACATCTTCTCATTTGTCCACTAAAATCAATGAACCCTAACTAAACTTTGAGAAGTAGAACTATAAACCAAGCAGTTGAATCTCATACACAGTCTTAACTTAAAATGAAAATTGTATATTAAGTTCAACTTCAACATAGTCTTCGCAACTGGTTCTGATTTCCTCCTAATACTTCTTCTTACTATCTAATGGTTAACTTCTTTTAAATGAGAAGGCCAAGTTCTCTCAAGTACAATGAAGGGCCCATATTGTAGGGTTTGTTACAACCACCACTTAAAAATATTTACTATCATCCAATGAGATGATTACCAATTTTTGAATATATATCTTTGCAGGGATTAACCAATAAGAAAACTCATCGTAGTAATATATTAATTGCCTTCCACATGTCAACTTGTGAATGAGTCTAGTTGGATGAACTTGGACATGTCAATTTTGAATCCTTTGATTGGTTGAATTTGACCAACCATTACCTCAGCTTGCACAGCTCTCAAAGTGTTCTTGTTTCTTCATCTTTGTTTTAACTCCACTTTATCATCATCATTTTGGAAATTGTTACCTCAGAATTGTTATCAGAACTTCGGGATATTTGGAGATGCATCGGATTAGAATTCTAGATTTCTTATTCCAATCATGATCGTTTGACTTAGAAACCCCTTCTGAGATGCTTTTCACCAATGCAGTTTCTTGGTTCTAATTTTTCTTTCTTGAATCTGTTTTGATTCCTTAATTCTGATCCTAGGAAACACACATTTATTTCTGCTTTAAATTCACCTTTTCATCTTCTCTTAGTTCCTCTGAAATGTCTTGGGCCCAATGAAAAGAGGACATGAGACAAGGTCATACAAAACACCCACACTGATAGCAAAATCCTCCAAAACAGAGTCCTGTGCTTGAAATGACTGGACAATCTCACCCGTACCCAAGACCGGCACACTGCAACTAGAAATATTTAACCACAGACCCGCCTCCTCCAAAGTAGCCGTGACAAGCACCCTCAGAAAACCCAACCTCCCAAGCAACCTTGACAACTCTAAGAGCTCGACAGAGGGTGATCCACATGTAAAGTATTAAAAAAAAAACCACCAAAAAATGATGCAGAGGGCAGACTGAGGAACAAAAGCATCCTTCCAATCACCACCCACAACCAACGAATATGCACAATAACCGCCGTCTCTCCCACGCTCTCACCATCGTAGTTATAGATTATTGTTAAATTTATTATATTATTATAATTGTAACAGTATACATAATTTTATTTATAATGTTCAATAAATAAAATAATAGAAAATATACATTGTAATATAAATAGACCAGCAGACTAATAGTTTAATATTTATCATTTTTACAATTGATAAATGCTAATATATGAATATTATATAATTATTCTATATGTTGTCGACAGATTAATTTTGTAGACTATACTTATAGGTTAATAACTTAATTACTAACTATAAATATTGTATCTTTAATTCATTATAATATTATATAACATATAATTGTTTACTTTATATTTATTTATTTTTGATTCGTAAACAGCTGAAGCCTAGATTAATTATTGTTATTTATTGGAATTAATTATTTTTGTTTTAAGTGAGTTCAAACCCAAGACCTCCCACATGAGAGGCTCACAAGTTACTGTTATGTTGTAGGCTCTTGCCTATTTACTTTATATTTATTATTTTACTTTAATTTAATTTATTAAATTACTTATGAAATTCAAACAATTACTATTACAAATACACAAATTCTCAGTTCTTGTTTTTAGGATACTAATTTGTATATATTTTTTGTTGAATGTATCCAAATATCCATAGACCTGATCTGTCAACTTACTGTATGGTAACAAAAATTTAACCTACTGAAGGGTGTTTAAATCTTAGAAGAGTTCATGTTTTACGAAGAAGTTGGAAGATGGCTATACAATATTGTAATGGGGTCTTGGTCAACCCACATATTAACTATGAAATTTTCCATGAAATTCATCTTCCTTCTGCAGTAGTAAAATCTAAGGTTAGAGAAGTTAGACGCAATAGCAATGGTCTTTTCTGCATGTACCGGACCACCATTCAGGCAAATTCATTTCAATATTGTGTCAATAACTTAAATAGAAGCACCTTTTATAATAAAATCTTCTACGTGTTTGAAGAGGTTGCTGCGATTCCTGCTAGTACAGTTTCCAAGTTTGCCTCGTTGTTGTATTTGACACCAGAGACGAGGGATCCCTTTAAACAAATTTACATTTAAATTTTATAGGAACAAAGTTAACCCCTACATTCTCTGGGTTGCTATCATATGCCTCATTAAAATTTAATTTCACAAAATTCTTTCAAGGGGTCTTCCCGTTCTCCTCACTTAGGTTACCTTCTTTCTGATTACCTTTTTGATTTACTGTTTTGGTCTCTTTCAATCCTTTACTGGTGGATAAAATATTATAATTTTTACTCGTGGACAATTAAATTTTATTTGCTATAAATTGGAATTAATGTCAAGTAGTTGTAAATTTTTAAACATAGAAAACCTAAACATTTGAAATTAACAGAGGATTAAATGGATTGAAGAGCGGATTGGATCATTGGCTACGGAGGATCCATCAGTGGTTAAAACTGCTTTGGAAGAATATTCAGATGTTGCTGTTCCAGATGCAAAAAGCTGTCTTCGGAGGTTGGTAGTTTCATGGGCTTTAGTTTCTTTCTTGGTATCTTTACGCTAGTTGAGTAGTCCTAGGGATGTTTGATTTTTGGCCTCAAAATTCTAAGAAGAATAACTTTCATGTTTTGCATCTTCAATTCCCTAGATGTAGGCATTTTAAAAATCAATGACAGTGAGGTTAACAATTTTGAAAGTGGATATTATGAACAGTTTATTCATATTCATGGAGAGAATAATATAAATATAAAATCATAGATTGACAGAAGCAAAATATAAAATCATCTTTTGAATGTGACCATTCACACAAGCTTATCTAGGTTTTCTTTTAAAGCACAAAAATATCCAATATCAGTATCTCATTTCAATTTATGGATCTTTGCCTGCACATCATTTATTAAATATTGTCATGTTGTTTTTTTTGAATATTGTCTTGTATCTTAGCCTAAAGGGTGTGAGAAAATGGCACTAGAGCTGAATTTTGTGCATACTTAATGCTTTGTGTTAAATTAATAGTATAGTGTATAGCAGAACTCCACTTTTCACCTCAGATCCTGGTGTAGATAGATTCATGTTCTGCGATCAGTTTGCACACTCAAGACTTTCTGATTCTGATACCATTTGATGTAGATAAAAAGCAATCACCCTTGTCTGCAACACTCAATTCAACAACTCAAAAGTAAAACAACACTTTGTTATTGACTGCTCGTATGGACTGCAACAATGAAGCAAATATACATTTCAAGAATGCTGCAACAGACAGTCACTACATATGTTTATAACTCAATAAAAAAAATCCAGCTCCCATTCTCTATTCTCTATAAAGCCTTACACACTGACCTCCTCTGGAGTCTTCCTATCCTCAGATTGGGGACCCTTACTTGGGTCGATGCATCATACTGCATGGTGCTCACCTTTATTGGCCGATACATCCCCTGCATGGCTTATTAAATCATGTTTGATAATCTGGCAATGGTGCTTTTACAGATTTTTCTTCCAATTCTCTCTTGGACCAATGCCTTTCCCAATTCCTTGTGGCTCGTAGACTTGCATCATATCTTCCTTATCTATCGATACTCGCAACTCTTCATGTTTCTGTTTAAACAGCCCTTTATCTTCTCTATTCTTCAGTGGAATTCATACCAATGTTTTAAAACACTTATGTAAGCTGACAAAGGTTGTGGTATTTAGCATTACACCTGACATTTATAATGTCTCTTCAATTAATCCATTCTCTGCACATCTTGCATTGGTAATGTCTCTGAGTCAGTCTGTTAAACATCTTACATTCCTTGAGTATGTCCCACAATTGCTGACATGGCTTCCATAACAGTTGCAATTTCAACATTTGATAAAATACTTTTATTCTTTGATGGATACAAATGCTGGTTCTAAAGCTTCTGTTTTTACACAAGCTACTAGCAAAGATTGTGAAGTCTACCAATATCATTCAATTAAAAGCTTCTATAGGCAATTCAACAAATTCATTTGTGTGTATCCGATAGCCCCAAAGCTAATGTGAGTGTAGAGATCACTGACTGCAAAGTTGAATGGAGAGAAGCTGACACCTAACTAAACTAAACTAAAGCAAACAAATGGGATATTTTTTTTGTCTGTATGCTGATCTCCATTAACCTGGGATGCTTCTGCATCAGACACAATGGATAGAACATTTGTGAGCACAGGCTCACAAAATGGGATTAATTAGTCAAGTTACTCTTCTAGGTTGTAAATAAGCTACAACATATGCCATTGCTGCATCAGGTTCATTTGAAGTCTTCTTCTTGTGCCTCTTCCAACACTTATTTAGCACACTTGCCGGTCTCCTCCACCAAGGGTGTCCTATATAATAACCCCAAAATGAATCTATTGATAACTTTGAATCTTTAATAATAATCCCTATCATATGAATGACAAATTCAATAATAAACAAATATATAAGTTCTGCAATTATCTCTTACATATATAATTGCTTAATTGACATTTACATCTACATTTACACTCGCACACGCACACGCACACATCTTAGTTACTGATATGTAGCACCCTGGCCTGGATTCGGAGGTGGATGCGTGTTGATGCAGATGCACTGATGGATGCCTTGTGCATGCACATCGTGGGAATCCAGATGCTAAGCGGATTCGTACTAACATGTCCACTGAATATTCAGATGCCCAAGATGCGCTTCCTGTGAGCATCCACAAGGCATCCGTGAGCTTCCAAACACCTCCATGGGCTCAGTGTCAAAACTGACGTTTTTTTGGATGAAAAAACATCTTACAGCACATTAAAATGTGTGCTAAATAACACTTTCAATTCTGATTTGGAATAGTGAATCTTGTATCTTGATTGATGAACATTGAACCATGAACTAAATTTTAATTTTGTAGTTGTAATGATTTTCCAATTTGGATTGGAATGGTGAACGTAGATGTATATGATATGTCTTACTAAGTTATTAGTTATTTCAATTTGCATAATTGTGAACTACTGGATATCTTGATCAATGCTGAAGTATCTCACTATCAAATGATCTAATTATGTATACTTCTTGCATTTCTTTGCACGCGCACACACACATCGAAATGCATCCAACCCGCCACCCCAAAATACTTCGCTCATTCCCGCATCCACATTCACAACTGAACTGACAACATATACATATATGTATGTATGTATGTAGCCGCATGATATGTAAATTGACAAATTATATAATGAGATAAGATACGATAAATTTATTAATATCTAACGAGAGACCAACAAAAGGGGTCTAAGGGACTGGAAAAATACAAACTGAGAAACCAACTCCAACAAGAGCACCAAATGGTGTTTGAGAAAGAGCAACAAAGAGAGCAATAAATGGAAACACGAAGGAGACCAAGAAGACGAAAGGTCTTTCCTCTGCGGGAAGAAATCCGACATTGAAGGATAGGGGTCTAGGCCAACTAAGAGTCCCAAATCATCTCTGGGAACCGCAAGAGGTGGCGTGCCGCTGTCCAACAAGCCCAAGACAGGGTCTCACGGATCTAGTGTGCCTAGGAGGAAAATTGAACATATGCTTCACACCTCAGGCAGAGTACATGGGTAACGAAAATGCTATGATAAGCTGATTTGAGGCCCGTGTCTAGGGAGAAATGAGCTGTAAAGTGTGGTCATGAAGCTGTCTGGTCTCCTGGAGATAGAATGCTAGACAATGCTGGTTGGTGTAACTGAAGAATGTTGTTAGGGACCAACAGTTCCTAAAGAGGCAGTGGAACCTCCCTTTGATCTTGTAGTAAATGGGGCAACAGAAAATGAAGTTGATCTCCCTCTCTGGCTCGATTAAGGTACAAAGGCAACAGATCTAGTCCTCTCTATCAATGTGATGGTTAGTCTGAATCCAAAGACGGTACGAACCAACTCTAAAGCAGCCGAGGGGGATACGAAGGGTGTGGCTCCATTTCGTTGACAAATAGATAGGACACACAATGATCCCATCTTGAATAGCCAAGAAGTGCTTCGCATAAAAGGCCATTTGCGGGAGCAACCGGCCAGGAGGGTTACTCTAGGTCTTGGAAATATACTGGCTGTAAATATCAAGTCTAACATGTTCATTTAGCTTCGGAGGAGCTGGACGGGAGCAACTAAGGAAAATTGATATGGTGGGAGACGATCAATCTTGATCTCGATCGATCCCAATAAGGTAGTGGCTTGAGCGTACCAACAACAAGCCCTGATATCTGGATCGGAGTTGGCTCTAGTGACAGATGAGCAGTAGGCCAGATAGGAGCAATAGTGTCGACCATTGGGCGAGTCCGCGAAGCTCAAGAGACGATGAAGAAACCAAATCAGGTCAAAGATAACACTAAGCCTGAAGGGATGGACCCAAACCGCAGCTTTAATAATACTGCGAGGGGTAGACAAATTACATTTGATAATATGACGAAGGAGAGGTTTTTGGACCCACTCAACTGTGGCCCAATCAAAGTCGAGGAATGAGGACCCCCACATGACAACACCATATAAAATTGTTAGTCTAACCAAAGAATCCAGAAGGGACAATTTGGATGTAGTGTCTTGAAAATGATTACTAAAGCACTATCTCTCAAGCATGACAAGGGAGCTCAATCGCTTATTAGCCTTGGGTTGCATGGAAAGTCTCATACTAAAGTGGGGGCTAGAGAACTTAACCCAAAGGTAAGTGTATGAAGAAACAATCTCAATCTCCTACCCTTGGAAGCTGAAATGAAGGTGCGGGGTCTTCAAGAAGTTGAAAATTATGACTTGAGTCTTACTCTGGTTCACCACTAGTAGATGTCGATCACAAAAGGAGGCCAACTCATCAATAAGTCTTTGAAGCCCTTTAGGTGAGGAGGCCAAAAGAACCACATCATCACCAAAAAGGAGAATGGAGATCAGCATCTAGTGTAAGTAACATTCATCATTGGGAGCGACGAATCCCTAAGAAAGGCCTCAAGCTTGTGAATGTAGATGCCGACAAAGTGGGGGAGAGAGGGAAGCCTTACTTCACTCCAATGGTGTTTTGGATCAGATCAAAGAAGCTCTTAGAAGTCTTGAATCTGCGAGTTACACTCTCATACAGTTTCATGATCATCGTCAAAAAAATCTCTGAAATGCTGATATCTCTAAGTCTCTGGAAAAGTGACATCTGGCAATCAAAAGCCTTACAAAAATATATGAAGCAGCAGTAGACTTTCGTAATGCGTTGCCGAGCCTCCTCAACGATAGCCCGTAATGTAAGGATATGGTCCATTCTTTGGAAATCAGCACACAAATTACTGGAACATAGCATATAAAATATTAAATTGAATGAGCCAGTGACCATGTCATGGTAAATCGATGTTGTAGTTGTATTAAACAAAAGAGATGAAAGCTCCTTATATAGATTTACAAAGACGATGTTTCTAAAAGAAACAATTGTGAACTAAAGACGGAAATAAAAATTAACTATTAAACTAAAGACTAAGTAAGATGACCATCAAAGAAACATTAGAATATTCTAATACCCTCCCTTAATGGTCATTGTCTAACTGCTATCTTTTGGTCAAAGTCCAACTTCAAAGAACATAGAAATCAGAATTTGGGGTAAAATTATCTAGGGGTGAATGCATACTAAGTAAATAATATGTCTCCAGCTACCTTCTGACTTCTTCCGATGTCCGAATGCTGTTTGACAATTTCCCAATGTCTGATGCTCTGGGTTGCTTGCTACAGACCCTTAACACAACAGACTGAATTAGAATTGATGTTTTCTCTTGATGTACAGCTGGGTGAAGCTGTGCAGGACTGCCCTTTTTTCTACCGTCTACTGTAATGATCAGATCTACTCTTCCCTCTTTGCTTAGAACCTCTGATTTTCTGCCCAAAAATGTCTTCTGTAATGATTAGATCTACTAATTTATCAACCACACTTCAAGCTGGGTCATATGTGATATGCTCTGAGGTGGTAGGGCTGGTCTTAATGCCCCCCAATTGACAAAATTCTCCATGACAGTCACCGGTCTGCAAGCCAGAGGTTTATGTCTGGCCTTTCCCAACCCAGTTCCGAACATTGACACAGCAAATGGAGTCCAATGTGTAGAAACACTGACTGCAATTACCATCTGCCTGTAGAATTTTTCTTGTAGACACCTTGGGATGACCTCGCACACCTGTAGGCTTCTGATTTCCTGATAGTTTCCATTTTCAGAAATAGATCTGCTGAAAAATAAGGTGTAAAAATATGAATTCCAGATGCTCACATTTCCTTCCAAAACTCCCTTTATTTGATTGGCCATTTCCTCAAAGTGGAATCAAACCTTTTAGGGTTTTTATTATACTAAACTTTAATAACATAAAATGTTTTATTTTAATAAATTTCCCACCTAGGGATTTGAACTCCACTCAAAACCTGTCATTTAACATTGAAAAGTGGACCTCTTAGAAGTGATAACTTCATATAATGCCTAGGGAGTTGTTCCATATGATCACCTGTAATGTCCCCCACTTAGCCAGTTTGGAGGTATGTTGTCGTTAGCCCATTCTTGTATGGTCCCGAGGGCTAACCAGGACTTCAAAAGGGATCCTAAGGTTATTTGGCCTAGTCAAATTTAATTACAGGCCAAACGGAGTTCGTTTGTTGGGTTGTCAGGAAGACTTACTATTTTTAGTAAGCCAATAGGGGGATGCAGTGCCTGCAATTTTCAGTGACAGGATGAGATGCGTTGTTGGGCTCTTTCTAATGAGCTATTATATGTGGGATTTCGAGTTTATTTGGAATATTATTTTAATGTTTGAAGTTACAACGGTAAAGTGACTATTTAAATTAAATATTATAATGTTTCATAAAGTCACTTTATAAAAATCAAGAGGCCCCCTTTTGAGTACATACATGGACTTTGTAAAAAGAAAAAAAAAGAAGTAATATTAAAAGTCATGTATTATCCCACATTGGCAAGACGGAAGCGTGGAGCAAGTGAGGAAGGGATTAAAAGGAAGAGGATAGCTCTCATTTATTCAGGCTTGGAAATATCAAAGAAATTGGAGAATTTTCTGGAGATTATATCTCAATAGTTTGAAGGACGAAATCCCTTCAAGCTGGAAATCTTGACGCCATTGAAAGATATTGTCTTGAGATTCAACATGGTAGCAGTCTGAAAAAAGAAGATACGAAAAGGCAGTCCGAAAAAAGCGGAACCGAAAAAGCAGGTGGAAAAAGCAATCCGTAAAAGTAGTTCAAAAAGCGGAACCGAAAAAGCAGGCTGAAAAAGCGGGTACGAAAAAGCAGGCCGAAAAAGCAGTTCGAAAAAAGCAAATTAGAAGGGGCAGCATAGGAGGAAATTATTTCAGCCATCTACAACCAGGTTCTTTTGTTAGTATTGTTTTTAGGGTGTTATAAGCTTTCAGCTATAAGAGTGCATTATACCAGCATTATCATTTTGTAATCCATGTAAATGCCAAAGTCTTGGCCATATTTCATGAGCATTGTAATTTTCATTGCAATTAAGAAGATAATAGTTGCTGGTGTCATTTAAGCAATTTAATATCATTATTTATCAGCTAGTTAGTTTGCATACCAACTGTTTGTAAAAATGCCAATTGGCTGTAGGTGTTCATTTCTCATGCTTAGATCATATATATGCACTGAATATTGTCAAATTTAGTAGCACACTCATGTTAGGTCATTTGTGTAGTCCATTGTAGTCTTCTAGCACAAGATTTTCATTGATGCAAATTGTAAAAAGGTCATTTGAAGCTAGCTGAAATACTATATCAGTCATACGTCCCTTGCATGTGAATTGTTTGATGAAATTCCTTGAGCTTTCATCAGCATTTTTGAGGGCAGATTTGAGGAGGGTTATTACATCACCTTATTATAATTTATTGTTATATTACATACTGATTATAGTAATCACTATTATAATTATGTTACTAACCCCAATTTAGGAAATAATTGATGTATGTCCAAATTATTCAGAGCTTGCTGCCTTGCTCATTTGGACCCTGATATGTGTTCTGTTTGATGAGCTGTCCACAGATGCTGTTTGAAAACTACTAGCTTACAGACATTATTCTCCTAAAAGTTAGGAACTCTTCTAAAAAATAGGAACTATACTGAAGTCTCCAAGCTGATCCAATAGGTCTCTTGGTGCGTCCTGGTAAACTCCTAGTTCATCTTAAAAAAGTGAGTCCTCCTAAAATGTAGAAGATTGCCCAAAACTGGTCAGATTGGCTCACCAAGCCTTGATATGTCCCATAAGCCCCTGAAAGGGTCCCCCAACAAAATCGGTTGGCCTACATGAACTAAATGATAGGCCAATGCTAACTGACCATCCTAAGGAGGGGACATTACATCTCCCTTTACAAATGATTTGAGTGAACCTTATATAGAGGCTCCAAGTACATTGGTTGGCTTAGATTGATTGAAGATCAACAACTTATATTAATTAAGAAAACCCTAATTTAACTATTATCTACAACCACTAAATGTCAACCAATTATAATAAGGCACCAATCTATGGGCCAACAAAAAACATGCTTGGATGTGTGTTGTAGGAATCCATTGATTGGTTGAAGATGCATGTGCGCCATCTCAACATGTTTATCTTGTTTGAGCTCCACTTTTCCATCCTCCTTGACTTGGAAATCTTCTCATCAAGGTGTTTTTGAATTTGTTCTTGTTTTGGTATCTTGATTTTTCTTCATGACTTGGAACATGAACATGATTTACATCTTGATTTCCTCATTTCATGAGATGTGTATATTAGCAATCCGAGCATTATCCTTAGTTAAGATTTCCAACAAATTTTGATTTACAACTTTGATCATTGTATTAATAATGTCTTCTTTCATGTTGTCTACTTAAAGATTTAGGTTTGTTGACTTTGTCATTGCACTTGCATTCCCATTTTCATATTGATTTCTAACTCTGTATTGCTTTGCTGGCTTGATCATTGTTGATGGTAGAGGTTTCCGTGCTTTCCTTGCTGTGGTAATCATAAAGTGCTCTGGCTTTGAGCATCACCCTTGGTCATGAAATGTTTAGCTCCATGTTGACATCCGATATCCCCTTTTGCTTGAACTTCCTCATCCATGTATCCTTCATGCTTCTATGACTCAAACCTTGAAATATTCATCTTCATTTCCTTGCAAAACAAGACAAAGTACGTTTGCTAAGTTGGTAAAATGGAAAATGTGAACAAAATTAAGATGTTCTTATACTAAAGTATCACACGATTTCAACATAACATTGAGGTTGTTATTGTTGGCTGAAATTCTTGTAAGTCACTAGGACTACGACTTACAAAATTGTGAGTTTAGGCAACAATGTAGTGAAATAAATATCTCCTCTCGGCAATAGGGGAGGCTCCCTTCTTACCTTAGGTGGCTACAATAAGATTTTAACTGAAATCATACAAAGGGATGGTCCTCTCAATCTATTCCTCTTTTATTTGGAATGATTCACAAGTAACTACAACTTTCAACTCTACAAAAATCCCCTATTGCTACAATAATACTGCTGACTCAGTGGTTGACGTAGAGCAACTCCTAAGGTAACAGTTAACTATAAAACTTTGGTGGCATAACATCAGGAACCCAAAGTCTCTCGTGATTAGCCTGAGTTTATGCTTTAACTAAAACACTTATCAAGGCGCAAAATTTCTGGACTATTGTCTTCAAACTTAAATATCTCAGGCTCAAACTAAAGCTCAAAGTCTTTAGGCTTTAGTAATTTGCAGCCATTATTAACTATAGCAATTCCTCTCTTGAAGCTCAAAGTCTTTCAAAAGACAAACTGACAACTCAAATTATTAACACAATGATGCTATTAAATGAACTTAAGAATGATTAAAAAATGCAAATAAGAAAATAATATCCAATCTCAAGATTTGCAACACAAAGGTTGGAATCTTGCTTCTTTTATTCAATTCTGAAAATTGCATCTTGAAACACAAAGTTTTCAACAATTCAAGAATTCCAAGTATAGCCTCGTTGCCTAAAACCAAACGATGAATATTTACAATGAGCTCTCTCCTTTATATAGGAGAATAGTAGAGAAAAGTGGAGATAAAAGGGGAAACCCTCAACCACTTTGACTTTTTCAATAACTACCTATGACTTTCAAAGCTGCACTGCTTGATGCACTTGCAACTTGATTGCATAAAATGACTATATAGGTACATGTGTTTCTATATTTACAAAGGGTTTTTCTTTTCAATATGCAATCTGTCATAAAAATTACACCTATTCTTAGAAAGCATAGAAATGAAGCGTCTAGGATACTTTGAAAGACATTTTCATAGAGTATCAACCAACTTTCCAAACTTCTGCAGAGACTATCGTACAACTGCAACATTTGGTTGATTGGTATGCTGTGCAATGATGGTCACTTTTTGAAATGTGTTGACACTTTCTGAAATTATATGTTACATTCCTTCAGCTTATACAGCAAAATACCCAATGAAGGTTTTCAGCTTGCCAATGTATCTATCATGCTGAATTTGAAGCCATCCGTCTCAAGTTGTAGACAAATAGCTTCTGTGAACTGTGTTAAGATATTTTTAGCAAAAATCTTGTTACATTCCTTCAGCTTACCCTGCAAATCACTCAATGAAGGTTTTCAGCTTGCCAATATATATATCATGCTGAAGTTGAAGCCATCCATCTCAAGTTGTAGACAAATAGCTTCTGTGAACTGTGTTAAGATATTTTCAGCAAAAATCTTGCATGACAATTCTTGGAAACACTTACTGATCATGCTCTCTTTGGTTTTGCCTTGTTCCATCACCGCTTTGATTTCAGCCACTAGTTCTTGCAGGACTTTCTCTTTGTTGGCCATAAGATGTAAATAGTCATGATACATCAATAGAAGGGATGACTTCATTTCACACAAGACATCGAGATCAACCTTTGTCATACTTTGGTAGATAGACCCGAGAAAGAACTTAGGGCAGAAACAATGAACACCATGTAGGAATACGTGTAGAATGTCCCAGTTGTATAGACTTGGGACAACTATTTATTACAATAATAGATAAGACGTCTATTATTAGTTAATGGTTATCTTGTAAATATCTTTAGCTTTAGTTTGCTTTTGTTTTTTGCTTTCTCTGGAATAGAATGTTTCTATTCTTTACGATCGTTTCCTAAGGAAACATCGTCTCTTCCTTTTGTATAAATTGACCTTTCGGTCTCTGTTATTAACAAGCAAGTATTTACCAATTACCTCGTAATATGGTATCAGAGCTAAATACTTAAATTTTTTCGAAAAAATTTATAATTTCTTCTTGAAATTATTTATTTAAATTTTTCCAAAATTATTTCAGTTAAATTCTCCCAAACCCACCTAGGGTTTTCTGCTTGGAGAAATTCCCGAATTACGGGTCTGCAAATTGCATGAAAATCGTGGTCGTTTTGTACCATTCTTAGCTGGTATCTAAAAATTGCGATTTCTTTTGCCTAACATCTTCTGCAAATCGCGTTTTTTTATTGGTATTTTTTACCACGGATTGTCTGGTCCTTCAGACTCACAGCTCTGTGTTTGGTGAAAATCGTGGCTTCTCTCTTCAGCAAGCTCACGTGGTATCAGTCGCGGCTCAGTGTTTTTTTTACAAACCTTTGCAAATCCGCCATCATTTCGAGGTCACACTCTGTCTTGCAACGTCTCAGTCTCTAACCATTTGCTGGGAAGTAGATTCGACCATTTTTCATCAAGAAATCTGAAGTTTTTTCAAGTTTTTTTCAGCTAGGGCCGTTTTTTTTCGAAACCCTAATTTTTGGGGTCGGAAAAAATTTTGTTTGCAGATTCTTGGTGGGTTTTTCGAGAGCTCAATTGGGTTGTCTGTTTTTTCTGGGTGCCTCGATTTTTGTGCCTCGATTTTCGAGCCAGCGGATTCAAGAAATGACAGCAAATTCCTTCTGGGTTTTTCGAGCTCTCTTTTGGGTCATTCTCTGATTCTTCTGGGTCTTCCGTATTTTCCCTCGAAGAACGTGCCTTCACAGATTTTCACAGTTTTTCATTGAAAAACGTGCCATGGCATCTCTGACAAATATTCTCCTCGAGCATAATTCCAAATTCAATGGTCGCAATTATGGAACCTGGAAGCAGCGCATCATCGCAATCTTCGAATATCGAAACACCGATCAACTTGTTCTGGGTGTTACGCAACGTTCGACTTCTCCGAGTCCTGATCAAGATACATGGGATTTGAATAATCGAGAGGCAGTAATGCTTCTCAAACTATCCGTAGCTGATGACCAGCTTTCTCAGATTCCATCCGACAAGACAGCGGCCGAAATCTGGACACATCTAAAAGGTCTTCATGAGACTTCCGACAAGAGCAGAGCCTTCTTTCTGAAAAACACTTTGTTTTCTATTGTCATGGATGAGCGCACCTCGCTCCAGGCACACCTGAATCGGATTCAGGAAATCTGTGATTAGTTACTTGCCATCGGTCGCAAGATGGAGGAAGAGGATATTGTGGTAATCACTCTTCGGAGTTTACCAAATTCCTATGAGCATTTTATCGAGACTCTCAACATCACATCTACTGGTGTAGATCTAAAGTTCACTGATCTCTGCACCCTGCTACTTCAGCAAGATCGGTAGAAACAACAGTTCGGTAGCAGCTCCAGTTCCACATCCACTGAGCAAGCCTTTGCTGCGAAATCCTTTCAGAAGGATAAGGGCAAGTTTCAGCAACCATCTCAGCAGAAGTCTTCTGCTCCAGCATCCGATGGTACCAAAAAGAACATTCAATGCAACTATTGCCACAAGTATGGTCACATGAAGGTTGCACGTCTGAAACGCTTAGCTGCCCAGTCTAAGCAATCAGGTTCTCAACCCAAAGCGAACAGTGCAGAGCACATTGAGGGAGGGTATTACAATAATAAATAAGACGTCTATTATTAGTTAATGGTTATCTTGTAAATATCTTAAGCTTTAGTTTGCTTTCATTTTTTGCTTTCTCTGGAATAGAATGTTTTTATTCTTTACGATCGTTTCCTAAGGAAACATCGTCTCATTCTTTTGTATAAATTGACCTTTCGGTCTCTATTATTAACAAGCAAGTATTTACCAATTACCTCGTAATATTCTCTCGGGACAAACCAAAGATGCTTGACTTATAGGTTACATAGACTCATACTAGGGAGGTTCTGTTGATGGCAAAAAGTCTACCCTCTAGGTATGTCTTTAGTTTGGGCACAGGTGCTATTACTTGGACTAGTAAGAAGCAATAGGTTGTATCTCTTTCCTTGACAAAAGTTGAACATAGGGGAATAGTCAAAGAAGGTTATGAGGCAATCTAGCTTAGTAGAATGCATTCCAACATCCATATGCCTCCGGCAAGCCCTTCACCACTCTTTTGCAACAATCAAGGAGTCCTGCAACTTGCCAAAAACCTAATCTTCAATGAGCACACTTAGCATATGACATTCATTGTCACTTTATGCGTCAGCTGGCTAAAGATGGGTATATGGATATGTAGTTTGTTGCTACAGCTGACCAGACTGCTGATATTCTCACCAAGTCCCTACTTCAATAGAAGTTTGTCAAATTCATGGGGTAGCTTGTTGTCGTTGATAAGTTGGCTATTAAGGGAGGGTATTAAAATAAAACAATAGCTGGCATAGAAAAATCGGCTCCAATTATTCTCATCCTGATGATGGATCACTGAGTGTGATTCGAAATGTTGATGTGAAAAATTGGCACACAATCAAATCCAGAAATGCATCTCAATAATATGACGGATTGTGGAAACTGCTTCACATTAATCTCCTAAGTTATTTTATTTATATTTTAATGATCATTTTTAGATATTGTAAATATCCTATATAATAGACTATTTCTATCATTTGTATGTTTCTTTTTAGAAATGTAATCTCTATAAGAACAATTTATTCTTTGTTAATAAATAATCCAATATTTTGCCAAATAATTTGTCTAATAACTGCTATCCTCAATTTTGACTTCACAAAATTGAGGCAACCCTAAGCAATTTTCTCATGGAGCTTTGATGTTCTGACTAATATGTGATGAAAATAATTTGTCCTCCCTTGAATTGACTGCAATCATCTTAATGCTTGTCAGGACAGGTTTTTTCTTCTCTAACTACAAGCGCTTAATTTCAGACAACCTTCAAGTCATTTCTTGTTTTTGTGTTTAGTTGTTAATCTTTCTTTTGCCCCAAGATTATAGCCCTTGAAATTCCACTTTTTTTGAGCCATCTTAGGCCTCAAAGGAGTCATCTAGCTCAGCTTATTAATGTTTTAAGCATGTTGCAAGTGAGGAGTTTCAGTCTAACTGCATGTCTTTATTAAAAAAAATCCTATAAAAGAGGGTTTTTTTTTAATAATTGCATGAAATAAAAAATTAGTTTATATGTAAGCAGGTTTCAACCCCATTTTCAAATTTCACATTAATCTGACAAGTTTGAATATAGCTTTTAATGTTTTAAATGCAAAGGTGGGTTTTTTCCAGATATATTGCATATTATTTCATTACAACTATAGTTGCATATAAATATATTACTATGAGATACTTTTCAATGCAATAAAGTGAGGTTTTTATTGAAAACTACATGTCATCATAATGCAAATCACTTCTAAAACTACACTATTAACAAATTATAAGTCCCAAATGCATTGATGTGGGCTTTTTAAATGCAAATACATATATTAAGTTAAAAACAAATGCAGAAACATATTACTTGACATGTGTAAGTGGGGTTTCAAGTTAAGTTAAAAACATATAACTTGACACATGTAAGTTCGGTTTCAAGATGTGTTCGCATATAAGAAACCTATTATTACAAACATTTTTAACTTGAAGGTTTTATAGTGGCAAATTCCAACCCTATAACACGTCTTTGCTTATCAAAAGCTTGTTTTTGATGACTTGAAAAAGCATGCGTATATGACTTGAAAAAGCCCATTCTAATGCTTTCACCCAAACAAAAGCACATGGGTGGTGATTTTTTGAAGGAAATCATATGTTTTCAATACCAAAAGGCCCATTATTATTCCATTTGAGATGCATTTTTAATCAGAAAGTCTAAAAGACATAGGTGACAATTTTGAGAGAAAAAACATGTGTTTTGGGTTCTTGAAAACCTGTTTTGAAGCATTGGAGACTTGCATTTTGGAATATGTATACCAATGGTGGCGATTTGAAAGCCAAAAGCACATGCATCTGGACTCAAAGACACATTTTTTGCCCTTTTCTTTCCTATGTTTTACTTCTCTATTGCTGGACAGAGATTTTGGAGCTGAATGCATGTGTTTTGATAGTTTTAAAAAGACGTTTTTGCTTCCCTCTTCTATGTGTTTTGCCTCTCTCCCTACGCGGAGATTTTCCAAGCATATGCATATTGTTTTATATGTGCAAAACATCAAAAACATCCCGTCCTAGGGCGCATTTTGGCCAAACCCAGCCCATTAAGAGCACATTTTTGCATAGAAACGCAACGTTTTACGTCAAGGGTGGATTCTAGCGTAATAATCTTCATTTCCGGCTTGTTTATCATTCATTTCAAGTTGCATTTATAGCCCCAGGTGCCTTTTTTGGTTGCCATTACATATGCATTTGATTTCGTCAATATAGTTGCTATTCTTGTGCATTTTATTCCTTTGTCATTCAACAATTGGAAAGCAACGAATCTTGACTCTAAAATGCATTCACTTCAAGAGGATTGAATCAAGACTTGAAGTCTATATAATCCTCTTTGTTGCGATCTTTCTCTAAATCCAAAAATCTCTTGGATTTGCTTCAGATTTTGCTCAAAGATTTGAAAAGACTTCTTCTTGTTTTAGTGAAGACAGGTAAGATTTCTTGTGTTTATCTTAGGGCTTTTGTTGTATATATTTTATTATTGTTAATAGTTGCAAATCAATCATTTCGTTTTCTGATTTGCACATATTTTAGTTTATGTATTGTTTATTCTATCTTTCGTCTTCATTTCTCAAAGTTGCATATGCAAGTACTTCATCTTGTTTGCAGATGCAATTGGGGTTAAAAACCTTGTTCTATGATTGCATTATGCCAAGGAAATAAAGCTCATTGACATGCATATGCAAACGCATTTTAAAAACCCATTTTCATGTTTTCCATGTTTCCTATCCACACTTTACCACTGCCACATGACTTAAATGTCATGATGGTAGTTGCTTGCTGGTTAACTTCTAATGGAAAATCAAAACTCCATTATAAGTAGATGCCATGTCATGCATTGTTCATGCATTCTTCATTTATAAAGCTTGTTGTTCGCATATGCAATCGCCTTCTAAAAACCCGTTTTTGGGTTTTCCCACCATACACCCAACCATTTTGAGCTCAAACTCATTCATCTTTTTCACTGTCCCATAATTTCCAGCCATTTTCCTTGTTTATAACATCCTCAAACTCATACTTGTGCATCAAAAAATGTGCAATGGATCCATCCCATGAAGATATTATTACCTTTTGGAATTTTTGCAAACAATTACGTGCGCTCACAAGGTTCTTATGTTAGAAGAAATTGTACCAGCCAAAAGTAACGAAAAGAAAAAGATGGTGTGCCAGTATGATCAATACCACAACTCAATTCCTCCTTCGCATGCTACTTCATACTGTGGAGACATCTAGGACACAAATATTTCATACATGGACATTGATGATATACTCAAAAGGCTAGATGTTGCAGTAACGGAGGATATGTTATACATAAAGAAAAGCAGCATTCACTTGGTTTCCACCATAGTTCACCACCCTGGGGGGTGGGGGAGCAGGTTTCCAAGCAAGGGGGACAAAGGGACCTCAATTTGGGTACAGAGAGGAGGTGGGAGGGGGTATACTATATACTATACATGTGGTACTTAAAATGCTACCAATGAAAATATGTATAACAATATAAGACATAAAGATGTAAAATACTAATTTACAAAAATTTAAATACTTGAGTCTTCAACATCGCATTGAACATTGAACATGAAAGTCGAACATTGAACGATAAATATTAAAAATTTCAATATTGGAATGAGCAAATGAAAAAGTTTTAACTTTTATTATATAAATATTAAATAATAATAGTCATAGATATCAAAAGTATGAGTATCTCATCATAGAGATGATAACACTGAGCAGCATGATATGATATTCAATATGCCCAATAGAATATTAAAATATATTTAGTTTTTTTAGACAAACTATTTTTTTTTGGGTTGGATAGGGCACACCTAGTCGTCCCCTTGAGGGGTCAGGGGACTTGTTCCCATCCCCCTGTCTACTCAGGGGACTTGTTCCCGTCCCCTTGTCAATCAGAGGATGCGGGGACCTCCCCTTGTCCCCGACGAGACGACGACCAAATGGTAGCACTGGTGGGGGTACAGGAATGTCATCCCCAAGTCCTAGGTGCATCCCCATCTTGAAGACACCAAAGAAAAAGGGTGGGGATGCATTCACATGTTACTATGGTTTCTACCTCTCCCTTGACTATCCTTAAACTGGAATTTGTGTCTACTTGTGTCAAAAACGTTGATCCCCCATCTAAAACCATCAAGGATCAAGATGGAAACACTATCATAAGTCTACATCCTGAGACTATTCATAGAATCTTTTGAGTTCCTCTTGCTCCATTAGACTAGATCTTGAGACTATCGATTGAATCTTTCGAGTTCCTCTTGCTCCATTAGTCAGCAATATTTCAAAGCAATGAACAATGACATCATGTATTGCATCAAATACATGAATGATAATCGGTTGATCAATAAGAGGCCAAATCTTGTACAGTGGCCAAAAGGGGGGTGCACTGCACAAATTTCAAAGTGGATATCAATGATATTATCACACTGCTTAGCCACATCAAAGGTCTAAAAGGGTCTAATACCTTTGAGCCTTGGATGTACAAATAAATCTCTCGTCATTAGAACCAAACAAAACAAGATCTTTTAGGGAGAGATGAGCAGTGATGTTCTATGTGAATAGTATTACGAGGTAATTGGTAAATACTTGCTTGTTAATAACAGAGACCGAAAGGTCAATTTATACAAAAGGAAGAGACGATGTTTCCTTAGGAAACGATCGTAAAGAATAGAAACATTCAATTCCAGAGAAAGCCAAAAACGAAAGCAAACTAAAGCTAAAGATATTTACAAGATAACCATTAACTAATAATAGACGTCTTATCTATTATTGTAATACCCTCCCTTAATGGTTAATCTATCTAACACACCAAGCTGTCCTCTGAATTTGACAAACTTATCAGGACCAAGAGGCTTGGTGAGAATGTCTGCAGTCTGATCTGTGGTAGGAACATACTGCAGATCTATAGTCCCGTCTTCAACCAGCTGTCGTATGTAATGACAATGAACATCCACATGCTTGGTTCGTTCATGGAAGACTGGATTCCGTGCTAACTTGATAACGCCTTCGTTATCAACAAACAGAGTAGTCGGTCCTGCTGGTGACATCTGCATATCCCCAAGCATCCGACGAAGCCAGACAGCTTCACATCCTGCCTTAACAGTCCCTCTATATTCAGCCTTTGTAGAAGAGAGAGAAACTGCCTGCTGCTTCTTGCTGGTCCATGTGATTGCATCGGATCCCAAACTAAACACATATCCAGATGTTGACTTTTTATCATCAACAGAGCCTGCTCAATCTGAATCTGTGAACCCACTGAGTTTAGGATTAGAACTCCGAGAATACAGAAGTCCATAATCAGAACTGCCCTTCACATAACGAAGCACACGCTTTGCTGCCATCCAATGATCAGCCTTAGGAGCTGTCATAAAGCGTGAAATATAGCTGACTGCGAAGCTGATATCAGGCCTAGTAGCAGATAGGTAGATGAGGCTGCCTACTAGTTGCCTATACGTAGTATCATCAACGGAAGGAGAATCAAACTTGGCTGATAACTTGAGACCTTTCTCCATAGGTGTAGATGCAGGTTTGCAATCCTGCATTCGGAATTTGTCTAACAAGGCCCTGGCATATTTGGACTGAGAGATGAATATACCAAAAGACTGTTGCCAAACTTCAACACCTAAGCAATAATGCATGAGCCCAAGGTCAGTCATATCAAAAGACTGGCATAAGTGTTGTTTGATTCCTTGAATCAAAGATGCCGAACTGCCAGTGATGATCAGATCATCCACATAGATAACCAGAAGGATGATGTCACTGTCAGTAGTCTTGATGTACAGATTTGAGTCTGAAGAACTCCTCTTGAAGCCTTGATCACTGAGGTACGTATCAATCTTGATGTACCATGCCCGAGGAGCCTGCTTCAAACCATAGAGAGCTTTTACCAATCTGAGAACCTGATGGTCTTTACCAGCAACCTTGAAACCAGGAGGCTGCGTCATGTAGACCTCTTCATGGAGATCACCATTCAGGAAAGCACTCTTTACGTCCATCTGATGGACCTTCCAGCCAAACTGTGCTGCCATGGCTAGGACTAATCTGATGGTGCTCATATTTGCAGTAGGAGCAAAGGTCTCCTCATAATCAATGCCCTAACGCTGAGAAAAGCCCTTTGCCACTAAACGAGCTTTGTACTTATCCAAAGTACCATCTGATTTGTATTTGATTTTGTAGACCCATTTGCAGCTAATGGGTTTCTTCCCTAGGGGAAGATCAGAAAGGACCCAAGTGTTGTTCTTCAGCAGGCTCTGGTGTTCAGATTGCATGGCCTGTTCCCACTCTGGAATTCCTTTAGCCTCGGAATATGTTTGAGGTTCAAACACACTGTGAATGTTGGCCATAAGAGCAAAGTTAACAAAATCTGTAGTTTTGCTCTTTTTCCGAGCAGTTCTCCCATCAATGAGCTCATCATCATGAAGATCAGCAAGTGTCTTAGCCCACCACTTAGGCCGGAGAGGAGAATGACCAACAGTAGTACTAGGAGATGCTTGATCAGCAGGATCCTGATTAGAAGAATCTAGATCAAACTCAGGTGAAGCACCTTCAAAACGCGGTGATCCTGCAGGAGAAGCCGGAGGTGTCTGTACAGGTATCACTGGCAGGACTGGAGCTGTAGGAGCTAATGGAGCCCTCCCATCAGGTGGACCTAATGGAAGCCGAACTCCCAAATCATGAACCTGCATAGGCTGGTCTGCTGGATCAGGAACAGGAGAAACAGGCATGAATGGTCCTCGCTGCTCATCAAAGACTACATCGCGGCTGTATATGAGACGAGATGTCTCAACATCAATAAGGCGGTAGGCTTTGTGAAGACTGCTATATCCAGCAAGCATCAGTTTCTGACTCTTGGCATCCAACTTGGTGCGTGAAGCATCAGGGATCCAAACAAAAGCAAGAGAGCCAAAAACCTTCAAGTGACTGATTCTGGGCTTGCGACCTGACCAAGCCTCTTCCGGAGTTTTACCTTTGACAGCCATTGTGGGTGACCGGTTCAACAAATAAACTGCAGTGTTAACTGCTTCTGCCCAAAAACGCTTCGGAGCATGTCTGTGTTCGAGCATGGAACGAGCCATCTCGGTGATTGTCCTATTCCGACGTTCAACTACACTGTTTTGTTGTGGCCTGTGGGGTGTGGTGAACTGGCGTTGGATGCCATGTGTATCCAAGAAGCTGGAGAAAACATTAGAACAAAATTCCCCCCCATTGTCTGATCTAAGAGTAATAATAGATTTCCCAGACTCTTTTTCAACTAAGGGTTTAAACTTTTGAAATACAGTAAATGCATCAGATTTCTTTTTAAGGAAATACACCCACATTTTTCTACTGAAATCATCTACAAACAACAGAAAATACTTGTACCCAAGAACAGAAGGAGTGGCCATAGGGCCGCAGATATCAGCATGAACGCCATAGGGCCGCAGATATCAGCATGAACAAGCTGAAGTACGTGAGAAGCTCGCCAAGAATCGCCACTGGGGAAAAGTGTGCGATGTTGCTTCCCAGCTTGACATGCGTCACAAACTCCAAGGTGTTGGGTTTGAATCTCTGGCAAACCAAGAACAAGCTCATCTCGAGCAAGTTGTGAGAGATAATGCACATTTAAGTGCCCATATTGCTGATGCCAAAGTGTGCTAATGGAAGATCGCCAAGCAGCCATAGCTAAGTCCTGAGAATCATCAGAATCAGTAAGTCTGAAAAGACCATGATCCTCAAGACCAACTGCAATAGTAGACTTAGTCGCCCGATCAGTGATGGTGCACTGATGTGAACTGAAGGTGACTGCCAAGTGTGGAGAATGTCGCAGCAACTGAGTAACCGAGAGTAGATTTAGTTCCATCCCTGGAACGTAGTACACATCAAGGAATATGAGCTTCCTCCCAACAGACTGAATTTGAATGTTGCCTTTACCAACAATCGTGTACTCTTCTCCACCACCAAAGATAATAGAATCTGAATAAGGCTGGTAGTCAGTAAACCAGTCTCTGCGATGAGTGAAATGTCGAGAGGCATCTGAATCAATGTACCGGGCAGATGACTGCACATGATCTGCGGGTCTTTTAGCCATGAAGGCATAAAAGGCAGATTCCGCCTGCTCAATGTGCTCTGCACTGTTCGCTTTGGGTTGAGAACCTGATTGCTTAGATTGGGCAGCTAAGCATTTTCGACATTCAACCTTCATGTGACCATACTTGTGGCAGTAGTTGCATTGAATGTTCTTCTTTTTGGTACCATCGGATGCTGGAGCAGAAGACTTCTGCTGAGATGGTTGTTGAAACTTGCCCTTATCCTTCTGAAAGGATTTCGCAGCAAAGGCTTGCTCAGTGGAGGTGGAACTGGAGCTGCTACCGAACTGTTGTTTCCATCGATCTTGCTGAAGCAGCAGGGTGCAGAGATCAGTGAACTTTAGATCAATACCAGTAGATGTGATGTTGAGAGTCTCGATAAAATGCTCATAGGATTTTGGTAAACTCCGAAGAATGATTACCATAATATCCTCTTCATCTTGCGACCGATGGCAAGTAACTGATCATGGATTTCCTGAATCCGATTTAGGTGTGCCTGGAGCGAGGTGCGCTCATTCATGACAATAGAAAACAGAGTGTTTTTCAGAAAGAAGGCTCTGCTCTTGTCGGAAGTCTCATGAAGACCTTTTAGATGTGTCCAGATTTCGGCAGCTGTCTTCCCGGATGGAATCTGAGAAAGCTGATCATCAACCACGGATAATTTGAGAAGCATTACCGCCTCTCGATTATTCAAATCCCATTTATCTTGATTAGGACCCGGAGAAGTCGAACGCTGCGTAACACCCAAAACAAGTTGATCGATGTTTCGATATTTGAAGATTGCGATGATGCGCTGCTTCCAGGTTCCATAATTGCGACCATTGAATTTGGAATTATGCTCGAGTAGAATATCTGTCAAAGATACCATGGCACGTTTTTCAATGAAAAATTGTGAAAATCTCTGAAGGCACATTCTTCGAGGCAAAAATACGGAAGACCCAAAAGAATCAGAGAATGACCCATAAGAGAGCTCGAAAAACCCAAAAGGAATCTACAGTCGTTTTCTGGATCCGTTGGCTCGAAAATCGAGGCACCCAGAAAAAACGGATGACAACCCAGTTGAGCTCTCGAAAAACCCACCATTGATTTGCAAACAAAATATTTTTTGGAGTCCAAAAATTAGGGTTTCGAGCAAAATAGCAGTCGGCGGCCAAAGAGGTCATAAACAACAAAAATGGTGTTATGCAGGGCAAAAAATGGCCGATTTTGATCAGGATTCAGGCGTTAGGGCTTTGACAGTGGAGAGAATGAGGAGGTATGATAAATCGAACTCCGGTCAAGCTTCAATCAGCGCCAAAAACGTGGGTTAAAAACGCGGGCCAAGACCAGTCACAAATCTAGCGGCCAAAATCGTGATTTGCAGAAAAAATCGTTCAGTGTTCTTGAACCGAGCAGACCGGACGCCAAACTCTGAAAAAATGGATGCCAAACCCTGAAAAAAATGGACGCCAAACCCTGAAAAAAATGGAGTTTAGTTCAGGCCGCATTTTGCAGAGAAGTTCGGCTAAAAAAAAAAGGACCAGTAATACCACGCGAGTTGCAGACCCGAGTTCGGGAATTTCTCTAGGCCGAAAACCCTATGCGGGTTTTAGAGAAATTCGACAGAAATAATTTTGAAAAAATTTAAACAAATAATTTCAGGAAGAAATTATAAATTTTTTCGAAAAAATTTATGTAATAGCTCTGATACCATATTACCAGGTAATTGGTAAATACTTGCTTGTTAATAACAGAGACCGAAAGGTCAATTTATACAAAAGAATGAGACGATATTTCCTTAGGAAACGATCGTAAAGAATAGAAACATTCTATTCCAAAGAAAGCAAAAAACGAAAGCAAACTAAAGCTTAAGATATTTACAAGATAACCATTAACTAATAATAGACGTCTTATCTATTATTGTAATAGAGAATACCAAAGTTAAGAGTGCCCTTGACATAGCACAAGATGTGCTTTGTTCTACCCCAACGATCTGAAGTGGGAGATGTCATGAAGTGAGATATGTATCTCATTGCAAAGTTGAGATCAGGTTCAATGGTGATGAGATATATCAAACTCCCCACAAGTTGTGTGAATGCAGATTCGTTCTCAACAGGAGAAGCAGATTTAGCTGATAACTTGAGACCAATCTCCATAGGCATAGATGTAGGTTTACAATTCTGCATTTTGAATATTTCCAATAGAGCCCATGCATACTTAGGCTAAGAGATGAAGATGCCATGTGACTCTTGCCAAACCTCGACACCTAGGCAGTAATACAGAAGTCCAAGGTCTATCATGTCAATAGACTGACAAATATTTTGTTTGATTCCGTGAATCAGCAATTCAATTCTGCCAGTGATGATCAAATAATCAACATATATAACTAGAATGATCATACCATGGTCAGTAGTCTTGACAAACAAATTTGAGTCAAAAGGACTCCTCTTGAAATTCTGATTTGTCAGGTTCTTATAAATTTTGATGTACCATGCTCAAGGAGCTTGTTTGAGGCTAGAGAGTGCTTTCACCATTTTGAGTACTTGATGTGGCATCACTTGTGGTTGATTGAATGTTCCTCCTACATCTAATGTTAATGATGATGATATTGTTGACTTAGCAAATTCATTTGATGATTAAATGTTATTGTTGAACATGATATCATTATTTTAATAGTGGACTGAAGTTTGAACAGTGAATATTTGATATTTATCATGGATGTTAAAAATGGCATTCAAGTTTATGGTGGTTTTGTTAATCATATGATGCTATTTGATATTGTAATCTTAATTTATGCTTCTAAGCTGCAAATATGTGTGACTATGTGTGTGCTACACATACAACATTTTTTTGTGAGGAACCCAAATTACTCTAATTCTCCTCAAATGTTTTCTGCCTAACCTTGAAACCAAAGCAGGATTAGTGCTAAAACTGGCAACCTACAGGCTTGCAAGAAATACAACATTCTTTACCTGAATATTCCTATTACTCAGCTAACCTTTTGCTGCATTGTATATGTAAACTTCTTTGTCAATTTTGTTCTGATTTGTAGATATTATTTTAATTTGATAAGACGTGGCTTCTTCACTGTGTGGTATTTGCAGAATGGATGCTATTGATCATTGTTTTTCGAAGGATACTGTGGAGGATATCATATGTGCGCTGGTAAGTTTCACATCGAGTCATAATTCATCTGCACTTAATCATGACTTTTCTAGGAAGATTTTGGCTAAATTTTAATATTATCAGTTTCTTTTTTGGTTATTCATTTTAATCATGTTAAGTCTATTTGATATATTTATCAGTCAGTGTAGATAATTTGGTAACTAGTAAATTTGTCACCCACAATACTAAATTTGTGGGATATATATATATATATATACACACAGTGAAACTTGGGGGCTTATATCCCTCCCAAAACCTTGAAGTACCCATCCTCAGGAAGTGCCTGCACTGGGTACCTGGAGTACCCACGTACCCTCAACTCCCCATTCCACAACCACACCACCATTAGGAGGGGTACTAGAATTTCTATTTGAATTTTGAGTATTTGACTGTTGCTATTGGTTATGTACTATTTTCCTATGTTGAATGTTGAATGTTTTTGGTTTGTGTTGCAACTTTTTCTATGTTCAAGTGTTTCAATTTGGTATTTTATATTAAAACATCATTTCATAGCTAGCATTTCAAGTTACTACATGTATAGTATACAACACCCCCACCATCGCCGTCCCAAAATTGAGGCCTCTTGTCCCCCATTTCGGAAGCTTGTTCTTGTGTCTCAATGACCCCAAGCGCTAGTGTTACACTGTGCGCACACACACACATAGACACATGAGTAGTATACAACATCCCCTGCTTCCCTGCCCCCACCACTGCCGTCCCTCCAGCACCCCAAAATTGAGGTCCTTTGTCCCCCCATCTCAGAAGCTGGTTCTTGTGTGCCAACGTACCCAAGAGCCAAAATTAAACTGCATATATATATCCCACAAAAAGGGATTCCTTTTTTTAACTGTTTAATTTTGAAGCATACCTTATAAGATTCCTGATTTTCTTGGATCTACTTGAGTATAACTTTCGGTTGAATTTACAAATATTCAAAATTTAATTGCAGGTTTTGAACAAATATTTATTTAATTCAAAGAGATTCTTAATGTATATACAGGAAATAAAGTCTTCTGTATTCTAATAATAGAACCTGAATTTGAATCAATGTATTACTACAGAATTGGAATATCACAATATAGAGGGATGCCCCTGGTTGACAGAGTATCGGATTTCCCAATCTTGCCCTGTTGATTCATTCAACCCGTCTGTCCGCAGTTTCTGTTTACAAACACTGTTGTTAATACTCTTTGAATCAATACATAAGTGACAGGATCACCGAACAAGAGCAAAATCGTTATGGATTTGTTCCATTTACAAAGGGACAAGTACTCGTCTTTCCTTCAGAAACAACAGTTTCCCAAATGAATTAAATAAATTTCCTTGTCTCTTGTGCCTGTTCTTTCCAGTGACAGGAACTTCGAACAATGTTTATATCAAATTATATGTCAACCAAAACTAACATGACTTCCAGTGTCATGTCCCCATTTCGGAGATTGAATTTAAAAATAATAAGATTTATATATAACATTAATGATTAAATAATAAGAAAATATATAACTACAAATAAAGTTAATAATAAATATAATAAATAAATGATTAAAGTAATATTATAATGAAATAATATATTATAAAATTATATATAAATAAATAATACATAATACATTACATAATATTTCAAATACCATCATTAATATAAATATCATTAATTTGGAAATCTACAATATAAATATATTATAAAATATATCAATCATGATATACAATAATTTATATCTAAATGATAAAAATATAGTTAACCCTACAATTTAATGGATGAAAACCTTTGAAAGGTCGTACCTCTTCCATCCAACACAAGTATAAAAGAGGAATGGAGAACTGGAGAACAGGGAGCAGTTTTAGCTACAAGATTGCACATCATCACAGAGGTAGAAAGGAATCAGGCAATATCAAGCAAGCCGCTACAGGAGTAAAGGAAGGTCTAACAATGGCCTTGTCATCCATATAAGACAGATCACAGACAGACAAGTTATAAATAGAGCACGTGCAACTACAGCAGACATATGAAAGTAGATGGAAGTATGGACAAATAAAACAATTAAATCATTTAAACTACCATCAAACAAGACAAGAATCCAATGTATATAAAGTTAAAGTGACTAAGATCGATCATAGCAGAAAGAAGCAAAAATAAATTCCAAAAGCATCAACAGGTGGTCATACGCAGACCAGTATAAGAAAAAGTAGCGGATATGAAGAACACAATTGAAGAAGGTCACCTACCCAATCAGAGTAACTGGACAGATACAGACAAGATCAATCGAGAATCATCAATAAGGGACACATTCAAACAGCGATGAATGGAAGTTGACCACTACAAGCCATTTAAATCGAATAAAGACAAAGGCTCAAATATATATAATCCAGTGCCGTCATTAACGGGAGAGGATAGTTGATGAGAATAGTGGAGAGCGATCATAATCATAAGACTCTAAGTTTGACGTCAGTTGGGAGGAAGGAAAAACAGAGAAAACTCAGGAAAATATACAACGGACATCAGAAACAAATCTGGCATTCCTTATATTCTATTCCACCCATAAGAGATTTGCATATCATATACATTGGAAGGAATACACAGACATATATATATATATATATATCTATATCTATTTTATGTGATATTCTCCAGCAAGCAACAAATAAATAATACTATTGGAAGGTGAAGGAATATATTGACAAGACAGAGCTGCTGGAGTAGTATTACTGATTACATACAGAAATGTGGGAACAAAACTCTCTATCAAATACTTGGAATTAGGACCAGTACAGATTTTTACAGAAAACCCTCCTCACATTAATCCAAGCATTCATATTAAATCAGGCATTCTTATACCTGTCATATCTGAAGGGTTTCAGGTACCTTCTTGGATTTCAGTCACACATATTCATAAGACTTTACATATTGAGAATGCTAGTGGACTGAACAATCAAAATTCAAGTAAAATAATGAGACATAGACTATATGTACTACTGCCATACTTATGATAAGGACCAGTCAGCACTGAATATATAGCCAATAATTGGAGCTTGTACATCAGCCAAAGTTGGGATAGAAAATAAGACATGGAACATATCAGACGTGGCCTAGATTATCGTCAAGCACAATTAGCATGACTTTACAGACATAGAGGAGGGAAATTTTCAGAGGAATCGATGCTAAGCTAGGCGCCATATTACTCATCAGTCAATCAATCATTTTTAGTAAGATATGTTATAAGCGATTAGACCAAGAGGAGCATTACCAGTATTAGTGTCAAAAATCACAGTCGATAATAATAAGTTGCATCATTAGTCAGAACTTTAGAGAACATTTGGAAGAAGTGAGAATTAAAAGAAAAATAATAAAGTGCAACCAAGAAGTTCTAGTGTTTTTTCAATAGTATGTTCAAAACCTCTATCTGGAGGTACTCCTGGAGTTATGTCACTAAAAGCCACACTATGTGAATCTAAAATCTGCAACAAGTCATCTTGATAATGTTTAGATTCAAAACCTGTTACCTTAGTGGAGATAAGGCATTGTGCTGACCAAGCTACATCACCATGGCAGAAAATAGCCTCCATTCTGTTAGCAGATATAACTTGGAGACCTCTATTTGATATTCCTTTGAGGATCACCTTTTTCCCATTAATTTTGAAAGAAAATTCTAGTCTTTTGAAACTCTGTGAATATTTATCCAAGATTATCAACCATTGAATGCCCGACATTAACATTAGAGTTAGCCAAATCAACCACATAAACATCATCTTTTACTATATAATTACTAGGAGAAATACTTAATTGAGGAACTTTATGTGTGCTTACTAAAGTAGTACCACCTGCTACTCGGACACCAAAACCTTCATGTTTCACTATAGGTAAGCCACGTTTGTTAACAAGAGAAGTATCAATGAGATTATGTGTAGCACCACTATCCATCATAACAATTACTCATTGTCCCTGTAAAAACCCTCTTACTCTGAAAATATTAAAATGTAGAGTTCTTGTTATCTTTGCTATTTCACCCTTCCCCGGTGGATCTTTCTGAGCTTGTCCTATAGTTTTAGTATCTTGTTCTTGATTCGGATCTATGTTTTCTTCATCTTCACTATTTGATACTACTTCAATGTAGTGAATTCTTCCTTTTCCCAAACATCTATGACCTGGTGCCCATGCTTTCTTACAATTGAAACACAATTCTTTTCTTCCGAGTTCATCACGCTCTTCCTTTTCTAATTTGTTTTTAGATGGTGTGCTGTTTGGAAAAGGTCTTGTTATCAAATTCTGGCTTAGAAAGCGGCTTTCCTTTAGAAGAGGGTTCTAGTTCTCTAGCGCTTTTAATGGTTGTTTGCAAGGAAGGAGGATTTAAGGACTCGACCTACCCTTTTATAGTATCAGATAATCCATCTATAAATATTACTGTTTTTTGCCTCAGTGATTTCTATTGCTAATACTGATAATTTTTCAAATTCAGAAATATATTGTTCCACCATTCTTGTTTGCGAAGCAGATTCAAATCTTTGAGATGAAGTTCAGGATCCTTAGAATCAAACCTATCAATAAGCCTTTCTGTGAAAACAACATAAGTGTTAATTTGATTATGTCCCAACGTAAGTTGTCCATGATGCCACCATTCATGGGCAATTCCCTCCAAATGTAAGACTGCATATTTGATGGCTTCATCCTCCATCATTGGGTTTAATTGTAAATGCGTGTCAAGTTTTTGCACCCAAGCTCTGGCAGTGGTTTTACCTGACCCATCAAAAGGAAGAGACATTTTACCTATTTTCCTTTGTAATTCATTATTATACCCCCTTTGCCCCTTATTCTTATGTTTCATTTTGGCATCCAAATATTCTCTAAAAGTCATTGATGCCCTGAATTCATCACCTGCTTGTACCCAATCTTGATAGACCTCTTCCTAGAGTTCCCTAATGGTAGGTTCTCTTTCAGGTTGTGGATTTGTAGGAGTGAAGATTGGCATAAAAGGTCTTGCTGAGTTGAACTATTAGGTTGTCCATTTACTGATTGATTCTCTTGTTCACCCATTTCCCTTGCATTATTCTAATTCTGATTCCTGTTATTGTTCGTGAATTATGCCATTAAGTTTGCTATACGGTTTACATTATTTTGGATCTCTTGTTAGCTCTTGAGTAAGGTAGTTATGAGATCCCTAGTATCATCTGCGTCACCCATATTGTTTTCAAAAATCATTTCCTCTTTTGACTCAATATGACTATCTTCAATGTCAACGGGTATAGAGGAACTACATGATTCTAACAATCTGTGTTGTCTGACCCTGGGATTACAGAAATTATAATTTCCTTTTGGCATATATGTGTGTTTGTACCCACAGGCTGGCAGGACTGAAAGCTCTGATATCAATGTAAGGTTCCTGATTTTCTTGAATCTGCTTAAGTATAACTTTCGATTGAATTTACAAATATTCCAAATTTATTTGCAGGTTCTGAACAAATATTTATTTAATTCAAAGATATTCACAATCTATATACAGGAAATAAAGTCTGCTGTATTCTAAGACTAGAACCTGAATTTGAATCAACGTATTGCTACAGAATTGGAATATCACAATATAGAGGGATGCACCTGGTTAACAGAGTATTGGATTTCCCAATCTTGCCCTGTAGATTCATTCAACACTTCTGTCCCCAGTTTCTGTTTACAAACATCATTGTTAATACTCTTCGAATCAATACATAAGTGACAGGATCACCGAACAGGAGCAAAATCGTTATGGATTTGTTCCATTTACGGGGGGACAAGTACTGTTGTCTTTCCTTCAGAAACGGCAGCTTCCCAAATGAATTAAATAAATTTCCTTGTCTCTTGTGCCCGATATTTCCAGTGACAGGAACTTTGAACAATGTTTATTTCAAATTATGCATCAACCAAAAATAACATGACTTCCAGAAGCGTGCCTTTATTACCAGTCTTTGATGGGGTTTCTTACATCTTTATCTGCAGTCGCCCCTTCAACTCAAATTGTCTTGTTTGACTGAACTCGGAAATATACACACTTCCCCAAACACTGTGACTTACCAGGCTTGAAAGATTAATAATTCTTACAAGGAAACTTCCAAATATATTTATTACGGTAAGACGTAATATGCAATCAACTCATTTGAATTCAACCTCCATGCCAAGTGTGTCTGAAACTCAATATCTGAGCACAGAGTTCTCCAATTATCTCTGCCATATTTCTCCACTAGGTCAGCCTTAGAAACTGACGAAAGGAGTAAATCTATCTTCCACATTCAACAATTACTTTCAATCCAATAAACTTGTTTATTCCTCAATCTTCCATGCCCCAAATCAACTAAGTTGATGATTATATAAAGGTACAACCCGTTCCTGTGTGCAACTGAAATTGGGAACCACTTATTTAACAATAATTAACAATTTTATATTAGTTTATGAAGTATCAGGACTAATATAGAATAATTAATATAATATCTGTTTACTTTATTTCTCATAAGGATAATTCTGAAGGGATATTACATACCTGTGCAATTTCTCTAGGAAACAGAAGCAGCTGGTAAAAGTGATGCATGGTATGCAAATATTATTGGGAAACTGAAAGAAGCTTCTCCACTGAGTTTAAAAATTGCATTAAAATCTGTAAGCCCATTCTCCTCATTTCAAATTTATTCTATGTTGTTTGGACGATTTTGTGTCAAATAAGTGACATAGAACTTGTTGGACAGATACGCGAAGGCAGGTTCCAATCATTAGATCAATGTTTAGCTCGTGAATATAGAATTACATGTCACAAACTTTCAAAGAAAATTTCTCACGACTTCTATGAGGTATAACCTGTCCTTTTTTGAAAAGTAGTTGGCATCAAGAAAAGAGCTATTTCTCTTCTATGTGGTGAATTTTTTTGAATGTGGACTTGCAGGGTATTAGAGCACGCTTGATAGATAAAGACTCTTCTCCTAAGGTGTGGAACACTTTTTTTTAATATTTTACTCATGCAATCTTGATGTGATCAAAATCATTTCCCAATAATCAAAAATATTTTTAGAGCAATTTAAAAAAATATTATTTTTATTAGGAGTGATTAACATTAAATAATCTAGACTGATATAAGAGAGTGTCCTTGGCATTGATTTTCTCTTGATAAATGGATATCTAGTGGGAGTTACAATAAAATGTTTGATATTAAAATTGCAGTGGAATCCTCCTTGTCTTGAGCAAGTTTCTAGAGAAATTGTGGACCAGCACTTTTTACCATTGGGTTTGGATGGTCTGGAACTAGAACTTCCAGTAAAGCAACGTGAAGTTTATATTTAGAGGAATCCCATGGGTGGAAGGTAAAGTCACATACTTGAGAAGCAGTAGCAATTGTTGCTTTTAATTTTATTATTTCCATTTTTTCAAAACATAATTCACAAATGTTGCTTTCTGTTTAATATGGATCACTACTTTGAGTTTATGCCATACAAAATGCCAAACATGTCATTTCCTGGTTCAAATGCACTTGTAGATAAGAATATGGATCATATACCCTTATATAAAATATAAGGAGAATCAAAATTCTGATCTGCGAGTGCAGATCGAATCAATTTTGAATGGGCAATATCACTGTGAGTGGATGGAATTTATTGTAAAAGTAATTTAGATGCACATATGTGAAATTGATGTACGAACATGATTGCATCAATGAATTATGAACATCAAAATCTCTAGCAGCATTTATAAATGCTTTGGAATCATGCATCTTTTCCCATCCTATAGACTGCACTAGATATAAGTAAACTTCATCGTTCACTCTAGATACATTAGTGCAACTCAAATAATGGGTAAAGTAAGATTATAATTAGTGGTGGATGATTTTCTAGTGTAAAGTTGTATACTTTCAAGGCATTTAAAAATACTACTCATGCTTATATTGTTTCCGATTCTTTTGGATCTTATATTCCATCTTCTCTACAAAAATTTTAGATGTATGTACTTTTTAACAATTTAAAATGAATTCAACACACTCCTATTTCACATTAATTTTTTTTTCCATTTCTAATGCATTAGATATTTTGCTCTTTGCATATTTGATAGAAGGAAGATAGATGATCACTGCATCCTTCAAAATTAACATTGTTATAATCGCTATATATAAATTTCGGTGATATGGACATACTATATCTTATTTTTGTATGTGTAAGAATTCCTTCCTATTCTAACCCTTAATTTTCAGTTTTCTCTCACCTGTATTTCGTCAAACATTTAGTGTGAAAGGTCTGTTCTGAAACTTCTGAGTTCTTGAGCCACAAATCCAATACAAAAACAATAACTTCACCAAATAATAAAGGTTTATACTTCAGCATGTTAACAAGCACATAGCATGTAGGATAACTTCATTAAAATAGCAAAACTTCAAACACTTGGAGACATAAATCAGATTTGAAATAACCACAGCCTTATAAACAAACATTTAAGGTAGCACTTGGCTGTCTTGCAGGTTGAAAATGAACAAGATTTGGAAGATACTTTTCCTCATACATTCGGGGTGCAAACTACATATTAACATTCACTGGTGACTTCAAAGATATAAAGGTCTGCCTGCCACTACAGATTTGAATGTCAAACTTGAGAAATAATAAAACAAGCCTTCAACAATGAAGAGTCTCAGGTTACTTCTGATTGACTGCACACAACTTGGCACAAGGTAGTCGATTTACTGCAGTGGCTATCAATGCACAGGGATGATCCAAGACATTAGCGGAACCCTTACTTCTCCTCAGTCTGGTCACTAGCATCTAGGCACACAAAACTCGAGACGCTACCACATATAAAATATGCTTGATATCCCGGAGGCTGTGACTATGATTTCTGATTCGTCACACGTCAAAATTAAATGCCTTCGTACACAGGCCACAGGTCTGAACATCTAAAAACTGAAATTGTTTGTTTGACTGGTAATTTGATGGGAATGAATTACTTTAGTCTGAGTGTCTGCTGGTAGCACAAATTTGATTACTTATTCAAGCATCTTCGAATTTCAGAATAGACGGTTCCACCGATTTGTTATGTGCTCTTCAAATGTCTGCAATCTCAGTTGTTTACAAATCCAAAATCTTCACCTTAATCCCAGTCGTAGGATCTGAAATGGATCTACCCAACATGGAAGGTTTGGGGTTGTGTCCATTCTTCAGCTTTCTAAGGGGTTTCGTCATTAGAAAACTGTCACTTCCTTCCAGAAACAAAAAAAAAAAGCTTCTATAAAATATTCTCAGAGCATGCTCCAAATGAGAGTAAACCCCATTTATAAAGCCTCTTCAGGTGGATAAACACATCGGGAAGCAACGTGGGATAAAAGTTACTTTTATTTTATATTGTCATTTTGTAAGGCCGCTTTATAAAAATTACTTAAATTCACTTTAACCCCCTTTATGTCGTCATATCATAAAGTCATTTTATATAATTAACATTGTTAAGCTTAAACTTGTTTTAACTTTAATAATTTAAGTTGTTAAACCCCTGATAATTTCAAATATGAACTAATTGGAACAATCCATCCACTTTGCAAACATAGATATGATGCCAACCGATCATTTCACTGATTTCTATAAATAGTAGGTATGAGAAAAACATCGAAGTGACATACTAAATATAGTAAGTTAGAATTAAAGTATCCTAAACGATCTCTAGAAGACACACATAAGATAAAATAGTATATTGAGTTGAATAATATTGAAATAAGCACCAAAATTTGGGGATAGTACAATCCTACCCAGTGTTACTAGCCTTAGACTCGGCTCGGACTTGGCAAGCCCAAATCAAGCTTGGACTCAGACTTGGTGGCCAGACTTTGCAAGGCCTTGACAAATTAAAAAACCCTTGAAATTCAAAGATGATTAAAAGTTTTTTTCATGCATCGTGTTAGCCAATTAACATCAAATACACAATAATTGAGATAAATAGAAGCTACTTTGCATACACACACAACTTTTCATGGATCACATAAGTATAAATGCGAATTTGTGAAAGAAATTAGTTAAAGAATAACATAATAGAAATTTGAAGTATGGTGTATGTTGTCGGTAAAATGTATAATGTAGCCGACGGGTAGAATAGTATCCAAATGGGCGCATGACGCTTAAGTCACCCCTTCGGAAAGGTATATGTATACGTCCGAGATGGACTTTGGAATCATCATAGATCATTGTAGTCATTGTAATCAGCAAGTGCATACATGAATAAAGTACCTGTTCTGAATTGAATCGCGTTATACATGTGTTGAACTTCTTACCCTATGCAGTAAACAGTGTAATTGTCAAATGTCTACAATATTCATGGGCTATGTAATTTATGGAAACAAAAGTTCAAGACATCTATCAAAAGAAAGCTTCATAGTAGCCTATGTCCCAGTTCTCCTACAAGTACACCTAAGATAGGTCATGGAAGACTCTAGATCCATACTCTCTCCTTGTGTCTTAGGTTGAACCTCAATGACATGCTCATCCTCCTCATCCTCATAATCCTCATCATCAGAGTTAGATGCATCAATCTCGGCCTCAAGGTCTTGCATTGGCTCTCCTCATGCTCTAGCCTCCTCTACTGCCATTGCCACTGCCTCTACCTCTTGATCCACCTGATCAACCCACTCCAAGTCTTCATCACTGAAGATAGGATTATCAACCTCTATGTTCCACCCTGCTTGTATACCAACTTTCTCTAATACAATAGGAGATGTTATCGGTGCCCAAAAACTGTTTGTGATGGAAGTGAAGGTTGTAGTGAAAAAAAACACGAGTCATTCAACTTTTTTTGCTGCCAACTTGTTGTACCTCTTCGAGTGTGTATGATTGAACATACTCCAATTGCATTTGCATCTTGAAGCTTTAGTTCACTGGCTCAAGATATGAACTGTAATCCTCTTTAGGTTTGGCACCTTAGAGCCAAACATCTCCCACCATACATCTGAAACAACAAAATTTCAAATTAGTTCTACAACTTTGACTTTATCAATCTAGATTCTAGATTTTAAAGTGGTAACTAGTAATAAAATTAGAAATTGAAATTTAAAATCATAGTTTTTTTTACTAGGCATCAATTCTGTCTGGTTTTTCTTGCATAAGTCTCATGCAAATAGGTCTTAGTGCTTTCTTATACATCACTATCTCATAGACTACAACAATTCCAACAATTTCATCGGGTGACATTATCTCTACAACATCACAGAAGCCACTCGGCACCTCTTCATCAGGCTTAAAATCTAGGCTGAATTGGATTAAGAAAGTGGGCGACTATATGTATAGGCCTATTAAGTAGGTTGTGTCATCGCCTATCAATGACATCCCATATGGAACCATATTTGTCCTAATTCCTAGCATAAAAAGCTCAAATGGCCTCTTTTGCCCTATCCATGCCCTCATAATTGTAATCCATTGAGAGCTTCTCTCCATCAGCAATCCATAGGATAACAATAAGAGGCTCTATGAATTGCAATCATTGTGAAAAAAAAAACACTAAGCTTTAAGTTTTCTTTTTAAAATGAACATAAACAAGTGTTTAAACTTTAAACAAAATTAGTGAAATGAAATAGAAATGAGCACAAAAAGAAAAATTACCTCCACAATCTCCTCAACAAGTTTTCAAAAGCCACTCTCATCAAAAACCCAATCAACCACCTTAGCCATTGCATTGAGTTTTACATATGACAAACTTGTCCAGTCCTCACATCCAAACATGCCTTTCAGAGCAGCCTTTGCCTTAAGAAAAGATTTCAACGTGAGAAAAATTTGGTGCAAATCTAGTGATCATCAGACAAGACAATTCTTTTTTCTTTGTGTTGCCTCATAAAGTTGAGGACCCAAGCATGATTATATATGAATTTACAAATATTTCCTTCTTGCTCTGCACATCTTATTCAAGAAATTTTACCTAGATCTTCAGAGAATGCAATGGACAGCACAAGGGGTCCAAAACAAGTGGCGGTGCCTATCCATAAGAAGTTTACCAGCAACAACATAATTTTTTGTGTTATCTATCACAATTTGCACCATGTTCTCCTCACCCACCTCCTTCAAGACTTCCTCCATTACCTCACAAATATACTCAAATTTTTTTGGTCTTCCCCGAGGCATCAATTGATTTCAAAAACATTGTGAAACCTAAGAAAAAATAAAGAAATTTAGTACAAATCACAATGATCAATCAACTTACTACTAACTTACTAACTTCTAATTCTAAGTGCAATATTGAATTACTTGCTGAGGAGACAAGAATATTCAGCAGTGTTGTATTTCTTCTATCTGTCCACCAATTGATCATGATGGTGCAACCTTTCGCAGCCCATACTTTATGCTACTTCTCAATTTCAACTTTTACATCAGCAACTCGATGGGCTAAAATAGGACCTTTTAGCTCCTCATCATTATGGTCTTTGAACATCAGACCACAAATAGTAATGGCATCTATGGCAGTTTGTCAAGAAGGAGACCTTAAACAAATTAAATAAACAAATAAATAATAAGTATCCATACTAAACTACTAGTAAGAGAAGTAAGACATACATATTCTTGAGTCTTGAAAGCAAGAGAAGACATACAAATTAAAAATTAAAATAATAAGTACCAAGCACCAACTTTGCTTGTTCATGCTTCTCGTTATTCCAAGCCATGCTCTCAAGCGATGGTTGTGCACCTAGTGTAGTGCGCGAAACAAAGATAGAATCAAGTGAGGATCTTTGCTTACACACTCAAGGCCCAATGCTCACACTTTGAGATGCAATAATACTAGTAGGTGGAATTGGAGGGTGAACATGTCCATGATAACATGAAGAGCCCTCTACACTTCTAGCTCCAGCTAATTGTGTCATCTCTTCTTGTTGCTTTTTTATTTAATTCTTTCTTCTTTAGAGATTCCTCTAAGAGAGCTTGCATATCATGCATAACATCTTGGGGTACTGCCTTGCATGCTTTGATATCATGCCTTGGTATTTATGCAAGGTGATATTTCAATCTATTAATGCCTCCCCAATTACGTGTTAACATACAATGCCAACATGTCACAACTCTTTTTTTATGGCTAGGAATGACATGTTTCCAAGCCCTATCCCTTGCTATTGCAGTAGGGTTAGTTTTAAGCCTAGTTCCACTGCCCTCATGTTGAGACATGATGTTGCTGCTGCTGCAATATATCATAAAATAAGAATCTAGAATATAAAAAATGAAATTTACAAATACTAGGGCTGCTTACTTTTCAAGTTTTCATCAGCATAAAACAGAACAAATCCAAAGAGTCCAAACAAATGCAAATAAAAAAAGATTCATGAATGTAAAAAGATTTGCAAAATAACACCAAAAAAGATGTATCTTACCTTTTCAAATTTGCTTTTGAAATGGAAATGTAACTCAAGTTTGAAGAAGCCTCCTCCAAATGCTTTTTAAAACTCCTCTCAATGCTTAGATGCGAGCTACAAAGTGACACAAACAATCAACAACTGACAGATGAGAGCCAACAGATTCGCTAATCTATCTCCCCAAACCCCAATAGTCCTCCCTCAACTCTTCTTTCTCTATTTTTTGTGTTTGTATGTGATAGAATGACCTTTTTAGGCCTTTCTCATGCTTTACAAACAAAAAAATAAAAACGAAAAAAAAAATTAAAAAATTTGTTTTTTGCACTTTATGGATGCTGCCCACCAGCTGAGGCAGCGTGACGGGATTCGGTGAGTCAGCCAAGGCAGCTGCCTCGGTGAGTCAGTCAAGCCTTGGCCAGGACTTAGCCAAGTTTGAGTCCAGAGGCAATTTGCCTTGGTTTCCCCATCTTGCCTTGGGACTTGCTGAGTTCTTGCTGGACTCGCCAAGTCCTGTAACACTGGTCCTGCCTTCTCGGAGATTGCTTTCCCTCAAGCAATCCACACTTGCATGCTGAAACCAAATGCCTAGAGCCCACATCAACCTCTAGAACATTGCTCTGCCAATTCAATGTGCTATTTTGATGTAAACATTACCATGCTCAAAGTTGTGAAGGAACTCATCATGGTCCATAAAAACCAATGCATCAATCACAATTCTAGGATCCCAAATCATCCCACGGGCATAATCAATCAAAGGTCAACCTGCTATGTGCGGCTATCAGAAATGAAAACATCCTCTATCCAATTGAGAATCCACTACAGCTGAAGCCACAGGTTCCTCTAATGTCAAGTGATGATGGGAGGTCATTATTGTAATGTCCCATTTCTAACATTCACAATACAATGTTGTTGTTAGCCTATTTTGCTTTGTCCCATAGGCTAACCATGATATAGAGGGACTTAGAGGCAGTTTTGGGGCACTTACTATTTATAGAAATTTGTTATGGGCATGTTGAACTTCCAATTGCAATGGCATGTCAACAGTAAATTGTAGTATTCACAAGACAATTTGCGTATCATTGATTTTATGTATTATGCATTAATAACTATGTTTTATAAAGTCAAATTTAATTTATTAACTTTATTAGTGCATAGTCTGTGAAAAATATTTAATTAAATGTTCCCCTTTATTCCTTAATACATTGGAAGTATAAATAATAGTTATTGGGGACTCGAGTGACGGAAAATAACATTCAAGGCATGATAAACATTAAGAAAAACCAATCATGATAAAATAGGGGTTTAAAAAATAACTGGGAAAATAGGGGGAAAAAGCAAAAACCCTGAAATAATAGGAAAAGGGAAAAGGGGGATTTTATTTATCCCATACTGATAGGATGAGTTGAAAAGCTCTTAGAAAATACTACAAAAGAGATGGAAATGCCCTCTTTAAGTGTGCTTGGATAATTTATGAATTTGGCAAAATCGTGGAGATTGTTTCTCAAGGGCTTAGAGGATGAACTCCCTCTTATGACAATCTTGATGCTGTTTTTAGATAGTCTTGAGATCTGAGTTGAGCTTCATTGTAATGAGAACTTTTTCATGCTGGTTCTTTCTTTGAAAGTGATTATCATCTATCTTGGGTTTGATTTGCATGATTAGTAGCTGGGAATTTGACTTTTATTGTTATTTGCACATAAACATTTACTGGCCAAGTCTATTTAAAGATTGGAATGCATCTATTGAGTATCTATGACTATTAGAGGGTCATGCAGACTTGAGGAAGTGCTGAAGATTAATCTGGGAGTGATTATTGGGGTGTTGTTGTTCACAGTCTCTTGAACTTCAACTTGCATATAATGAGCTGGCTTTTCATTTAGTGCAGAACTTGAAACCTCTTATCTGGCTGTAGCATTTGTCAGACTTCTGTGTAATTGCTGGTGTTTGTGTGTGTTATATTGGAGAGACTGTTTATGCTGATTTGGCCTTTCTTAACTATAAATCTCTGTCATAGGTAGTTGACCACTCTATGAGGATTTAAGTTTGCATTTGGAGTTGCCAATTGACTTTGCCAGGGAAGTCTTGTAGGCCGAAGCAAACCTTTTAGTGCTGGAACAGAGTGGATGTGAAGATCTCATGCTATTTGTGTATTTGTATCGAGTAATGTATATTGCTTAAGCCCAGGTCTGCAATAGCATGCTTCTCTGAATTTCTAATGCTAAAAAGTCCAAGATAGATTTGAATGTTCATGGAAACTGAATTGACTATAATTTAGTTTACATCGCATGACTTTGTTAAGTGCAAGTATTTATTATGTTTTGTTTATAATCAATGAAAAATCTGAATGTCAATAGAACATATTAACAAACAAGCATTACAATTGTATTGAAAACAAATCAGTACTTGGTATCCACTTTGCAAGTAAACTATTTGACAAAATTACAGTCATTGAAAATTAAAAATACAAGAGAGAGAAAAGGGGCAGAAATTTACAATTATTATGGCAACCTGTATTAGGATATAGATGAAAGAGATTCCTCCAACTCCAACCAGCTCCCTAAAACATTATCATCCTTGGGAATGCTCCACCTAGATCCATTAGTAAAATGGCTCGACCTTTTTGACTATCTGTATTATCGTGTTGTTCCAAACTGATTACAGATGGAATATCTATTTGCCTTAGTTACCAGGTTTGCCTGGAAATGGCCAGATCCGGATCCACGTATGGATCCGGGCAGGATTCGTAATCCTGCCTGTGGATCCGTAAGGATCCGCGGGCCGGATCCACAGGCAGGATTACGAATCTTGCCCGGATCCTCGAGGATCCACGCGCGGATCCGCGTGAATCCGCGGCAATGACAGGAGGAACTTGCAAAAACGTGGGCCCATTATCATTTTTTAATATTTTTTTTTGCCCTAATGGCCCTAAACCCTAAAAACGACCCTCTAAATCACAATGCAATTTCATTTGCTCTCTATTTTGCTCTCTCATACTTGCTAGTTTGAAGTGAAGTGCTTGGATTCAAAGTAAATCGGTTGTGGAGCTTCAAATACCTTGCAAGAAGTGTTTAAGGTATGCATTTCAACCATATTCTTGAATTCTTTCATAGATTATTGATTTATTTTTAGTTTTCCAAATTTTCAAGTTTTTGTGCAAGTGTGAAGCATGGTTTTCTTTCACTTTTTTTTTTCTAGATTGCAAGAATAGAACAATGAGTAGTCAAGGCTCAGTGGGTGGGGGTGGGGCTGCATCACCAAGCTTCAAAATTGATAAGGGGTCTCCTTTATGGAGACACACAACAAGAGTTGCACAATGTCCTGGGGGTGGGGCATACATATGGAAATGTAATTTTTGCAACATACAGCACAGAAGCTCCTATTCCCGAGTGAAACTACATTTTTTGGGCCCTGCGGGTGAAGGAATTCACATGTGTCAAGGTAGTGATAAGAAGGGATTACCAGCTGCACAAATAGCAGCATTAGCAAAAGAGCAAGATGATGCTGATAGAGCAGTTGCAAAAGCAAAACGTGGTGCTTCCAAAAAAACAAATATACCAACACCATCATCTGATCAAACAAACACAAGAACACATCCTTTTTTGCCTATGCCAACTACAAATGATGAAGATGAAGACCCATCTCCACTCACACGCAAGAGAGGCCCACTAGATAGGGCATTCCAAATTGAAAAGAGAGACATTGTTGATCACAAAATTGGACGTTGTTTAATTGCAAATGGTGTTTCATTTAATTTTGCTAGATCACCTTATTTTAGGGAGATGGTGGAAGCAATAAATGATGCACCCCATGGTTACAAACCGCCTGGTTATGAGAAGTTGCGCACTACCATATTACATGATGAGAGGAGAAATGTAGAGGCTCAACTTCAACCAATAAGAGATTTTTGGGTTCAATCGGGTGTGTCTATTATTTCGGATGGTTGGAAAGATTGTAGAAATCGTCCATTGATCAATGTTATTGCTGTATGCCCTAAGGGGGTAATGTTCTTGAAGGCAGTTGATTGTGAAGGGCAAGTGAAAGATGCAGAATTTATTTCACGCATTCTCATTGATGCCATAGAGTCAGTGGGTCTTGATAATGTTGTCCAAGTGGTCATGGACAATGCAAAAGTTTGTAGGGCTTCAGGGATAATTGTAGAGTCTAGATATGATCATATCTTTTGGACACCATGCACCGTCCACTCTCTCAATTTAGTGATGAAAGCAATTGGCACCGAAATAGATTGGGTGAAAAGGATATATGAGGAAGCTGAAGAGATTCAAATGTTTGTAACAAAGCACCACATGTCACAAGCAATTTTTAGGAGTTTCTCGGACTTGGAGTTATTGAAGGTAAATTTTTATATTTAATATATAATTGAATATTATTGGATTCCACAATTATTAATTTTTGTTGTTGTTGTTTACATTAACATGTTTTAATTTTTAAATGTTTTACTAACTTGAGTTTAACATGTTCTTAGGTTGCTGAAACCCGCTTTGCCTCTCACACAATCGTCTTGAGACGACTTGTGAAAGTAAAAGAATCATTGAAGCATATGGTCATTAGCCCCCAATGGGGCATTTGGAAGAATTCCAATACAGCAAGGGCTTTAAATGTGAGAAGAATGATACTAGATGAGGATTGGTGGGGTCTTGTGAGTTATGTGTTGGAAATCACCGATCCAATAATGGCAATGCTTCGCTTCGCAGATAGTGATGAGCCATGCCTTGGGGATATTTATGATTCCATGGATAGTATGCTGGAAAAAATTAAAATGGTAAGTTTTACGCTCTTTTACAACAATTTTTTATTTGAGAGATATCTAGATTCTAAAGTTTAAATTGACATATTCAATAATTATAATTATTATTCATATTTCATATCTTAGGTCATATAGAGGAGGGAGAATGATCCTGAGGACACCCTTTACAAGAAGGTGGAAAAAATTGTTCATCATCGATGGAACAAGATGACCACACCTTTGCACCTCCTTGCATATGCTCTATCCCCGAGGTACTGTAGTTCTTATCAAATGTTTGTGCTTATTTTATCCAATGTTTGTGCTATTGATATTTGATAGTGTTCAATTGTCTTTTGTTATCCCTAGGTACTATAGTGCAGATGTACTTCGCCTTCCAGGTAGAGTGCCACCATTTAGAGATGCAGAGGTTGCAGATGGGTATAAGAGGGCACTAGCTAAGATATTCCAAGATCCAGAGATTGGGGCAATTGTGAGGAGTGAATTTGCTGCTTTCAACTCAGGTGAGGATTTCGACCCTATTGCCATAGCAGACCAAAGCAGGATGGGTGCCATCAAATGGTGGTACCTTCATGGGCAAGCCTTCACGTACCTCCAACCTCTTGCCATAAAGGTCCTATCCCAAGTAAGTTTGTAAAATTAAGCTTAAGGTTAACATTCTCAATTCCTTGAATTTATTTTTTAATTTATTTATCTTGATTGTTGTATTGATAATTTTTAATTTCTCTTTAGGTTGCCAGCTCTTCTGCCGCTGAGCGGAATTGGAGTACTTACTCCTTTATCCACTCAATCAAACGCAACCGGGTGGCTCCAAAAAAATTAGAAGACCTTGTGTTCATTTACAACAATTTGCGCTTGTTGTCATGGAAGGACCCTAAGTACAAGAAGGGGCTCGAAAAGCTTTGGGATGTAGCACCCGAGACTCCTGATTTAGATATGACCATCCGGGATCTTGCTAGATCCACTTTGATTGATGTGGATGATGAGGAGGAGGATTATGAGTTAACAATCCCCTCTACTACTAGTGGTTTGGGTTTCTCTACTGATACAGATGCAACACTTGTAGCTCACCAGTACCCCTTTGATGCAGATTTTCTTGAAAATCCATTTGATGATTAAATAAAAAACTTTAGTGTTGACTCTTGACTCTTTTATGAGTAAATCATGTTATAAACTTTAAGTTTAATAATCTATATTTTGAATGTTACAAACTTTCACTTTCAGTAATTCAATGTGAATGTGTTGATTTTCTTTATAATCGTGAAAATAGATTAATTATCAATGTCATTGATCAAGTATACTAGATTCATAGATGCATACTAGAATCATAGATTCATACTATGAAATGATTTAGTTTTAGAATTATGTATATTTTTCTTATTTTTTAGTATATATATATATATATATATATACTATGAAATGATTTAGTTTTAGAATTATGTATATTTTTCTTATTTTTTAGTATATATATATATATATATATATATATATATATATATATATATATATGTATGTATACATTGTATATATATATATATATATATATATATATATATATATATATATATATATATACAATGTATATGTGTATATATATATATATATATATATATATATATATATATATATATATATATATATATATATATATATATATATATATATATATATATATATATATATATATATATATATATATATATATATATATATATATATATATATATGCACGAATCATAATTGGGAAAAAAAAAATTTCGAATCCACGGATTTGATTCACGTGCCCGAATCGGATTCGTATCTCGAATCGACAACTAAGCTATTTGCCACAACATTGCCTCTCTAACCTGTATCGCAAAGTAGTGACCATACCAGAGAAGGCAACATGAAGTCCTGAAGTCCAACTGGATTTGATCCCATCCAAAGTAGGAAGCATCTTGTGTCAACTATTCATCTCAGTCAATTGGAGCATTCAGTCATCTGCCAGAGGGTTTAATTCAAAAGTATGTGTATATCTCATAATGTAATTATGGAGAAAAGCATTATCATGCAGAATCTTCCTACTAAGCGCAGAGGAATCAGACTCATCCTGCTCTACACTTGTATTGTCATGGTGCATATCCAAAGTGATAACAAAAGCACTGCTGCCCCTAGTTATTTCATTATTCCTAGAATCATATACTCCATTACTAACTTGTTCAATCTTTACAACCTGTCAAGTAACCTCTTATCTCTCTCCATGCAAATGCTCTATATAGCTGCCTTACAAATGTGATGGTGCAATCTCCAGCTGAAAGCAACTGCAATTTGACCTGATTTTATCACTCCAAGTGCTTGCTAAGTGTTTGCGGGCTCAATGCTGGGTCTACATCCCTTGGCCCCTCATCAAAATGAACAATCCAGATGAGATATTCAATGTATTTATCTATGATGTTAAAACAAGCTTAGGCTTGTGCAACTCCCTCCCTTCAGAGCTCACACTCAAGAGTTGCTCCAAGTGGTTTAACCTGCAGGAAGTCAAGTGCATTCTCTGTCAAAGTCTTTTCCTCATAGCTGCAAGTTGCATGTCCCTATGAATCATTCTCCTTCTCTTTCAGAATTTCAAACTCTTGATGTGTTTTTCCATCATTATTGCCACGGAGATATGAAGTTTCCTTCACAGCCAATTTATAATCAAGTTCATGCTCACTTGCAACAGTCTCAAGGTTGCAATCTATTTCTTCCTATACTAACTCTCCTACTTGAAGTTCATCAAGTCCCTATTACCTACTAGTCCTCCACAGTTGTCACATTTGAATTTTGCTTCTTAGTTGATGATTCCGTAGAAGGTGGGTTTTTCAGATTGAGTTGAAGAAGAGTGTGACAAAATCAATTTTTGACCAAGCTCATCTACTTGTTTTTCAGCTTCATAAAGTGCCACTAAGGAAGCTTTTAGGGTATCCTTAGTATTCAAGAACTCAAAGGTAAGGGTGTCCACTTCTTCCTTCTTCCTCAATGCCTCCGAGTAAATCTTCTCAATATCGAGGAGATGATCATGATGACAGATGTAGATAATCTAATTTCATTGTTTTCATCCCTTCCTTAACCACATGCAAATCTAATAGTCTATAGTACTTAAGAGGAAATGAAAAAGCCAATTCTACAAACAAAATACTTAGCTTGGTCATTCACAAGTTGTGTGACATTAAAGAAGCAAATTGGGATGAAAAGTTGTTAGGCATACCACGGGCATTCCCAACAATATAGAAGATAACTATAGGACACACCATTCTAGTTGATGCACAATTAAGAAGCAACAATCCCTACTGGCTACATGGTAGCAAGCCCAAGGATTGTGGTAGAGAATCAACTAGGTGGAAAAGTGGAAAAGGTTGACATTTCCAATTGGACAAAAGGTGCTTGCCTAGTGGGCAATTGACGCAATGCATAAGCAAAGGGGGTACAACCATGATAAACATCTTTGAATCTTTGATGAACACTTTTCTCATTTAGATAGTACATTTTAAAATTTAATGATCGTAACGAAATTAAACTAGACGAATTTGAAGTAAGATGGCTTGGTCCCTTTAAAATTGAACACTTGATAATGAGGCTTCTAAGTTAGAAAGTATGGACGACACTATACTGAAAGAGAGGAAAAAAAATCCAAGAACAATCAACTCAATGGACTGATGCAAAACTTGGCATCACTACTAGCAAAAGCAAAATTAAGAAGCATATGAAAAAAGGGCAGGCTGACTGATCTTGATGACTCCAAGAACGGAGCGGGAGAGCAGGAGACCTGGCACCTCACTAAGAGTAGGGAGGCTATTAACAAAACTAAATGATTAATTTTTTGTTACTTTTCTTTTTGGGTTGTTTCTGGTTTAATACTGTAAACGCTCATGACATTATTAGCACTATTTTATTTTGGTTTCCCACTCGTCACATGGGATTTATACTCTTGTTAGTGTTGATAGGATATGTTGTTTTTATATTTTGAATTGGATCTATATGGTTAATAAAAGTAAGTTTTCCATAACTTAATAGTGGTTTTTGTACACTCGAAAGTGTCCCACTCTAAACCCTTCTATCCAAACGATTCCATGAGATTGGAATGTTCGGATGCCGGCTTAGAGCTCCCTATCCATGGAGTGCAAGAGAGTATATTTCAAGAATAAGAAAGCTCTCAAATGAGCCTTAGAGATACTCTTCTTGCTAGTAAACCATGCAATGGGAGGTTCCAAAGACAAGATGCAAGAATGCAAATGTCCCAAGGAGTTCCTCAAGAATGCAATGCAACTAAAGATTAAACTAGGATTATAATGCAAAATGCAGCTATGCTAGAATATGAATGAGAGTGTTACAATCCAAATATTAAGCTATGTGAGAGATTATTGCAAAATAGAAGCTAAACTAACATGCAACATGAATCTAAGCTAAAATGCCATGGATGAGAGAATGTAGACAAGGAAGAGAAGTTCTCCACAAAGCTCCAAAGAAAACCTGTTAGAAAACCTGCAGCATAACAATGTTCAAAAGATGGATTCATTGAGGGGAAAAGCTCTCTCCCTTTTAAAGATGTATGGACGGTGGAGATCAAGATGAAGATGGTGGATGATCAACGGTGGAATTCGAAAATAGGAGTGATCCATGTGCACACACAAATCAACCAATAGAATATAAGTTGACTTGTCATATAAGACAAAAGTCACAAAGCCTTTTCTTTTAATTGCAAAATAGAAAAAAGACTTTATGTGTGCACTTTAAGTGGGTTAGAAGAATGGGGTCTTTTATTTAATTAAAAGGGGACATGTTCTTTTAATCAAATAATGAACTTAGGATAGCATAGTCAAACTATAGGTTATAATCAAATAAATTGATTATTAGCAATTTGGCTTAGGTAAGTGATTAAATTAATTTAGCCAAAATGTTGAAAAGGGGGCTAATAGTCTAGATGACCATTTTTAGGTGATTACATTTGCCCCTCTTTGACTAATGCGTGATCGATCTGGGAACACATTATGTCAAAGAAAATAGAAAGCCAAGTAGGCAGTGATAGATATAGATATCTGATTTTGAAGAACGAAATGTAGAAAAAGATAGCAAGTCCTAAATGTACAGCCTGATAGCGGTAGTACTGAACACTAAGAAGATGATGTTAGAATTCAAGAAGAATGCTAACACTTAGCAAAGTAGATAGATTGAGAACAAGTGAGAAGATCAAACAAATGCTCCTAAGCAGTGATAGAGTATTTCTGCCCCCTCGGGATCGAAATTGAAATGAGGTAAGGGGATGCAAAAATTGGCTAGAAATGAGAAAAATAGAATATAGCAATGTCCAAGATGACAGATAGATGATTAGAACCCAAGAATGACTATAAGAAACTGATAAAATGCCCCGGTTTGACTAGAGTTGACCTTGAAGGATATAGCATAAAATTAGGTCAAATCTAGTAGAAAGATGATTTTAGACATGAAATAGTGAATTTAAGTAGATATGAAGTGTAGAAATGATGAAGACATGAAGAAATGAAGATGCCCCAGTGATGATTCAGAGATTAGACCTCAAAAGGTCAGCTAACTGCTTAGAAGAAAGTAGAATTTTAAAAGACAATTTTGACCATCAAGATGAACTCGAATTTGGATTTCGATCCCGAAAATAAATCTAGGACGTCAAAATTATTTAAGAGGTCAAAACTTTAGATAATGTGATGACAAGATAGAAAAGAGATGAAGCGAAAGATTAAGAAGGTGAAAAGACATGAACAAGAAGAAAGTAAAGAAATATATGAAAGGAGGTAGCTGATATGTCCACAAAAAGATGAAGAGAGAGCTCTCCCCATATGCAAGAATGCAAGACTAAGCTAGAAAATGAACCTAAAATGCAAGCTAATATGAAAAGTGGTTTACCAGCAAGAAGCGCATAACATTTAGACTCTTAATTTCATCATTGAGCATTTATTAGGGACATCATGAGATCATACAACCATCACTAGTATAACTATGAGGATATGAATATGATCGATATTAGATAGGTATGTGGAAATCCAATCTAAGCATCAGAGACATGTAAGTCAAGATAACTACACGATTAGATTCCCTAAGTTTAATTTAGCAAGATTACACCTGTATCAAGGCATAAGCGCCAGGATAAACCCTGAGTGCGGTCTTGCAAAACAATCAAGGATGATACATTTATAAGTCAAAGTGTTGAATAGGACAAGCATGAATGCTTACAACACTATAGACAAACAAAAGTATACCCACAAGCAGAAATCAAGAAAATATGTCCCATGCCCCCAGTCTTCTAGTCAATGACATCCTTGAAAGACTATTAGGGAGGAAATACATGGCAAAGAAATTATCATAGACAGCACACAAAGTAGATAAATGTCAGCATAGCTCAGTCGTTTAAGTGTTAAAGTGCATGTGTGTAAGTCACTTGGCCATTTCTTCAAGACTTGATTTTGATAGTGAGAAATATTGCAACATCAGAGACTATAGGTAAACTATCTAAAAAGTGTTGAGAAACACTTGATGTCAAAGTGGGTGGGGGTAGTGTTGAGAAACACTATTTTGTGAGTTGTCAAAGAAACCCTAATCCACAAGAATACCTCAATAGGCTAAGTAGCTATGCCCCCAAGATGAGGACAAGAAACAATTCCAAGCTAGGAGATGTGTAGCAAAGTGGATGATTGAGATTGATAGACATAGGTGCAAGGGTTTCAAGTAGCGCCTGTTTCTAGGTTTTCACCACTTTGACAGATTTTTTTTTTTTTTTTTTTGGTGATACATCAAAGTGAGGTTTTCACTAAGATGATCATTTTTTCAGGACATTTTCTGATTTTTTTGTATTTTTTTCAGGATCATATATGATTTTTTTTTGGAATTTTTTAGAAGGTTTTAGAGATCACTAGTTCTCAAGCAAGATCACATCATTTTCTCCTAATGTCTAGCAAGGTATAGGACATGATGGAGAAACAAGCCAATGGATAAGCAGTAATGCATAAGAAAGGAATGTGAAGCAAGTGAAAGTGATCCTCAAGAACTGACTCCTCAAGAGTACCCAAGCTAGGGAAAGAGGTGAAATAGTCATATGAAGCATGTTTTGGATAAGCAATGGAAGAAATGAGCAAGATAGTGTGTAGGATAAGCAATGAAGCCAACAAGTGCGATAGCACATAAGATAAGCGATGGAAGCCAATAAGTAAGATAGCATGAAAGCGTGCAATCCAAGAGAGTAGACATGTCAAGAGGCCTATGAGAACCATGATTCATTTATTATGATCAAGATCAAGGGGTCAACTAGATAGTATAGCAATGGGATAGAGCAATAAGAATAAAGCTCAAGATAGAGGCTATGAGTGAATGGGAGAGCACAATAGAAAATCTGGTGGATAAGATAGCCAATATGCAAAGATAGCTCAACATTGTCAAGATCAAAGAGAGAAGAGGGGATAGATGGATGATGGAAGAATTACGCATGATGCCTGTTTGCCAGGTTTTCATCATGGTACTTATCCAAGGTGCCAGAAGAAGTAGTTTTCACCATAGGATGAATTTATTTCTCTTTAATTTTGCTACCAAGGTGCCACAAGAATTGGTTTTCACCAAGGCACGTTTTCATTTTTTCTATTTTTTCTTTTTTTTTTTTTGAATTTTTAGAAAGAGCTCAAGCTTTTTGAATGTAGATAGTGCTCCTATAGGAAAGATAAGTCATGATAAACCAAGACCATAGAAAGGTATGCTCAAAGATGTTGATAGGGTGATGAAAGAGAAATGGTAGTAGAAAGAGTATATGGAGGATAAGAGTTCATGTATGGAAAGTAAGTGTAAGCTTTAGAGGATTTCATGAGGATAGCTGAAATATTGGACAAGATCAACATTGACACACACCTTGAAGGGTATTGGAATGATGGAGGAATCATGGATGAAATAGCTTGAGATTTAGATGTATGAGCTGGTAGAAGAGATTTGGAAAAAAGTGGAGTGGAAGGCTTTCGAATATTTTTAGGAAGATTTTTGGAAGAAGATGGAATGGAAGCCTTTGGAAGCGTGAATGTCAACTTTGAAATATTTTCAATATTCAAGTCTTTTAAAAGAGACTTGGGAATCCATATAGCTTTAGATTTTCCTTTGGATACTTCAAAACACATTTCTTCAATAATGGGTTTAGGAACCCATATTTTCTTTGATTTAGCTTTTTTAATAGTGGACCTTTGTGGTCTCTTTTGTGCATTCTCCTTCTTAGCATTCACATGTTGATTAGATGGGACATAGTGATCTTTCTTTTTCAATGGATTCTTATGTTTATTCTCACTTCCAAAGGACTTGGGATTTGTGGATGAATAAGGATGATATGACTGGTTTAGATGTATAGATGGGTGAAAATTCATCAAGGATGAGTGTCTTTGTTGATCTTGAGGTATTATAGGAGAGCTAGGGAATGAGCTAGGAGTGAATGCAGGAGATGAAGGAACATAAGGCCCCAATATGGATGGAAGGTTTGAATGCTTTAGCTTAGATGGATAAGGACCAAGGATAGATTTAGAAGATGCAAAGGGATAGTGGGAAGGGATATCAACATCTTTAGAGTGAGCAAAATGGTCAAAGTCATCAATAGACTCATGAGTACCTTTGATAGGAACAATTTTTAATACAAGCACTTGAAGCTTGAGCACAATTTTGAAGTGGATATGGAGAAGTAGAACATGAGGGGATGCTTTGATCTTGACAAGTAGCCTTGGATAGCATATGAAGAGAACTTTTCTCATAATTTTCAGTAAGCTGAAGGGAGATAATGGAAGTGATATCTTCATCATACTTAGGAGGTGGATATGATATAGAATATGGAATGGAAAAATCTTGAAAGAGATGAACGGGTGCTTGATCTTGATCTTTCTTGACATTTATAGCTTTTTCTTTTTCAGAGTCCTCTTGACATGGAGCCACTTCTAAGGACAAGGGAGAATGAAGAGTGAATGGAGTAGTGCTTGGATTAGGCATAGTAGTGTATGAAGGTTGAGGATGTTTAGGATTATTAGCATGGAAAACATTTTCAGCCAAGTGAAGGTTAGCTTGAGTTTCTTTTAGAGATAGCCCTTGAGGATAGGCATAGTGTACATGAAAAGAATTAGGTTCTTTATTTGATAAAGGCATGTTGGAAAGCTTTGAAGTGTTGGGAGATGCATAAGTGTTGGAAGAAGTGGAAGATGTAATGGAGCCACTACTAGACATAGGTTCATCAACATAATCTTGCTCAAGAGAAGTATCCTCAACACATGAGTCACTAGAGGTTCCAATAATTCCATTATCAATAAGATCTTGGATTTTATGTTTTAGTTCAATGCAATCTGAAGTACTATGCTCATTATGTTGATGATAAGCACAATAGATATCCAAGAATGGGTTTCCATATAAGCTAGACTTAGGTAACATGATGATCTTATTGCCAAGAAGTTTTTGCAAAGTGTCATCATAAGAATCTTCCAAGGGAGCAAAAGTTCTATCAAAAGTATGTCTAGGATCTTCTTGTTGTTTCTCAAGTGAATAGAATGCATTCATGTCTTCATCATTATCTTGGTCAAAGATAGGTCCATCATGAAATTTTGGAATAGGCTCAAAGTAGGTATCACTTGCTTGTCCTCGAAAGAGGTCTTTAGATCTAGAAGATGAAGACATTTGATGTCTTGAAGTAGAGCATGTAGACTTAGAAGAAGAGGATGACCTCAAAGAAGGTGACTCACATGCATGTAAAGACCTTAAGGAAGATTCATGTAATGATGCAATCTTCTCCTCTAACCTTTTCTCAAGTTTAGACTTCATTTTTGTCATGCGCTTAGAGAAATGAAGGTAAGAAAGATCATTTGTCTCTTCTAGTTCTTTGTATTGCACATATAGATCTTGAAACTCTTTAGTGACATGGACGATATCATGATCATCTAGATTTTGTTGAAGTTTGGTAGCACAAGGTTTAGATCTCATAGTTTTAGATGCAAAGCCAAGCATAAAAGAGCCTAGAGGATAACTTGATGTTGAAACTATAGGAGGTAGAGTGTTCACTTGCCAAGATAGTAGAGAGAGATTAAAGTGACTTGTCAAACAATATGTCCAAGAAACTTACGACATGAATGACTTAAGTCAATAGCTAGGCAAGATGCCCAAATAGCCAAATAGATAGAGCAAGCGGGGTGACAAGTGAACAACTTTCCCAACCCAAGAGTGTAGTCAAGAAATCAAGGTAACCATTTTAGCAAAAGAATAACTAGCAAGCATGCATAGACCATGAAGACAAAAAGACCAAGAGCACTAAGACCAAAGAACCATTTTAAGCATGTTCAAGAACTAGAGACATAGCAAATCAAAGTCAAATGATGAGATTCCCCTTAGCAAGCAACACAAGAAAATATTTGCATTTGATGTTTTGACTTGGTTGATAAAGTTTGACAATAGTTGATAGCATAACAAGTTTGATGTTCAAAAGAAATTTCTTTCCAAGTAAGATAGTGACACATGGAGTAGTCTTCAAACAATCAAGCAAGGGACAAAGCAACCTTGCATGATACAAGCATATGTGAGGTCTTAAAAGAAAGCCGTATAACTATCATCATGTGTATGTTCCAAAGATTTCCACAGGTATACCACATTCGAGAACACATCAAGTAATATCTACCTAGAAGTCATGGTTCATTACTCAACAACTTGGCCCACGCTTGATGCTCCTTTGCCTCACACCAAGTGGTTGCCCACAAGAGATATTGGCTTTGTCATGAAAATGCCATAAGCATATCCAAGGGAACACATATGGTGAGTGTAAATCTTGGGGTGATCCGGGTAATCCACTAGGATCGGTCCTTGCACCAAGAAGTTGAGCGGCTAAAAAGGGTAGTTACTAACTTAGGGTGTTTAGATAGGGCTTCCGTTCATAGTGTTCCTCTTGCTCCCAATTACGGGACACCTCACCTTGCGATGAGTAACCGATCTCGCGATCACAAGAGTACCTTAAGCATTCTTGCCTAGTGATCTCCCTATGGTCGAAATCCCATAAGCGATCACACTAGACGAAGATAAACACTACGTCTACCAAGGTTTTGTGTCCTTGATAGCCTTGAGTTTATAGTGGGTTGGAAGAGCCAGGTAATCGGCTTGTTCCCACTTGGGTCGTTCCTCTCAGGTTGTCCGAGAGCAGGCCCTCTAAAGGATTCTAACTACACAAAGAGTGGATCAACTTTCGAAAGTCAAGATTTTTGATTCACCACAAGGGTGAAGAGCATACTCTCCTATTCCAATTGTTTTCTCCCAAACACGCCAAGAAGATTCAATTGCCTCTTACTCTTGAAACCAAATGGTAAGTCAAGATTTCTGATTCACCACAAGGGTGAAGAGCATACTCTCCTATCACTAAAAGAGCCCAATTGTAAGTTTTAATGTGCCTAAAAATAAACAACTAGTATATGCCACACATGAAAACTAAAAAGCAAGAAATTTTGGGTTTTTATGCTTTGGGCAGCCCTACAAACAATGTTAGTAGCCCTTGCGCATTTGAAGCTTTGACATGCGTTCTTTTTATGCAATGTTTCATTTTTATTTTTCATAAGGATGGCAACCTGTAATCACAACTTGTTAGCAACAAAAGTTAGTGTGAAATAACATAAAAATCTGCAATAAAAAGTGGTGAGTTGCTTCAAAAATCTAATTTATCCTCCAACCAAGTACATGCAAAGAAAGTGCAAGTTAATCACAAATGCTTTCATTTTTACTCTTTGGTTTTGACCTAGTCAACAAGATTGGACTTTTTTGCTATGATTTCGTATCCAAAAATGAAAATGAAAAAAAGAGACCCCTGTTAAAAATCAGAGAGCTTTCCAAAAATGCAAGAAATTTTAAAAAATCTCTTCATTTGCTCCCTAGAGATTGATTTTGTCAAAACAGGCCAAATTTATCAAATCGAATTTTTTATCCTTAATACGATCTCAAAATTCAAAACACAAAGAAAGAACCCCCATTAGAATTCAAAAATATTTCTGAAAATGTAAGTTTTTCCAAAAAATGCGCTGATTTGCGATCAAAAACGGCTTTTTATGAAAAATAAAGAAAATATCATAACTTCCGAAAATCACGTCAAAATGCTCTAAAAATTGGACTGAGACATTTTGAGCATATACCCAACCTGCAAACAAAATTTCAGAACCAAATTCTAAGCGGTTTAAAATATATGATCAAATCTTTAAACCAACTAAGTTTTTGGCCTTCAAACCAATTTACTTATGGCTTGGCCTTAAAACCAAAGTGAAAATTCTACAAAAGCATTTGATTAGACTCAATATGCTGCTGTAAAAAACCAGAAATAAGAAATGAAAGCAAATGGAGCTGAAAATTTGATTCAAGCCCCACGGTGGGCGCCAAAAATGTACACTCGAAAGTGTCCCACTCTAAACCCTTCTATCCAAACGATTCCATGAGATTGGAATGTTCGGATGCCGGCTTAGAGCTCCCTATCCATGGAGTGCAAGAGAGTATATTTCAAGAATAAGAAAGCTCTCAGATGAGCCTTAGAGATACTCTTCTTGCTAGTAAACCATGCAATGGGAGGTTCCAAAGACAAGATGCAAGAATGCAAATGTCCCAAGGAGTTCCTCAAGAATGCAATGCAACTAAAGATTAAACTAGGATGATAATGCAAAATGCAGCTATGCTAGAATATGAATGAGAGTGTTACAATCCAAATATTAAGCTATGTGAGAGATTATTGCAAAATAGAAGCTAAACTAACATGCAACATGAATCTAAGCTAAAATGCCATGGATGAGAGAATGTAGACAAGGAAGAGAAGTTCTCCACAAAGCTCCAAAGAAAAACTGTTAGAAAACCTGCAGCATAACAATGTTCAAAAGATGGATTCATTGAGGGGAAAAGCTCTCTCCCTTTTAAAGATGTATGGACGGTGGAGATCAAGATGAAGATGGTGGATGATCAACGGTGGAATTCGAAAATAGGAGTGATCCATGTGCACACACAAATCAACCAATAGAATATAAGTTGACTTGTCATATAAGACAAAAGTCACAAAGCCTTTTCTTTTAATTGCAAAATAGAAAAAAGACTTTATGTGTGCACTTTAAGTGGGTTAGAAGAATGGGGTCTTTTATTTAATTAAAAGGGGACATGTTCTTTTAATCAAATAATGAACTTAGGATAGCATAGTCAAACTATAGGTTATAATCAAATAAATTGATTATTAGCAATTTGGTCTAGGTAAATGATTAAACTAATTTAGCCAAAATGCTGAGAAGGGGGCTAATAGTCTAGATGACCATTTTTAGGTGATTACATTTACCCCTCTTTGACTAATGCGTGATTTTCAGACTATGGTTTGTATAGCTGGAATCTCCTTTTTGTTGTTTTTTTATGTTTTTTGAAGTAGCTTGGTTAGTCTTCAGGCAGTCTAGCCTATTGCTGTTACTGGTCTTCATTGTGCTGTAATGTTGTAATGTGACTCTGTGTGGGATCAAGGCCCTCTCCCCGCCTACTTAATAAAAAACAATCAACTCAATGGATTGGACGATTTGTGCGAAGCAACCTATCAACCAGATTGGAGCAATATTGGAAGTATGACCTATTGCTAAGGAAGCTGAAGGAGTTGTCCAAATTTGGAGTTTTAGATAGTAGGAGAGCAGTTGAGAGTAGTTCCTTAATTGTAGGAGGAGTTTCCTACATTTTAGAGGTGGAGATGGGTTACATTCTTGAGTCTCTACGAGATCATTCTATGGTTTCAGTTTCGGGAGATTCAGAGACATTTCTATTTTTTAGGAGTATCCCTAATTTTGAGGGATGAGATTGTCAGTTATTTCAGATTATCTGGCATCAGTTCGAGGAGGTGATGAGTTCAGTTTCACTTTGTAGAGGTGTTTTGGCTATCAGTTTGCTATTTGGAAAATATTTAAATATATTTAAATATTCTCCTAAGTTAGCATTTTAATAATTTAAATAAGGCTAAGTTATAGCCATTTTGGAGTAATAAGGGTTTTTTTGGCCTCATTTGGGTGAATATCCCTTTGTGTAATAGCTCCTTGGAAATGTCTTGAATTTTTCTAAATATTTCTCTTTGACTTAGAGCATTATGGTGAACATATTTCCTTCTATTGGGAAAAAGGTCATTTTTTGGATACTTGACCACTTTAAAAATGAGAAATATATTATTTTATAACCCAACGCCACATGGGGACACTTTTAGGGTTTGAGCTAAGTTTGTTGGGTTATAAGGAGGTAAAGACAAAATTCGAAGGCATTATTGACATATTATATCTTGGATTTGTGTTTTGGGCTCTGATTGAGCTTTTAGCATTTGGGACTCCAAATCCACTTGCTTTGCATGTTTGGGACGTAGCTCCCAAAACAATGCTTTGGATTCTTGTAGTTAGAAGCATCTTGGAGATTGTGCATTGTTTCTTCTGGGGAACACAGTACTGAGTCAGAGTTTTAGCTGGGGTTTGGGTAGTTTACCCACGTGTGGGCACTTTGTAGTTGTACGGCCATGCTTGGTAGCCATCTACTTTTTCACGTACACCATTTGAGAGTTGGATTCTGGCCGTAGCTTCCTTTTGGGCTCATATTTCACCTTCACGTCTTCAAGTTGGCTTTATTCTTGGTTGTAATCATCTAGATATTATTGTAAATCTTCATCTGGTCACATATTAGGCATATATTCAAAATAAATCTGCTTGAAGCGACTTTGCTTTAAATGTATTTGGAATACATTTTCAGAACTAGTTCATGTTATTGTACTTTTGTTATTACTTATTGAAAAATCATCATAAATATAAAACAATCAAACCCTTCTGCAACTTTTGTCTAGCTTTGCTAGAAAATTTTAATAAACAGGGAAAACAAATTTTAAAATATAAAATTACAGCAGATCAACGGAAGAGATCCATCTGGGATCTTTCAGTGGTATCAGTGCCTAGAACTTGCTAGCCTGATAAAATCAGTTCAGTTACAGGCTAATACCATGGCTAGAAATAAAAATAGGTGCTCTAAGGTTTCATCTTTGTTAACAAGCACAAGTAAAATGCCTCTTGCCAAGACATTCAATGTTGCAGTTATGAGCAGCTACCATTAGTATTGTTCTCTTCCTAAGGAGATACGCAACCTCCTTTCCTTTACAAAATTTATGGGTGTACCTGAAGCATATGATCACTGGGTATCTACAAGCTCCTTTCAGCAACAAAAAGAGAAAGAAATATTAAATGATAACAAAGAAGGTATTGGTCACAAAATGGAAGAGATTACAATCAGGGGACAAACCATTAGAGATGTTGGAAATATGACACTAAGGTGTGAGGCCTATTCTAAAATTTGCAACAACAGGTCAAATCATGAGGTAACATTTATTTTAAATGGAGGTAATGATGTTGATGATGGTATTCAACTTAGGAATGGGATGACAAGTTTAGTACACAGGCAGTCTACTTTTGAATCTCATAGAAGCCAAGTTGAAGACTTCTTTGAGCCACTTCTATCTAAGCATGTGAAGAATCAAGATGGGGTGTTGTTTGATGATTGGAATGGAAGCATGGAGGAGGCTCCCACAACTCTGATTTGGGGCAGCGATAGCTTACACCCTCCTTGTAATATGGTAACATTTTCTCTTGGGAATAGTCATGAAGGCCCGTATGCAAGTGGTGGCCATGAGGCTTTCTATGACAATGCACTTAAAGGGGTCAAAAATATAACTAGAACACATCATAATAATTCTGAAGTTCATAACAACAGTGACACAACTTCGTTACCTCAGGATGTGGCATCCTTTGGTCAAGAAGAGAACAATGATTTGTATTCTATATTTGAGGGTACACATGGTGCAAGCATGGGATGTGATGATGAGAATTGTACAAGTCATCATAAGCTTGATTTTGTGTACTTTGGGGTATATGATATAAAACATTATCAAAGGTTGAATAAATATTGGTTAGATAGAGCTATGCAAGCAAAGATACTTGCTGCCCAAGGAAGACAACGTCTTCAAAGAGTCAAAGAATGCCATAATTAGATAGATGATGCAAGGAAACAAAGAGAATCATCCATTATATCTTTATTTCTTCCAACGAAAGAAGAGGCCAGCGTTGATTTGGATGGAACAACAAGTAATACAGAGGGTTTGGATTATTTTGGTGAGTTTGCACAAGAGAGTAATCTGGATATAGGTATTTTAGAGGCATTGGGTGATGAGACTTCTTTCATGATGAGTCTGATCTCTTAGACCATACCCTAGAAATCAGAGTAGTGTGTACTCATAGTGACACTAAATTCCAAGATCGTGATTCAGTTGAATGTGCAGACACATGGGGAGCTGATGAGAGTGAGCATAGTGTGGTGACAACAATTTCATCATTGACAAAGGAGGTGGTCTTAGAGGTACAAAGTTGTAGTACTATAAATGAGAATACATGCATTAGTGAATGCATATTGGATACTCCTTACAATGATGTACATGACTTCGACACAGTATTCTACCATAGCGCAGATTCAGAGGTAGTACACATGTCTAAGAACTATCATTTTCAGTCTCGTCATCGCTTGATTAGACAACTCAAGGTTGATGACAGGAGGGTAGACATAGTGGTTGAGCACTTTGATGTCCTTGACAGATGTTATCTACACTCAGTTGGAGTGCTCTTATGACTGATGAGCAGGATAGTGGAGGATTTTTCATAGTAGATTTCCATGCTCTTTATAAGGCTATGGGGATGTTGAAGCAGGACTTATACTATCCGTGTTGCGATAGTGTGCTTCCATCTTCAGAGGATAGAGTTATTGACTGTAGGCACCTGACTCAACAGTTTGGGAGGATTGGTTGTTGGGACTAGCAAACGATCCAACATTATGTCAAGCAATTTTCGACATGGGCTATCACATCTATATCACAGGGACTTCATTTGGGATCATGGTTATAGGATGATGTGGGTATTAGCAGACATGATGCTTTGGACGATTATTACTTTCGTGGTGGTATCACAGTGGTTGTGGAGAGATATGGCATGATATAGGTTTCCAGTTATCCTTGTTTATACCTGATGGATGGGTGCTGGTTCAGATGGTGTTGGAATTCAGGTGTTGTTTTGTTTGACGCCTTGTCTCACAGGGATTCCATTATGTTACCACCTTGGTTGTGGGAACACTCTCATCCAGTGTGGGATCCTCGTATTATCCTATGCAGTGCATTTGATTGGGTGATCCTTGATGTGTTGCTTCATATCACACACCCAGGAGTGTATATCAAAGTGGCGCAACATGAGTTTGTTCATTGCTTGTGGACAAGAAATCTCTGAGAAGGGACTATTGTCATGTCCCCTTTCTAGAGTGGACATTAGAGACGATAGAGTTGGCTTATCATTAGAGTCTCGTAGGCTGACAGTGGTGTTTAGTGACTTAGTTAGGCTATACAGTGTTCGGATTTGGAGTTTTAGACAGTAGGAGAGTAGTTGAGAGTAATTCCTTAATTGCAGGAGGAGTTTCCTACATTTTAAGAGGTGGAGATGGGTTACATTCTTGAGTCTCTACGAGATCATTCTATGGTTTCAGTTTTGGGAGATTCAGAGACATTCCTATTTTTTAGGAGTATCCCTAATTTTGAGGGATGAGATTGTCAGTTATTTCAGATTATCCAACATCAGTCACATGAGGTGATGAGTTCAGTTTCACCTTGTAGAGGTGTTTTGGCTATCAGTTTGCTATTTGAGAAATATTTTAATATATTTAAATATTCTCCTAAGTTAGCATTTTAATAATTTAAATAAGGTTAAGTTATAACCATTTTGGAGTAATAAGGGGTTTTTTGGCCTCATCTAGGTGAATATTCCTTGGTGTAATAGCTCATTGGAAAGGTCTTGAACTTTTTAAAATATTCCTCTTTTGAGTTGGAGCATTTTGGTGAACGGATTTCTTTCTATTGGGAAAAAAGTCATTTTCTGGATACTTGACCACTTTAAAAATGAGAAATATATTATTTTATAACCCAACACCACATGGGGACACTTTTAGGGTTCGAGCTAAGTTTGGTGGGTTATAAGGAGGTAAAGACAAAGTTCAAAGGCATTATTGACATATTACATCTTGGATTTGTGTGTTGGGCTCTGATTGAGCTTTTAGCATTTGGGACGCCAAATCCACTTGCTTTGCCTGTTTGGGACGTAGCCCCCAACACAATGGTTTGGATTCTTGCAGTCAGAAGCATTTTGGAGATTGTGCATTGTTTCTTCTGGGGAACGCAGTACCGAGTCAGAGTTTTAGCTGAGGTTTGGGTAGTTTACCCACGTGTGGACACTTTGTAGCTATACGGCCGTGCCTGGTAGCCTTCTACTTTTCCATGTACAACATTTGAGAGTTGGATTCTGGCCATAGCTTCCTTCTGGGCTCATATTTCACCTTCACGCCTTTAGGTTGCCTTTATTCTTGGTCGTAATCGTTTGGATATTGTTGTAAATCTTCATCTGGTTACATATTAGGCATATATTCAAAAAAAGAAAAATTGCTTGAAGCGACTTTGCTTTAAATGTATTTGGAATACATTTTCAGAATTGGTTCATGTTATTGTACTTCTGTTATACTTATTGAAAAATCATCATAAATGTAAAACAATCAAACCCTTCTGCAACTTCTCTCTAGCTTTGTTAGAAAATTTTAATAAACAGGGAAAACAAATTTAAAAATATAAAATTATCGCAGATCAATGGAAGAGATCCATCAAGGATCTTTCATTTACGTTCTTAACTCAAAACAATTCCATTGCATTATCTCTAGCTCTACTTGAAATATGTTAAAGCATGTAGGTTCGGTTTGACAATAACTGTGATCAAGATATATATACATATGTATATATGTATACCAGTATGATGCACACACACAAGCACACATGCACACACACATCTTATGTTTCTACATTCACAGTTGATATTGATGAACATATATATATATATATAGTTTGGGATCTCATTTCAGACATGATCGAACATTATTATGATTCCTTTGATTTAAGATGACTATCGATATATATTATATTGGGCTGTAGCTCATAATGATCGGTTGTACATGATTGAGACTCGTGTTAAGTCTATTAAGTTTAAGAGATCAGATTTCACATTAAATTGCAATCTTTCATTACTCTTCAAGATGACAAACATGTTAAGATTCAAACACCACCTTACAAGTGTTGATAAATTTGAATACTAGAAACTTCATATAATGATGCTATTAAAAGAAAACAAATTGGAATATTTTGTAAGAGAAGAAAAAGTTAGAACCTATTGGAAGAAAATGAATTCTTATTGGTTTTAGTGAAACAGTGAAAGGGTACAAAATCCATATACCTGGACGAAAACAAATAGAACTTACTAGAGATGTCATCTTTGAAGAAGACATTGCTTTCAAAAGAGGCAAAATTTCAGATGAACTAGATATGCATGACTTATCCTGTTCCTTATAAGAGGCTCCTGCTCTTGAGATTCAAAGGGAGTACCTTGAAGAGACTTAAAATGAAATTGAGATCCTTCCCGAGACTCAAGAAGAGAGTCTTGATAATAACTGTAAGAAGCCATTTTGGGCAAGGAAAATTATACATGAAGGAGATGGATTTGCAACACCTTCAAGGACATTCAGAGAAATTAAAAGACCTCAAAAATTAACATACAATGCATTCATATGTGAGTCCAAACTCTGAACCTTCTAAAGCTTCAAAAACACTTAAACATCAAACTTGGAAAGATGTAATGGTGGAAGAATATCAATTGATACTAAAAAATGATGTTTGGGATATAGTTTCTAGACCTAAAGGAAAATCTATTGTTTCTTCAAAATGGCTCTTTAAAGTTAAGTATGGTGCAGATGGTAGAATGGAAAAACATAAAGCTCGTTTTATGGCTAGAGGATTTTCTCAAAAGGTAGGAGTCAACTTTGAAGAAACTTTTGCACCAGTTGTCAGGTATACCTCAGTTAGAATTGTATTAGCCATTGCAACAACTAAAGGTTGGAAAATTCATCAAATGGATGTGAAAACTGCTTTTCTAAATGGAACGATTGAGGAAGAAGTATACTTGGAACAACCAGAAGGATTTGTGACTCATGATGCTGCTTCATTTGTATGTAAATTGAAAAGGGATCTATATGGACTCAAATAGACTCCTTGAGCCTGGTACAAAAGAATTGATAAATATCTTCTAAGCCTTGGATTCGTCAAGAATGTTGGTAATCCAAATCTTTACTTTAAAGTAATTAAAGGTGTTATTTAGATTCTAATCCTTTATGTTGATGACCTTTTGATTGCATGAGAAGACGATCTCATTAGTCAGTGTAAGAAATAATTGACTTTTGAATCTAAAATGAAGGACTTAGGGATTCTTCATTACGTCCTTGGATTGGAAGTTCATCAAAAGTCTGGGAATATCTTTCTACATCAAAATAAGTATACTGTCGATATTCTAAAAAGATTTGGAATTTAGAACTTTTGACCTATGTCAACACTTATAGAAACCAACTCACATAAGCTAAATGAAGCAAGTGCTGGATCTAGACTAGTTGATCCCACTTTATATAGATAGATAGTTGGGTCTCTGATGTATCTTGTGAATTGTCAACCTGATATCTGCTATGCTGTGAATGCATTAAGTCAGCTCATGTGTGGACATAGTGAAGTTCATCTTGTTGCTTTGAAGCATATATTAAGGTATCTTCAAGACACTATTGGGTATGGACTTAAATATGAGAATACCAACTTGGAGTTATGTGGATATACCAATTCTAATTGGGTTAGAAGTGTAAAAGACCAGAAGAGCACATTAGGATGTTGTTTCAGCTTAGGTTCAACTATGATCTCATGGATCTATAGAAAGCAAGCTTTAGTTGCTCAAAGTTCTACTAAGGTAGAGTATATTCTAGCAGTAATGGGGGTTAGAGAAGTAGTGTGGCTTTGAAAATTGCTTTCTAACTTATTCTGTGAGCCTATGAAACCTACCACTATTCACTGTGATAATCAAAGTTGTATCAAGTCATATGTGAATCTGGTATTTCATGATAGATCCAAGCATATAGAAATTTCGTACAACTACATAAGAGACATGGTGGAAAGAAGAGCTATTCAGTTGGAATATATTAATACAAGTGATCTAACAACTAACATTCTCACCAAGGCACTTCCTAAAGTGAAGGTTGATCATTTTAGAAATAAACTTGGTTTGGTTGAAATGTAAGTTTATGCGATTGAGTCTCAACTTTGCAAATTTGTATTAATTTTAATAAAGATGTTTGAAGTGTAAACTCTTTTGTCATATGTGTGACTCTGATTTATGGGCCTACCCTATGTACATTATCAAAAGGTGACACTCTTTTAGAATGAAATGTCAATTCTAATACTATAAGGTGATGACTCTATAATTATTAGATTACTATCATGATGAATATTGTATCACTTGATATTCATAGACAAATCATGATAGTTAAAAGAGCATGTTGATAGAGATCATGTGACACGATCTGTTGAAGATCAATTTGTTCAAACTGATGGCAGATATTATGCGACATCATATCTATGGATATACCATGTTCTCTTATGGTAGATATCATGAGACTTGAGATATGTGTACACACCATAACTGGAAAGAATATCATGAGACTTGATTTTCTTAATTATATCTAGATGATATCACCTTTTAAATGAGGGGAACTTTTATATATATATTCACTTTGTCTTCCCTAGCTAAGAGGGAGTGTTAAAACATGTAGCTTTGGTCTAACAATAATTGTGATTCGGATTATATACATATTTATACTAGTATGATGCACACACGCGCGCGCACACACACACACACATATAATAGAAGTATATAAAACTTTGCATAGTTGACACCGATGAACACACACACACACACACACACACGCACACACACACACACACACACACACACACACACACACACACACACACACACACACACACACACACACACACAGAGTTTGAGAGCTCATTTTAGACATGATCAAAACTTATTTTGATTTATTTGATTTAATATCATTATCGATCTATATTATATTAGGCTGCAGTTCATAATGATTGGTAATACATGATTAAAGTCTATATAAATAGGGTATGATAAAGTAACACCGAATTGCTGTGATGGTGAATTTTCATGTCTCGATTCAGAGACATGACCATTCACCCTCACACCCCTCCGTGTTATATGTATAATTGATCTGCTCGACATAACAAGGCATCAAGATCAATTAATGCAAGTGCATCAAAGGATTGATTTACATTTCAAGTTCAAGAACATTTTATTGTCTTTGTTATTTCTGTACTAAGATATGCAAATTCTGGAGCAAATCTATTCCTTGACATCAATGTTCATATATGCGATCAAAAGTTGTGCATCAGTCAGCCTCTAATTTGAAATCTGGTATGAAACTTTACAAAATATCTTATTAAAATTTGGGAGTTCCAAAACATGTTGCTCTGCAACTTTGTTTTATTCAATAAATCAAAACTCTTTGATGCTTCTGTTGTCCACTTAAACTCTTTTCTATTTCCTTCTCATTGTCTTAGTTAGGGGTCCACAAATACCATTGAGTTATTTGACAAACTTTCTTTAAAAACTAGCCAAACTAGGAGAAAATATTACTTTAGTAGCACTCTTTGGAGTAGGCCATTTGGAGATAACCTTTACTTTTTATTAGTGTCCATTTTAAGACCATTTACTGAAGCACCATATCCTAGGTACACAAACTCCATAAAATTGTAATTCTTCAGGTTAAGCAACTACTTTTATTCTCTTAACTTCCCAAATACCCTACATATAAGCATTATATGCTCTTCTAATAGCTTACCGAAAATCAAAACATCATCAAGTACACTATAACAAACTTACTAATAAATTCTTTCAATACCTCATCCATGAGTCACATGAATGTGCTTGGTGCATTGGTTATCCTAAAGGGCACCACTAACTACTCATACAAGCCCTCCTTTCTTCTGAAGGTTTGTTTACATTCTTCTCCATCTCTAATCTAGATTTGGTGTTATCCACTCTTCATATCTATCTTTGTGAAGTACTCAACTCCACTCTAACAATCACTTACATGATAGTAATCTTATTGATTGCTCAAGAATCTATACACATACTCTGTTCTACATTTTTCTCTAGTGCTTGTATTGTTGGTATTGTACAAGGACGCAAACACTCTCGAATGAACCTCGTTGCAACAAATCTTGTACCTACTTGTTTATCTCTTTGCTCTATGTTCTAGTTATCCTATAGAATGCCTTATTTGATAAACTAGCTTTAGGAATGAAGTCCAATTAATAAGTAATCTTTCTTATTGGTGGCAATCAATTAGATATATTATCACTACAATATCTTGAAGTTCATCTAACAAATTTTCAACTGCCATAGGTACATCTTCTACTTCCTCTTTATCAACTTTTGGAATTAAAGAAAAATAAATATGCTCCAACTTCATGTCTTGTAGAAACTTCCTTCTATCAACTAGACATACTCTTACATTTCTACTTATCTTTTTCTCTAGTTCCTTAAATGAGATCAACTTGTGTTGAATCCATCTTTTGTCAAAGAATAGGCATTTTTGTACCCAACATAAATGGTATGACGATCAAATTATCATTGTCTCCCTAACAATAGATGAAAAACATCCAATAACACCTCATCATCATAGTTTCCAATTTTGAATTTTACCAAACATTGTTCACTAACCAAAGCCTTGTGATCCTTCTGCAACCGAACTCTATGACTGAGATTAAGATGCTCCCTTCTCTTGAACTTTAATATATTAATTATTTCCTCTGAAAGAAGCTTATTACTATTACCTCCATTAATAATAACATTGCATTTACATTACACTTACATTTTTTGCAAAATGAATTCTTCATTTGCTTAAGTTCCTTCTCATCATCCAACAAGGCTCTTTCAGTAACAAACACCTCTCTTTCAACATTTTTAGAATTTGATGACGCAACATATTTATCTATATGTGCAACTCACGCTTTACATTATGTCTTCTAGTTTCCCTCCCCTAATGTTGGGGATACTCATAAGCTCTATGTCCTCAATATTAGAAAAATGTTGCACATAAACCTCCTCTTCCTAGGCCTTGTCCTCTCCTCTTCCTCTTTGCTCTCTATTATTTTGATAGTGGCGATGATTAGAATTATCCCCCTTTGATTCTAATTGCCACTAGAGTCACCATTCTTATGATTTTCATTTTGGCCTCCATGATACCGTTCACTGGGCTTTCACGACCTCATCCATTTTGTTCTCTCTCAAATTTCTTGTTCAATTTTTCTTATACCTTCAAAGAAAATTGATATGCATTTTCAATAGTAGACAATTCTTACCATTATCCACTCTTCTCTAACACTTGGTGTTAAGCCATTTATGTAACATACAACATTCTCTTTTTTGGCTTTAGAATGATCTTTTTTGGTAAGGGTTCGAAAATATACTTCTATATACTCCTAAACCTATCTTCTTACTTGCTTCAATCCTTATATTTTCTTTAGAAAATCATGCTCATAAAAACAAGAATATTGTCTCCAATATTTTCACCATCTGTTCCCATCTTGTTATCTTCTCCAGCTAAACCTCTTTCCACCAAATCTTAGCAAGACTTTTCAACTTGGCCTTTGCGAGTCAAACCCTCTTAGGATCTTCCACTTCTTCATACTCATAATACACTTCCATGTCATTGATCAAATCGATCAACTTTTCTAGATTTTTTTTTTATAGAAAATGTGGCAACTTCAATTTTTCGTCTCTTTACAATCTTGTAAATAAGCTTTAAAAAAATGGCTTCATCAAGATCTCTAGCTATTTCTTGCTCTTCTTCAAGCTATCCTTTTTTAGATCCATTCTTACTTCCATTTCTATCTCTAGTATCAACTTTTATATAACTTCTCTTGCAGTGTTTGCACTTGTCTCAAGAGGGCTCTAAAATCTTCTTCTATAACACCAACAATTCTACTACGAGATTAGAGGGAGATTTTATTGCTTGTTTAGAGATTGTAGCAACTGTCAAATTTCTTTAGGTACACAAATTAGTGTTGCATTGCGCTCTATCTTTGTGAGTCCTTAAAGCTTTGCGATCGTACTTTACAACTATCATTCCCCATGAGTCAGACCAAAGCACAACTTATCACAACCTTCTTCTCGCCCTTGGCTCCAGCTTGAGGTGTGAAGCGATTGTGCAGTTTCTCTAACACAAGCCATTCCAAATCAGTGAGACCCCACAATGGACTTCTTCGCCAACTACACTCCTCTCATAGCACTTAGCTGCACCGCATGGTCCTTGGTAGCCGCCAACCATATCAGTTGCTGTTGGATTTTTTCTCTTTGAAGACAGATACCTAATCTTTTATGTGATGTCTCATGCTTTCTTCTTCATTTTTTGTGCTTGCTCTTTTGTGGACATTGTTTGGTGCTCTGTTTGTCTGCTATCTTCTTGGTTGTAAGCTTCCAGTCCCATAGACCTAAGTTGTGGTCTTTTGTTGGACATCAATAAAATTATCTTATCTTATCTGTTCCTTCATGGAGGTATTTGCCCACACTTATTTGTTAGACCAACAACCACATTCCTAATGCAAACTTCTTGACGTTTGAAGATTTGTCTACACACTCAGGAACTTCAACTTTGATAGCACTTGATGAACATTACTCTCCATACTAATCCAAACACACACAATACAATAATAGAATAAACAAAATATTGTCAGACCCGAGTAATTGCAAGAACATAGACACTTGTCATCTCATATCTTCAATTAAATGATATTATAAAATTAATAAAGATAACATGCTAAAACCACATGGGCATTTTCATGACAATAATCTGCATGTCGAAGCCACCATATGCACCTTTAGATTTGCCCGTGATAACTCCTATCTATTTTCTTTATATCGTGAAGTTTAAGTGTCCTTATAAGTTTTTGGAGATTGTAAGCCATCCTCCTTTTTGTAGGTTGACCAACTTTATTTTATTTTTTATTATACTGCAATATACTGAGAATATGCCCCAATTATGGTTTGATGCTCATTCAAGTATTTGAATAGATTTTAGTCCTAAAGCAACACAACTTTTAGATGCCATATCTATGAGTTGAACACCTAATTGTTTATTATAATCACTTCTTGAAAAGCTCTCAAAGCATCTACAATTAGGATTAGTGAAACATAGTTTCAAAGAAGTTTTACAACCTTTCAAGGCCTCTAAGGTCTCCAAATATGAGTTTAATTTTGTATTACCCATTCAAAACAAACAAGTGAATATTTTGAACAACAAATTTGATGTTAGCATGAAACTTCATTGACATACTTATTTATCTTAAATGAACCTCTAGGAAAAGAAAATAGAATAATATATGTTGAAATGAATAACTCACTAAAAATAGTAAACTTTCCAAAACTAGTAATCCTTCTCAAAATAGTTCTTATTGAAAAATTAGATAATATTTTTCGATAATATAAGATTGCTCTTACACCATAAATGCTTGCAATCATTATTTATCTTTATTATATGATTTTATCTAACTTGTCTTAGTTAATACATTTTTAAATCTTGAAATATAATTGTTCGATAAAGCTTTAATATTGTTACAAATAGTCCTTTTAAAATATGTTAAACAAATTTTTCCTTAAAATAATGAAATTTAAACTGAAAATCGATCCTACAATGTTATTTTTTTAATGTAGATTTTATCCCACAAGCTATATATTGTGATAGAAATATGTGGACAACCTAGGAAATTGATAGTAGATCATAACATTTTTAGGTTGTCACTATTTTATTGCTTTCCATATAGATTTATTTTTTTGTGGATTGCCATTCTTGTGCTTGTGATAGGTTAGATAAACTTGACAATTGCACATGGTTAATAATTATCAATATGTTGTTCCAATTAGATTGACGAATTAATTTTATTAGTTATCCATATGCAACGGTATGCCATAGAAAAGGATGACATATCATCATTACAAATTTATTTTAAAAAACAAGGAGTTTGGCTATATTATTTTAAGTAATTGATTATGATTAGTTATCATTTATGAATTTATAAAATTTATATGAAAATAGATCAACGAAGTAGACAATATCTAGACTACTTTTTATTATTGAAGAGAGATTTCAAAATAAATTCGAAGATTTTTATTCTAAAGTTTGTACTATGAAAATGGTTTGTTTGTATTGAAGAGAAGAAGATGGTAAGAAGCAAACCACTTTTTATGGGAAACACTATTTTAGTATTGAAAAATAATGTGATGTACAAAAATATCTTAAAACCTCATGTCTAAATAACTATTTTATAGTAATATTTTAATAAATTGACTAAAGATTTTTAAGTTTGTTATTTGACATTATTTTTTGATCAACTTTCAAAATAATAATAATCTTCGAAATTCAAGTGCATTAAGTTTTTCATTAATAATAGTTTTGTTTAGTACTTTTCTAATTTAACTTAATTTGCTGAAGTATATTTTATGAAAACAAATTATCTACCAATATTTCTATATGGTATATTATATAGGTAAATGTGATAAAATTGTAGTTCAATTTTAAGTTCTAATGTATCTTTGATGACATCATCTTATTATGCATGTTTCTAATTATATGAATATATTTATAATTAAGTAATTTTATTATTTCTTAGTTGTACACGTTCAACACCAAAGCTCTTAGAACACAAATATTTTCAATTTGTTAGTCATAATTAATGTTGAATGTATTAGATCTTTAATTTATTTTAATATTAGTTTCTCTAGTTAAATAAGGTATAGTTATGAAGTTATGCTTTTTTATTCATAATTTTTTTTCTCATTTAAACAAATTGATAGAAGCATAGTAGAGAAGTGACATAATGACAATTAGATGGTTCTGGTTGTGTTATCAAGTTGTTGGCAATAGTTCAATTAATGTCAAAGGTTATACTTCTACAAAATTCATCTCTATTCAATTTATAACTCTAATGAACAATATTCATTTATTATAGAAAGTAATTTTTTATTTTGATGCATGCATTCTAAACCTCTAAATTATTTATTAGAAGAGCAACAATTTCATATTTTACAATCACTTATGAATATCAAAGGCTCATATGACAAGGTTAACTATCATACATATTATAATTACAGTTCCCTCACATTGATTAGAGTTCAATTCTTGTAGCTATCATGTGTTTGATAATCTTCATCATTTCTATATTGATATTAAGGTGTCGATAATTGAGAAACTATCAATAAGAAAATAGGTTTTGCAACCATTAGAGTAAAAATAGACAATAGTTAAGAGTTTGTGGTATAATGGTTACAAAAATATCAAGCCATTGAGCATACAACATGAGATCCTTTCAAGGCTTCAAGTCATTCATTGTGGCATATAGAATCATTTTCTATGGGTTCCATGTCTAAGGTAGAACCAAAATAAAGTTCATTATGATAAGACTAGTTTTGATGGCTTCAATGCAGTCACCTAGAATTTTTCTTATTTCAAGGCACAAAAATTATTACAGTTAAAAGTCAATAATTAATTGCAGGTCTTGGTTGTCATGGGTACAACTGCATATGACTAGAATCAAGTGGAATACAAAGATTGCTTTTAGTACTAAAATGAATTTGATGTAATGGTAAAAGTCATGTTGTAGGCACCTAGCTAGTGCCTAGTTCAAATCTTCTTTGATCTTGATCTCCTAACACATACAATGCTGTTTGAAATAATAAATGAATCTACAAGAAATGTCTTTATTTACTCGCACAAGACCTAAAATTGCATAAAGACAAATTGTGTTTGACATTACATTGTTTTGTATCCATATGGGTTGATGAAAATAATTGCAAAATTGATGTAAAGCTAGTCTAAAAAACAAAAAATACATGGAATTCTTGGTTGAAAGAAAATTCCAATTTCTATTACAAATTTGAGCCTATTGGATCCAGTTTGAGCACACAAATTTTTATTTACAACTTCTAATCTCCAAAAAGAAGAAACTACAAGTAGCCTTCAAATTAGTAGCCTTCAAATTTGAGGATTTGTCATCTCCCTTCTTCACCTTCAAAACCCTTCAAATTATTAATTCTAGAAATGAAAAGATGAATGTTGAAGCTACTAAACTCCATTTAAGTCACCTCCAAATATAGTTTAGTGGCTTCAAGTTAAACATCTTGATGCAAGAGCATCCAAGGATCAACCTTGTTGACTTAGTTGTGGGATTTGGTCGAGATTTACTTTTGAGGGTCATAACTTTTGACTCAAATGTGGGTTCTAGTGGCTTCAAGTTAAACATCTTGATGTAGGAGCATCGAAGGATCAAGGCTGTTGACTTAGTTGTGGGTTTTCGTCAAGATTTATTTTCGAGGGTCATAACTTTTGACTCGAATGTGGGTTTTGATTGAAATTTTATAGGTAGTTGTGTGAGGAGGAGCTATTTGGATTGCTAATGAGATGAGCTCTATTGGTGGTCATTTCAACATTTTTTCGGGAGCCTAAAATATCTTGGCCTTTGAAATTGGATTTTTGCGTTTTTCTTCTAGTTTTTTAGAAGTTGTTTTTGTAATAAATTCAAAATAATATTCTTGATTTTGGAAGATTAATGGGAAATTCATCTTGCCTTAGTTGGGGGTTTTTCTTGGAAATAATCAAGATTCGTAGGATGGGTTTTAAAATTTCCAAAAATGGGAAAATTGGTTTTTTCCAAAAAATTGCCAATTATGGTAATTTTTGAAATTGTAATGCGTAGTTGTTTTTCTTTCATTTAGAGGAGAGTAGATTTGGAAAAGCTTAATGAAGAAATTGACATTCTGAAACTTTTGTGTTGTGTAATTTTCTAAGTTATTGTTTTGAAGGGTTTGGGCTGCATCATTTAGTATCAGAGTAGGAAGATGGGTGGGAGAGGAAGAGGAAGAGGAAGAGAAGGTGTCACTCAAATGCAAAGATTTATGTTGGATATGCAGAGGCAGATTGAACGTCTGAATAAGCGAATGGATAATCAAGGAATACTAGTAGTACAAGGAGAGAACGAATCATATGAAGGAGGAAATCAAAGAGGTGTTAATCAAAATGAAGAAAATGAAGAATACTTGGAAGAGTTGAGCTATGAAGATAGAGTACTTCTGGCTTTAGATGGTAAAAATGAAGGGATCAAGATCGAAGTATTAGACTATTTTGTTAGTCTTAAGCTAGAAGAGTTGATAGACTAACTATACGAGATGGGGATTTTTTTTGAGTGGAAGCCCATGGCAGAGGAAAAGAAGATGAAGTTTGCATGCACAAAATTAAAAGGACATGTAATGATATGGTGGGATTGCCTCCGAAAGGAATGAACTAGAAAGGAAAAGAAAAAGACTAAGACATGGAGCGAGACAGAGAAAAGGCTGAAAGGAAATTCTTACCCATGGATTTTTCAGAGACCCTCTTTCGCAGATTCCAAAATTTGAAGCAAAACTTGTCTTCAGTGCAAGACTATGCAAATGAATTCTACAAGCTATCTATGTGCATAGAGCATCATGAAAATAATGAGCAGATGGCTGCTAGATATATGAATGGCGTAAAATTCTCTATCCAAGATGAATTGAGCATGCATCGTGTTGAAAGTATGGAGGAAGCCTACCAATTAGCTCTAAAGGCTGAAGAAAAGCAAAATAGACAATATATCCAGAGGAATAGAGGTGGTCAAAGGGGTACCTCAACTCCATTTTGGAGAGGTTCTAATAATGGTCAGGGAGAGTCTTTTCAAGGGTTTGAAAAAAAATATAGACACTAGGCAAGATCCTCCAAATCAAGAAAGAGGAAGGGGGTTTTAGCGAGATCGAGGCTACAGAAGCGGAAGAGGTCGGGAAACCCAGAGAAGACCTCTCACTTGTTTTAGGTGTGGAGGACACAAGGCCTTCGAGTGTCCAATTTTAACATGCAAGATAGAAATCAAGGAGGGCCATCCAGAGTGAACCTAGCCCAAGATGACAATGAAATCTCCAAACAAGAAGTGTCTCTGGATATCAGAGAAAGTCTCATGATGAGGAGGACAATGATTATTCTAGCCAAGGAGGATGTAGAGGAGAAAGGCATTGGTGATTCATGGCTTAGAACCAACATATTTCGGACAATGTATAGCTTGGGAGGAAAGGTATGTCAAGTGATTATTGATGGATATAGTTGTGAGAATATGGTTTCTAAAAAAATGGTGGAGAAACTAAACCTCCAGTGTGAAAAGAACCCTCATCCTTATTAGATTGCATGGTTTAAAAAGGGAAGTGAAGTCACAATAGATAAGAGGTGCCTTGTTAAATTTTCCATAGGAAAGGTCTACAAGGATGAGCTACAGTGTGATGTGATTATGATGGATGCATGCCATGTCCTCTTGGGTTGTCCCTGGAGTATGCCAGAAAGGTTATTCATAATGGGGAAAATAATAGTTACACCTTTTGGAAGGATGGATCTAAGGTAATCTTATTACCTCTTAGGAGTAATGGAAAAATTGAAAGTTTTCTATCTGAAAAAGAACTTGTCAAGGAGATAAAAGTAATAGGGTGTTGTTATGCATTGGTAGTCCAAAAGGGGAAAGAGGAAGACTTGATTATACCACCAGAAGCAGTTGAGGCAAGAAGAATATTTAGATGTTATTCTAGAAGAGTTACCTAATGGACTTCCCCCAAAACGAGATATCCAACATCATATTGATTTGATTCTAGAAGCAAGTCTTCCCAATCAAACGACATACATAATGAGTCTGACATAAAATGCAAAATTGGACAAATAGGTGACTAAGCTCATAAAAAAAGGTTTAGTGCAGGAAAGGATGAGCCCCTATGCTGTCCCAACATTGTTAACCCCAAAGAAAGGTGGAACGTGGAGAATGTGCACAAGCAGTCAAGCTATCAATAGGATAACCATCACATATCATTTTCCTATCCCACATTTGGATGACATAATGGATGTTCTTGCTGGAGCAACGTATATCTCTAAGATTGATATACATAGTAGGTACCACCATATCGACATCTGAAAGGGGGATGAGTGGAAAATTGCTTTTAAAACTAGGGATGGTTTGTATGAATGGAAGGTTATGCCTTTTGGTTTATCCAACGCACCTAGTACTTTTATGAGACTCATGAAACTATAGTGCGTTCCTACGTTGGTAAGTTTTGTAAGGAAACTTGCAAGAAAGAATATACTCGTTTCCACATAACTCATAATAGATCTGAAATAAATATTTAATTGAAATTCACATGGAAGAGACAATACAACATAGTCAAAAGAAAAGTGACACAAGATATACCTTGGGAAACCCTAGTTGAGGGAAAAACCTAGTCTCCAAAAGCATCCATCACCATGTATTATTCAACAAAAATACCATTGCAATACAACCATGAAAGCCTTCAAAACCATAGCCACAACCAAGAAATCTATGTGAACAAGCATGAACTCATACATCCTATGCTATGCTTCCAACCTTCACAAATGTTCCCTTGGCTAACCTTTCAAGCCTTGTCCCACTCGACTCTTGCTTTTTTTCTTTTGTCTTTTTTCACAACAAATACTCTTGTGGTTGCTTATATAGTAGCAAGTCCCACAAAACCACCAAGTGGTATTACATAAACCATGTGCTAACTAACCCATTGACCCTAAATTTAATATTAAAAATTTAATTTTTTCTTCCAATATTAAAAAATTGCATGAAATATTATCACAATGTTACAATACAATTCATCAATTATATCCCATGAGAATCTTTACATGTTGCACATCCATCTAGGTGCAACATTACATAATAAAATAAAACAATACAATATTAAAATATTATGCAATGTGTGCAACACCCATTATCTCAACAATCTCCCACTTGTTGTATACATTGCATAGGGTCAATCCGTAGCCACATAAATGAACAAGGGGACATTCCCTCATAGCACATCCACCATCATGGATCAAAGTACACTATGTGCTCCATACTAGTACTCACAATAAAATCAAAGTATCCAGCATCTCAAACATAAATGAAGCCACCTTCTATTATGTCACTACCACCAAACATACCTAGAAGCCATCCAAAAAGAAAACCACCCAACCTATCGCATTAGAAGATTATAAAATCATGTACCAACTGAAATGTCAAGCACAACAAACCTAATCCAAAGGTAATCACATGTATCCATAGTTGTCAAAATATCAAAATATCCATAGTTGCAAATACCACCCACAACATGTGCCAAAACCATCAAACTATCCATACCTCAAAAGGTATAACAAGTGAATCTCACATCATCAACATATCCAACCTGTAACTTGCAATCAAAAGCCTCAACAACAATACTTGCTACATATATACCAAGATGCTCCCACTGTAAAAGATAATGTCAAATCTATAACCAATCCACTCACAAAACCTCAAAGAAGTGAATCCATGTAGTCTCAAGGACATCCACAACACATAAACCAATAACTTGCAAGAACAAATCTCATAAAAAGTCTCCAACAGCCTCCCAAGCTCTCCACAACCAATAGAGGAAAGAGATAAAGGAATAACCATGTTATCTCTCACATGACATACATGAGCACAAACCAGTGATCACAATCTCTAACCAATATCAAATCCAATGTAAGAAAAACCAAACATCCAAGAAGATAACCAAGACCAAAGAGAAACCATGCAAATCATAACCTGTATCATGTCCTTCTACATAGACCTCTAGATGCAAATTGTACAATTATGATCTCCTCTATAAATGCCCAACCAAGAAGCCATAACAACACCCAAACCATACCATATAACTAATCTTGGATGTAAGCCTCTCACAAGAAGATCAAACTCATAAACCATTCCTAATTCAAGGAATATGACCAATATAAAACCATCTCCCAAACCCAACCAACATAACAACATATGCAAATGGAGATAACCAATGTTAAACCATCTTTCAAATGAACCCTCAAGAACTAACTCATGTACTGTAGCGCAAGATCCATATCCATGAAAGACAAGCATAAACTTAATGCACCTAAGAAAAACAATGGGCTATACCTCTCAAGTAGCAAAACTGCCAAGTAGACCAAGAGAGGGGAATGAGAATGCTCATCAAGATATCCAAGGCTCCAACCAAGACTCATCTAAGAACAATCTCTTCTCAAGTCCATATTAGGTGAATGCCTTTTGGACTTCTTGTTGAAACCATCAACCGTCCCAACAAATAATTCTCTAATCCAAGAGAAACTAACATCACCATCATCTCTAAGTATTCATGAGCATCTGTAACCAATCAATCCGTGCCAACTCCAAATGCAACATAGCAATATCATGAAGTATCCAACTTATGATCAATGTACTCAATACCAAGAAACTAAACCAAGATCGTTGTCAAAGTTCCAACCATGGCCTCAAGAACATAAACATGACAACATGATCTAACCATCTCAACCAAAGAGATAACATGTTTCATTTGAGCATACTATAACATGTCATAATTTTAAATGCGTATCAAGAGTATATCATGACATAATAATGAAACCATCCTCACACCAAGAATAACATGTCAAATGCAAGCATAAACCACACATTTACCAAGAACCCCATTAGTCCTCAAGATGCAACCATCTCCACATACCATGAAGAAAATCATCTCCACATACCATGAAGAACCATCTCCACACACCATGAGGATAACCAAAAACCTCACGAGTCCTCAAGATCTAACTATTTTCACACACGATGAAGATAACCAAGAGCACCATGCAAATGTCAAAGACACTTCTGCAGCAACAAGATCTAAGACAAACCTCCAACATCTGCAAACACTCAATAAATATATCAATACCAATAACTCCCACTCAACTGTGGTACCAAGTCACCTATGGCATCATAAAATTCATCTCATACATGAAGATCCTCCATGTCTACACTCACACAACCAAAGTGTTAGTACCAAGTGAAACCAAGATCTCCAAACCAAAAAGATACAAATCAAACTAGGAACTAATCATGCACTATCACCTCATCATCGTCACAAGCTCCTACTAAACCATATATCCAAGCTATCTGTGACATCATGATGAAAACAAACCATCCTCTAACCATGAGAATCAACCAAGGCATCAAACTATCAAAGAACTCAAAGTGCACATCATGAGCTCCTCAAAAGAAACCAAATTAGAATTTCAAGCTAATGAACATCACTGATGTATCTGTATATCCAATCAGGTCATGCCAAAATCTATGGCACCGTGATCACATTTATGAACCGAGCATCTAACTCTCAATGTGTCCAACCTGTCAGCATAAAATAATCAACCATAATCCTCCACCATGACTATATCTTGTAACAACATCTCATCTCTTGTACATGAATTTTTTTTAGCAAATCATGTGACTTAGGGCATAAACAACTCAAATCCAACCGACTAATCTGAATATGCATCAATAATGAAAGATCACTAGGAAAGACAACTCATATCCAAGCTATAAATGCAACCTATAAGTATAGACTCCTTACAACATTGCACAACTTGTAGATCGAACAAGTTATCATACATATCGAAATCAAACACTGATAATCATATCATCATGAGACCAATCTGAAATATGAACTGAGTATACAATGACATCAAATCTTAAATCTCCAAATATACAATGTCATAAACTCACAATGCTACCATAGTCAATATATATCATAAACTGTTCAGAATAATATATCACTAAATAAACCATGCCAAACCTGTAGCAAATATGAACCAATGTGTAGAGTTCTCCAAGAGCTTTCCGTTGACTACTTGAAGTCCAAAATCTGACTCCGTATGCCCAAGTTATGCCCTAGTCTGTGCTCAAAATAAATAACATCTGATTTTCAGGCTCTTAAAACCTAACAAAATCTCAAAATCACAGAACCAAACCTACACCAAGTTGTAATGCTTTGAATTAGCTTTCAAATGCCTATAACAAGTCTGAAATACGATATCTTGAGAGAAAGTTATGGTCATTTTATTAAGTCAGTCTTTTTACTATTTTCATTGCAAGATTTTTTTTTTTTTTTTTTGACGAAAATTCTGATAGGATTAAATTTGACGGCCATCATGGGCTTAAACTAAAAAAATCTTTCATTTTTTCTGAACATGGCCAAACTAGGGCATATTATATATCAAAATTATTGAAAATGTCATCCTAGATTTAATGGCAAGGTCTTTTTTCCCTAGGAGGTCATTTTTGCAAGCTCCCCCTAAAGCTGTCATTTGAATGAAACATCTAAAAAAAATCCATTTGTCCAACAATTTTACATGCCCAAAATCTACCAATATCCTATCATAACAACAAATCCAAAACTCTTATATATGTAATAAGCAACTCATATATCTTGTCCTTTCTTTTATCCTCTCATGCATTTGCATGGATTCAACCTAGGATTACAATAACAAAACTATAGCTCTGATACCACTTGTAAAGAAACTTGCAAGAAAGAATATAATCATTTCCACATAACCCATAATAGATCAAAAATAAATATGTAATTGAACTTCACATGCAAGAGAATAGACAACATACCTAGAAAAAATGTGACACAAGATATACCCTAAGAAACCCTCATTGAGGGAAAACCTAGCCTCCAAAAGCATCTATCACCATGTATTATTTAACAAAAATACCATTGCAATACAACCATGAAAGCCTTCAAAGCCATGGCCACAATCGAGCAATCTATGTGAACAAACATGAATCCACACATCCCATGCCACACTTCCAACCTTCACAAATGCTCCCTTACCTAACTTGTCAAGCCTTGTCCCACTCGATTCTTGCTTTTTCCCTTTTGTCTTCTCACACAACAACTACCCTTGTGGCTGCTTATATAGTAGCAAGTCCTGCAAAACCACCAAGTGGTACTACATAAACCATGTGCTACTTAAACCCATTGACCCCACATTTAATATTGGAAATTTAATTCTTTTTTCCAATATTAAATAATTAAATGAAATATTATCACAATGTTACAATACAACTCATCAAGTATATCCCATGAAAATCTTTACAAGTTCCTCGTCCATCTAGGTGCAACATTACATAATAAAATAAAATAATAAAATATAACAATACTATGCAATATGTGCAACACCCATTATCTCAACAAGTTTTTAGTAGTTTATTTTGTTGATATACTGATTTTTAGCAAGGGAAGGGAAGAAAATGTACAAAACCTAAGAATCATATTGGGGTATTGAGAAGAGAAACTCTATGCTAATCTAAAGAAGTGTAGGTTAATCTAAGAAAGCTTGATTTTTCTAGGGTTTGTCATTTTTGCAAATGGTGTCAAGATGGATCCAAAGAAAGTTCAAGCCATTCTTGAATTTTGTAGTCCATGTAGTATCATTGAGGTGAGAAGTTTTCATAGCCTGGCTACTTTCTATAGAAAGTTCATTTGTAATTTTAGCAACATTGTATCACCTATGATAGACTGCACTAGGGGTCGGGAGTTTTCATGGACCAAAGAGGTTGAAGAGAGTTTCCAATGCCTAAAGAAGAAGGTGACTGAAGCTCCAATACCCGCCCTACTAGATTTTGATAAAGTATTTGAAGTGGATTGTGATGCCTCACATGTGGGCATTAGCATTGTACTTAGTCAAGAAGGTAGGCCCATTACCTTTTTAGTGAAAAATTGAATGATGTGTGAAAAAAAATTCTACATATGATATAAAATTCCATGCAATTGTGCAAGCTTTGAGACATTGGAAGCATTATCTAGTAGCCAAATAATTTGTGTTGTTTATAGACCATATTGCTCTGAAATACATTAAGACACCAAATAAATTGAACACTAGACATGCAAAATAGCTCTCTTTCATATAGGGGTTTACTTTTGTTCTAAAGCATAAATCAATAAAAAAAAATCAAGTTGTAGATGCCTTGAGTAGGCGAGTTGTTCTTCTGACCATAATGGAAACAAAAGTGGTTGGCTTTGATGCAATCAAAGACTTGTATGGATCTAATAGTGACTTTTGGGAAATTGTTGATTAGTTGAAGAATCTAGTACTTGGGTGCACAAACATTATTCAAGGTGATTATCTTATGCAAGATGGTTATTTGAAGAGAGTATCCTTCAACAACATTGTAGCACTTGTGATAGACCACACTACGTGTCAGGAGTTTTCATGGACCAAAGAGGCTAAAGAGAGTTTGCAATACTTAAAGAAGGTCACTGAAGCTTCAATACTTGCCCTACCAAATTTTGATAAAGTGTTTGATGTGGACTATGATGCCTCACATGTGGGCACTGGTGTTGTACTCAGTCAAGAAGGTAGGCCCATTGCCTTTTTTGTGAAAATTCGAATGATTTGTGAAAGAAATATTCTACATATGATATAAAATTCCATGCAATTGTGCTAGCTTTGAGACATTGGAAGCATTATCTAGTAGCTAAAGAATTTGTGTTGTTTACCAACCATATTGCTCTGAAATACTTGAAGACACAACAAAAATTGAACACTAGACATGCAAAATGGATCTCCTTCCTACAGGGGTTTACTTTTGTTCTGAAGCATAAATCAAGGCAACAGAATCAAGTTTCAGATGCCTTGAGCAGGTGAGTTATTCTTCTAACCATCATGGAAACAAAAGTGGTTGGCTTTGATGCAATAAAAGACTTGTATGAATATGATGGTGACTTTTGGGCAATTGTTGATCAGTTGAAGAATCTAGTACTTAGGTACACAGACACTATTCAAGGTGAGTATCTTATGCAAGATGATTATTTATTCAAGGGGAAGCAGTTGTACGTTCCTGTAGGCTCAATGCAAGAAAATATTATTACCATATTTCATAGTAGTGGTATGGTTAGGCATTTTGGGAAGGATAAACCAATAGCTTTGGTAGTAGATAAGTACTACTGGCCAAAGATGAAGCAAGATATCACCAGGTTTGCGAAAGGTGTTGAATTTGTCAAGTAGCCAAAGGGCACTCCTAGAACACCGGATTGTACATGCCATTACCAAAACTAGTAGGGTTGTGGATAGACTTGAGTATGTATTTTGTATTGGGACTGCCACATACAAAATGAGGTAATGACTCTATCTTTGTAGTTGTGGACATATTCTAAAAAATGGCTCATTTCATTTCTTGTAAGAAAACTAGTGATGCCACTAGGGTTGCCGAGTTATTCTTTTTTGAAATAGTTAGATTGCATGGGGTTCCAAGAGCAATCACCTCTGATCGAGATAGTAAGTTCTTGAGTCATTTCTAGAGGACCTTATGGAAGATAAGATAAGATAAGATAAGACAATTATATTAATGTCCAACAAAAGACCACAACGTGGGTCTATGGGACTGGAAGCTTACACCAAGAAGAAAGTAGATAAACCGAGCACCTAACAGTGTCCAAAAAAGAATAAGTACAACAAAAGAAGAAGTAGGAGACATCACATAAAATATTAGGTATTTGTCCTCATAGGAAAAAAGTCCAAAAATGACTGATTTGTGTAGTTACCAGACACCCTGTGATGAAGTTGAGTGCTATGAGAGGAGTGTCTCTATTGAAGAGATCCCCTGTGGGGTCTCACAGATCTAGGATGACCCGTGTTAGGGAAATTGTATGGTCGCTTCACACCTTGAGCCAGAGTTAAGGGTGAGAAGAAGGTTGTAATAAGTTGTACCTGGGTCTGACTCCTAGAAAATGAAAGCTATAAAGTATGGTCATGAAGTTGTAAGGACTTGCTGAGATAGAGCACAATGCAAAGTTGATCTGTGTACCTAAAAAAAATTGAGAGGGATCTGCAATCTCTAAACATACCATAAAATCTCCCTTTAATCTCATAGTATATGGGGCATTTGAAAAGGAAATGGATCTTAGATTCTACCTTTGCTAAGGTATAAAGTCTACACAACCGGTTCTCTTTAGCAATATGGTGATCAACCTAGATCTATAGTTTGTGCAAGCCCACCCTAAAGGAACCAAGGGAGATATGTAGGGCGTGTGTCTAGTATTTGTGTAAGTACTCAGGGTGTACAATAATCCCATCCTGAATATCTAAGAAGTGCTCAACGTAGAAAGCCATCCTCGGACGTAGTCCCCCTAGAGGATCCACCTAGGTCCATATGATATACTTCCTATAAATGTCAAGTCTGACATGCCCATTCAACTCTTGCCAAGAAGGGAGTAGATGAGCAGGAGCATCCAATGAGAACTAGTAGGGAGGGAGACGGTCAATGTTGATTCCAACTGAACTCAATAGGATAGTAGCTTGAGCATACCAATAGTGGGTTCTAGTGGCTGGATCAAAGTCTGTAATAGCAACTAAGGAGTAATGGGCTAAATAAGGGTATTTGTGTTGGCCTTCAGCCAAATTTGCAAAGCCACAAAGACAATGGAGAAATCAGATCATGTCAAAAATGGCTATGAGCCTGAATGGGTGAGCTCCAAACTCTGCCAACATAATACTGTGGGGGGTAGATCTATGACATCTGATAATCCGATGGAGGAGCAGAGTCTAGGTAGGCTCAATCATGGCCCAATATGAGTCTAAGAGGGAAGGACCCCATGCCACCAAACCATAGAGCCACATGGGTCTTACTAAGGAATCCAGGAGGGATAGCTTAGACCATGTGTCTTGAAAGTGAGGTTTAAAGCATTGTCTCTTGAGCATGGAAAGGGAACCCAACTCTTTACTTATCTGAGGCTAAATGATTGGTCTCAAGCTGAAACAAGATTTGAAAAACTTAACCTCAAGGTATGTGTAAGACGATGTAATCTCAACTTCTTGACCCTAGAGGTGAAAGTGGAGATTTGAGGTCTTCAGATTGTTGAAGAACATAACCCAAGTCTTTTCAAGGTTCACAACCAACTGTCTCATGTCTCAAAAAGATGCAAGTCTATCCAAAAGCCTCTAAAGACCCTCAAGAGAAGAGGCAATAAGAACCACATCATCAACAAAGAGAAGGATGGAGATCATCACCTGGTGTAGATGACAATCATCACGCGGAAGCAAGGAGTCACTGAGAAAAAACTCAAGCTCATCAATGTAGATCCCGAACAAGGTGGGCAAGAGGTGGCAACCCTGCTTCACCCCAATGGTGCTCTGTATAGGGTCGGAGACGCCCTCTATGGTCTTGAGTCTACCAATCATTGTCTCATATAACCTCATGATAGTCATTAGTAAGATCTCATAAATACCAATATCTCTCATTCTTTGAAAAAATGCCGCTCTAGGGATGAAATCAAAAGCTTTATCAAAATCCACAAAATAGTAGTAGATTTTTTTTGAGTGGTGCCGAGCCTCCTCGATAATAGCCAATAGTGTAAAGATATGATCCATGGTCTGGTAGTCTGCCTTGAATCCTGCTTGACCCTTAGCCCTACAATTCCTCCTATCAAGCGCATTGGATAAGATAGCATTCAATGTTGTAGCATAAAGTTTGGCAAATGCATGCCCAATCATGATGGTCCTATAGTCTTGACCATGAGTCTAGAAAATCAAAACAAAGCACTCTATTAAAGACTATAGAGAGTCATGCCCGTGGTACTGAGCTTGAAGAGCTTAGCCTAAAAACCCTCCTCATCAGCTGCCTTGCTGCATCTTATAAGTTTGATGGCCTCACAAATGCTGGAGGTGGAGAATAAATGACAATGCGGAAGTGGGTTGGGAAGGGGAGTGAGTTGACCCAGGATGTCATATAAAGTGGAGACATGGGAGGCAAGGCGAGAAAGGTCGGGGGTGGATTGGAGTTGGCTATGCCAGGGGAACATGATGTGCCAAAACAACTTGGGACACTGAATAAACCTGTCACAGAGGGATTTGTCCTGTGAAGCAATAAATAATCATTTCTTATGGCAAAGAAAGCGTTTGTAAGAGTCGTAAATTGGTGAAAGTGGGGGAATGGGTATCAAAGTTATAATTTGGTAGTGCTTCTCATCCATAAACTGATGGAGAAATATAAGTTGTCAATCATAGTTTGGATAATTTGTTGTGATGTATTGTTGGAGAGAATCCCAAACAATGGGATTTGACATTGCCTCAGACAAAATTTGCTTATAAAAGCTTAGTGAATAGGTCAATTGGTAAGTCACCATTTCAAGTTGTTTATGGTCGTAATCCTCAGTGTGTTCTCAACTTGGTGCAACTTCCCTTGGGTGATAGAGTCAGTGGCAATGAAGAAGCCTTTGTAGAAAAGCTCTACTAGTTGCAGGAAGATGCGAGACAAAAGTTATGGGACAACAATGAGCAGTACAAAGCTTCCACATATGCTACTAGAAGGTATTAGGTTTTTAGTGTAGGTGATCTAGTGATGGTTTATCTTAGAAAAGAGAGGTTTCCTGCTTGGACTTATCATAAATTGAAATATAAGAAAATTGGTCCCTACAAGATTCTGAAGAAGATAAATGCTAATACTTATGAGGTAGAGCTTCTCAGTGGTCTTGATATATCTTATGTGTTTAATATTTCTGATTCATATACTTTCCATGGTGATGATGCCTCTATTGAAAATGAGGATGCAATAGACTAGACAAACACTATTCCCATTAAGAAAAAGGAAAAGGTTGCACAGATTCTAGACAAGAAAACTATTTAGACTCGCTAGGGTGACTACAATAGATATCTCATGCAATGGGAAGGGGTGGCACTGACAGATAATACTTGGACTACAAAATGGGATTTGTAGAAGCTCGATGAGCCTAAATGGAAGTAGTTTGAGAACCAGAATTTGCAGGAGTTGCGTTCTTGGGGAGAATGATGCAAGAGCATCTGAGAATCAAGGCTGTTGACTTAGATGTGGGTTTTAGTCAAGATTTACTTTTGAGGGTCATAACTTTTGACTCGGATGTGGGTTTTGGCTGAAATTTTACAGGCAATTGCATGAGGAGGAGCTATTTGGATTGCCGATGAGCTCAGCTCTAATGGTGGTCATTTTGACATTTTTTCGGGAGCCAAAAATATCATCTTGGCCTCCAAAATTAGATTTTCAATTTTTTTTTCAGTGTTTTCGAAAGTTGTTTTTGTAATAAATCCAAAATCATATTCTTGATTTCGTAGATTAGTTGGCAATTCATCTTGCCTTAGTTGGGGGCTTTTCTTGGGAAAAATCAGGATTTGTAGGATGAGTTTTGAAAATTACCAAAAATGAAAAAATCCATTTTCCCCAAAAATTTGCCAAATATGATAATTTTTGAAAGTGTAGTAAGTAGTTTTTTTTCTTTCATTGTAGAGGAGAGTAGAGTTGGAAAAGTTTAATGAAAAATCTGGCATTCTAAAACTTCTATGTTTTGTAATTTTTTGAATTATTGTTTTGAAGTGTTTCGACTGCATCACATCTTGCTAAAACCGAGAGAGGAGCTTGTCTCCATTTAGAAATTGCATTAAAAGACAATTGATGTATTTCCAACTGAACTTGTATACCTGCCAATAATATTAGTTAACTAGACCAATCACTCTACTCAACATGACCATTGGTTAGAAAGCAATAAACAACTCATTCTTGCATCCATATTGAATTTATATCGTTTGGGAGGGAAATTATTACAATGTAATACTCCCAAAAGATCGCACTCGAAAAGATATATTTGAGGTTTGGAATAGAATACAGTAAAATCATATTCGAGTCACCTAGCTAAATTTGCTTCCTAAACTAATGATTATATCGATTAAATAAACATTATTATAATTTATTTATAAGATGCAAAAATGCTTATCGAAATAAAAAACAATTAGATTCAATACATATTTGGCTGATGCGAATAGCCCAATTTAAAATATATGAAAATGAGTTTATCTTATATTCGATTTCTTGAAACAGACTTGGGTTTACGTTTTCTAGCTCCATCATATGCACCGGTTTCACTGTGAGTTGTAGAAAGATTTGCAAATGTAGGCTGAATTTGGTCATCTAGTAAGTTATTTCATCATAAATAAGTTAACTATAATTGCGTGACATTCCAAATAAATTGTTTGTTTATTTCAGTATGAATAAAATCAAAGTCATCTTATGCAGTGTGCATTTACTCACAGTCTAAAAACCCATATTAACTTCAGATCTTCAATTGACATAGAAGAGAGACAAAAATCCTAACGATATTATGAACTTGGAAACCCTCGATATTTAAAACATTTCATTTTATTCGTTATAAAAGAATACTAAGGATATTCGATGGTGTGGAGAACTCCATGAAGTTCCATTATATTTACATTGCTTTTGTGATACGAAGACTCTGGAGAATTTACTTGGTGAAAATCAATATCACAAAACTTGCAGGTACATATGGAAAGCACAAAGCTTGCAACAAATATATATTTTTAGAAAGAAAGAGAAGAGTACATGGATATATTTTCTTGTATGTGATTTCATCCCCTCCCCATCTTAATGTTAAAATATTGCATCTTTTTAAACTTAAAACAAACCAACAAAAGACTAAAACCAATCTATAACCCCTAACATTCCTCTAACTTTCTATGCATTTGCTAAATAATTGGATTTAGAGGATTGTAAATATCTTAATGTAAAAATATTGCATCTTTTTAACCATACAAACAAACCTATAAAAAACTGAAACCAATCTGTAACAAATCTATATATTTAAGATTTAGACCAAACAATAACCCTAGTGTTCCTCTAACTCCATGTGCATTTGCTAAATAACTGGATTGAGGAACCTCTATCTTATTGATCTACCATATCACATAAGACTTAAATAGTCAAAAGATAGAATGTACCGACATAATCACTTAATGAGCCATTTTGGTGAGGAAAATACAAGAAGTCTTAACACTTTCAAATTAGAAATGATAAATTCTTAAACAATCATCATATTTTAACTTCAACTCCGAGGAGTATTTCTTGGACTCTCGTCAAATGAGAGTAAAGAGACTTGTATTTAAGCTGATAAAATATCATGAATTTGATAAATAGTGAAAATCGAGGTACTTTAAAATATAAAAGGGAACTCTTAGGTTGTAATGTTTACCTACAGAACTTGAATTTTGAGTAGGTGTAGAATAGATATATAGGGTCCTCAGTAAAAGCCAACTATTATTTTTATCATCTAATGTGGTGTTTTGATTAAGTAAATTTTTTTTTTGAAAGGACCTAAAACCTTGTACAAAGGGACAATAAAGATATAACAATGAGAATCTTAAAATAATTATGAAGAACCACTTGACAAACTAGAGGGACACACTAATATTCCCAACATGGGGGCAAACAACCCAAGTTAAACATAAACCATCAAGATTTACATTTTGGTCCCTTCTTTTGAGAATGTAAAGCCATACCAAATGAAAGTTTGGAGGACTTTCCTTTTTTCCTTTTAACTGAATTCTAACCATCCTCCACCTTCTCCGCAACTTTTTGCCAATCCCCACTAACCCCCAAAATCCCCACAATTGAAAAGCCAACAACATTGTTCTAGAAAGAGTCAACAATAGAAGGGACAACAACAAAATTTTGACTCAAAGTAGGCAAAGGGTTCGAAACCGCAGAGCTAGTAGGAGACAGATCATCAACAATACTTTGAGTCAAAACTGTAGTAGGGACAACATGCGTAGCATTAGAGACATCAAGAAAATCCTAATCCAAAGTGAGCTTAGTATGCAAAGAACTATCCAACCCATCCACAACTGAAGCAACTTTCTGAACTGTATAATGATCATCTAAAACCCCCAAACACTAAGAAGGTGATTTTTTCGATTTAACCTTATCAGAGGAGCATCGAGCAACAAGATGGCCTGTATTATGACACTTCCTACATTTGAAAGGAATACCTACATAATTGAGAAGTTGAATCCAAGAACCATTTGAAGAATCCAACTTCATCATAGCATGGAGCCCTTTAGAGATATCCATCTCCACAGGGATGCGAGTATACATTGTCCTAAAGATGTTGGAGGAAACTGAATCAACCATTTAGAAATCCCAAAGGGGTTCCCCCACAGCCTCCAAGACTAAGTTCCGCCATAGGTGAAGGGGAAGATTTGATAATATAACCCAAAGAGGAATCTTATCAAGGGACTCAGTAGTCGGGTTAAATGTTGGATATCAACTTTTGGCCATTAGGGGGAACCGTTCCTTCCAAGAGAAAAACCCTTTGCCACAAGGTAGATCTGAACTAAATTTGAAATGATTGGCTCCCAAAATTTGGAGATCTAAGCATGTAGATCCGAGAGAGAGGGCCAAAAAACCCCTAAAACGAAAGATAATAGTAGTAGAAGAGAAATCATCCACATATGTATTAATCTCATCAACAATTTTTGGTTCAAGCTTAAGCAAAAGCGGCTTACATACAAGAACAGACACAGCCTCATGTCTAGCCATAACCAGATGAGACCCCTTCCTCAAAACCAGAGTATTAATGCTTGCTTCAAAAGCCACCACATATGCACAAGAGATAGCAGATTGGCCTCCCACCACTCAAGAAACAATAGGAAAGGCATCCATAGTAGGAACAATAGTATCAGATCCAACAACCACAATAGGAGGGGGCCCATGAACCTTGACAAAGGGATTAGTAACAACATTTGTTGTAGGGAGCTTGGCTGCAGCACAAGTGGCCATCACACCATGAACTTCCCTCACACCATCGCAAGAACAATGAGCGGGAGTTGAATCATCATGGGCGGGAGGTAGAATTTCAAAAGCACGGGCGGGAGCCATCAGAGCAATCCCAACGTTCCAGATCAAGTGAAGTCAAGTGTTATGACCCCCAAGGCTCTTTTAAAATTTTTGACTCTTGGTTGTTATCTAAAGTTGATGTTGACTATCTAAATTAGACTCAATTAAAAGTGGTGAAATGTTTTTAAGTTTCTTCTTATAATAAATGTGACAAGTGTGTGTGAAATGTAAGTGAAAAATATAATATTTTAAGTTCAATCTATATCGATCTTCTAAGTCATGCTTTGTATCACAATTTCAAGTTTATTGAATGATAGTGGTAACCCATATTGAATATCTAATAGAATACTACAAAATAGCTTTGGACAAATTCTCTTCCAATTTGCATTAAGGAACCCTTGGTTATTGCCTACTTGTCACAATGCACAATAATACTCACACATTATCAGAGTGACTCTTTTTTCTTTTTGTATCGAGTATTCTTTAGTGTAGCATTTAGAGCATCCTACCAATTTCCACTCAGCATAATTGTGCAATGTCATTGATTAAAAGTCCTTTGACAAACAACTAATATCTACCATATTTTCAAACTATTCAATTGCCATTAATTGGACTTGATTTCTTGTCTCTGCATGTGTTATGTTATTAATGAACATATATTCACAAAGGTCCTTTTCTCATTAAAACACATTGTAGATCTTAAGACCTTTGAGTTTTCTACACCCTACTACATGCTCTAATTGACTAGTGTTAACAAAACTTGTCAAAATACCTCAAAGTTCCATTTTTTCGTGAGATCATTATTTTATGATAGAGATCCCAAAACCTACATTGTTAAAAATGAGATAAAATTTATTGAAATTACTTGCCACAATCCTTTTGATAGGGTCGCCAAAATAAGAGTCCTATTCATGGACTAATTATTTTTTGATTTGAGTGCATTTAAGCAAGAAACCTAGGACACCGCTCTAGATGAATAGACAAGAACGAACTAGTTGCATGGAGCTCAAATCTCTAATACTATTTTAAAATAGAATGGAAATCCAATGAATGTTGATCACATTGTAGATTATTTGGTTTTTATAATATTGGGATCACCTAGAGAAGTAATGGCTTGTGAAGTTAGAAGGGCCACAATGTATTTTGTTACCATTGTTATATCAATGGAGAACATGTGATTCACATTCATTTTACCACACCTTGTGCCAACGTGGTCACTATTCTCATGTGGTTACATCTATGTACACAAGTATGAAAGAAAGGTTTTGCATCTTAATGAAATAACTACAATGCCAAATTAAAGAAGATATCATACAATCTCCAATGTTCACTGAGTAGAGTGTTGTCAGTGTTTTGATGTCCGTTGTAGGATTCGTGAGATGATTTAATTTCCTCTTATGGATTATATAGGTCTAGTGGTTGTATTGGTCTTTACCATGTCAATCTTTTGGTGCAACTGTAACAAGACTCACAAGAAGTGGTATCAAAGATTGGTTACACTTTTGAATGTCCTCCATAAGTGACACATGCCTATGACCAATGATGCTGGGGGGGGGGGGGCATTGTTGGTAGTGCGCTAGCATTCCTCAATGATTCATGAAACAATTTAACCTCCTCTTGCTAGTGGTTGTTTTAGGCTTCAAAAGTTGACCTTTTGGTGCAACGAAAACCACACTTGTCACACTAAGTATATCAAATTCTCAGTGAATGATCATTAGTAGATGATGTATTCAAGGTTAGGGGCCCTTGTCAAGTTCAAATCCCATAGCCCAACAACACCATATTAATGGAAAAACAAATTCAATTACTTTATTTCACTTGCAAATAGGAGCACAATAGTTATACATTAATATAATTAAGTCTCAATCTAAGACATTATCATACATCAAAACCAACTTTTAGAATATATGCATTATAAGTCATTGCAAGAAACTATGAATATTACTGTACCATCTTAAATTGAACGCACTCCAATTTAGTGAAGGTTTAGCACCTATTTAATGTGAGATCACCAATCTCTTTGCACCTTTTATTCATTCTTCCCTTTTCGACCCTTTCTCCTAAGTGGAATTGGGGTAAAACCTAATAGATCCTTTTTAAAGATCCTATTTTCATAGCACTAAGCTTGAGCTAGGATCTATCCTTACAAGTCCTTTTCCTTCATCTATCTACTTGAAATCTTCTCTTCACACCATAATGGCTATATCCTAGATTCTACAACTAATTTTGGAGATCTGGGACCTATTCTAGGATCCAAAAAGGATCCCAGAAGAACTTGGTTATTAGGGGCACAGTGCGCCCCTGATGGGCCAATCAAGGGCACAATGTGCCTTTTATTGAGACCTATATTGGGTCTCCTCTTCGGGTCCCATGCCCAAGTATATTTGGCGTGTTAATTCCTAGGGAGGTCAGATTGGAGGAGTTAGTTTGTTCTGAGCTCTATATAAAACCTTCCATTTCTTCCATTTCCATATCTCATCAAAAATTGTCCAAGCATCCACAAGCTTTAGCTTTCAAACCTTCAAGCCTTCATTCAAGTATTCCTCTATTGAAGATCAAGGATTCAAGCAATTGAAGGAGTTTATCTTCAAGATCTTCTTCAATCCATTCAAGGCCTCTTAGCGCATCTTCTATACTCATTCATCTTCATCTTCTTGATCCAAATTAATTGGTGAAGTAAGCACATTGCATTTCATTCAAGAGATCTGACTATTCTAAGGTGAATTCGTATATTTACTTTACTTTCATGCTATTTCAATTATTTTAAATTCAAGGTTAATTCCTAAACCAAGGTGTGACCAAGGCAAACCTTCCATCAACAAAAAAATCCCTTTATTATAGGTTGCAAATATCAAATCAACAAAGTGGTTGCATATCTGAGTCCCCTTTTTGGATTTGTTCGAAACTATGAAATCAAAATTAACATTCAACACAGTTAATTTGGGGTGCACTACACCCTTGATGCTCCATTTCACCCTTAATTATCTAGTTTGCCAAAAGATTTCTAGGTTTTGTTTGCAAAACAGTTTTTAGTCCAGATCGCGGGAATCAATGCTTTTCGAGGACATTTTACAACTCATGTTTCAAGATTTTTAACAATGTATATCATTTCCTCTCTTTCATTTCAGTACACTTCATCATTTCTTTACATATCTTATTTCTACATTGCACATCTAATTAGTTACTCTTTGTATCTCTTGCTAAACTAGAGTTTTAAGAACACTTACATTCTTTCTCCAACCTTACAACCATTAGATCTTTTTTTGCATTAGTGCTCCTTTATCATGCAGTTGGCACTAATCTTCCTAGATCAAGTTATCGTAGGGTTGGGATTAAAAGGATCAATCTCCTTAACTCCTTTGAGTTGTGTAAGTGTGGTTATGTGATGAACTTAGAGTTTTATATCTTTGATTCACATTTTCCCCTTAACATCTTTGATAAAACCAACCTCACATCCCTTTCCTATTGCAGTTAGATTGTTTACATTGGATATTTAACATTTTTTGTGAACCCAAGATAAAACACTTTCACTTTTGATTTTAGTGATTAGATTGTCTTCTTTGTTCAATATCAAGGTTAGATTTCTTAGTGTATCTATAGATCTACTTTCTTTGCATTTGTGGTATTTAGATCTGTTTGCATTTACATATCATTTATATTTCATATATTTACATTTTGAAAATATGAAAAAAAAATTGCACTTCGTAATTGTATTTTTCTATCTTTATTTTCTAGTGATTTTCTAGACATTGCAGTTGATGCATATGATGATGCTTTGGTGTATTCTTTCATTGAGTGCAATTTTTTAAGATGATGTTGATCAACCTTTAGCAATTGCTAATTTTCTTACCCTTGATAATAGAACTATTTGGGATGAACCTCTAGATGATAATGTTGATTCCTCTCTTCCTCATGAAAAATATGACATGGTTAACACCTATCCTTTTCAACACAACTTTTATTTTAAGGAAATATTTTCCCCTAGTAGAGATGAAGCGTTAATGACCATTCAAAATATTTACCCTCTCTTCTAGCCATGATGTTGTGAACAATCACAAGATTTATCAAGTTAACATGGTCATTATTCATCAAGCTTTTAGTAAGCCTCTCATGACTATTAAGGGTTGTCCTCAAATAACTATTAAGGGAGAATCTAGTGATCCTTTAGATTATTCTACAATGTCTCAAACCCATTGTACAAGGAATAATCATCAACCTACTACCTCTCTTCCACCTTCTCAACCCATTCTTCCTCCTCCACCCTATCTTCCTCAAAATCTTGGGTTCGATTATGATTAGGTGTCACAATTAAGTAATATCTCCACCAAGATTTGTCTTTGGGAACTTCTTCAAAGATCTCCTACATAACATGAAGCCTTGAAAAAAGCTCTATCCAATCTTTTTGTTACATCTCCTAATCGAGATTACATCAATGCCTTTTTATGATGCATGCATACTACTCTTGTCCCTCTTGCAATTGTGTTTACTCATGAGGATTTTCCTTCTAAAGACATTCAAGATCACGATGATCCTCTTATGGTTGCAATATCTATTAATAAAGCTACCATATGTTGCACTTTTATTGATAATGGATCTGGTTTGCATATTTATAGTACATATATGATAAAGCCTATTGATGTTGATCTTTCTACTAGTCAACCACATGACACTTCTATTCAAGTATTTGATAACATTGATAAGAACACTTAGGTATTATAACATTGCATGTGAAAGTTAGTCCCATAATATTGGATACTCCTATACATGTTATGTATGAACCTCTCATTTATAACCTTCTCTTAGGAAGACCTTGGTTGCATTCTATGCATGTTGTTCCTTCTACTCTTCATTGCAAGGTTAGGTTTATTTATAACAATCTTATGTATATCCTTCATGCCAACGGTGCACCTAATCCTTGTTTAAATGTGGACTATGCTTGTGTTTCTCCTCCTACACAAGAAGGAAGAAACCTAAACTTAAAGAAGACCCTCCTCTTTCTGCTCTATCTAAAGATGATTGGGGTACATTTTATTTTAATTCAACTTTAATTGAGGAGAATAGACTCACTAATCTTTCATTTATGATAAATTGAGCTACTCCTCTCTTACTAATGTTGTTCTACTTTCAATCATGAGGAACCTATCAAACCTAGTATACCCTTAGATGATGGGGGGCATACACATTCATTCAAAAACATTTCCACTCATTCATTAGGACATGTGCCACAATGTACTTCTTTGTTCACATCCTGTCCTTTATCATTGTCTTTCTTCAATCAAGAGATATTTTTTTCGAAGCTTCTTTGTGCTAAGGTGATTACTAAACATAAAATCACAGGAAACCTACTAAAAACCTTATGAATCTTTCGTTTTGCATGTATCATCATTATCATGATCACTCTACTAATGATTGTCAAGATTTGCATTACAAGAATCAACAACTTATTGATAATAAGGTTATTCACATATCTCCTTATGATGTGATCTAGGTTAATCCACATTTCTTTAAATAAAATTTAGGTCCCTATTATTTTTCTCTGTGTCAACATTGTTAGCCTCTCTTTTGGGGGCTCATTGTCATACATGGCTTGCTTTATGAGTAGCATAATAGGTTCTCTTTTCTCTTTGTTCCTATGCTTGGGGGATAGTGGGACTATATCCATTTTTTTCTTTCCTCCAAGGATCCACTGTTTCCTTTGGTTGAGTGTCATTTTTTTTTATCATGTCACATCCAATCTTCTATTATTATCATGTAGGTTTTCATGTTAGATAGATGACTTATCTTGGAGATTCATAATAGTGTGATATTATTTTTCAAGGATTTAATTTTTCACTTTTTTCAGGATGTCTCGTCACATTCTACCCACCCATGACCTCATTGGAGCTGTGATCTCTTTGGTTTGGACTAGTTGTTGCTTGTGGATACTATCTTGATGTTGAAATTGCTTTATCATTTTCCATCACTTCCTAAAGATGCCAAAACAAGAAATTATTTGTTCATCTTAAGGAGGGCATACATGGTCCCCTTATTTTCATGTCTTGGATTTGGTTGACTAGCATGATATACATACTTTCTCGACCATTTGACCAATCCTTGCACATTCTCCAATCATTCTCATAGAGTACTAAATACAAAATTTTGAGTATGGCTTAGGGTACTTTGGCCTTGTGGATTTAGTATGCTTCTTAGGCTATCCTCAAATTTATGCATTGCTACTTCATCCCTCCTTTTTTCACATATTTTTCCTTTATGGATTAGGCATAATCCTAAAGAATGGATTCTTTGTGGGAAGAGGGCATCCTTGACATTCAATCTCTTTCTCTTCTTTGCACACACATGCTAAATCTCATCTATGGGTAACACATAACAATTTTCTAAGTCACATACATGGGTAACATGGCCTGATTAGACCTTGCCATGGTGATATGAAGAACATTGATCTATGGGTGGGCCTTTTGATGTGTTGACTGGTAGGTTACCACCTTGTTAGACTATTTCAATGCCAAATTTTGCATCAACTCTTTTAGTGATTTATAGTAGGGTGGGCATTGTACTAAGTGAAATAATCACTCATTTTTTCTTTCTTTTCAGTCAACAATTTCTCCCTTATTATGATTTGGGAATTAGCAAAGTCTCAATCTCTTGGGGGCTTGATAGATTCTTTATCTCCTTGATTTTAATGAGAGCATCTTATGATTTGTGCTCTACTTTACCAAGAGTTTTGGTTGAGTCCATACTCTTGCTAAAGGAAAGTGGGGGATAAATGTACAATTTTAAATTGGATGCACTCCAATTTAGTAAAGGTTTAGCACCTATTTAATGCGAGATCACCAATCTCCTTGCACCTACCTTTACTTCTTCCTTTTTCTATCCTTTCTCCCAGGTGGAATTGGGGTAAAACCTAATATATCCTCTATAAAGCTCCTATTTTCATAGCGTTAAGCTTGAGATAAGATCTATCCTCCTAGGTTCTCCCTTTCCTTCATCTATCCACTTGGAATCTTCTCTTTGCACCGTAATGACTATGTCTTAGATTTTGCACCTAATTTTGGGATTTGAGACCTGGTTTGGGATCCCAAAAGGTTCCAAAACCTAGTTGTCAGGGGAATAGTTAACCCTTGACTAATTAAGGCCCAAATTGAGACCTATTTTGGTTGTTCTTTTTGGGTCACTTATTTGGGTACATTCAAGGTGTTAATTCTCAGGCAAGTGAACATGTAGGAGTTAGTCAATTTTGAGATCTATATAAACCCTTCCATTTCCTCCATTTTCCCATCTCATCAAAAAGTGTTCAAGCTTCAAAGCTGAAGCTTTTGAGCTTTCCATTCTTTAATCATTCCTCCATTGAAGATCAAGGATTTAAGAATTCAAGTAATTGAATGAGTCTATCTTCAAGATCTTCTTCAATCCATTCAAGGTCCTTTGTTACATCTTCTTATTCATTCATCTTCATCTTCTTGATCCAAATTAGTAGGTGAAGTAAGCACACTGCATTCTATTGGAGAGTTTTGACTATTGTAAGGTGAATTCATATATTTACTTTACATTCATGCTATTTCAATTATTTTAATTCAAGGTTAATTCCCAAATTGGGGTTTGATCAAGGAAAAACACCCATCAACAATTAAAAAAACCCTTTAAAAAAAATTGTAGGTTGCATATGTGAAATCGACAAAGAGGTTGCATATCTGAATACCCTTTTCTTCCAAATTATGAAATCAAAATCAATGCCTCACATAGTCAATTAAGGGCACACTACACCACTGATGTTCCATTTCCTCCCTAATTATCTAGTTCACCCTTAGATTTCCAAAAGATTTTTTTGTTTTGTCCACAGTGTAGTTTTCATTTATAGTGTGAGAACTAGTCCTTTTGGAGGTTGTTTGCAAGGTATATCATTTCTTCTCTTTCATTTCAATACACTTTATCATTGCTTTATATATCTTAGTTCTACATTACACATCTACTTAGTTTCTCTTTATATCTCTTGCTAAATTAGGGTTTTAAGGACTTTTACATTCTTTGTCCAATTCTATAACCATCAGATCTTGGTTTCCATTAGTGCTCATTTATCACTCGGTTGACACTAGTCTTCTTAGATCTAGTTACCTTAAGAGTTTGGATTGAAATGATCAATCTCCTTGACTCCCTCTTTGAGTTGTGTAAGCATGGTTATGTGATGAACTTAGGGTTTTATATCTTTGAGTCACATTTCCCCCTTAACAAATACACACCCTCTAAACAAATTGCTCTATTTAGCCAAAGCTTAAGTGACCTCCAACTCTCTATAGTTCTAAACTTCCAACCATCAAATATTTCCATTATAATGTTCTACACCAAATAGCTAAACAATTTCTTGGATCATTTAATAATTTTTATATTACTCTAATGATTATTTTCAACATGTTGCCAACTAATCTCATTGCCATAAATTTGTGATTTATTATTTAGCTAAATAATAAATCACTCATTCATCTTCATCTTCTTGATTTCAAAGTTATTTTAAAATTTGTGTTTTCCTTTCCTTTTAGTTATGGAGGTAAAATAAAATAATTAAAAGTTCATTAGGTGACAGAGTTTGGGAGAAATAATAACCCACTACTCCTTTTCCATTGAGTTTTAGTTGAACCGGTGACTTGATAACTAATGAATTGTTACACTTTTCAGAGCATCGACATCTATTCTGATCCAATGTCCTTATTTGTTTATAATACCAAGGTTATGATTTTAGGTAACACTCCTATTGTAAACTCAAAGACACAACATATAATAACTAGGAATTGCACTAAACATGACTTCTTATTATCTGAATGAAATGAGGACTAAAATATCAAAAAGTCATTCCACAACTAGAATTACACAAGTCATTATAAAAAATATCAACTGGCTTGGAATACCCTTTGATTTGTAACTGCATTGTGTACTAATGGAATTTTTGCTTTGTAGGTCTCTCAATTTGATTGTTTATTTATTACCTATAAGCACTATATAATTATTTTTTAAGAGAAAATGGGTCTTGAAGGGGCCTTAAAACCCTATACAAAAGAGGACTAAAGATTTACAACATTACAACCAATAAAGAGAGAGATGAAAAAATAGAAAAAGGCCAACCAAAAGACAAAACACCAGCCACGAAAAGACAACAATAAAAGTACAAGACCCAATAGAAAAAGAATGAAGAAAAGCACAAATCCTAGATATCACAAGTGTGCTAACCCAACTTCGTTAGAAGCTTAATAACCTCTAACTTGAGCTTATTCATCCTCTCAACTACTTTATTGATTTTCTTGATCTCCGTAGTGGTAGCATAAGTCATCTTTTTGGTGCTAGGTTTGGTTCTGTTACCAAACTACCCTATCTTCAACTTGTTCCTTATCATCAAAAATCTTGACAATGACCTTATCCTTAGAGGTACCCCCCAACTTGCTTGCTGATGAGGATTTTAATGTGCTCATTAGAAGCTTTCAAAATCTTAAAGCATGATCAATGATGCCTTTGAGAGTATTCTCAATTCTTGAAACCATGCCATACAAATCTATAACTTTGGCCTCGATCTTGGAAAAGGTAGAAATATTCATCTTAGACCTCATATTTTCTCTAGCCCCATCAACACTATCGACCTCCTTCTAATTATTGAAATTGATCTTAAGGGTATTTTTCCTTCTATTGACCTCATGAAACAACCACTTAATAGACCTAAAATCATCCAACATGTTATTCATAGTAGTAAGAAGGTCATCCATCTTTGGTTCTTTGTCAAAGTCACTCAAAACTAGCATGGAAGGGTCAATAAGTTTCTTGAGATAAACATCACTATTCTTGTCACCTCTAAAAACTAGGTTTATCTTCTCTTTGCCAGATCTCAACTTCACATGCTTATATCAACATTTTTCCAAAAAAATTTCTTCACCATAAGAAGGGGATCCCTAACAGAGGAATGCAAGGGGTTACCTATAGTATGCTCATGGGAGGGCTCTAGAGGAATCTCTTTGTGACCTTCTTACACTCTATTTGGAGTTTATAACATAACCTTTTTTTTTGTGGTAGGGGAAGTGGAGCCCTTTTACTTTCCATAGTTGTTCAACCTTTCTCTATCAGTCTATGTATTGTCTTCCTCTTCATTGCACTCCTCACATGAGGAAATAACCACTTTAGTAATTCTTCATTTTTTACCTTCTTCCTTGGAAATCTTCAAGGGATTTTTGAAAGAGGAGTGCTTGCCCTTTTCAAAATGCATGCCTTCACCATCCTTCATCTCTAAAAATTCCTCTTGGGAATCATGATCTTCATATTCTGTCCTACACTCCTTATCTTCAATATATTCCCCACATAATGGACCTTAATATACTTATAAATAAGAAGCATGAGGTCATCATGCAGATGAGGGTTCATAACCACCCTTTCCCTAATTCCATTAATATTGGTATTCATAGAAGTGTACATATAAAAGGGAATCAATATTTTGATAGAATGTTTGAAATGATTCAAAAAAACAAAATGATGGGTGCAAATAATGGAAAATATCCCATCCAAAGTGACATAATAAACAATAGATCTCAACGAAAACCTCCAAAGTTTCTTTAAGGAACTAGGAGGATAACAAGTGTCACCTTCCTCAATCAAAGCATCATGTTCCTTATCATCCTTAGGAAACTCCTCAATAATAGTTTCAAAAATCTTCTTGTGTTTATGACATTTCTTCCTAACAATAGGAATTCCCATGACCTAGGATATGAGATATTTCATAGCAGTAACATTCCTCCCAAAGACATCTAGAGTCCCTTAATTCGAGCTCCTAAGGAAAATCTTAGTAACATTAGGGTTTTGACCATGCAATCTCTCCATGAAGGGAATTAAATCTCCATCATGTAAGATGTCCTACACCCTTGTTCTTCTCCACCATTTCTCATAGTTTGGAGGCTCTGCATATCTTCATTGTCCACCCATTGTTTTGTTATAAGAGTCGCACACTAGATATCCAAATAGAAAGAAGAGAATGCACTGGCTAAAAATAAACTGGATGTGAATGAAAAATAAGAAGGCGAACAAAATCACCCACAAAATATGTGAGGAAAAAGGGAAATCATTACAATGCTTGTCCTTGCAATCCATCAAATGCCTCATAATCATAAAACCTTTACCTCGAGGTACTATTGATATCACTCAAAACAATTACCTCTTTTCCATTTAACATATCATAATTAATACTTAAAACAATCTCCATAGGGAAGGACATATCACCTTGCCAACTCATCTTCTGATTGAGTCTCATTATCACATTTGTAATAGAGTCAACAATCTTGTTGGAATCATGGTATACATGAGATATAAAATGATTTTCCATAGTGCTAAGAATGTGATGTAGGAACATCCTAGGTGTAAGAGCAATCTTGCATCACCCAAAAATATTTTCTTTTCACTCTTTTCTATTTTAATAAGGACTAGTAGACAGGGTGGTTACTATTTATGGGAACTTGCTATTTTTAGTAAGTTTTTCACAAGAGCTCGAAATGTTCTCATTCTCTACATGAAGGTTCATTGAAGACTTGCCTAACATAAAAATCTCATTGCTTCAGCTTAAGTATCAAAGAAGTTATTGTGGACTTTTGGTGGAAAAATTTGCAAAAAAATCTTCAGGCTCACCATTGGAGGCCTTAGAGTGTCTGGATGAGGTCCAAAAACTTGATGGAAGGGTGTTTGCATAATTCCAAGACTGTAGATCATGAGTTAGCATTTCTGAGAAGTGGTTATAATAGCTAATCAAAGCAACAATTCATGAGTTATGGCCTTTCAAAGTTGGGCTACCCAAAATATCTAAAATAATTGTCAAAGATGTATTTGGCTGACTCTATATATTTTAAGGGTCTGTCAGCCCTAGGTATTAAGTTTCAACGTCTAGAACCTTCCTAGGTAGCATAAAATTGCCTATTTAAGAAAGACTTGAACATTGTCTAGAACAACTTTGGGTGGTAGTTCGCAACTTAGTCGTGAAGATTACTGTAATGAAGGTGCCCATGTGGGTTAGCATATTGTACTTGTGAATTCTGTAATTCCACATTTGCGGCACAAATAAGAAGCCCATATTTTGTTCTCGCATTTGCTATTGTTTCTTTATTTTTGTTATGTGTTTGTGGTTTTAAGGGGAGCACCCTTCATCAGAATGCATTTTGTTTCTTGAATTATATAATCAATAGTCCATGAAGGTTTTGATATCCCCTCTAAGAAATTGATAACATTTTTTTTGAGTCGGCCTCCATTCAAAGATTAGATATACACATGTCGTTAGCCATTTTGGTAGCTTGACGAGCTATCGTTACCTCTGCATAGTGGTCCGTCTTCTTTCCCAAGGGAAGTGCCACCTCATCAAGGCATTGGCCAAAGTAATTTCTCAACACTCCCCTAGACCCACCAAAAAATGTTATATAAAGTCTAGAATTTATTCTATTTGACACCTAAGAGTACAACATTTGTTTCTCTCTAACTAGATTTTCTTGATGAAACTTTAGTTCTAAAGGCACACATTTTAGGAGCCATAACTTTTGACATAGGGGTCTAATTCACTATTATAATGCATTGTTAGAAATTTGGTGAAGATATTTGGAACTCCAAATATATCTTAAAATCGATTTGTAAATGTTTCAAACGTTTCAAGAGTTTCTAAGCTCCTCACTTTTGAATTTGAATTAGATAATTTCTTGAGAAAAAAAACTTTAATAAGTTCCAAGCTATGTAGGATATTGAGATGATTCTTTCACCAACCATTTTATTTTTCAATTTCACTCCTTGCAACCAATTTTTTATTTCTATACAAACTTGAATAGGTGGAGTTACTAAAAACTAATAGGTTAATATTTTTTGGTTGTTTCAAGTCACACCTCATAGTTGTCATTATTAGCTCCAAAACAACTAAAGAAAACTATAAAACAAGATAAAAATATAATAGTTTTGGACAATGCAAGGTGGAACTTATGTTACTAAATGCTCTTGCATTGGAAAATATCCATGGTATTTTAAGAAGTGACAAAATCAATGACGATTTTCACCATGTATTCCTTTCCACTTGACCAAATACTCTTGAACTTTCCATTTCTTATGCTTTTGCCTACATAACTATCCAATATGTCTTCTATCTCCTTTTGTGATGCAGTCACTATAATATTCCATGTACATTTATGCAACTAATTCATCTTTAATCCCCCCTTCATGACACTCCATTAAAATTGACATATTGAATATAGATGAAATGTTATTTGGCAATTCAACTTCATAAGCATTTCTTGAACGATGCTTCTTTGGGATTGCAGATAGTCAAAATTTTATCAACACTTATTTTAATTATATATTTATACGAGAAATCTCTCTTTTCCTAAATGAACCATGGTTTGGTCTCCAATTTAAAATCTCGTATATCATATCTCTATAGATCTTATGTAGACTTTTACTAGATATATGTCTTTCTAGTATACTTTCTCACATCTTCATGCAAAGTCTTCAGATGGTTTGTAAACTCATCAATTTTGAAGCTCTTCTTTTTTGCTTCATCTATATTTTTCAAATACAAAGTAGTTCTTGGTGTAATTCCATATACAATAGGTAATTATGATTCATAATAATTTTTTTGAATGCAAACTTTGCCTATGGTAAAATAGATCCCATCCTTTGGGCTTGTTTTCCTGTAATAGCCTAAATTTGAACCTTTGTATAAATTTCCACGTAGCATTACCCTTACCTTAGCTTAAGATTTAAAATCCACATCATCAACCCACATTCACTCTTGATGTCATATCATCACCATTTTCAGAATCTCAACTACATGGGTTAGATGACATAGGATGTGTGAATCATGAAGGTATTAGTAATACACACTCTTGTCCAAGATTCCATAGACATGCATGTTTCCTTTGAGGTGTTATAAACCACTAATCCACAATCGTAATGCTCGATTCCATGAACCACCGATGGGGAATTCAACCCTGTATGCATATGGCATCATTTTGAACCCTTTATTTTCTTATTGATAAATTTTACTCTTCTAGGAAGCTTTTTGGAAGATCTCTCTCTCTCTCTCTCTCTTCTCTCTTAATGTCTCTTGATCATCCACTCTCTTCGCTCATCACCATATTAAAAAGTGCACAGTCGCTTTGTAAGATCTTTGAGCCTTCCCTAGTGTGGTTCGGTACATTAGGACCTCCTTTTTATATTTAATAACATAAATTAAGATCCTTTCTTCTTCTAATCTTTCTCAAACCTCTATGTTGGCACCAATTTCAATACTTAACTTTCTATTTATTCATCCCCTACTTGGGATAAGGGACAAGATCATCCTTTATATGGGTGGTAAGGAACCATGTCTTTTGTTACCCAGGTGTTTTTCAATATGAAATCCCATGCCGATGTCAAATATTTCTATTTCTCTCCTTGTGGAGTCTACTCTTTTTGGCCTTGGTTTCAAAATCACTATAAAAGTAGGTCATCTCTCTTCATAATGACATCTATTATTCATGTAAGCTTTCCATTCTCAAGCTCTCAAGATGCATTCAAGGAGTTTTCAAGCAAGCAAGTCAACAAGGTATTTCTCATCATTCATTCAAGAATTCAAGATTTTCATCCTTCATTATATATTTACTCTTCTAGATCTAACTTCATTATGAAGAGCACACAATTATACTAAAAGAGAAGTGAATTAGTATAATAAAAAAATTTCCAATTTAACACTTTTATCTAATCAATATACTTCAGATGCTTAAATGAATAATTATGCACATTAACTCAACGACACAATATTTTATGTGGAACCCAATGTGGGAGAAAACCACAACAAATAAATGCTTTTATATAAAATTGTTTTTTTACAATAATTTGTAGGCTCTGACCTACTAGAGGCTCCAACTGCTATGTATATGAGCACCGATTCACTCAAAGCTCCAATTCCCACACTTTGCAGGCTCCAACCTATAGGAAGCTTCAACTCCCTCTACTATCTTCATAAACACCAACCCACTGCACACACACTTCTGTTCCACCCTAATAATGTTGCTTGCTCAACTGATAATAAATGCTTTTATTACACACTGTTCTCTTCTCATCTTCATATAAATTTATAAACTCTTCTCTCTTTTGAATGTTGACCAATAACTCTCAACTTTACTCTTCACTCTCCTTTTACATAAATTTATATATGAGATAAAAATTTGATTATATGATATCTTTTGTCCACACATTTACTCTACCATATATATATAATTCTCTCCTTTTATAATTCACGCCTTTCTCTCTCTTAGATAAATATATAAATCAGATCAATAATGTGATTAAATATTTTTTTAATGACCCTTCTTCGTTTCTTATTTTTCACATGCTAACATTTCACTCTTCAACTTCATTTCAAACCTCTATATGTGGCAGGTGTCCCTTTTTGAATGGACGTGCCTTTTATATGAATAATACTTAACAAATCTTATTGTATAATCCGATCGCATATTTTGATTTCTTTTAGATTTGTATCTTCCTTAACCACAAACACATGATTTAATTTTATTCAATTTGTTCCTACTTGATTTCTGACTTCACAAATATATCCCTGCACATTTACGTAACACTGGTTATTATTTTTATTTGTTATTGTCCTCACATGAATCATTTCAAACTTGCTTTGTGCCTATTAATCTTAGTTTCTATATTTGCTGTATATTTTTAATCTCTAAAGCCACGGCATGCCCAAAAACAAAAGCTGTAAATTGCTTGACTAACATATCAACACTGGAAAGTTTGACTAGCCATTTATTTGATTGCTTTTCACACCAAGCTTGTCCGGATGTCACCTTGGTATTATTTCCTTTTTAACTTTTTAATGAAGCCATACCAATAAAATTCTTTCCAAATTATCGTCAATGGAAAACACATGGTAAATTGAATGGTTTGTTGTCTGATATGCCTGATACGACATGTAATATTGCTTTGTCATCAATTTATTTCAAGGTTTCAAAGTCTTTATCATTGACCTTCACAAATGAAATCTCCCAATTTGAACAATATTTATTGAGAATTCAACATGCATATACATATTCCTTAGGAAGCAAGCTTTTCACGTGGCACTTAGATGGCCACCCTTAAACATCAAATACTAAGGAGAAAATTAAGTTTGGAAAATATAAGTCAATTTTGACTATTTAACACTTTTAGTTGTCGAATAAATCTTATTTTTAAGCCATCCTCACTTGGATTCAACGCTTCTATGTAGGTGTTTACATCTCCATTTGAACCCTATACGTTGTCTCTGTTATCAGTTATACTGGACATTATCTTGTCTCCATATAGACAACTTAAACATCACACATTAAGTCTTCATTCCTAGGCTAAAAGTGTTAAATAGTCAAAGTTGACTTATTTTTTCAAGATTATTTTTCTTATTAGTGTGTGATAAGGGTGGCAATCACCATATATATCATGTTGTTTCATGCCCAAACTCAACATGTATTATTATCTGTAGTATGTTGTTTGCGATACAATCGGTCTTGATTAGTTCATAAGATATTTGTCTTTTTCTTCAGAATACAGATAAATAGTCTCGAATATTTGTCTTCAACTCTGTATATTATTGAGATATATATATCATATATATTTATAATTAAATAAACATATACTCAAATGTATTTGGGTTTTACATAGTGTTGATGGCCACCTTCATACATAGCTCGGTATTCCTTCATAGCTCTTTTAAAGTACGATATCATTTTTCTTATGTCTTCTTAATATCAATGTTTAAATCTTTAATTTAAACAATCTCTTCTATACTCATATCCCTTTTATCAACTTTATATCCACATCTCTTCATGACATGTTTGTCCCTTTGACATTGATGATGCTTATAGTTTTGTTCATCCTTTGGCATCAATATCAAAATTTTCATCAGTCTCCCCCTTTTGTCATTGATGACAATATTTACTCAACTCTTCTTGTTCTCTTCGTTTCAATACATTATTCATTGTGGATAGTGGATTTTAGTCATCAAAGAGGATATATACTTTCATCCAAGCATTCATCATTGAGGCATATTACAAGTACATACATACATGAGGTTTTGTTTTATATGATTTCCTTTTGGTTTTGTGTTGATTCAAGGCTATTGCAATAACATACTTGATTACATATTAAACATAATTTGCATCAACATTGTTATGATATTCTTTATTTAATGCAGGAGCATCTTGGATTCTTTGGGAGTCTTGCATCACCAAAAATATTTCTTATTTAATTGTTTTTGTCTGCTGCTCAAAGAATGAAATTTGTAGAGACAACCAAGAGAAGGGAAAATGCACCAAGTTGTGGTGCCAAAAAGATAACACATAACTAAATTTAAAAAAAAATGAAAAGTGTGCACGTGCTATAGTTTGTGTGAGCTTTTTAAAATTCTATATATGGGTTGCAAACCTATGACCCATTCCATTTTCTCTTCTTTCTTTTTGTTGGTCCCTTCTTTCCCCTCAACAGTGTGCACACGGTTTGTAGAAGTTGAAGATTTTTCTCACTCTCCTCCTCAAAATGTTTTCTTGTCACTGAAGATCAAGAATCAGGATCATCAAAAATGTTTTTTACTATTGTTTTTGCATTGTTTTGAATGTTTTTTAGTTTTACTTCAATTTTATTTATTTATTTAAAATGCAATTGGTTTCTTATTAGAAAATGTGAATAATCAGCCACCAAATCTCCAGCCTGATCAACAAAATCAAAATGAAAACCCTCCACAAGATCAAAATCAAAACCCTCCACAAGAAGAGCAAGAACTTTCACAACTTTCACCAATTGAAAGACCTTCTCCTAGCACCCAAGACAATATAATGAGTGAAATAGAAAGAGGAAAAAATGAATTAAAAGCAATCATTGGTACGTTGAAAGGTTGTGGGAAAGCTAATCCTATGAGAGCACAATTGACATCCTCCCTTGAGTCCATTATGAGTCATGTAGCTTCCATTAGTAGTCAGTTGAATATTTGGCACATTAAGAGAGAATAACAAAGAATATATTATGCAAACAAATTATCCTATAAAGATGTAAAAAAAAGGACACAAAAAAAGATAACATATGTGCATTGTTTAAAGAACCTGGAGAACAAGACACTATTAAATGTATACAACTAAAATGTTCCTCATCCACTGGTGCATACATGATGATATTATAAATAAATTTTGGGATAAATGGTGGATGGTCTTTGATGCCCCTCCCTGCAATAATCACAAGGTTCCAATGTATTTATTAAATAAATTGTATTGTGAATTTGTCCTTGGGGATATCCCCAATTATTTTGACATGTTAGATTCTCAGGGTAGAAGTGGGGGGTCAACATTTGAGAGGCTGAGAGCATGTCATGACCCTAATGTAATTAGGGTGCCTTTTGTCAAGCGACAAAGTGAGCATGTCATTATTCCTTAAGTTGTAAAGGAACATATAGAGACTAGTGCTTTAGAGACTATTAATGCTTTGACACATCCCTTCATTCATTACACTAGTCCATTAGTTGAGGAGGAGCCTTCTTTGCATCACGATCACATCTGCACGTTATGTGGATCCTTATGCACATTGAAGACACTATGGATGATGGGCTAGTCACTGATGAGTTCTTGAGTGACACATTTGATATTGAAAAATAGGTAAATTACAATTATAATAAACTAATTTGACCACATTTCGTATGTATAGTGAATGAATAATTAATTAACATGTCTTGACATTGTTGAAAATTCAAGGTAAGAGTATTGATGACCCTAGTACAAATTTCCTAGTCCCATTTTACATCCCATCGATGAGTTGAGAGGTATGTATCGATTTAATCATTTATATTAATACATATATTTATTAAGTAATCATATGAAGGATTGACAAATTTTTTTTTATCCACGTGCATTAGTTCTCTATTGGGCCATCAACATTCATGAGGGACTCTGAGCCTAGGCATGATACGAGCTTCACAGAGATACATTTTTTTCATGTTAATTTAATTCATTTTATTATATTATATTCTATAAAAAATATGTGTATTAGTGTAACTTTTAAAATTTTTTTCTAATAACATAATAGTAGTTCCTCGCAATGTCTCCCGCTCCTACTCCCGTTGCTTCTATGTTTGAAAACACGTTGGCTTCTGTTCCTGCCTGTCGTTCAGGTGAAGGTGCTGCTTGTTTTGGTGGTGGTGGGCATGCTGTAGGTGGGGGTAGGGCATCATTTGGTTCCCTTCTTTCTCTTTCTACCCCTCATTCTGTTTCAAGGTCTCCTGGTTCTAGGTTTGGCGCCCTTGCCCCTCATTCTCCTGGTTTTAGGGGAAGGACTTTTGCAGACGTGGCTACCTTTGAAGCCAGATTACATGGTACTATCCCTCATGCCAGTTCATCTGGGCCTTCTCATGTTTCACCTATAAATGTTTTAAAGCCTATTAGGGTTTCTTTAGACCCAAAAATAGTTGAAGATATTTTCCATACGGTAGAAGAGCTTTCTTCTTTTGCAGCTATTTTTTGCTTTCGGGGTTTTTGGCCCTCTCTTGCTGATCTACATGACTGGATCTTCAAGCATTGGGAAACACTTATAGACAATAATGTCCACATCTTTCCGGCTACAAAAGGCTTCTTTATAGCTAAGTTTGAAAGTACTAATGAAAGGAAGACTATTTTGTATCATAATAGCTTTTCTTGGCAGGGCAGATATCCACTAATGGCCAAACCTTGGCATATGAATTTTGATTCACTTTCAGAGTCCTTTAACAAGTTCCCTATTTGGGTTTGGCTCCTGAATCTCCCAATGCATCTTTGGCAAGATTCTATTTTTGAAACTATTAGGAATGCTATTGGTGATTTTTTATTTGTGGATTCTGATACTTCAAATATTTTCCATTCGACGTGTGCAAGTATTCTTGTAGAGTTGGATGTTTTTAAGGGCCTTCTTGAGGCCATTTTCTTGGATTCCCCAAGGGGTTCCTGGACTCAAATGTTGGATTACGAAGGCATACCTTTTCGCTGCAGGAATTGTCACAAGATAGGTCACATTGCTGCTCGTTGTGTTGCTGGGAAGACCTAATTAAGGTGATCACCTTCTTGGTGGTTAGGGGCCTCTTTTCAGCACTATACGGTGAAAAAATCCTTGGTTTCTCCCATGGATTCTATAGCTAAGGTCTCTTCTGGTGATCATTCAGTGCCCATGGTAGAGGAGGATGTTCCCTCTTCAGTCTCTACCCCTATATCAGATGCTCTTCCTAGGGGCCAGTCATTCTCTAATTCTTCTAAGGAGATTGTTGTGGCTTCTGCGTCCCTTGGGTTCCACTATTCTATTTCTTTAGAGGCTTGGGTTGCTAAGGCTGTGAAGGTTGGATTGAGGTTAAAAGAAAGAAAACTAAGCCTTTTGCTCCCCCTTTAGATATGAACCTCCAGTCGCGCAAGGGAGACTTTAAATTAAAAGGAAAATCATAAGTTCCCTTGTTCTTACTGGTTTTTTTGTGATGGTGTGTTGGTTGTGGTATTGGTACGCTAGTTACTAGTTTGAGAGTTTTTTCTAGTTTCTTTGCTTTCTAATCTGTTTACTTTCTAGGTTCTAATGTATTTTCTGGTCATTTCTATTGGTTTTAGGTCCCTGTAAAACTTGGTTAAGATGTTCTGCTAGTTTCAGGTCCTTTGATAACCTGGTAGTGCTTCATGGTTTATCTTTCTTTTTGATGTAAAGGGTTTTAGGACCCCTTCAAAACCTACTTTTACCTTAATCTAAAACATGCAAATTGTATTATATGATTTGCATTTGTTGATGTTCGAGGCTCCTCATCTTTGTCAGTCCATTGATTGTGGAGTTGCTATCGTGATGGCTAGTTCAGAGCCATTGACCAAGGTATGAAAGAATTTTCATAGTTTTAGTTGTTATTTATAATAGTTAGTATTGAAATTTCTAATGGTATTTATAAGTATGATCAAGTGATTATATTGATTGAATTGTTGTAGGACCTTGTTACTCTTGATCATTTGCGAGCCTTTGAGGTGGATGTACAGAGTCACTATTTAACGATGGTTAGAAAATAATTAATTTTGTGTGTACATATATTTGATTTCAATGTATAATAATTATTGATTCATATATACTTTGTTTGTATCAGCTCTAGTTAGAGAGGAGCTTAAACAATAGGATGAGCGAGCATGTGAGGAATACCCCATCATCCTCATCATCTCCCTCCATGCAATGACCGAAGACCTCTAGGGATTTTTTTCCTTCCCTTATGGGAAGGAGAAGACATAGGGATGGCCACACATGTAGAGGCATTAGTGGACATATATCTTGGATTTTATGTGAGTGGACATATTTGACATACATTTGATGTATATATGACATTTTATATTTGATGTATGCCATATATTTGATGCATGAAATTATTAGACTTAAAACTTTAATGCATCAATTTGTTCATGTATGACATTAATGGTTATCATAATATATATCTTATTTTTCTTGTTTACATTTTAAGTATTTCATTTTAATGTAATTTGCATCCAAAATAAGGGTAGGAATCATTATAATAAGATTTGATAGTATCTTTTGACATGTGAATAAGTCTATAATATTAATTTATATTTAAATTGTACAAGTTATGAGTACTTTTGATTGAGTAACTTATTTGAATTTTTTGTTGGGATGAGAATAGTGAAACTTGAATTCTTATTATTGTTATACAATTAACATTGAAGTTTGAGTCTTGAGTTGGCTGCACTATGTAAATGTCTAAGCTTGAATTTCATTGTCATCATAAACATTTAAAAAATTTATATTATATGCTTTATCTTCAGAACAAGAGAAGACTTGAAATAAATTTTTTAATTTATTCATGGAATTTGATATCAATATTGCTTGCTAATCCATCTCTTCGAAAGCTTCATTCATAGAAACACATTATTATTGCTCTTCTTATGATCCTTATAGATATAGTTGTTGCATTTTTTCTTGTATATCTTTTGTCTGTCATTATCCTGGTGCAGAGGACCTAACAACCCTTGTTTTGGCTTTGCTTGTGTTGTTGCTTGAGACTTGTTGTAACTCTAGCTAAGTTAGGGTGGTTTGTTGGTGTGATTAGATCAAGTTGGTTTGGCTAAGCCTTGTTTAGGTTTGTACAAGATAATAAATACTAGGAGGGACACTAGGTGGTCAAAGTGGGTCAAAGTACGTACAATGATGCTGTGGAGGAGGACCCTTCAAACCTTGCTGCTCATGTGGAGGGTAAACCAAGAAATTGGGCAAACAATTAGATGGTTCCACTATTCTTCTACTAGGAAAGGGATTATTTATAGGAGGAAAAGGGATCAGGCAACCCATGAGAGGGAAAATTGGTAGAGAAATTTTGGGAATATAATTCATGATGTGTGGAACATAATTTACCTACGGTTGGAATGAAGCTGGAACAATATTGTATGATATCAATGAGGTTGCATTCACTATTAGAGGGGCAATTGGGAAAGTCAATGGGCGTGGAGGGAGAGTCATGTATTGTATTGCAGGAGGAATAAATTCTTGTGCCCATGGATTCAAATTGGCAGTCATGGCTTTCTAAAATTGTTGTGCCTCCAATATTCCCCACAAATCTAGTTTTGAAAGTTATGGCAAGGAAAAATGTTTCCAAGTGGCCTTTTGGCGGTGGTCTGCCTGTTTTCATGTCAAGTCCTCAATAAACTAATGATGCACACAAAATGTATGTTGAATCCACAACTTCCTGCATAAAGGAATAATCACAATGTTGGGCTTCTTATCTACAATAATATTAAAAGAAAATGGAAATGCAATACTATCTATGAAACACTTGAGCATACGCAATATCAATCAGACAACTTAGAAGAATGTCAAATACAATCTCTGTGAGAGGGGCTAAATAGGAAACTACATTAAACATTGAAGTTATACCTTGGATTAAGTTAGTTCATGTTTGTACAATACTTTTAGCTTCATTAAAATTTCCTTTAAGTGTTCAACATCTTGTATCTTTTTCATTCTTCCAAGTATTGACACACAATATTTAGTGAATCTTAGGGTCAATTCCGTTTGGCATGCCTGAGAACATTGGAGCAGTCATAGGGATGAGACAAGCTTAGGACTAGGGTTTACTTGGTCACTCAAAGCTAACATAGAAGACAATCCAATCCCATAATGAATAGTTAGACAAATTCACCAGTTGGTGGCTTTGTATTGGCCAACACTACAAGTTTTAGTATTACGCGAGATGGGGCCACAAAATCAAAACATAGTCTAATCTTCAAATAGAGTGAGAGGTTCTTGTAGGTGTCAAAAACATGATCTTGCGGCACCCAGAATTGCATTCATACCTCACACGAGATTTGAGATATGCCCAATCAAAGATTGCTACCCTATGGCATTTAGTGGCTCTTAGGGTCAATTCCATCCCGCATGCCCGAGAACATTCAAATGGTCAATGCGATGGGATGAGCTTGGGACTAAGGTTTATCTAGCCACCTGGAGCTAACAGAACAAATAGTTAGATCCCATGATGAACGGTTAGAGAGATTCATAGTTGGTGACTTTGTACTGGCCAACTCTACAAGTTTTAGCATCACTTGAAATGGGGCACAATATTAAAAAAAATCCAATCTCCAAAAAATGAGAGAGTTTATTGTAGGTGTAAAAAACATCTTGTAGCATTGAGAATTGCATCCATACCTCGTACGAGCTTCAAGATATTCCCCATCAAAGATCCTTGCCCTATGGTATTTAGTGACTCTCAGGGTCAATTCTATCTGGCGTGCCCAAGAATGCTTGAGTAGTCAATAGGATGGAGCAAGCTTGGGACTAGGGTTTACTTGACCACTCAGAGCTAACATAATAGACAGTTTGATCCCATGACAAATGGTTAGAGAGATTCACCAGTTGGCAACTTTAGATCAAAATGAAGTCCGATCTCCAAAAAGAGAGGTTATTGTAGGTGTCAGTAACATGATCCTGTAGCACCTAGAATTGCATCCATACCTCACACGAGCTCTGAGACATGCCTTGTCAAAGATCGCTGTCCTATGGCATTTAGTGACTCTTAGGGTCAATTTCGTTTGACATTCTCGAGAATGTTTGATCAGTCAATAGGATAGGATGAGCTTAGGACTAGTGTTTACTTAACCATCTAGAGCTAATAGAACAGATAGTTCAATCCTATGACAAATGGTTAGAGAGATTCACTAGTTGGTAACTTTGTACTAGCCAACACTACAAGTTTCAGCATCACCAGAGATGGGGCCACAAAATCAAAACAAAGTGAAATCTCCAAAAAGAGAGAGAGGTAATTCTAGGTGTTGGAAACATGATCTTGTAGCACCTATTGTTGCATCCATACCTGGCATGAGCTCTAAGATATGCCCCATCAAAGATCACTTCCCTTTGGCATTTAGTGACTCTTAGGGTCAATTCTAATTGATGTGCCCAAGAATGTTCAAGAGGTCAATGGGATGGGATGATCTTGGAACTAGGGTTTACCCGACCACCTAGAGCTAATAGAAAATATAGTTCAATCCCATGATGAATGATTAGAGAGATTCACCAGTTGGTGATTTTTTACTAGCCAACATTACAAGTTTTAGCATCACCCGAGATGGGGCCACAAAATCAAAGCGGAATCCAATCTCCAAAAACTGAGAGAAGTTATTGTAGGTGTTGGAAAAATGATCCTATAGCACCCATAATTGCATCCATATGTCACATGAGCTTTAAGATATGCCCCATCAAAGATTGCTGCCCTATGGCATTTAGTGACTCTTAGGATCAATTCCATTTGGCATACCTGAGAATATTCAATTGGTCAATGAGATGTGACAATCTTGGGACTAAGGCTTACTTGACCACCTAGAGCTAACAAAATAGATAGTTTGATCCCACAAAAAATGGTTAGAGAGATTTGCCAGTTGGTGACTTTGTACTAGCCAAGACTATAAGTTTCAACATCACTCGAGATGGGTTCGCAAAATCAAAATGAAATCCAATTTTGAAAAAGTGAGAGAGGTTATGGTAGGTGTCAAAAACACAATCTTATAGCACTTAGAATTGCATCCATATCTCGCATGAGCTCTAAGATATGCTCCATCAAAGATCACTGCCCTATGGCATTTAGTGACTCTTAGGGTATTTTCTACTCAGCATGCCTAAGAACATTTGATCAATCAATGAAACGGGACAAGATTGGAACTAGGGTTTACCTAACCACCTAGAGCTAATAGAATATAAAATTTGATCCCACGATGAATGGTTAGAGAGATTCATCAGTTGGTGACATTGTACTAGCCAACACTACAAGTTTCAGCATCACCCGAGATAGGGCCACACAATCAAAATAAAATCCAATATCCAAAAAGAGAGAGGTTATTGTAGGTTTCGGCAATATGATCCTTTAGCACCTAGAATTGCATCCATACCTCACATGAGCTCTCAGATATATCATGTCAAATGTCACTACCCTATGCCATTTAGTGACTCTCAAGGTCAATTCTATTCGGCATGCCTAAGAACATTCGAGTGGTTACCGAGATGGGATGAGCTTGGGATTATGATGCAAGAGCATCCTAGGTGTAAGAGCATTCTTGCATCACCCAAAAATATTTTCTTTTCAGTCTTTTCTATTTTAATAAGGACTAGTAGATAGGGTGGTTACTATTTATGGTAACTTGCTATTTTTAGTAAGTTTCATATATGAGCTCAAAATGTTTTCATTTTTTATAAGAAAGTTCATTTTGAAATTATAAGCCTACCATAAAAAATCTCATTGCTCCAGCTTAAGTATCAGAGAAGTTATTGCAAATTTTTGATGGAAAAATTTGCAGAAAAATCTTCAGGCTCACCGTTGGAGGCCTTAGAGTGCCACGATGAGGTCTGAGAACTCAACGGAAGGGCACTTGCACTATTCTAAGCCTGTAGATCAAGAGCTAGCATTTTCGAAAAGTGGTTATAATAGCCAGACAAAGCAATAGTTTGAGAATTATGGCTTTCCAAAGTTGGGCTACCAAAATTTCTAAAATAATTTGTCAAAGATGTATTTAGCCAACTCTATATGTATTTTTAGGGGTTGTTGGCTTTAGGTATTAAGTTTGAGCATCTAGAACCTTCCCAGGTGGCATAAAATTGCCTATTTAAGAAAGGCCCAAACATTGTCTAGGACAACTCTGGGTGATAGTTCGTAGCTTGTCTTGTAGATTACTATAATGAAGGCACCTATGTGGGTTAGCATATTGCACTTGTGAATTTTGTAATTCTACATTTTCAGTGCAAATAAGAAGTCCATATTTTATTCTCGCATTTGCTGTTATTTCTTTGTTTTTATTATGGTTTATGGTATTAAGAGGAGCACCCTTCATCAAGTGGTATCAGAGTTAGAGTTCTTGAGTGTGTGGACAGATCATTGACTGTAAGGCAGTTCACACTAGGACTGTGGTTTGGGATAAGTGTGTAGACAGATTGCTAATTGTGAGGTAGTTTGCACTAGAGTTTAAGTGGAAGTGTGAAAATGCCTCCATGAAGAGAGCGTAGTGGAAGAGTTGTACGTGCGGATTTTAGAGCCCTCCAAAGAAAAATGCAAGTATTGGAAGAACAAATGTGTAGAGGAATAAATCTTCCTGTAAGAGATGAAAGCAAGGATAAGGACAAAGTGGAAGAAATAGTCGAAGTAGGGGCTATTCTAAACCCAAAGGAAGAGATGCTTTTCAAGGTCATCTCCAAGATTGGAAAAAGACTTGAGTTTGAAATTTCCACACTTTTGGGAAACTTTAACCTAGAAGAGCTAATCTATTGGACCAATGAACTGGAAGAGTACTTTGAGTACGAAGATAGTCAAGTTTGTGAAGGCAAAACTGAAGGGACATGCAAAGATCTAGTGGCAAGAGGTTTAGTTGGAGAGAAATAGAAAGGGAAAGGACAAAATCACCATATGGGAGCATATGATAGCTAAACTAAAGTGACAATTTATTCCTATGGATTATGAGCTTGATCTATTGAAGAAAATGCAAGGGTTGGAGAAAGCAAGAATAACTATTTAAGAGTATACCGAAGATTTTTACTGATAAGAAGAAAGTGGCCTGCTCTCTTAATGGGTTAAGGCCAAGTATCCAAGATGAGCTAAGTTTTGTTCGAATGAATAGTATTGAGGAGGCGAACCAGTTTCCCCTAAGAGTGAAGGAGAAACTAAGCAAGAAGTTTGATGACAAGAATAGTGAAAGAGATCATGATGGAAGATCTAGCAAACAATCTTATGGAGGTCGTAATGATGATCAAAAGAACAAGGATGAGGCTAGAAGTAGTAGTCAGAATCAGAGGGAAAATAATTTCAATTGTTTCCATGATTAGAATAATAGAGTTCAGAGAGGAAGAGGCAAAGGACAAGGATCTAGAAGAGGAGGCTTATGTGGGAAGTGTTTTCACTGCAGAGAAGAAGGGCATAGAGCATTTGAATGTACCCAATGCCAAGGAAGGACAAATCAAAGAATAGAAAGCCAGGCCAGAGTTGCATATGTTGATGAAGATGCCAGATCATCACATTCTGAAGATGCTAAAAGATGAGCTTGGACTATGATGCAAGAGCATCTTGGGTGTAAGAGCAATCTTGCATCACCCAAAAATATTTTCTTTTTAGTCTTTTGTATTTTAATAAGGACCAGTAGACAGGGTGGTTACTATTTATGGGAAATTCTTATGTTTAGTAAGTTTTCCATATGAGCTTGGAATATTCTCATTTTCTATAGGAAGGTTCATTTTGGAACTATAAGCCTACCATAAAAATCTCATTTCTCTAGCTTAAGTATCAAAGAAGCTATTGTGGATTTTTGGTGAAAAAATGTGCAAAAAAATCTTTAGGCCCACTATTGGAGGCCTTAGAGTGCCTGGTTGAGGTTTTAAAACTCCAAGGAAGGGAACTTGTGTAGTACTGAGCCTATAGATCAGGAGCTAGTGTTTTCAAAAAGTGGTTATAATAGCCAATCAGAGCAACGGTTTGAGAGTTATGGCCTTTTGAAGTTGGGCTACCAAAATTTATAAAATAATTTGTCAAAGATGTATTTAGCTGACCCTATATGTATTGTTAGGGTTTGTCAGCCCTAGGCATTAAGTTTGGGCATCTAGGACCTTCCTAGGTGGCATAAAATTGCCCATTTAAGAAAGACTTGATCCTTGTTTAGGACAACTCTGGGTGATAGTTTGTAGCTTGTCTTACAATATTTTGTAATGAAGGTGCCAATGTGGGTTAGCATATTGTACTTGTGAATTATGTAGTTTTGCATTTGTGATGCAAATAAGAAGTCCATATTTTGTTCTTGCATTGATATTGTTTATTTGTTTCTGTTATGTTTTATGATATTAAGGGGAGCACCCTTCGTCAAGTAGTATTAGAGCTAGATTTTTTGAGTGTATGGATAGATCATTGATTGCGAGGGAGTTTGCACTAGGATTGTGGTTTGGGCTAAGCACATAGATAGATTATTGATTCTGAGCTAGTTTGTACTAGGGTTTCAATGGAAGTGCAAAAATGCCTCCATGAAGAGAGCATTGTAGAAGAGCTATAGGTGTTACACCCAAGGTCCAATCCCTTATGGCATTTAGTGACTCTTAGGGTCAATTCCATTTGGCATGCCTGAGAACATTTGAGTGATCAATAGGATGAGATGAGCTTGGGACTAGGGTTTAATTGGCCACTCAAGGCTAAAAAAGTAGATAGTTCAATCCCACAATGAAGAGTGAGAGAGATATGAGCAAGATATGTATGTATGCCTAGGCCACTTTGTGCAAGATATGCACAAAAGTTGCTAATTAGGAAAAATTGATTCTTTTTGCATTTCTGGTCAAGATAGTCTAGGATTAGGTGTTTTAATTTATTTTTTAATGATTTGGAACCTTTTCCAAGTCCTAGAAGTGAAATCTAATGAACTTTTTAAAACTTGCACTTTTTGTGCAAAATTGTAAAAGTTGCTCAAAAATGCAACTTGGTTGGAAAGGAGTGTAAAATCTGACTAGAAACCTTCTAACCTTCCAAAATATGTTTCCCATGCTCATATACTTGAGCATGGTTAGTTACAACTTTCCAAACCTCCATTTGCAACTTTATGCAAAAATCACAAAACTTTCTCAAACAACTTATTGAGGAACTTTGCAGCTTTTGATCAAATTTTGTCGTTTACATCTTTTGGTCAAATGGGTCCATCTAAGACTATTCTAGGACCCTAGTTAATATTACTAGGACCTATTAGGTAACCAAATACCTTAGTTGTCCATCCCTCACAACTTTTAACCTATTGAGCAACTTTTGACCAACTTATGACCTAATGAGCAATTTTGGCTCTTTTACAAACACCTTCGGACTAGTTGCTTATTAGACACACACAACTTGTAGTACTATGTAAATAATCCTTTTAACAATTTTTGGACATGAGTTTGTATGGTTGGAAGCCTCTAATGAGTTTAGGTGGCTATAGGTGCATGAAATGCATGCTTAAGGAGCAACAGGAGGAGATCTATCTATTGGAGAGGGGTATTTTATGGTAGATACCTTGGAGATGGTGAATCAACCCTTCAATTGGTTGAAGTTGGCTTGGGAAGTTATACATTGAGAAAGCCTTAGCTTTGAGGGTTTGTAAGAGACCAATTTGTAGATTTCTTACTTACAGAGTTTGGAGCATCAAATTGACTTTATTTTCCCTTTGATTGGTTCCATTTAAGGAGACTGCTGATAGTCTGGAAAATTGGATGCAAAAGCAACATGTAGTTGCTTTGGAAAAACACCCTATTTTATTCTTAAAAGGGGTGTGTAGTTGGAGGATCTATTTGTTGGTCCAAAACGACCTATACTAAGGTTGAGATAGTTAAAGAAGGCTGAAATGAGTATCTGAAAACCTATTTTATTTGAGAATTTCTTTGGAGAGTTTGGGAGAAAACAAAACATCTCTCTTGCTAGAGACCTAGTCGGGGGCAATTAGGCCTACAAGGAAAATTTGAGAAATTTTAGTGTTTCCCCATGTTGAAAACCTTCTAACCTTCCAAAATATGCTTCCTCATGCTCAAATACCTAAGCATGGGTATTTACAAATTTCCAAACTATCATTTGCAATTGTTTGCAAAAATGCAAAAGTTACTCAAGCAACTTTGTAACTTTTGAACAATTTTTGCTCTTTACATCTTTTGATCAAATGGGTCAATCTAGGACCATTGTAGGACCCTAGTTAGGATTCCTAGGACCTATTAGGTAACCAAATACCTTAGTTTCCCAACCATAACAACATTTTACCTATTAAGCAACTTTTGGCTCATTGAACAACTTTTGACCAAACTAGGACCTAATGAGCAATTTTGGCTTTTTTACAAACACATTTTGACTAGTTGCATTCAAAGGACTCTTGGAACTTACTAGACACATATAAACTCTTAAATAACCCTTAAAAAACTTCAAAAACCAAAATGAGGGGAGGTACCTTGCATCAAAGATTGGGAAAATCCATTTGAAGCTACCTAGTTGTGCACTTTGCATCACAAAAAGTGAGAGAGGTCCATGTTTTTATAATTATATTCAATCTAATGAATCAGTTGGATCTACTCTACATTTTACTATCTCAAGTGTTGCCTCGTGATCTAACTCGTGAACCTTCCAAAGAGTCTTATTATTTGGTTTTCCACCATTTTTTATCAAGTGGACATTTGATGAGACAACAAGGTTCAAATAATGAAGAATCTTCCTCTTTGTTTGCCATTCCTCAAATAACCACAAGTTAGGGTTCTTCATAGAATATCGTCCAAGCCATCTGCCAGTTATAACCACTACACCTATATGGTACTCTAAAACTTCACCATCTATAACCGAGTGATCCAATTTTTTTTGGCTTGGACACAATGATACAAAAAACAATCTATCGCTTCTTCATATTCTTCAGTTGCAATAACAACAAAAATATGACCTATAGTGATAAATGTACAAAATGTGGTCATTAACTTAGCAAATACTTAGGTAAAAGTTATAAAATTACACACACACACACACACACACACACACACACACACACACACACACACACACACACACACACACACACACACATATATAGTACCAAGTTGCACTAGATCAGACAAGCGATCAAAGTCAATAGATGAATCCATATCTACCATCTCTAATGCTTGTAGGAGATGATAGGTGTCAATTTGGTCCAAAATTCATATATCCCATTTGCCCACCAATTCAGTCAACTCACACTCATCCTAATTTCCCTCTACACATGATAGACAAAAACATTCCATTTTTCATGTGTAGATACTCCATGAACCTACATTAGAGCTTCTAAAAGAGTGAAACTCACTTGATCCTATCAGTGTACAACAATCCTCATATGGTGCAATGTTAGTATTATTGATCAACCAAAAAAATCTATGAACCATAGACTCACCTTCCTTACATGGACCCACTGTAGTGTTACACCACTAGATGTTGGATTTTTAATTTATGAATGTTGCTCCATCTTTGTACTTTAATTCTTCACAAGCTAAGACTCTTTTGATGGATGCACTTGCACTGTCGTGCTCTCCCTTTCCATGACCAACCTTTGTGAAATTTCACATATATTGAATTCTAGACAACTTGTGCATCTTGCTCAACCAATAGAACATCCATGCATTCTTGAATTGAGATGCACAATTGTTTGACCAAATAATGTACTGGTCATATGGTACACCCCTGTTAGCCAAATCTTCATAAAATAGTTGAGAACAACCATGTACAAACTCTGTAGAATGGGATTGATCATCATTGATGTAAAACTGGTACTCCTTTAATATCTTCCTATCATTTGTGAGCAAATATGGAAACCAGTTAAGAAGTATTATACTTTCCTTGCACCTCATTTTGTGGTTGTGTGTAGTTCTCTACAAAGTCTACAATTGAAACAATGGTATCCAATGGAAATGTATCCTTGCACAACTTGAATTGCAAATCTAGTCATCGAGATCTATGTGTATACCTTGCATACTCGTAATAATCTTTTCACATAAAATCTTCATGAACTTGTACACTGGAATCTTTTCAATGACTAAATCACATCTTTTACCCTATTTCCCATCTTTTATAACATATGCCACTTTCTTAAATTTTTTTAAATCTATTATTTCATTTACAATTGCATGTGTACTATCCATATGTTCACAAATTGATAAAAGCTACAAAGAACCACAAAATAAGCATGTACCATCCAATCGTGATTTCTTGTAAAACGTTGACCATCCTCTATTTCACATAAAATGTTAGATATGAATTCTCTTGAAGATCTAGGTGGCTTATTCATGTCACAACCCTGCAAAAAAAACTTAAAATGCAAAAACACATATATGATTAAAAACATCAAAATGGTTAGAAAATTCAATATGTATCCTACAACAAGAAGTTGTGGATGTGTGATTTATCTTCACATAAAAAGGTTTACCCATCTCAAATAATCTTAACTTATTCAAATTTGAGGATACATACCAATAAATTTTGCAAAAAATTTTGTCTGAATTGAGTCTAAAAAATATTTCCCATGTGGATCGCGATTTTGGCTACCGATCCTCCTTAAAACATCTCTTTGATTAGGAGAAACATACATGTTATTTGTCCAAAAATATTCAATCAATGGTTTCAAAGCTTCACTATTTTTTTAATCCTTTCATGGTAGTCTACCGCTAAATGTTCATAACTCATTTTTTGATGGATCTTCCACTCTCTCACGCCTTACCATGACTCTCCGTAGAGTACCTATACCAATTTTTAATATTTTTCTTGTCTTTCTAATGAGTTGAGATTTCTTCATTTGGGTACTTACTATTGTTGATGAAAGTATGTGTCTTGTGATATTACTATCTTTGGTGCATGATTTAGAACCCACTTTTTTGTATGCACTCTTTAGATTCTTTACAATGCTTTTTTTCATTTGAATCATCCATCATTCTTAGCCAAAGAATCTTCATGATGGGTCTAAATTTCAAATTCTTCATTATTTCAAAAATTAATTAGCATTAACCTATCATATTTAATTCTTCAAAGAATAATCTCCACATACAATTAACTTTTCTTTGATAAGTATGCTTGCTAATCTTGTCAGACATTGATTTCAAAAATGTTAGTATCAATATCAATCAAATATTTTGGTCTTTTAAAATAAATTATAGAAGGTGTTCTAACCTCTTCTATTCCCTCAACATTTTGAACTCAACATAAGGTTGAGTGTTTTGCATACCTTGAACTGAAGATGATGTGCCTTGGAATAAGATGCAAAAGATGAAATATCACCTACTTGATATGTTGATGTTGTGCCTTCAACATGACATGATGGAGTGTGTACAATATCAGATGTAGAAATTAGCGTCTCTTCAACATGAGATGATGATATGATTCTGACATTGCAAGATGGTGTAGCTTCACAATTCAATTGTCTTTTTGAGTGTAAGAGTCTTATTCATTCCGTTTGTCTTTCCAATTCTTCCTCTTTATTTCTTTGTATTGGTGGTTCGTGTTCCTCTTCGAAAGACAATTCTTCATTATTGCAATGTAATTTTCTTTATTCACATAGTAGTTTCATTTTATCTCTTTTAATTGCCAAATCTCTCTCCCTCTATTTCCATTGTTTGAGTTTTTAGTTTCTTCCTTGGGATGATGATGATTTCTATATGTCAAATTATTCATATACATATAAAAATTACAATTATCTCAATGAATACACAATATGTACTAAAAAACTTGTCAAATTTCTAACCATTTCCAAATAAAAATTCATTCAAACATACAAATTTCAATGAATTTACTATATATTAAACAACTTGTCAAATTATAATTAAAATACATCTATAGTAACAAAAAATATTTAAAAAGGACTGCACTAACCTTCTCTATAGAAAGAATGTTAAAAAATTCTTCAAATAGTGTATCCAATGATTGAATTTGGTGTTTTATAGCTTCCAATAGCATGAAAGAATGTTCTAAAAGCCTTCAAATAGTGTATCTAATGATTGATTTTGTGTTTGCTAGCTTTCAATAGCATGAAAGAATGTCCAAAAAAGCTTCAAATAGTGTATCAAATTATTAAATTTGGTGTTTATTAGCTTCTAACTATTAGAAACAAAAGTCCACCAAGATAACTAAGAGTGCAGTGGGAGGTGTGAATCAATTACCCAAAAATTAAAATATTTATCTTCCTTAAACAAACTTAACCATTCAACCAAAGTAAACATCAACCATAATAAGATGCACATAGAAAATTACATTAGATATGTTAACTAGGGAAACCCTTGATCAGAGAAAAAACCCCAGTGGGAATGATGCCCACAAGATGATGTACTAATATAAATATTTCTTATTAGAGGATGGTCCCTGTTAGGAGTCTATTACAACATTTAGTACATATGAGTCCTTGTTAAGAGATTCAAACCTATTAGGAGTTGTGCCAACCTTGTTAGGAGTTGTAGTACAATGTATGCAAGATGAGCCTACTGCCCAAACATGCAATTTCAACTATAAGAAGAGCTCACTACTTAAACATGCAATTTACTATTATGTTCTTCTTTCTTTTATTCTGTCAACCAAACCAAATACTACCAAACCTTGTAGACAAGGTCATGAACCTTAGATCCAAATATCAAACCTTGGATCACACAGTAGAACCTAGCCAATGAAGTTTTCTTCACTTCTACTATGCTTTGCTAAACTTTACATTCCACTCTTGTGTTGTTTAAAAATTACTTTTCCATGTCATTCTTGATAAAGGAAAATGTCCTTCCTTTATATTTATTCCATAAAACAATTCCCTAAGTCAACTATTATACATTCTCAATTAATCATTGTAGGACCACATTAACAACATGTTACACTTAGCGATAACATTAATCTTCCATCTTGCAACTTGAATATCTTTCCATACACTTAATATTATGTCAAGAAAAATTAGCTACATCATCATCAATATGTCTCCTTCACAACATCAACCTCGATTCTTAGAATAACAACTCTACTCAGAGATATAACAAGTTTACCATAACATGCCTCTGTAAACTCTATCTCAGAACATACATCACTAAAAATTATATAGCTTATTCTAGACTTAAAATTTCTTCATCCAATGTTAACTACATATACTAGATACTCAGAGGTATCTCTCATAACCTCAGATAGTGAGAATACTCAACTAGCCATCTATACTGAATTGATCTTCCTGTTGTTCTTCAGTTAGATACCACAGAAGACTGCTATGTTAACATCAATGAAAAACTTAGTCATGAATATAACATATCATCACAGTAACATATTTGCAATACTCCCCCATAGGAATATCATCAATATTCATGCTTCCAATGATCTCCCCCTTTGGCATTGATGACAATATAGATGAAAAACATCTAGTTCCAAGAATACCAACAAAAGACTATTCATCTTTCTTTTCAAATCCTCTTCATCAAGCATTCTCCCCCATTGATATACCTCAATTCTTTCCATCAATGTATCATTCCATGTTGTACTTCTTCTGAACATGCTATACTTATTCTTACTTGTCTTTGCTTCTCCCCATGATCTTTTTTCTCATGATGTTTTTGCTTCTCCTAATTTTTTTCATGCCATACTTCTCCCCCATTGACATCAATGTCAAAGGTTTTAGTACCACTAAACTCAACACAAACTGATTCTTACCAGCTCAAGTGTCCAAAGACACTATTCATAACAACATCCAACAAGAGTGCTAGATGACTCTATCCATCAAAGATACTCCCTCATACAGGAAGCATCAACATTCAGTCCAAAAAAATAAGGGTGCTCTATTCCATTGGATTGATGCAATCTTGCATCTTTTACTCTAATGTAGGAAGGGGCATAACCCCTAGCATACCTTGCAAACACTCAAAAGTCTCTTTGGGAAGAGGCTTAGTGAATATATTTGCAATTTTCTCTTTAGTGCTCACATACTCCAATCTAATTTCCTTTTCTACAACTTTCTCTCTCAACGTGTGATAATAGAAATGTGCTTAGTCTTCAAATGCAACATTGGATTATTAGACATAGTTACTATGCTTGTGTTGTTACAATGTATGACAACAGGTTCAATGATTTCTAGTCCTATATCTTTTAGCATCTACTTCATCTAAAAAACTTGATTACAATTGTTTGCTACTACAACATATTCTACTTCCACTATACTTTATGATATACAATCCTTTTTCTTTCTTGGCTAAGAAACCAATCTTCCTCCAAGAAGGAAGGCTCCACCATTGGTGCTCTTTCTATCATCCATAGTACATACCTAATCAAAAATAGTGTAAGAACTTAGAGTAAAATCATTAGATCTGTCATACCACAATCCAAACTTTGGTGTTCCTTTCAGCTATCTAAATATCCTCTTGACTATTGCATAATGTGCTTATCTGAGATCAACTTGGAATCTTGCGACAATTCCAACTGTTTTTGCTATATTTGACCTTGCGTGAGTTAGATATTGCAATCCTCTGATCATAGATCTATTCTTCTTCTTCTCAAAAATAGGAGTCTCATCCTTTGTTGATAACTCATGTCTAATTACCATAGGTGTTCCAATGAGTTTACACACTTCCAAACCAAACTTTTTTAGTAAGTCTTTTAGATATGTAGTCTGAGAAATAAAGAGTCCTTCTTTATTCTATACAATCTATAATCCTAGAAAATATTTCATTTCTCCTATCATACTCATCTCAAATTCCTTTTTCATCTTTTCTAAAAACTTGTCACTTTCAACATTATTTCCTCCAAATATGATATCATCAACAAATATTACCAAAATCATTAAACCATCATCAATTTCTTTCCAATATAGATTACTATTTTCCATACCTTTTCTGTATCCAAGCTTTGTCAAATTCATGTCCAACCTTGCATACTAGGTTCTAGGTGCTTGCTTCAAGCCATACAATACTTTCTTTAGTTTACATACTATGTCCTTATCATCTGTCAAAGGACAACCTTCAAGTTTCTCTATGTACACTTCTTCTTCCGGTTCTCCATTCAGAAATGCTAACTTGACATCCATCTAATACACTTTGAATTTCTTTTGTGCTACATATGCTATGAATAACCTTACTACTTCTATTCTAGCCACTAGAGCATAGGTTTCATCATAGTCTATTCTTTCATTCTATGAGTAACCTTTACATACCAACCTTGTGTTGTTCCTTACATCTTCACCTTGTTCATTCATCTTGTTCTTGAATACCCATTTAGTTCCTATCACATTCTTGTCTGTTGGTCTAGGGAGCAATTCCCATGTCTCATTCTTTACTATCTCATCCAATTGCTCTTTCATAGCTTATTTCCAATAGTCATCTTTACATGCTTCATCTACATTCTTAGGTTCAACTTGAGCTATCAAACATAGTTCTTAATTGAATCTTCTTCTTGTCATCACACCTTTATCTCTACTTTTGATGATCTATTTAGGTGGATGATTCTTTTTCATAATCTTACCCAAAGTAGGAGTTGCTATCTCAACTCTTAGCTCTACTAAAGGTTCTAACCTTTTTTATTTCCTAGGCTCTCCTTCATTCTATAAATCATTGTTAGTCTCAAGAAATACTTCATCATTCCTCAGTTTAGTAACGACATCATCATTTGAATTGTAATAAACTATAATCTCTTGTATCTTGAATTTCTCATCGATTCTCACATTTTCACCTTCCATTATAGTCTTAGTTCTCATATTATAATATCTATAAGCCTTTATTTTCAATGAATAACCAAGAAATGTACCTTCATCACTTCTAGCATCAAACTTACCAATATCATCATCTCTTTTGATATAACACTTACTACTAAAATTTTTGAAATACTTAACTATAGGTGAGTGACCAAATCATAGTTCATAAGGAGTCTTGTTTGTGTCTTTATTGAATTGCACTCTATTCATAGTGTAGACTATTGTATTCAAAAATTCTCTCTAAAACATCTTGGATACATCATTCTTAGCTAACATAGCTCTTGATGCTTCTATAACTGACCTGTTCCTTCTCTCTACAATGCCATTCTGTTCAAGGGTTCTTGAAGATGATAACTATTATTTGATTCCATTTTCTTCACAAAACATGTTAGACTCATTTGAAGTAAATTATCCTCTATCTAATCTTAAATATTTAATCTTCATACCAGATTCATTTTCAACTCTATTTTTGAATATCTTGAACTTATCAAATGCCTCAGATTTTTTTTAAAGAAATGCAACCCACATTATTTTAGAAAAGTCATCAACTAGAATCATAAAATACCTTTCACCATAGAATCCTTTAGTCTTTTTAGGACCACTGAGATCTGTGTGTACAATCTCCAATTTTCTATAGTAGTGAACCTCTTGCAAGGAAAAGAAGGTTTGTTATATTTTGCCAAAACACACTCCTTGCAAATTTTGTTAGTAGGCTTTACAATCTTAGGCAAATCTCCAACTGCAAACATACTACTAGTCTTCACAATGCTATCAAAGGTTATATTACAAAATATCTTATGCCATAACCAACTATCATCTACCTTTATAATCAAACATGTCATTTCAGTAGGATTCAACTAAAATACATTAACTATAGATTTAGTTGTCCAACACTCAAAAGATTGTGTTGCTTATTTTTGCACCCTTGCCAACATTTGAATTCAAATACAAACCCTGCCCAATGGTCATTCCCCAGCTTAATATTATTTTAAACATCCTAGGGGTATCAAAACATTATTAAAAAATCAAACCTTATGATATGTTTTTGCGGCCCGCAAGTTCCTCATCGTTTGATCAATCTGAATCGATAGATGGTGCTATGTCACCATTGAAAGTTGCACATTGTTTTGCGTTGGCGACATAGCACCCTTTTTCCACGTGTTAGGTGGGCCTTCCATTTTCCTTGTTACTTCTCTAGTGTCAAGTTTTGTTCCATCCATAGTGGGTGCCATGGCGCTATCAAAAAATCTCTGTTCCTCGCCGTTGGTGACAACGCCCAGACTGAAAGTGATCTTGCGGCAAAGTTTGGAAAACATGGTGGGTCCCAAGTTGGTACGTGGCTAGTTCTCATTAATTGGTACACTAATAGGTTGGATTCATCTTGCTCGCTATTAGATCAATTCGAATCTATGGTGGGCGCTATCTCGCTATGGAAAGCTACGAGAATTTTATCCATAGTGACATAGCACCTTAGCGACACGTAGCAAGGTGGGGCCAAGTGTTATGAAACCACAGGGATGATGCCAAGTTGTGCCAGATGGATGCCAAGTTGTGCCAGGTGTGTTGAATGTTTTGTGGGCCCAAAGGTTTTAAGGAGATAGTGTAGTATAGGGTGATTCTTCATGATCATTAGATCTAAGGGAAATCAACGCTGGACGCTATCTCACTATGGGAAAGTGCTCAAAGGATATGCATAGTGACATAGCACCTAGATGACATGTGTCCTTGCAGGCCCAACCAAGATTGATAGTTAAGGGGTTAGTGGTTATGTTGTAGCCATCGCGGTCAGGGTTTAGGAAGATGGCATGGTTAGTTAGAGAAAGACATGGTCAACTAGGGGGGACTTTGCAGGGTGGTGAAAAGATAAAAGGCTGTTGGCCCATGTGGCTCATCCTAGTGCCAAAGATAGGTTGACTAGGTTGACTTGCTGATTCATGAGATAGGAACTAGGGAAGTCGAGGGTTTCTTGTGCGATCTGATCTTCATGATCATTTCCAACCACCATAAGTGAATGCGAAACAAAGAAAAACACTCTACCACCCCGATCTATCTATCTACCTGGTTAGAATAGCTTAATGGCACCATTTCTATCTTCTCAAGGCCCTATTCCAACCAAGATCAAAAATCATTGTGTCTGGATCCACATGTAGATCAAGTTTTCCCATGATTGTTCTCTGCAGGACTTCAATGTAGTGGTTGTAGAATAACTATAGTTAAAGGACATCTCAGTTATGCCTGCACTATAAAGGATAATTTTGTAGATTTTTTTAAGGTCGATCTTTCTCTATTTTCTCTATTATTGCTCTGCAGATTCTTGGTGTAAATTCCCCTGTACCTCTGAACTGTATGATTTCTATCTTATCTCATTCAGTCATTGGTATGGAAGTGCAAGAATTCTTTCCCTCTTACTGGTGTTTTGTAGAGATCTCTGATTTGCATGACTATATCTCCTTGGCCTATGAATAATAATATAAGTGAATATCTCTTCCTTGTGTCATTCATTTTGGTTTTCTGATCTATATGTGGTTATTTGATTAAAGCAAGTCTGAATGTGTATATCCTTAGTTTCATTCTGGTTCAATAGTGCATATATGGGCAGAGATTGGTCTGAACACTCTATTTTGGTGCATCGCCTCTTTAGCTTAGATTAGGTAAATTTTCTTTCATGCTCTCTTTCTCCCTTTTCCTCTCCAAGAGTAGTTAGGTGCATCCTAATAGTAAGAGGAAGTCGGCCTTCTCTGGAGACTCAACCTCATAGTTGAAGTCCCACAGCTTGGAGGTTGTTTCCATGTTTCACTAGGTTGTCCTCATGCATAGGCTTTGAAAAAGGGTGCAAACCTAAGTGACAATAGTTTTTGGCACGCCCGGTGGGACGTACTTTCAAAAAAATTCAAGCCTACTGGTGTCAAAAGGGAAGATTTCAAGATCAATATCGAGGAGATAGTATTGGCTTCGATGTTTAAGCCTTTAAGAGACTCATTCTTCAAAGTACTTGGTGACTCTGAGATTCAATACATATCTGGTTCCAGAACAAAGTTACAGTGATTCATGCCCAGAGCTAAAACAAGGGCATCTTCTAGAGGTAAGTTTCAGTACCAAGAGCTTTCATTTTCAAACCCTAGAAGAAGGAAGACTAGAATATCTTTATCACCAATGAGGAGTGTAATAGCAACAAATACACCTACAAGATCTATTTCTACTCCTCTTGCCGTTAGATCTCAGCCTAGACTGCCGTCAATACATATCAATAGATCACTTGTCTATATGGCATTGCCTAGAGCCCATACTTTTTCCACCTTTAATGGTGGGAGCCCTCTCTTATTAGCCCAAAGACATGATATACTAGTAGCTGCACTCAAAAGTATACTAGAGTTTATTGGTGAAACTTCTATCTCTCCCTCAAAACACATTCAAGAGGTTGCAAATGTCTGTAATATACATGGTATTATAGAGGATGATGTTACCGTTAGGCTCCTAGCCTCATCTTTGAAAGGAAAAGCACTACAATGGTATAGAGGTTTAGCTCATGGTTCTATAACAGATTGGGATGGATTAGGGGCAGGATTGTGCAAACATTTTGAAGATAAAAGTGACTATTTGTCACTTTTAGAGCAGTTGACTACTATAAAAAGAGCCCCTCATGAATGTATGACTGATTTTAATTATATATTTCAAAAGACATGGGATAGAATACCTACTTTAGTGAAGCCTACCCCTGGTAATGCCTTCTTGCATTATCTTAGAGCTTTTAATAGTGATATTGTCACTACAATGCAAACTATGGGAGGAGATACCTTGCCTAATGCTTATGACATAGCAATAAGGGCAAAAAACATCCTAATACAAGGAGGTAAACTAGCTCCAAGGCCTCCTATGCCTTTCTTCCCTGATGTTCCAAATCATCAACCAACAATGGCTCATCAAAGAGATGATGCAATCTCTAATGCAGAACATGGATAAAAGAGAAAATAATCTAGAGAAAAGTTTGCAAGATCAAGGGAAGAAGTTGCAAGATCAAGGGAAGAAGTTAGAAGATCAAGGAAAGAGGCTGGAGGATAATTTCTCTATGATGCAGAAAGTGAGCAACATGGTGGTGACTTTAGAAAGACAGAAAGCTCAAGGTAGTAAGCCTCATTAATTGCAATATCAAGCTCCAAATAGTGGTAGGCCTCCAAATCCTAATCATTGGAACAATTCTTTTGATCAGAATAGGTAGGGTGGCCATGCTTCAACCTCAAATGTAAATCAAAGTAGGGCCATAGTCCCTCAAAACAACATGACCCAAGATTAGGATTTTTGTCCATCCTACAATTACTCCTATGCCTATTGCATGTGTCGGAAGGCTGAATCTTTTATGGCCTTGAAAGTCCAAGAACCTACAGCAAAAAAATCATACAAGGAGGACCAATTTAAGGATGCCTCATATGTGCAAGGATAGGGTGATTGCTCTTTTATGAATCATCAGATGGAGGAGCATTGTAATGTAAACCAAGATTCCATTACTCATAACACCAGGAGCAAGAGAAGAGCTGTGGAAGATGATATCCCTCCTCCTCCCAATTAGGCCTCAACTTCAAATGCAATATCTCATGAGCAAACAACAAATAATCAATCAAGTACCTTTCAGTAGCAAAGGCAAAATCATGGCAGAAAAGATACAGGTGATCCTCAGGTTGTTCCATCTCAACCTCATACAATTGTAGCTCCCAAGGCTTCTACCAAAACACTTGCTATGCCATTCAGTGTGGTAGAGAAAATGAAGAAGACAAATGTGAATATCTCCATGTGGGATGTTTTTGCTACTATACCCATGCAAAAGAGGTTGTTACAAAAAGAATTGGAAAGAATTGAACCAAAGGATCAAACACTCAACATGGAAAGTGCCACAAGCCTAGTATAACCATCAAGGGAAGTAGAAACAAGAAAAAAGGTTAGACCTTGTCCATTCTATGTTTCTCTAATTACAGGGGGCAAGCTAGTCCATAATTGTATGATTGATTCAGGGGTTAGCAGTTCAGTGATGCCTAGGAGTGTTGCTGATGCTTTGGGAATGAAATATGAGCCCATTGTTAGGGATGTATTATAGTTGGATGGTAGTACTATCAAGACTGTAGGGATCCTTAGGAATGTGGAGATGGCCTTACATGCATGCCCTGGTTGTAGTGTAACCCAAGACATCTCTATTGCTGAGGTCAAGCCATATTTTTCCATTTGTCTGTCAAGAGACTCTACTACCAAAATAGGTGGTTTTATATCTTCTGATTGGTCATATATGTCCTTCAAGATGAGATATGGAGCCAATGCTTCAATTAGAGCAGAGCCTCAAGCCCTCCATCATATTGAATCTTACACCCCCAACCCCATCAACATGAATTCCCTTATCCTAGAGGTGGATGAGAATGAAATAGTGAAATGAGCCCATCAATCCCCTAGCAGAGATACCTGATTTTTTCTTGGATGAGTGGGCTAATGCATATCAATTTGACCCTATGTTAGAAACCCTTGAAACAAGTCGTAGTACATACTATATATTGGAGAAAGATGCTCTAGTTCCCAATCTTGTGGGTACTAAAGAAGATATGAGTGGGATATGGAGTATGTACTTTGATGGCTCAAGAAATAAAAATGGATTAGGGGCTGCTGTGATGTTGATTTCTCCTATACAAGTAAGGTATTACTTCTCCTTTAGGCTCCAATTCAGTTGCACTAATAATGTAGCTGAGTATGAATCCTTGATTCAAGGTCTCCTACTTGCTCAAAAAAGAGGAATCCAAGCCTTAAGGGTATATGGGGACAATGAGTTGGTGGTTAATCAATTGAGAAATCAAAATACCACCAATAATGGTTTTCTCAAGTCTTATAAACATAGAGTGTGAGATTTTCTTGAAGGTTTCAATGCACTTAGTATCCAAAGCATCCCTAAAAAAGAAAATAGACATGTTGATAGACTTGCAGCAATAGGTGCATCTTATGATGTGCCAGGAAATCTTGAGGAGGAGAAGAAGCAACAAATCAGAGTGGTAGTAAGGCTTGCCATTCTTGATAACAACATCCATTGGCAAGTGTTTGAGTCTGATGAGCAAATTGTGAGCTTCTTGCAGAATGAAGCAAAATTTTCAGAGAGAAATTAGTCAAGACTATAGGATTTGTATGGTGATCAGATCATTCATCTCAGTTCTAACAAGTTGTCCAAGGGTCTCATTACCTTAGAAAGTGTTTTCAATCCTAATGACCAAGCAAGAGGCAGGGCCATGAACCTAGCTGCTGATGAAAGTGACTACACTCTAGTCATGATTGCTGATGGAAAGTCCTTAAACATGGGTAAGGTATGTTCTAAAATTGAACAAGAAAATTTTGTTCATCTGTGTCAAGAATTTAATGATGTTTTTGCTTGGACATATGATGATTTAAAGGGTTTTTACCCAAGGTTATTTCAGCATACTATAGATCTAGTTGATAATGTAAAACCAGTAAGACAAAAACAGAGACTAGTGAATCCCAAGATTGAACCCTTAATGAGAAAGGAGCTATCCAAGTTTATTGAGGCCAATATAATTTTCCCCATCAAACACTCATCATGGGTAGCAAACCTTGTCCCTGTTAGGAAGAAGAATGGAGAAATTAGATTGTGCGTGGACTTTAGGGACCTTGACCAAGCTTCCCTTAAAGATCATCATCCTCTGCCTTCTATGGAGTAGATTTTGTCCAAGGTCAGTGGTTCAAAGATATTTTCATTTCTTGATGGATTTTCTGGTTACAATCGAGTGCTGGTTAAGGAGTTTGATAGATACAAGACTGCATTTACCACCAAGTGGGGTACCTATGCTTAGTATAAGATGCCATTTGGGCTAACCAATGCAGGTGCTACATTCCAGAAGGCAATGGATATGGCCTTCAAAAGATTGATTGACAAGTTTGTCTTCATTTACCTTGATGATATTACAGTGTATTCTAAGAATGTAGATGATCATTTTGGTCATCTCAGACAAGTATTCCTAAGATGCAGAGAGTTTGGGGTTTCCCTTAACCTAAGAAAGTGTGTCTTTGCTACTAACCAAGGAAAATTATTAGGACATATTGTATCTGAGGATGGTTTAACCATTGACCCAGAGAGAACAAAAGCAATACTTGCCCTTCCTCTTCCTAAACACAAGAAAGGGCTGCAAAGTTTCCTAGGTAGGATAAATCTTGTGAGAAGATTTATTCCTAATCTTGCTACCATGGTGAAACCTCTTACAACTATGGTCAAGAAAGGTATGGTCTTTGCATGGACCAAGGAAGGGAAGGAAAGTTTTGAAGAGATCAAGGCAGCCCTAGCCTCAACCCCTACTCTCATGAATCCAAATTTTGAGAAAGATTTCATCCTTTATACCCTAGGTGGTGAGTCAAGTATTTCTGCTGTCCTGACTCAAAGAAATGACAAGAATGAAGAGCAGCCCATAGCTTTCTTTAGTGAAGGGCTTAAAGAATATGAAGACAAATACAGCTATGTAAAGAAGCAAGCCCTTGCAATCATCAGAGCTTTAAAGAAATTTAGACACCTCCTATCCCACAATAGGATCCATTTGTTGGTAGCCCATGCTAGTGTGAAGGATTTCCTTTTGAGCAAAGATATTGGTGAGAAAAGAGCTGGCTGGATTACTAAAGTGATGGAATATGATTTTGACATCCAAATCACCAAGCTGGTAAGAGGGAGGGGATTATGTAAACAGATGTTATCATCTCAGGAACCTGATGAGGAAGCTACTATGATATTGACAGAGCAACAAGAGGTAAGAAATGGTGACCCAAGGAGTTGGATGGATGACATGAAGAGTTTTTTATTAGGCAATGGATACCCTCAAGGATTAGATAGAACTAAAAGGAGATAGTATAGAATACAATCAATTTCTTATGTCATAGTTGATGGTATCCTTTTTAGAAAAGATTTTAATGGAGCCCTATTAAGATGCCTTGATATAGACTAGGGTGAAAGAATGATTAAAGAGCTTCATGATGGTCCTGATGGTGGCCACTTCTCAGCAAGGACAACTGCAATGAAGATCATGAGGGCTGGCTATTACTGGCCATCTCTATTTCATGATTGTCATAGGTATGTAAGGAAGTGTGAAAAATGTGCCTTCTTCTCTAGAAAGAAAAGGCTTGCAGCTCTTCCCCTTCATCCTATTTAGGTGGATCAACCTTTTTCTTAGTGGGGATTGGATTTCATAGGCCCTATCAATCCTTCTTCTAGTTCAGGTCACAAGTGGATTTTAGCTACTACAGATTACTTCACCAGATGGACAGAGGCAGTTGCATTAAAGGATGCCACTGAATCTTCAATTGTTGAGTTCCTTGATGGAATTGTGACTAGGTTTGGTGCCCCTTCAACTATTATTTTAGATAATGCAAAATCTTTTCTTGGAAATCAGATTTGTGCATGGGCAGTGGACCATAATATCTATTTGAGCACATCCTCAAATTACTATCCTCAGGGTAATGGTTTGGCTGAGTCCTCCAACAAGAACCTGATCAGGATCATGAAAAGGACAATAGAAGATAACCATAGGTTTTGGCATAAAAAATTGAAGATTGCATTGTGGGCTGACAAAATAATGCCTAAAAGGTCAATAGGGAATTCACCATTTGTGTTAGTTTATGGCAGAGAAGCAAAGCTTCCGATTTCATTGGAGTTCCCAGCCCTAGAGTTAGCTCATCAGTTGGAACTAATTGAAGATGATGCCATGAGCTCATCAGTTGGAACTAATTGAAGATGATGCCATGATAGTGAGAGTGGAAAAACTGATGGAGCTGGAAGAGAAAATAAATTAGGCCATGCAGAGCCTAGAGACACACCAACAACAGGTCAAAAAGAGTTTTTCAAAAAGGGCAGGGTCAGGATCTTCAGGGAGGGACATTTGGTTCTGAAATGGGATGCAGATAGGGAAAAATTAGGAAAACACTCAAAATTTGACACACTATGGAGTGGTCCCTACCTGATTGAAAGTTGTAAATAGGCCAATGCTTTCTAGTTAAGTAGGCTTGGTGGTGAAATTCTGCCCATCCCAGTCAATGGGATTTATCTTAAGCCATGTTTCTAATAGGGTTTGAGGTTCCATGTACATATTAGAGTAGTTTTCTTTCTACTAGCTTCCTGATTTCCAAGAAGTGCATGAGCACAGGCTGTCTCTCTGTTAGATACCCAATTTTCAAAATTTTGAAGATTGCAGAAGGAGTTTTGGTCTCTGGTTCAAGTTGCAAAGATAGGGGTTTTAGGGTTTCCCTCTTAGAGGTAGGGTTAGGGTTTTGCAGTGCTTAGAATCTACATATTTTATGACTCTATAGCCCAATGGATGCTTCAAGCCACTGGTCATATGCGTAGCAGGCTCGCATCCCCTGTGAGTCGCCAAAAATGTTGCTTATTTTTGCACCCTTGCAAAAATTTGAATTCAAATAAAAACCTCGCCCAACGGTCATTCCGTAGCTTAATATTATTTTAAACATCCCAGGGGTATCAAAACATTATTAAAAAATCAAACCTTATGATATGTTTCTGCGGCCCGCAAGTTCCTCATCGTTGGATCAATCTGAATCGACAGATGGTGTTATGTCGCCATTGAAAGTTGCACATTTTTTTGTGTTGGTGATATAACACCCTTTTTCCATGTGCCATGTGGGCCCTCCCTTTTCCTCGTTACTTCTCTGGCACTAAGTTTTGTTCCATCCAGGATGGGTGCCATCGTGCTATCAAAAAATCTCTATTCCTCACCGTTAGCGACATAGCACCCAGATGGAAAGTGATCTCGTGGTGAAGTTTGAAAAACATGGTGGGTCATAGGTTGGTGCGTGGCTAGTTCTCATTAGTTGGTACACTGACAGGTTAGATCCATCTTGCTCGCTATCAGATCAGTTTGAATCTACGGTGGGCACTATCTCACTATGGAAAGCTATGAGAATTTTATCCATAGCAACATAGTGCCTTAGCGACATGTAGCAAGGTGGGGCTGAGTATTATGAAACTGCAGGGATGATGCCAGGTTGTACCAGATGGATGCCAGGTTGTGCCAGGGGTGCTGAGTGTTTCATGGGCCCAAAGGTTTTAAGGAGATAGTGCAATAGACAATGAGTCTTCATGATCATTAGATCTAAGGGAAATCAACGCTAGGCACTATCTCGCTATGGGAAAGTGCCTAGAGGATATGCATAGTGACATAGCACCTAGATGACACGTATCCTTGTGGGCTCGACCAAGATTGACAATTAAGGGGGTAGCGGTTATGTTGTAGCCATCACGGTCAGGGTTTAGGAAGATGTTGTGGTTAGTTAGAGAAAGACATGGTCAACTCAGGGAGACTTTGCAGGGTGGCAAAAAGATAAAAGACTGTTGGTCCACGTGGCTCATCCTAGTGCCAAAGATAGGTCGACTAGGTTGACTTGCTGATTCATGAGATAGGAACTAAGGAAGTTGAGAGTTTCTTATGCGATCTGATCTTCATGATCATTTCCAACCACCAGAAGTGAATGCAAAACAAAGGACACTCTACCACCCCGATCTATCTATCTACCTAGTCAGAATAGCTTAATGGCATCGTTTCTATCTTCTCAAGGCCCTGTTCCAACCAATATGAGAAATCATTGTGTCTGGATCCACATCCAGATCAGGTTTTCCCATGATTGTTCTCTGCAGGACTTCAATGTAGTGGTTGTAGAATAACTATAGTTAAAGGACATCTCAGTTATGCCTGCACTATAAAGGAAAATTTTGTAGATTTTGTTAAGGTAATTCTTTCTCTATTTTCTCTATTACTGCTCTGTAGATTCTCGATCTAAATTCCCCTGTGCCTCTAAACTGTATGATTTCTATCTTATCTCCTTCAACCATTGGTATGAAAGTGCAAGAATTCTTTTCCTCTTACTGGTGTTTTATAGAGATCTCTGATCTGCATGACTGTATCTCCCTGGCCTATGAATGATAATATAAGTGAATATCTCTTCCTTGTGTCATTCATTTTGGTTTTCTAATCTGCATGTGGTTATTTGATTAAAGCAAGTCTGAATGTGTATATCCTTAGTTTCATTCTGGTTCAATAGTTCATATATGGGTACAGATTGTTCTGAACACTCTATTTTGGTGCATCACCTCTTTAGATTAGATTAGGTAGTTTTACTTTCATGCTCTTCTTCTCCCTTTTCCTCTCCAAGAGTAGTTAGGTGCATCCTGATAGTAAGAGGAAGCCATCCTTCTCTGGAGACTCAACCTCACAGTTGAAGTCCCACAGCTTGGAGGTTGTTTCCATGTTTCACTAGGTTATCCTCACGCATAAGCTTTGGACAAGGGTGAAAACCTAAGTGACAATAGATTGTGCTTCAAATCATCAACAAAATATACATCCCCAGTGTTAGTTTTACCATCAAGAGTTATAGATCCAATACCTTTAATTTGACATGCCGCATTATTTCCAACTCTGTCAATGCCTCCATCCTGACTTTTGAAGTCAAAAAACTTGTTCATATCACTAGTCATATGATGTAAATAACCACTACCAATTATCCAATTAGATTTATTTTCAACCTATGACACCAAAAATACTTTCTCTAGAGTTTCTTCTTTAATTGCCACAAATCCTATTTCATCATTACTAGAGCTTACTGATTGTTCATCAGAATCATTTTCTTCATTTGCATACAAACACTCTCTATCTCTTCTAGGTTTGTAATTTCCTTTATAATTTTTCTCTCTTTTAGGAAACTTAGATTTATAATGACCATATTCATCACAAGTTCAACATTTAAAGATTTTTTTACCACCTTTTTCTCTTCTTACCTAAAGGGCTACTCCTTCAATCTTTCTGTCCTCATCAGATTTGTTACTGCTAGCAAAATCTCCTCTAACACTTGTGCTCCTTGATAGACTAGGTTGAATATTAAAAGTTCTCAAAGTTGTCTCTATTGTGGTCAATTCTCCATACTGTCTAAGATTATTCTAAACTGCTTCAAGTATTCCAAGCAATGTCTCCTTTGTGAAATATTTGGTACAAGATATCAACAACTATATCATTTGAACTGCTAACTTAAATGGTGCTATTAAAGTCTTCAATATCTTCCATATAACCTCATCATCTTCTTTGGTTCATCCTTGAGATTTAATACTTGTAGTTATTTCTGATATCCTACCTAAAAATGTTCTTACAAATTCATCTTCCATCATTTTAGCATCTTGAAATGCACAGATCCAACTTTTTAGCCTCAATTTCTTAGAATGTTCATCACCTTCAAAACTAGTTTCCAAACCTTTCCAAATCAAATGTGAAGTAGCAAGTGGTATTACTGGATTGTATTCAATTTTAGGAAGTGCAGTCAATAGTGATTCTCTAACTCTCATGTCACACATAAAAAAGATCTCTTTCTTCATTGGTACAAGTCTCAAATCCTTTTTATCAATGATTGTTTTTGCTGATTTTGTCAAGATCCAATATCCTAGACCCATACATAGCAGATGTGTCTTAATCTTTTCCTTCCAACTATCATAATTTGTTCCATAAAACTTTAGGCTATCTTTCTTGAGCATGCTTGCCATGGATCTCACAAAGTTGTTAAACTTTATCTTCAAGGATCTGATTCTCTAATACCAATTGTTAGAAATAATAGTCCACTAAGATAACTAGGGTGGGGGAGGGGGAGGTGAATCAATTATCAAAAAATTAAAATATTTATCTTCCTTAAACAAACTTAACCATTCAACCAAAGTAAGATGCACATAGACAGTTACACCAGATATGTCAACTAGGGAAACCCTTGAGTAGAGGGAAAACCCTGGTGGGAATGATGCCCACAAGATGATGTACTAATATAAATATTCTTTATTAGAGGACGGACCCTATTAGGAGTCCATTACAACATTTAGTACATATGAGTCCCTGTTAGGAGACTTTGAATCCTTGTTAGGAGATTCCAACCCTATTAGGAGTTGTGCCAACCCTATTAGAAGTTGTAGTACAATGTATGTAGGATGAGGCCACTGCCCAAACATGAAATTTCAACTATAAGAAGATCTCACTACTCAAACATGCAATTTACTGTTATGTTCTCTCCTTTGTTCTATCAATTGAACCAAACACTGCTAGACCTTGTAGACAAGGTCACAAACCTTAGATCCAAATATCAAACCTTGAATCACATAGTAGAACATCAGAAATGAAGTTTCCTTCACTTCTACTATGCTTTTCTCAGCTTCACATTCCGCTCTTGTGCTTTTTATAAATTACTTTTCCATGTAATTCTTGATAAAGAAAAATGTCCTTCCTTTATACAAAGTCCATAAAACAATTCCCTAAGTTGGCTATTAGACCTTCTCAATTAATCATTGTAGGACTACATTAAGAACACATTACACTTAATGATAACATTAATCTTCTATCTTTCAACTTGAATATCTTTCTGTACATGTAATATTATGATGAGTGAACTTAGCTAAGTCATCACCAACATGTCTCCTTCACATCATCAACCTTGATTCTTAGAATAACAACTTTGCTAGGTGATATAACAAGTTTACTAGAACATGCCTTTGTAACTCTATCTTAGAACATACATCACCAAAACTTACATAAATTCTTCTAGACTTAACATTTCTTCATCCGACATTAATTGTACATACTAGATACTCAAAAGTATCTCCCATAACCTTGTATAGTGAGAATACTCAACTAGCCATCCATACCAAATTGATCTTTCTATTGTTCTTGTATTAGATGCCATATAAGTTTTATATGTTAACATCAATGACAAACTCAATCATGAATGTAACATATCATCATAGTAACACATCTGTAATACTCCCCCATAGGAATATCATCAACATTCATGCTTCCAACACCAATAGCATGAAACCCATTTTTTTGTTAGAACATGAGAAAAAAAAAATATAAAAAGAGAATATGAGTCAGTAGGGACCCAAAATTTTGTTATAACCAATTTTTCTATTTTCATATAGTGCATACACACTATAGCACGTACATACTATAAAGCACACACACACTATAGTGTGTACACACTTTATGAAGTCTCTCTCTCTCTCTCTCTCTCTCTCTCTCTCCCCCATCCCCTACTCTCTCTATTTCTTACTCTCTCCCATCCCCTACTTTCTCCATTTCCCTCCCTCTCCCACCCACTACTCTCTCTTCCCCCATCCCACTCTCTCTCTCCCCCCATCCCACCCTCTCCCATCCCCTACTCTCTCTCTCTCCCCCATCCCCTTCTCTCTCTCTCTCTCTCTCTCTCTCTCTCTCTCTCTCTCCCACCCTCTCCTATCCTCTCTCTCTCCCTCTCTCTCTCTCTCTCTCCCACCCTCTCCTATCCTCTCTCTCTCCCTCTCCCTCACTTTCCCCTTTCTCTCTCTTTCCCTCACTCTCCCCCTCTCTCCCATCCCCTACTCTCTCTCTTATTCTCTCTCTATCCAACCCTCTTCCATCTCCTACTCTCTCTCTCCCATCCTCTACTCTCTCTCTCTCTCTCTCCATTTCCCCTCCGTCTCTCTCTATGCCACCCTTTCCCATCCCTTAATCTCTCTCTCTCTCTCTCTCTATATATATATATACCACCCTCTACCATCCCCTAATCTCTCTCTCCCCCTCTCTCTCACCCATCCCCCTCTCTCTCCACCCTATTTGATCACCTAGTCTCTCTCTATCTCTATCTCTCCATATCTCTCTATCCTAACCACTTCCCCTCCCTCCTCCCTTTCCTCCATCTCTCTCTATCCCTCTCCAATCCCCTACTCTCTCTATCCCTCTCCCACACCCATTCTCTCTCTCTCTCTCTCTCTCTCTCTCTCTCTCTCTCTCTCTCTCTCTCTCTCACCCCCTATCCCACCCCCTCCCATCCTGTAGTCTCTCTCTATCTCTCCATTTCTCCTTCTATCTCTCTCTTCCCCCTCCCTCCCCCCTCCCTCCCCCCTTCTCTCTCTATATATATCCCAACCTCTCTCTCCCTCCCCCTATCCCATCCTCTCCCATCCCCTAATCTCTGCCCCTCCCCCTATCTCACCCTCTCCCATCCCTTACTCTCTCTCTCTCTCTCTATATATATATATATATATATATCCTACCCTCTCCCATCCCCTAATCTCTCTCCATTTATCCCTCCATATCTCTCTATCCAACCCTCCCTCTTCCATACCCTACTCTCTCTCTCTCTCTCTCTCTCTCTCTCTCTCTCTCTCTCTCTCTCTCCCCCCCCCCCCCCCTCTCTCTCCCTCCCCCTCCCACCTTCCCCCATCCCCCCCTCTCTCTGATGCAGAGCCCTTTGTATTTACCTTCAAGGAATATTAATTAAACTCAAGGAATTCACAATATATTGGTACAAATTCATGGAATCAAGAACATCTAAAAGATTTCAATAGAGAACCTGACATTTATGCAACTAAGACAACATCTTCATTCACACAATAATTTTTTTTATGTTTGATTACATTATTGATAAATTTTAATCATGAAATTTTCTTGCCAAAACCTTTTATGAAATTTTTCCAAATTAGGATCCTAAAAAAATCCAAAGATGAGACAAAAACAATTAATCCATTACAATTTATTGTCTCTGCACTTAGAGCCATTTTCTCTATCATAAATCAGAAGTAAAATCAGTAACCCTGCATAGGGCATCCAATAACTTCCTCAAAATGGCTCCAAATGAAACCAAAACAATTAAAAATTGAATTTATAGGAGTCTAGTTTCAAAATATGTAAGCCATTAATTTATCAAATGCATAAATATTTCTTCAAGCATAATTCATTGTTTTTAACTTCAATGGAGATCCTTAAAAACCAATCTTTACTCAATTACACATAACCTGCACAAATATGAATGCAAACAACTAAAAAAAATTGGAAATGAAATATAGTTCACATATATTTCCAATGAATATAAATATATTTCCTATTTCGCAAAAATGTGTCCGTACTAAACATTTCAATCTGACTGTAGTTGGACATCCTCAAATCTACAAATAACCATTTTTACCAAAATTTTCATAACTTCTTCAAAAATTTATGAAATTTCTCTAAACCAAAAAAATAAATAAGATTAGTTATCCTACTATTCATATATATAGAATATACATGGGTTCTAGGATGTAAGTGGTTGTACAAGACCTAGAACTAACACAAATTAACACCAATCAAAATGGAAAGTTCTTAAGAAACCAATTGATTCAAGATGATCTTCTTCTTCTCATTTATTAGTTGTTATTTGGAATGATCAATACAATGATTTTATAGTGTTTTTGTGGTTTGCAACTTCCCAACCACCTTTTAAACCAACCCATTACATTCTTTTAACCCTTTTGCATTACAATTTTCATATAAACTCAACCTAGACCAAAATTATGACTCAAATGACTTTAGATGGATACAAATAGATCCATTCACCTATTAAATAAATATTTTGACATGATTGATCATATTAAGACCTCCTTTTACAAATTTGACAACTTATTACAAATGGCTTCTCTAGCCTTTAAATCTTGACTCAAAAGATTCAAATATATCATAAATTGATCACATTAATTCAACATATGACTTAAGGACTCTAAGCCTCCTCATTTTCTTGAAATTTAGGTGCTTCTACACCATACTCACAACATGAAAAGTTTCCAAGTCCCTTAGAAACATGGAACTAATAACCTGCAAGTAAAAATAGACCAAAAATCTTCATCTTTACCTTTTCTGTGTCATGCCTTTATCACCATCATTTTTGCCTTTAAGGACATGGGACTCTCCTCAAAATAACCTTCTCAAATACTCCTATTAGTGGAGCATTAGTGGATACAACTCCATAACACTCTATTAGTTGGAGATCCATCTTTATCATTGCTACTTCAACTCATCAAAAAATCAAAACCAAATCTTCAAGGTCCTGGTGTGGATTGCTTCCTTTAGTGCTCTACCCACACACTCAAGATCTTCAAGTTCTGATACCAATTTGATGTAGAGCCCTCTATATTTACCACTAGGGAACCTTACTTAAACTCAAGGGATTCACAATATGTTGGTATACCCTCAAGGAACCAAGAAAATCTCAAATATTTCAACAGAGAACCTAGCATTTACGCAACTAAGACAACATCTTCATTCACACAATCAACCTTTCTATGTCTAGTTACATTATTGATAAATTTTAATAATAATTTTTTTTTTGCTAAACCATTTTATGAAATTGTTCCAAATTAGGAATACTAAAACACATCCAAATTTGAGACAAAATAAAAAAATCCATTATGAGTTATAATCTCTTTACTTAGACCCATTTTCTCTATCATAAATTAGAAGTAAAACTAGTAACCCTACCTAGGGAATCCAATAACTTCGTCAAAATGACTCCAAATGATACCAAACCAAGTTAAAATTAAATATATAGGAGTCTAGTTTCAAAATATGTAAGCTATTAATTTATCCAATCCATAAATTCTTCTACAAGCACAATTAATTGTCTGTAACTTCAATGAAGATCCTTAAAAACTAGTTTTTACTCAATTACACATAACCTACACAAATCTGAATAAAAATAACTCAAAAAAATTGGAAATGAAATATGGTTCAAATATATTTAAAATGAATATAAATAGAGTTCATGTTTCACAAAAATGTGTTTGTATTTGGGCATCCTCAAATTTGCAAAAAACCATTTTTACCAAAACTTGCAAAACTTCTTCAAAACTTATAGGAATTTCTCCAAAAAAAAAAGAGAAAGAAGATTAACTAGTCATCCTACTATTCATATGTATAGAATATACATTGGATCTAGATTGTAAGTGGCTATACAAGACCTGGAATTAACACAAAAATAGTTAACACCAATCAAAATGGCAAGTTCTTAAGAAACCAATTGATTTAAAATGATCTTTTTCTTCTTCTAAAATATTCCTTTTCTTTGGAATGATCTAGATTTTAAGTGGTTGTACAAGACCTATAATCAATGCAAAAATAGTTAACACCAATCAAAATGGAAAGTTCTTAAGAAACCAATTGATTCAAAATGATCTTCTTCTTCTTTTCATATATTCCTATCCCACCCTCTCCCCATCCTCTACTCTCTCTCTCTCTCTCTCTACCCTCTCTCCCTCTCTCTTTCCCTCTCTATTGAATTTGAGGCTTAAAAAGTGTGTGCACACTATAGTGCATACATGCTATGTGAGCTTGAATTTAAAAATGCTTTAAATAGTACGCGTGTGCTATAACATGCACATGCTATATACAGATTTGGATTCTACCAAGCTTAAGGGTTGGTTTTTCCTTAGGGATCCAACCCAAGGGTTTGGAGTCTCTAAACTAGTATGTGATGTGTTTTACAACAATCATGCAAAAAATGATTCATTTTTATTGTGTGCTCTTCTTCAAGTTTCCCTGCGGTTGAGCATTGATAAAATCAGGTTACATGACATTGTAGATATTTGTATTAGATATATAACCATACAATTTATTTTGAGTTTGAACTATTTCAAGCCTTTCAATTATAATTTCTTTTGAATGTATGTCCATTTTCTTTCAAAAACCAACATGTACTAATTGGGGTGTATATTTTAGCTCATTCATCGAATTTCACAACTTAGTTTTTTAGAAACTAAACTCCATTCTACACACTTTGAAAAAAATAAGTTTTGATTTTAGATTAGTTTTCAATCATTTCTAGGGGGAGTACACATATATTCCACATTTTTGGGATGTGTCCAATTACAAAATTCATAAAAAAAATACACATTATAAAATCACTTTAAAAATATGAGATAAAATACATGGTGTTAGATAAATTTTGACTAGAGAAATTACAAGAATTTCAAAACAATAGTTAAAATTTTTGGGGGTCACACTTTGCACTACATTATGTTTTTTATGAAAAAATAATACCACTTTTTGTGGTACCCTTTTTTGGGATTTGTCCATTTATTCTCATGAGTGATGGATTCATGTTGAATCACTACTCATGAAATATTGGTCAATGAGCTTGACTTAAAAAAAATACACTGTTAAATCCTGATAGCAATATCACAATTTGACTTGCTATGGAAATTATGTCCTACTTATCAATTGATGAGCTTAAGGGGCTTTCTAATTAATGGTTCATAAGGCACAACACTTGGTGAAGGTTTTGTAAATGGGCTTTCAAGAACAGTGGGTTTAACCATGGAGGAAATTCTATAGTTAAGCATGCTCAAGCTGGAGTAGTATTGGGATGGGTGACCTCCTAAGAAATCCTGGTGCTTCACCTCTGTGAGCATCACCTAGATCCAATGAGTGCTAAGTGTTCCATTTATTCTCATGAGATATGGATTCATTTTGAATCACTACTCATGAAATATGGGTCAATGAGTCTAACTAAAAAAAACTACACAGTTAAATCTTGATAGCAATATCATAATTTTGCTGTGGAAATTATCTCCTACTTGTCAAACTCCTTCCTACTAATTATCAAGTTAACTTGGTGATAGAATTAAAGATTTGAGATAGAAAGACACAATTGTGAAAAAATATACTGAGGAATTCTATGAGTTTAATATTAGTTTTGGACATGTTGGTGATGACATTAAAAATGTTGCTAGGTATTTGATTGGTTTGAGATCTTCCATGCAAGATGAGATTAGCTTTGTGAAGATGGAAAGTGTGGAAGAAGCATACTTTTATGCCTTGAAAAATGAAGAATTATTGACAAAGAAACATGAACATAGATAGAGAGAAAGAGGTGGAAGATTTCAAAAGAGAAGAGGTAGAGCTTATGAAAAAAGTAGTAGATTTGATAGTACACATTATGAAAAAGGTAAATTTGAATGGGAAGAGGATAATTCTAACCAAGGAAGATGTAACTACACTAGAAGTAATTCTTTTTCTTGCCCTAGGAATAGAAATATAGGTAAAAGAGAATATAGATTTTGATTTAAAAAAACTTGTTTTAAATGTGGAGAAGAAGGACATAGATCTTTTGAATGCATCTTACGTGGAAAGAAGAAATGAAGTAGTAGCATAAGTTCCTTGATTCAATAGGAAGCTATTGATCCTATGAATGAACCTAAACATGGAGAGAAACTAATGATGAGAAGAACCTTGTAAGTGAACAATTCCTTCTGAAATTCTAGATTGTGAACTACTTTGATGAAGTTTTGTGTGATATTATACCTATGGATTGTTGGTACATTCTTTTGGGAAGACCTTGGTAGTATGATAGAAAAGATTTACATGATGGAAGATTAAATCAATATGCTATTTGGGCTAATGGGAAGAAACAAGTATTGTTGCCTTTGATTGAGAAACTTGAAGAGAATCATTGTATCATAGTTATAATTTTCTTGGTTGAAGGAAATCAATTTGTTTAGGAAAAGAGAAACAAAATGTTTGGTTTGATTTAATCCCTAGAAAGATTGAGAAGCATAATGAACTTGGGCACACACCTGAGGTTAGATATTTTTTGATAGAATTTCAAGATATTATTTTAGATAATGTACTTGATGGTTTCCCTCTTGTGAGAAGTATTAGTCATTGTATGGATTTAATGCCTGGAGCTAGTTTACCTAATAAAGCACTAAATAGGCTAAAACCTACAAAGAATGAAAAATTGAACAAAAAAGTGTAATAATTTTTTGAAAAGGATTTGATTAGAGAATGCTCAAGTCATTGTATAGTACCTATTGTATTGGCACCTAAGAAGAATGGGGAATGGAGAATGCTCACTGATTCTAGAGATATAAATAAAATAATAGTTAAGTACATATTTCCCTTTCCTAGAATGGATGACATAATCAATCACTTGAAAGGAGCAAGGTATTTTATAAAGATTGACTTGAAGATTGGATATCATCTATGAGAATCAGAGAAGGGGATGAATACAGGTGCACTTTTAAGACTAATGAAGGTTTGTATGAGTGGTTGGTTATGCCTTTTGATATTACTAATGCAACTTATACTTTTATGAGGTTGATGCATGAGTTTTTGAAGAAGTTCCTAGGTAAATTTGTGATTGTATATTTTGATGACATACTAATCTATAGTAAGACAAAAGAGCAGCACCTAATTATTAAGATAATGAGTGTTGCACACATTGCATAATATTGATATATTATGGTATTTTATTTTACTATGTAATGTTGTACCTAGGGACACCTAGATGGACATGAAATATGTAAAGACTCCCATGGGATATACTTGATGAGTTGTATTGTAACACTGTGAATATATTTGTTGTAATTATTTAATATTTAGGAAAGTAATGAAATGCCCAATATTAAATGTGGGGTCAACGTGTTAGGTAGCACATAGTTTTAGCACATGGTTTATTTAATACCACTTGGGTGGTTTTGTGCGACTTGCTACTATATAAGCAACCACAATGGTAGTTGTAGAAACAAGAAAAAAGAGAAAAAAGGCAAAAAGGAAAATTGAGCAAGAGAAGGCTTGACAGGTTAGCTAAGAGATAATTTGTAAAGGTTGAAAGCATGGATTTATGCTTAGTCACATGGATTTCTTGGTTGTGACTATGGATTTGAAGACTTCCATAGTTGTATTGCAATGGTATTTTTGCTAAATAATACATGGTAATGGATGCTTTTAAAGTTTGGGTTTTTTTTTTCTCTCAGTCAAGGTTTTCCAAGGTATATCTTGTATCACATTTTTGTGGGTATGTTGTCTATTCCATTGCATGTGGATTGTAATTGCATATTTTTTTTAGATCTATTATGGGTTATGTGGAAAAAATAAAATATTTTTCTTGCAAGTTTCCTTACAAGTGGTATTAGAGATTTGGTTTTGTTATTGTAACCCTAGATTGAATCCATGAGAATGCGTGATGGGATTAAAGAAAAGGCAAGATATATGAGTTTTGTAGGTTGTTTATTGGAGATCTGAGGGTTTTAGATTTGATGTTATGATGGGTTGTTGATAGATTTTGGGCATGTGAAATTGTTGGTCAAAAGAGTTTTTTGGATGTTTCATTAAATGAGATTTTTAGGGGGGAGATCGCAAAAGTGACCTGCTAGGCAAAAACATACCTCACCATTAGATCTGAGTCGACATTTCCATAGATTTTGATATATAATATGCCCTAGTTTGACCATGTTGATAAAAAATGCAAAAGGGTTTTAAGTTCAGCCTGTGAAGACTGTCAAATTTAATCTCGTTAGAATTTTTCATCACAAAAATAAAATAAAATAAAACAATCATAGTGAAAATTGTAAAAATACTACATAGGTAAAATGACCATAACTTTAGGCACGAGCCTACAACACAAGGGTAAATTGTGAGCCTCTTATCAAAGAGGGAAGCGGGTTTGAATCTACCTGTGCTTAGTAAAATAATAATTAATAATAATACATAATAATTAATCTTGGCTTCAGCCTCTTATCGATAAAAAAAATGACCATAACTTTCTCTTAGGATATTAGATTTTGGACTTATTATAGTCATTGGAAAGCTAATTTAGAGGACTAAAACTTGGTGTAGGTTTTATTTTGTGATTTTGACATTATTTGAGGTTTTAAGAGCCCAAAATTTAGATTTTTTAAAAATTTTGAGCACATATTTGGTAATAACTTGGGCATATAGAGTCAAAATTTGGAATTCAAGTAGCCAATGAAAAGCTCATGGAGAGATCTACACATTGGTTTAGATTTGATGTGGGTTTAGCATAGTTTATTTGGTGATATATTGACTATGGCAACTTTGTGAGTTTATGGCATTGCATGGTTTGAATATTTGAGATTTGATGTTATTGTATACTCAACTTATATTTTAGATTGACACTCATTGATTTAGATTCTTGATTTGGTTATGGCAGTATATCTTCTTGGTGGAGAATCATGGTTATTTGGTTTCTTTTAAGGAGCTCATGATGTGCACTTTGAGCTCTTTGATGGTCTGATGTTATGGTTAGAGGATGGTTTTTCATTATGATGTCATAAATAGCTTGGATACATGGTTTAGTGGGACCTTGTGATAGTGATGAGGTGGTAGTGCAAGATTAGTTCTTAGTTTGATTTGTATCTTCTTGGTTTCACTTGGTACTGACATTTTGGTTATGTGTGTACACATGGAGGATCTTCATGTAGGAGATGAATGTTATGATACCATGGGTGAATCGATACCATGGTTGAGTGAGAGTAGTTGGCATTGATATATTTATTGAGTGTTTGTAGATATTGGTGGTTTGTGTTATATCCTGTTATTGTAGAAGCATCTTTGACATTTGTGTAGGATTTGAGAAAAAGTGCATAACAAATCCACGAAACCCAAGAAAACTTGCATGAAAAAAACCTGTCACAGAGAAGAAAAAGGCAAGAAGAGGCAAGGGTTTGATCTGAAAAACTCAAACGAAGAAGAAAAAATATTATTCAACGGATTCAATAAATTTACAAAGAGATCAATCCTTATAAAGGAGATCAAAACTTGAAAAGGGTAACCTAAAGCCTAAAAAGCTAGGGTTGCACATTATAATTAATAAAATATTAATTATATGTACCTACAAGATAGTTTAAGCAAACTAGAGTAATAGGAAACTTAATTAAATCAAAGTGATTTAATTAATAAGTAAAAATAGCTAATTACTCTAACACCCCCCCTTAAGCGAAGCTCATGAGGTAAGCTAACCTAGCACAACTATGAAAGCAGAAAAATGGGTCCCGAAAACAAGGCCGGATCAGGTATCCAAAATAAGGAAATCTTTGTAAACTAGAGAAATAGAGAAAATCACATGGGAAAACCCCTACTCCAAAAAGAGATAGCAAAGAATGTTCTAGAAGAAGGAACAAAGAAAGATCATGAAGAGAACCACTGAAGCATGAAAAGCCACAAAACTTTGTCAAAAGGTGCTGATATGTAGAACCTCCACAGAAATAGAAGGCACAAACCAAGCGTCTCTATATGGTAGATGATCCATCTCATCGAAATGCATAGGTATCCAGCCACTGGAATCACTTAATATATAGGATCAGGTACTAAATACATAGCTCACACTAACAAACCATCAAACCAAGGAAGCATTAGAACTAACAATATAACCCCCCCTTAATGCAGATGGGGTGAGGTGATAGGAAATTAAAAAGATGGGCCAAAAATCTCCTACAATGCAGGAACCAAACACATCAAGAGTGAGGTACAAACACCTATAAAATCATGTGTCATCGACACATCATGGAGCTAATGTCATGGAAGAGACACTCACTTGACAAAGGAAGAGGGCCTAAATGGAAATCAACTATCCCCCCATGGCACTTTATAAAATAGTGCAAACACAACAAATCACAATGATGAAAATGATCCTGAAACACAAGAGTGGCACTTTATCTCAATGTGTTTGCATAAATATGCTTACAATGAATATCAATAATGATTAGAAAAAGCATAAAGTTGGTACAATAGAAGGTACAACCCAAAATAAAGCATTTGAAGCAACAAAATTGATCCTCGGACCTGAACCAACCAAGATATCCACCAAAATGCAAGAACAAATAAGAATGAATAAAAAGTTCCTAGAGAAGAATCTAGAACAACAACTAGCATCACTAGAAAGAGCACAGAAACATCTTTCAAATCATATAAAGAAGTCCAAAATTGAAGATTGGATGCTCAAGATACGCCTTCCAGAGTGCAAAATAGAACATCCAACTTTGACTACCAAAATAGACAACCAAACTACATCAAAACTCAAAAAAACCTACACAAATCTCTCTGTCTCAAAACCAGCTTTTTGACTCATTTTTTGGATTAAAAAAAAATGTCTGTATGCTTAAGTTACGGAGAAAAAATTGACAGGGCCCCTGAAATGCATGAATTTTTTTTAAATAAAAAAAATAAAAATCAAAATAAACACTCCATCGCCAGCGGAGTGGCAACCTGATGGGGGGTGGGTGGAGCGTAGAAGGGGGCCGAGTCACTGGCGGTGGAGCCACAGCAGCCACCAAGCCGTTGGCGGTAATCACCGACAGTTTACCGTAGCCTCTAGCAGTTTCAGTGACCACCAACAGTTTTCCTAACCATTGCAACCAAAAGCCACATTTTTTTCAATTTTTTTTTTGTGATTTTTTAATATTTTCTACCTCAAACTGCATGTTAGGGTCCTTACGAGCTTGTTGGGCAATTTTTTTTGCTGCTCAGATCAACATTGTCCAAATTAGACAAATTTTATCAAAATAGGGGTTTTGACACCTTTTGAATCCATCTGTGATGTTTGTTTGGCCTCAAAATGCTCTAAAAATTGGTGACCTCCCTGTTTTCTCAAAGAAAACCCAAAAAAATACTAGATCTAATTTTCCAAACCCTTGTTCTCCATTTTCTTGAAACACCAAACAAGCTACAACAGATCTAGATCTGATACCATGTAGGATTTGAAAAAAATCGCATAACAAATCCATGAAGCCCAAGAAAACTTGCATGCAAAAAACCTATCACGGAGAAGAAAAAGACAAGAATAGGCAAGGATTTGATCTGAAAAACTCAGACGAAGAAGAAAAAATATTATTCAATGGATTCAATAAATTTACAAAGAGATCAATCCTTATAAAGGAGATTGAAACCTGAAAAAGGTAACCTAAAGCCTAGAAAAAGCTAGGGTTGCACATTATATTTAATAAAATATTAATTATATGTACCTACAAGATAGCTTAAGTAAACTAGAGTAATAGGAAACTTAATTAGTTAAATCAAAGTGATATAATTAATAAGTGAAAATAACTAATTACTCTAACAATTTGCATGGTGCACTTGGTTCTACATGGTGTGTGGAGATGGTTGCATCTTGAGAACTCATAGAGTTTTTGGTAAAGTTGTGGTTTATGCTTTCATTTGACATGTTATCCTTGGTAATAGGATGATTTCATTATTATGTCATGACATAATCTTGATAGGCATTTAGAGTTTTGACATGTTATGGTATGTTCATATGGAGCATGTTATCTCTTTGGTTAAGATGGTTTAGATCATGTTGTCATGTTTATTGTCCCTGAGGCCATGGTTGGAAATTTGACATTGATATTGGTTTAGTTTCTTTATATTGATTACATTGATCATTTGTTGGATAATTCATGATATTGCTATATTGCATTCAGAGTTGGCATAGATTGATTGGTTATAGGTGCTCATGGATACCTAAAGATAGTGGTGATGCTAATTCCTCTTGTGATTAGAGATGTATTTATTGGGATGGTTTGTGGTTTCAACATGAAGTCTGAGGGGCATTCACCTGATATGGAATTGAGAGGAGATTATTCTTAGATGAGTCTTGGTTGGAGACTTGTATATCTTGATGAACATTCTCATTCCCCACTCTTGTTCTACTAGGTGGTTTTCTATTTGAGAGGTATAGCCCATTGTTTCTCTCAGGTGTACTATGTTTATCCTTATCTTTCATGGATATGGATCTTGAGCTATGATACACGTGAGTTAGTTTTGGAGGGTTCATTTGAAAGATGGTTTAGCATTGGCTATCTCCATGTGCATATATTGTTATTATATTGGTTGAAGGATAGTGATCAAAGTTGTGTCACCTTTTCGACTGACTTATTAGAATGATTGAATTTGAGTATTTCTATCTAAAAATCAATTTTGTTCAAACATATTATCTAGATAAATTCATTCTAGCTAAGTTATATATGGTCTCACACTTTTTTAGTTGATTTATGTCTATTAAATGCATGTTTAATACTAGTTTGTAGCCAATTACTAAAGAAATAAAATTATTTCAAAAAACTAACATTTCAATAACTCTTACTATTTTTTATGATATATTTTTGATAACATATGAACACAATTTTATAGAGCTTAAAGTCAAGAATGTTCTTGTATAGAGTTTATGGTGTTTTAATTAAATATAGTATATTATAATTAAAAAATTCTACAAACACGTATTTTAACACTCAAAATGGTGTCGATTTTGAGAAAGAAAATATATTAAATCATATAAAAAAAAAAAAAAACAATTATATGATGTTATAGAGAAGAGAGTCCTCTTCTAGAATGTATAATTTTTCTTTTGGTTAGAATAGATTTATTTTGAAAAGTGTGGTAGGAGATGAAAACTATCGATTTCAAATGAGTTGAAATTTAAACCATTAGAAAAGAGAAAATATAGCTCTAAAGTCAATTTTTATTTTTGATTGTTCTAGCTATATATTTTATCTATAATATAGTATGAGATCAAAGGGAAATACATTTATTTCTATATAATTTTGTGGTGGGAACTAGACCCCTAATTTTCAACATTTTTTAGAAACTAAAAAATTATCTATAAAATTAAGAAAATATATCATTTCTTATTTCAAATAATTATTAAAAAATAAAATTCTAAACTTCTTCCATTTCTACTTATTTAATTAGTTTACTTCATTTTCAAATTCTAAATAATAATACCAATTTTATGTCATTGAATGTGAACAATTCTACTTTGTTAGCCTTTTCCTTTATAAAAGGGTGACACAAGTTTGTGCTTTTAAACTTGAGTTTGGGAGATGGTTTTATATTGGGCATATTCCTTGGATTAGGAATGGTTATTCCTTGGATTAAGAATAGTTTATGAGTCTGAACTTCTTGTGAGAGACTTACATCCATGATTGGTTATATTTTATGGTTTGGGTGTTGTTGTGGCTTCTTGGTTGGGGTCTCATGGAGGAGATCTTACTTGGCACATTACATCTAGAAGTGTGTGTAGAAGGACATGATACAAGTTATGATTTTTATGGTTTCTCTTTGGTCTTGCTTATCTTTTTGGATATTCAGTTTCACTTACATTGGATTTAAGATTGGTTAAAGTTTTTGGTCACTAGTTTGTGTTCATGTATGTCATGTGAGAGATGACATGCTTATTCCTTTATTTATTTCCCTTTTTAGTTGTGGAGAATTTGAGAGAGCAATGGAGACTTGTTATGGAAGTTTTTCTTGCAAGTTATTGGTTTATGTATTATGAATGTCCTTGATACTACATGGATTCACTTCTTTGAGATGCTGTGATTGAATTGGTTATAGATTTGACATCATTTTTTGCAGTGGGAGCTTCTTGGTGTGTATGTGGAAGTTATTTCTCTTGAGGTTTATGATTGTAGGTTACAGATTGGATTTGTTGATAATGTGAGATTCACTTGGTATACCTTTGGAGGTATGGATAGTTGGATGTGTTTGACACTTGTTGGTGTGTACGTGGAAGTTATTTCTCTTGAGGTTTATGATTGTAGGTTACATATTGGATTTGTTGATAATGTGAGATTCACTTGGTATACCTTTGGAGGTGTGGATAGTTGGATGTGTTTGACACTTGTTGGTGTGTATGTGGAAGTTATTTCTCTTGAGGTTTATGATTGTAGGTTACAGATTGGATTTTTTGATAATGTGAGATTCACTTGGTATACCTTTGGAGGTATGGATAGTTGGATGTGTTTGACACTTTTTGTGGGTGCTATTTCAGTTATGGATTTCCACAACTGTAGATACATGTGATTACCTTTGGATTAGGTTTTTGTGCTTGACATTTTAGTTGGTACATGACTTTATGATTCTTATGTGACAAGTTGGGTGGCTTTCTCTATGGATGGCTTCTATGTATGTTTGATAGTGATGACATAATAGGAGGTGAGATCATTCATATTTGAGATGTTGGATAGTTTGATTTTATTGTGAGTACCAAGATGGAGAACTTGGTGTACTTTGATCCATGATGGTGGATGTGCTAGGAGGGAAGCTTCTTGGTGTGTATGTGGAAGTTATTTCTCTTGAGGTTTATGATTTTAGGTTACAAATTGGATTTGTTGATAATGTGAGATTCACTTGGTATACCTTTGGAGGTATGGATAGTTGGATGTGTTTGACACTTGTTGTGGGTGCTATTTTAGCTATGGATTTCCACAACTGTAGATACATGCGATTACCTTTGGATTAGGTTTTTGTGCTTGACATTTTAGTTGGTACATGATTTTATGATTCTTATGTGACAAGTTGGGTGGCTTACTCTATGGATGGCTTCTATGTATGTTTGATAGTGATGACATAATAGGAGGTGAGATCATTCATGTTTGAGATGCTAAATAGTTTGATTTTATTGTGAGTACCAGGATGGAGCACTTGGTGTACTTTGATCCATGATGATAGATGTGCTAGGAGGGATTATTTCCTTTTTCATTCATGTGGCTACGAATTGACCCTATGCAATGTATACAACAAGTGGGAGATTGTTGAGATAATGAGTGTTGCACACATTGCATAATATTGTTATATTGTGGTATTTTATTTTACCATGTAATGTTGTACCTAGGCGCACCTAGATGAATGTGTAACATGTAAATATTTCCATGGGATATAATTGATAAATATTATTGTAACATTACGATAATATTTGATATAATCATTTAATATTGGGAAAAATAATTAAATGTCCAATATTAAATGTGGGGTCAATGGGTTAGGTAGCACATGGTTTATGTAATACCACTTAGGTGGTTTTGTAGAACTTTCTACTATATAAGTAGCCACAAGGGTAGTTGTAGAGACAAGACAAAAGGACAAAAGACAAAAAGGAAAGTCGAGTAAGAGAAGGCTTGACAAGTTAGCCAAGGGAGAATTTGTGAAGGTTGGAAGCATGGCATGAGATGTGTGGATTCATGTTTATTCACATGGATTTCTTGATTATGGCTATGGATTTAAAGGCTTCCATGGTTGTATTACAATGGTGTTTTTTTTGAATAATACATGGTGATGGATGCTTTTGGAGGCTGGATTTTTCTCTCAATGAGGGTTTCCTAGGGTATATCTTGTATCACATTTTGTGGATAAGTTGTCTATTCTCTTTCATATAGATTGTAATTGCATATTTATTTTAGATCTATTGTGGGTTATGTGGAAACAATTATATTTTTTTTTGCAAGTTTTTGTACACTAATACATCTCAAACAAGCATTATAGAGGTTGAAAGAGAAAAGTTGTTGATAAAATTCAAGAAATGCTCTTCTATGAAGAGGAGATTACTTATCTTGGTTTTGTGAATTCTACTAATGGTTTGAAGAGGGATCTTGAGAAGGTAAAATGTATTTGTGAGTGGCCTATACCTAAGAGTGCTAGAGAAGTTAGATCATTTCATGGATTGGCAAGTTTCTATAGAAAGTTTATAAACAATTTCAGTTCAGTTTGTAATTTCTATGATAGAGAGTATGAGAGGTGATAAAAAGGAATTTTGATGGATACATGAAGCAAAAAAAAGCTTTGAAACATTGAATTAAAAGGTAGTAGAATTACATGTGGTTTCTTTGTATGATTTTGCTAAAGTCTTTCAAGTGGACTGCGATACTAGTGGAAGTGCAATGAGAGCTATGTTGAGTCAAGAAGGAAAGCCTATACTTTTCTAAAGTGAGATTGAATGATTCTAAGAGGAAATATTTAGTCTATGACCAAGAGTTCTATTCTATTATTCAAGCCTTAAAAAATGGAGACATTACTTGATGCCTAGAGAATTTGCATTGTACACTTATCATAAATCTTTGCAGTATTTGCAAAGTCGAAATAAGTTGAATCAGATACATATGAAATGAGTGGAGTATATGAAAACATTTTTTTAATGTTGTAATGTAGAAGTGGATATTCAAATAGAGTAGTAGATGCTTTGAGTAGAAGAAGATTCTTAATAGGGATGGGAGTTGAAGTACTTGGGTTTGATGATCTAAAGAACTTGTATAAAATTGATCTGAATTTTGCATAACCTTGGAAATCTTTTAAGAATTATGCAATTAATGAGCAAGATAAGTGGGTTGATTATTTTATTCAGGAAGATATGTTATTTAAGGAAATTTAGTTGTTTATACGTAGAGTATTTATGAGAGAAAATATCATTAAAGAGAAACATAGTGGTGGACTTGCAGGTGATTTTGGATTGATAAGATAGAAAAGTTGATTTCAAAGAGATAATTTTGGCCACATATATATAAAGATTTTCAAAATATGGTGAAGAGTTGCAAAATTTATCAAGTTGCTAAAGGAACTAGTCAGAATGTGTGATTATATGTACACATTTTCCTATTCCTTGTAAGCCTTGGGAAGATATCAATATGAACTTTGTTTTGGTACTAACTAGAACTCAGAGAGGTAATGATTCTATCTTTGTAGTGGTTGATATATTTTATAATATGCACTTTTGATACCTTGTAAGAAGACAATGTAGTACACATAGATGATTTATTTTTCAAAGAGATTGTGAGATTACATGGATTACCAACTATTATTTCATATAGAGATACTAAGTTTACTAGTTACTTTTGGAGAACACGTTGGAAGAAGTTGAATATTAATCTTAAGTTTAGTTCTATATTTCATCCATAGATAGATGGACAAACTGAAGTTGTGTACATAAGTTTGGGTAACTTGTTGAGGTGCTTGATTGGAGACAAATCTACTAATTGGGACTTGGTCTTGGCATGATGAAAATTTCATATAATAGTTCACTGAAAATAAGCACTAAGAATGCACCTTTTAAGATTATAAATGGAATGCATCCTAGAGGAATTATAGAATTGATGAGCTTGAATATTGAGTTAAAACATAGTGCCGAAGCTGAGAAATTTGTGGACTTCATGAAGAATTTATATAAAGAAGTAAGGAGTGATTTGAATAATAGTAATCGTGAGTATAAGAAAAGAGTAGATAAGAGGAGAAGACTTGCAACAAGTTGAAAATGAAGACATTTGGACCTTGCAAGATCTTGAGGAAGTGTAATAGTGAAAATGCCTTTCAAGTTGAATTTCCTTATGACATGGGTATTTCACCTATTTTTAATATTTTAGACATTAATGAATAATATGAATCTGATGAAGAAATTTTTGATAAATTTGATTATCCTAAGAATAAAATAGAGCGAATAGACAAAATTTTGGATACTAGAGTCAGTAAGAGCACCATAGGAAAGTATTATAAAGAATACTTGGTGAAATGGAAGAATAAACATGTTAAAGAAAGTTCTTAGATTTTTCAAGCTACGTTTGATCTTTATGATATGTCTCAAAAAATTAGGACTTCTTAATGTGGACACATCAATATCTACCATAGGTTTTTGATGTAGGACCATCTCGAGTTCTTTGGCAATCTTGCATCATCAAAAATATTTATTGTTTGATTGTTCCTATCTATTTTTTAAGGAATGGACTTTGTTGTCTGTGTTTTGTCTTTTTTCATGATTGACTTCTTAATGGATACCTATTGTGGATCCTTTTCCTATTCTTTTGTACCTTAATTTGATAATATGCAGGAACTATCCTTTCTCTTTTCTTGTGGCATGTTCTTTCCTGATAGCTCAAGTAACATGTAGGGTTGGCTTCGGCAAGGTTACATGTGATATAAATAGTTTTTAAAAATTTGGGGATCTCACCTTGGATCCCATGTGGACATATCTTTTTCCTTGCAGATATTTTTTTTCTCTTAATTGTAAGGTCACTAATTTCTTGTTTGGGGCAAGACCTATATTTTGCAATAATCTTCCTAGCATGCTAACTTGTGGATTTGTTGGCTATTTATTTTGAGATATAGGATTAGGATAGACATAATGAAGTTAGATAGAGGAAAATAATAAGTTTTGGCTCTATAATCCCAATCTTCTAAGATTACATATTGTAATTTGAATTTTTATGACTGCAACTAGGTAGGCCTTATGCCTAACATGTTGAAGGAAGATTTTCTCATCATATATGTGTTGAATTCATTAAAATATCTTGCAGTTTCACCTATATTGTTGACTTTCGTGTGTAAATCTAGCAAGGGTATCTTGGGATTTTCCCTTTGGACCTAGCTACAAGGACTTGCGTCATTATTGTTAAATTTAATTTAACTATATGTTAGTATTCCTTTATCATATTTAATATTAATTTAAGGTTTATGGCTCAAATCAGGCTTGATCAAGGCAAACCCCTCCCTACTAACCATTAATTCCTTCTTTATTGTGTGTAGGTGAAAATTCATAGTTCTAAGTACAAATTTGAGGAAAACTTGTGAGGAAATTTTTAGATTGATATTCCATTGTAATTTTTTACATTTCAAGGTCTACATTAGGGCCATTTCTATCCTTGCAGCTTTAGTTATAATCCATTTGTAGATTCAACATTATAGAGTGCATATTTGTGCATTTTGTTTTGAATTTTAGGTCTAAGTAGAGGTTGAGACCATCCTCCACCTAGGGTCAAGGACAAAGTTATCTTTTATCTCCTAGGTTGTCCCCTGCTTGTGTAGAAACATAGCTCAACCTAGTTTGGATTTGGTCCTTTTTGGATGTTCATAATAGAAATTAGGCCAATATGAGCTTCTGATCAATAGATAGCCAACCATTTGGCCTTCTTCTTCCTTTAATATCTATAATGTATGCATTTCTACCCCTATTTATTTCCTAGATTAAATTTACACACATTTTGTCTTTCTAATTATACGCATCTCACGTTTAGGATCATTACGAAGAGGTCTCCAAAATTACAAGGTTGAGGTCCTATGCTCTTGCCCTTCTTCCTTAATGCCTCTTTTTGTATCTGCTTTGTGGGCAAAGATTCCTATTGTTTCTCTCAAATGTAATGGTGGAATGCCTACCATTTCTACCATTAAATTTTGGTGAACCCATTTCTCTTAGGTTTGTACCTTTTCATTGGGTAGTTAGATCTTCTTTCTAAGATTCTCTTTGATAATTAACACATGAATTGTTTAATTTTGTTTTTTTTAAAAATCAACATAGCATGGTGTACATTCATTTATATGGTAACTTTCCTTCTTGCTTCCCTTTATCATGCTTATGATATTAATAAGAGTTTATTTCATTTCATGATGTTCATGTCTATTGTCCTTATTTACATTCTAGATTACATAAGGGATTTTGTTAATGAGCCTATTATTCCTAATACAATGCCTAATGCTCTTAATCCTAAGACTAATTCTCCTAATACTATGCCAAATATTCTTGATCAATCTCCTCATACTTCTCCAACTTTCCAACATTTTTAAAGTATTACTCACAATACAAACCTAGTCCTACTATAGACAATATTACTTCTAGACTATCCCTCCATATACTACATATGCTCATTTATCTCAAGAATAATCACTTTCTACATCTACACTTAGAATTATCCATACTTTTACCTATTATATTAACACTTTACAAGGTTATCAAGGCTCAAGACTTGGTATTAATGTGTATGACATGAGGATTCTTATTAATCCTCCTCAACAAACACATAAAATGGTTTAGGTTTTGTTCATATTCATAGTTCTCCTACATTTACCTCACCAAGAACTCCTCTTCATCTCCTTTTACCAAACCCCCTATATATCCCCTATTGATTCCCGTTAGGATTTATCTAGATGGTTTATGAAAATATCATATGTGATCCTAGAGTTGGATTTAGGAATTATCTCAAATATGATGTCCAATTTTTGTGTCCTTTTCATTAAATAAATTTACATCTACTTGGTGATTCTGAGGATTTATATTTATACATTCATGATAATGTTGAACAAGGTGAACACTGTTATATATGTGATATTTTGCATCTTCTCCATAAAGTTAACTAGCATTACTGAATCCTATTGGGGTTGCTCTCCAGTATTTTGTATAATAAGTTTTAAGAGAAAGACAATAAGTCCATTTCCTTATTTCTCTTAACTTGGGGAGCAAGGTTCACCATTTTCATATACTATTGTAGGAATCTATTAAAGCCCTTTATTTTAGCATTTTTCTTTATAGATTTATATTATTTCTAGTGTGCACAAATCTATGTTTATTAGGAATTGTATATTTAGTATCTAGGAGACAACATTTAAATAGCTTAATGTATTGTCTCTCTTTTCTCTTTCCTCTAGTGCATTCATTATCCTTCATGGATTTTTATTCTATATTATGTGCCTTTGTATTGATTTGTTGTGTTACATTTCATCTGCCACTTTATCTTTGCATTGTAAGTGTATGTTGTGATCTATCCTTCACGACTTATCTTATTTCTCTCTTCTCTTTAGGATCCATTGTCTCTTTATGTTGCTTCCTTATTTTTACCACGATAGGCATCCCTTTATGGTTTAGGATTTTCCATAAATAGGGTTGCCCTTTACAAGGTATAATGTGTCATCCTTATCTTTCCTCCTTTATTTCTTATAATTAGTATTATTGTATGACACATTAATATTTTTGGCATGCAATACTTTCTTTCATGCAAGATACAATAGTCTTTTCTTTAAAAAAACATTTCATTCTTTGGATTAACATGTTTATCATTTAAATGATCATCTATAGTATCATTCTTTTCTTATTGTTTTGTATGTGATATATTTTTTAGCATATATGTTTCACTTTATGTTGTTTGGAGTACTTGAGGGGAAAGCTTGTTTGTACATTCTTTCTCTCTTTTATTAAAGGATCAAATTTCCTTAATATAGTGATATTTTTTTATCATTAACATTCTTTGCTTATAAGGAATTGGAGTTTTGATAGAGATCATCTCTTATATATAAGAGGTGTATATTCTTGATCATCACATATTCCTTATTTATAAAGCTATATTCATTATTTACTATTTTCTTTAATTTTTTCCACCTTCATAAATAATTCCTATTTTACCAAGAAAAAAGGGGGATAAATGGGTGCATTCTTGTTTTCCTCCCCCTCTTTTGTCTCAAATATGTTAAATTTTTTTCAAATGTTCCTCTTAAAGGTAGATTTCTTATCAACAATATATCTTCCTTTCAATGATCCCTTCCCATAAGTGAAATGTCTTTTCATGATTATCTATTTTCTTAGCTAGTAAGAGTCAACTCTCTTCACTAAGTTTGTGGCATACATTGTTGGTTAAGAATATCTCCTTGTTTCTAGAAATAGGTATCCTTGATTCTCTCCTTATGATGCCTATAGATACTTAGCCATCATAAAGAGGAGGCAATATGTAAAGCCTCCCTTGTATTATATTTATGCATTTTTACTTTTATTTTTGTAGCCACTTACTAATGATTACAAGTGGCCCTAGTACATCCTTGAGATTCACATTTACATACACATATCTCTATGGATAACAAATCCTTGTCCATCTAAAAAGATCAAAATCACATGTAATCCCTATGGCGATAGAGAAATTAATTCATGGAGTGCACACATACAAACATTTCTTCATGCATAACAATGCCCAATCCATTCACAAGTACACATACACATGCCTGCAAAACTTCTAGAAGGTGTAACATTTTAGTAGGATTGATTACTAGGAACATAAACCCTCTACCCTATTTAATCCCACCCATTTTTGTGATTCAAAATAAGACACACAAATCTTATTGAGTGAGGTAATCACCTCTCTCTCTCTCTTGGTAGGTTATTTAGATCATGTAGTTTATATCATCTTTGGTGATGCTATTTTTTTCCCCTGTGTGATCATTTATACTCTTGTAATAGCTTTCTAGACATGATAATAGTGGGTGAGGTATTTCCAATTGATGTGTCTTTTACTAGTTGATTTGGAGTTTGATTTAGTACCAACCCCTTTGTGTCTTTTTTCTTTTTTTAAGTCTTGTTTTGGTACACTTTCTCTTGGGTGTAGAGCTAGGATCCTTAGTATGTGAGCTTATGTTCTTAGACCGAATGATGTCCCATCTCTTTGCAATTGTTGCCTCATTCATCATCTCTCTCTCTCTCTCTCTCTCTCTCTCTCTCTCTCTCTCTCTCTCTCTCTCTCTCTCTCTCTCTCTCTCTCTCTCTCTCTCTCTCTCTCTACTTTTATCTCTTCCTTTACCATGAGTATGTCTTACCACATACTCCCGCTAATGTGAGGGTTAAATGTACCATCTTAAAATGTGTTTTTATCTATTTTAACTAAATGATTTAATTTTTTTCTTTATGATTTGAGCTAGATTTATATGCTTATTCATATTAGTAGGAAGAAGTGATCTTGACCCTTCTTCAATATCCACTCCTTAATATTACATTAAGCCTTCTCCAACATCCATTTATTCAACTTGGGTTGACCCTCATGTCTGAGGTTGTCCTTTAGCTTGTTCTTGTAGATCATGAACTACAAAAAAATTAAAATTATGAGATATGCAACTATTTTTCTAGGTCAGATTGTGTAGAAAGTTTTTAAAACGTCAACGTTTTAGATCATACTCCATCATCCATAATTTTTCATTCTTACACTCTCTCATCCTGATGATGGATCATGGAGTATGACCCAAAATGTTGATGTTTTAAAAACTTTCTACACAATCTAACCCAAAAAAATAGCTGCATAATTCATGGGTTGTGGAAATCTCCTAATATTGTAAAATTATGAGAATTATTTTTAAAGAGTACACTTGAAGACATAAAATACCTATAGAGCCTATAATAATAATAATAATAGTGTGTTTACATGTACACGTGTGTGTGTGTGTGTGTGTGTGAGAGAGAGAGAGAGAGAGAGAGAGAGAGAGAGAGAGAGAGAGAGAGAGAGAGAGAGAGAGAGAGAGAGAGAGAGAGAGAGAGAGAGAGAGAGAGAGAGAGAGAGAGAGAGATCTTTACTTCAATAAAAGTATATCAAAATTTTGTTGCAATCTTTTTTGTTCCCTTTCAGTTGACTAATTTCATTGAGACTTATTTCTCCTTGTTATTTTATTTCCCATCCTTTTCTTTTGAAAACATCCACTTGAAAATATTCCACCAAAAAATGTAGATGAAAATGTTCCACCAAGAAATGTAGTTAAAAATGTAGATGAAAATGTTCCACCAAGAAGCAATCTTGACCCTACTTCAATATACACTCCTTAAGATTGCATTAAGCCTTCTCCAACATCCATTTATTCAACTTGGGTTGACCCTCCTGCTCGAGGTTGTCCTTTAGCTTGTACTTGTAGATCGTGAGCTACAAAATAAAATAAAATTATGAGAATTATTTTTAAAGAGTACACTTAAAGACATAAAATACCTATAGAGCCTATAATAATAATAATAATAGTGTGTTTACATGTGCACACGTGTGTGTGTGTGTGTGTGTGTGTGTGTGTGTGTGAGAGAGAGAGAGAGAGAGAGAGAGAGAGAGAGAGAGAGAGAGAGAGAGAGAGAGAGAGAGAGAGAGAGAGAGAGAGAGATCTTTACTTCAATAATAGTATATCAAAATTTTGTTACAATTTTTTTTGTTCCTTTTTAGTTGATTAATTTCATTGAGACTTATTTGTCCTTGTTGTTTTATTTCCCATCCTTATCTTTTGAAAACATCCACTTGAAAATTTATTCCACCAAAAAATGTAGATGAAAATGTTCCACCAAGAAATGTAGTTAAAAATCTCCCACCAAAAAATGCACTTCAAGATTCTGCACCAAAGAAGACGCAAATTACTCTTTTTTACTTTAAAATATAATGAAAAAAATACAATCAATTTATATGAGACTACAAAATTTTCCCTCTAAAAAATGGCTGACAAGGTTTTGGTGGATAAACTTAATTAATTTAGGTTATGTTTAAGTGAAGTTAGTTGTTACATAAATAGTTGTGTAAGATGCATCAAACTAGTTTATGCGAACCAAAAAGTGTTCATGTGAACCAAATTCTCATGAACAACCATTGGTCGTGTTTTACAACACCTCGGGAGCAAGATAAAATCTTGTAAAGTTGAATGTAATTTGTTGCAATGCAAGTTTGATTGTTGATTATTTTCTACAACAATTTTATTATGCTTTTGAGGCTGTTGTTTTGTACATCATTATTTATATGCTTCTTTCCAATAAGTGTTTTTCTTAAACATTGGCCAAAAAAAAGTGTTAATGGAAACACCCTCATTATGGGATTATCCTTAGAAATTACATTGTCTCTAAAGAAGTTGGACCTTCCAAGGTTTGGTTCAGGGCTCAATGAAAACAATTCTAAGAAACCTAGATGTGGAATTGCATATTTGGAGTTAGTTTTTTAACAATTATAATTTTGATATATAACAAGTTTAATATGACTTCGTATTTTTAGTTTTACTAAGCATATGTTTTTCACCATGTATCAACTTGTATATTCAATGTATATGGAAAAATAGAAATTAAATTTAGAAAAATTGGAAAACTATTTTTGCAAAGGTATTGATGTCATAAAAAAATTTAAAATTTCAATTTTGATACATAGAAAACAAGATTGGAGTAGTAAATAAACTTAAATCTAAATTATAGTTATGTCACTTTAAAATTGAATAAAGTACAAACTATTCATTATGACCAAATAAAACCAATTGCAATCACTAGATATTAGTGTTACAAATCTAAATTCAAAAGAATAACTTTTTAATATATTTTAGAAAAGAAGAAGAAGTTATGTAGTAGTAAGAGAATGACACTCTTTGAAGATGATATTACTTTTTAAAATCCACATTTTGAAGGCATGAAAAATGAATACAATTCAATGTAAAAAAATCACAAAATAAATGATAATCTACACATAAAATGGGAAGAACTTTAATTTACATCATTTTCAAATTCATAACAATTTAGTGGCAATATGTGTTCAAAAGTGAAGTATTTTTTTTTATCCTTTACAATGTTCGTTCAAGTGTCAAAGTTGGGAAAATAGTGTAATCCGCTACTATAGAACCATTTCAAGTTTTAATATTGAATAACCACAATTATTTGGAGAAATAAAGAATATATTGATATTAGATGGGTAATGATAGAGGTATATGTTTTAACACAAAGTGCAAATCCTATTGTATGAACTCATGGATTTTCATTAACAAACTATAGAAAATTACTTGATTTGCAATTTGAAAATATCTTGAAGATATGATTAAACAATATTATAATTGATAATTGAATATGATTTTACCTTGACAATTCAATATTGAATAGAGTTTTTCTCATCTTGAAAAGTCATTAATGTTATTATTGTTATTTAACTAATTAGGAAAATTAGTATATAAAATTTGTACCAAAAGAACTTACCAAAACTAAGGGATTGAAATTTGAGAGATATTTGAAAACATTTTTACTTATCTAATTTTATGAATAGATCAATTTTCCTCTTTTCCCCTATATAAGCCATGTGAGTTTGTCCTTTCATCACTTAAATTTATATGTTCTTCAATATGGTAGAAACTATCTTTTCAAAAATATTTATCTTATAATTGTTTGAGTGATGCATGAACTTTTCATTTTCCATAGTCGTTGTGATCATCTTGTTGAATTATTGAACCATTCTAGTGTTAAAATTATGATCATCAAGTTACCACCTGGATGGTTCTTTTATAATGGTTTAGTGCTAATAATTTGTTAACTCTCCCTTTAATATCTTTTGATATTATTTTGGAATTGACTAAATTTTGATTTATTAGACCTAGAAATAGAGTGAATAGTAACTTGGTAATTTTTTGAATATTAGTTTTCACTTATTGTCAAAATAGTTTGATTTTTTTTCTTAGTAGTTTACATTTAATATATCTTGTTTCATTCAATTAAAAGTAAAGTGCAAGGGTATAGTTAAAATTAACTTTTCCTATGTTCAAATCAACTCTAAAATACTAACATTTTATTGTAGAATACAATTGAGTAGATTTTAGTAAAGTTGAATTTTGTAGAATAGGTTTTATTCAAGTCATAAGAGAGTTAAATTTATTTCATGAGGAATTTTTTTGTTCCATTGAATTTGGTATGCACAAAACCATATCAACAATTCGCATTTCTATCCTCAATTGTAACACATGACAATAGTTATATTTGAATGGTCCCTATTTAGTTCTATTTGAGCTATAATGAATATATACCCTTTTTTCAAATTTGAGGTTGTTTTCTTTAACATAAGCTCTTTATCCTTATGCTCAATCAAAGAAATTGGGTAGTTAGCTAAGTGAGGACAATACTTTACTGTGGGGAAAATAATATGGATAAATATACTTGAGCAAGAGTAATAATGAGATGGTTAGTCTCTTGAAAAATCTAAGTGGACCATTTATAGTTTTAAGAGATGGATAATTGTAACCTACTTCTCATGAAATACAAGTTATTGAAGATTTACCTTGAGTAAAGATATGACAATTCATATCCATTTGATATGAGCTCTTGAACCATTTCAATAGAACTTTAATTGAAACTACATAACTAAATCCCAATAAACCAACAAACACTATTATAGAAGGCAACTCAAAAGATAATTAATACTCACATTAATACTTAAATAAGATATACAACATGGACAAGAAAGACAATTACTTTATAAATTTAAACACTTCTACAAAATATATATGTTAAAGAAAACGGTTGATAATATTTTAGGTTTATCAAGCACACATACACACATAAAGTTATAAGCCTATTATAACAAATTATTGAGTGCGATAGATACCTTTTTTGTGCTAAAGAAATTTGTATTAAAAAATCAAATGTTATTGAATACCTAAAACAACAAACACAAAGTCTAATATTTTATCTTTCATAAAATTTTAGTTGATACTTGGATATTCCCAATAGAAATTCTATAAATCAAATAGGTACAATTGAGTATTGACAAAAATATAGATGTTGTCTAATTGAAAATTACATCATTTGAATAAGTATAACAAATCCTTGAATAAAACAAAAACGTTCTAAAAAGTTACTTTTCTTTAGTGAAAAGAGTAGTTACTTTTCTTTAGTGCAAAGAGTCCCACAGAGAATTCATGAATAAAATAATCAATTGTTTTGACTATAGAATCCTTTCAAATCAATCAAGGATAGTTCCACACCAACAAAAACAAAAAAAAACAGAGTGAATAGTAAGTTGGTATTCTTTTGAATATTAATTTTCACTTATTGTTGAAATAGTTTGATTTGTTTTCTAGTAGTTTGCATTTAATATATCTTGTTTCATTCAATTAAAAGTAAAGTGCAAGGGTGTACTTAAATTCAACTTAACATTTTATTGTAGAATACAATTGAGTAGATTTCAATAAAGTTGAATTTTTTAGAATAGGTTATTGAAGTCATAATAGAGATAAATTTATTTCAAGAGAAATTTTTTTGTTCCATTGAATTTGGTGTGCACAAAACCATATCAACAATTTACATTTCTATCCTCAATAGTAACACATGACAATAGTTCTATTTGAATAGTCCCTATTTATTTCTATTTGAGCTATAATGAACATATATCCTTTCTTCAAATTTGAGGTTGTTTTCTTTAACATAAGCTCTTTATCCATATGCTCAATCAAAAAAATTGGGTAGTTAGCTAAGTGAGGGCAATCCTTAAGTGTGGGAAAAATAATATGGATAAATATACTTGAGCAAGAGTAATAATGAGATGGTTAGTCTCTTGAAAAATCTAAGTGGACCATTTATAATTTTAAGAGATGGATAATTGTAACCTACTTCTCATGAAATACAAGTTATTGAAGATTTACCTTGAGTAAAGATATGACAATTCATATCCATTTTATATGAGCTCTTGAACCATTTCAATAGAAGTTGAATTGAAACTACATAACTAAATCCCAATAAACCACCAAACATTATTATAGAAGGCAACTCAAAAGATAATGTATACTCATATTAATACTTAAATAAGATATACAACATGGACAAGAAAGACAATTACTTTATAAATGGAAACATTTCTACAAAATATTTATGTTAAAGAAAATAGTTAGATAATATTTTAGGTTTATCAAGCACACATACACATAAAGTTGTAACCCTATTACAACAAATTATTGAATGAGATAGATACTTTTTTTGTGGTAAAGAAATTTGTATTAACGAAATAAATGTCATTGAATACCATAAACAACAAACACAAAGTCTAGTATTTTATCTTTCATAAAATTTTAGTTGATACTTGAATATTCCCAATATAAATTCTATAAATCAAATAGGTACAATTGAGTACTGACAAAAATATAGGTGTTATCTAATTGAACATTACATCATTTAAATAAATATAATAAATTCTTGAATAAAACAAAAAAGGTTCTGAAACGGTTACTTTTCTTTAGTACAAAGAGTCCCCACAGATAATTCACAAATAAAATAATCTGTTGTTTGGACTATAGAATCCTTTCAAATCAATCAAATATAATTCCACACCAACAAAAACAAAAAAGACAAAACCATTCTAATTATCTTATCGTTCACATGAATATATAAAACAATCACTTTTCTTTACTACAGTTATTTTACAAATGAAACAAGTACCAATCCATTGTTGTACCATTCCATAATTAAAACAATCACTTTTCTTTACTGCAGTGATTTTACAAATGAAACAAGTGCCAATCCATTGTTGTACCATTCCATAATTGTGAAGAACAATGAAAACACGTTATCTTCTTTAAGAATGGGATTCCAAATCTCCTCATATCAAAACAAAATTGGAATACGCATGGTCAGTCATATCAAAACCATCTTTGTTTATTGTTGATCTATCCAATTCTTCTCTTTACTGCAATCAACTTGGTGTACATAAAACAAGAGGACGATCACGCGCCTTCAATCTCTCTCTCTCTTACTTACAATGAATGTGACACATCAATCAGATAACTCATGCTGAAAAGGTGATATCTCATGCTGTAAAATCCCAATTTTATATTTTGTCTCAGAAGCAGAAGATCCATTTTCCTATGGTGGTGTTACGGTGAGATGTGAGGTGTCAGGAAATGTTTCTTATCATGGGTGCTCAGAAGATGACACTATGTATTCTATTGCCTTGCCTTCACTTCATGGATTTGAGTGGACATCAATGGGGGTTATATGTTGCCACATTGATCTCTGTATTGTTTCTTTCATAGAATTTGAGTGGGTTTAGAGTTCTAGGCACCTTCTTCTACCTATAATTTGTGTACAATGGAACTTTAAATTGCCACCATTCAAACCCTCTTGGCATCGTTTTCACCATTCAGATCATCTTAAGACTGATTGTTAGTTTTGAAATATTTCTTAAGATTGATAGATTTTATCTAAGTATTAGAATGCAACAAAATTTTCATTTTATCTAAGAATTAGATTTTTTTAAGTTTTTAAATTTTATTTAAGGTTGATCGATTTTATGTAAAATTCGAGTGCATTGCTTGTTAGTTTTGAAATATTTCTTAAGGTTCATTGATTTTATCTAAGAATTAGAGTGCAATGGAATTTTCATTCTTACTTCTCAAAATCTTCTTAAGAATATGGAATCTGATTTAATATCTTTTTGTTAAGATTGATTGTTAGTTTTGAAATCTTTCTTAAGGTTGATTGATCTTATCTAGAGTTATAGTGCATTGCTTGTTAGTTACAAAACATTTCTTAAGTTTGATTGATTTTATCTAAGAATTATAGTGTAATGAAATTGTCATTCTCACCTCTCAAATCTTCTTAAGAATATAGAATCTGATATAGTATCTTATTGGTAAGATTGATTGTTAGTTTTGAAATCTTTCTTGAGGTTGATTGATGTTATCTAGAATTAGAGTTCATTGCTTGTTAGTTTCGAAATATTTTTTAAGGTTGATTGATTTTATCTAAGAGTTAGAGTGCAACAGAATTTTCATTCTTACCTATCGAATCTTCTTAAGAATATGGAATTTGATTTAGTGTCTTATTGTTGTGATTTATATATTGATTGTCTATGTGAATATTTATGTTGGTCACAATGTTTTAGTTCTTTATGTTTTTTAATGATAATGTTTGTTGTAGATATGATTTAGTTATATGGTGTAACAAGTTTTTTTATTTTTTATAATTTTAAATTTTTTTTTTTTAATCTATATTAATCATAATGTCTTAGTTTTTTATGTTCTTTAATGATAAGGTTTGTTACATAAGGATAATTTTAGTAACATGATGAAACGAAATTTTTGAACTAAATGAAACAATTTTAACAATTTTATGTGGTTTGTAATAATATATTGAATACAATCAATGTTGAGTTTTATAAGACTGATATAAATAATTTTAAATTTGTTAATATTGGGTCTTCAAATTTATTTTTGATATTGATAGATATTAAAGGAATAATTTCTTAAGTAACAATATAGGTCTATTGTATGTTCAAATGTTCTTAAGATTGAGTGTTAGATATGGGATCTTCTTAAGATATATATGAAGTATAGTAGGATTCATTATTTAGTACATTATGGTTAATGCTTTAGTTGTTTATGTGAAGATCGATGTTGATCTCAATGATTGAGTTGTTTGTATTATTTTACAATATCTTTTTGTTGTAGATATATTTCAAGAGTTATATGAATTAAAAAGTTATAAAAAAATAATTTTGAAATTTGAACAATTTGGAATGTGTGGCAATAATTTATTGAATGTAATTGCATTTGTTGAATTTTGAAAGGACAATGAGGTAATTTTGAGTTTCTAGAAAGTTGGTCATTTATAATTATTATTTAATTAATATCTTAAAATAAGAATCTAAATATGTTATATAAAAAAGTAAGGCTAGATAAATAATGTTAAGAGTGATGTAAATAGAAAACAAATATAATTGCTTTTCCCTCTTTTGTACATCACATAATCCAAAAGGAGATGTATGTCTAACTACCTTCCACTAATTGTGTGAAGATTATACATATGTGTATGTATAACAGTATAAATTCACTATAATACCCTTTGAGGTGAGTCTATTTCTATCATATTTTCATGTCCTTTCATTGGTGTGTGTGTGTGTGGGGAGTGGGGGGGATGTGGGCATGGTTAATTGTGACAATTTTGATTTTAGCTTAGTAATGATTTCGTTGATGTTATATGATGTAATGGGAATTTTGAGGTTATAAGGGTAGTGCATATGCATTTCTTGTGATGCACAATGACATTTGATATCGTTTATATATGATGATATGAGATTAATTCTTATATCATCCTTATTATTTATTCATGTACAAATCTAACTAGCATTCTTGATCACTACTATGTTATGTTATTACGAGTTAGTCCTATTTAGCATGCTTGTATAATGAATGAAAAAATTGTAGTTACTCACTTGTGAGGCCAACACAATGTCTTGATTCCATTCATCTCTTGTTATTGTTTATTATAAGATATGTATATATGCACATGCTCCATTGTTATGATACATGTTTGTAGGTATGAGACATTGAACCCACTTGAATTGGTAGGTTTGAGCATGCCCTCATATTCCCAATAGAGTTAAAATTAGAGATAACATGAATGCCCAATTATTCTAACCTAACCTAACCACCACCTCACATTGAGATGATCACAACTTGTGTTACTCCTCCTTAATCATCTAGTATGCTTGGTATGCGTGGATGTTTTTTTTTAATTTTCTTTTTTAATGTCTATTGATCACTATAGTTTGTTATGATATGTTACATTATTCTTTATGAGCTATTCTACCTTTTGGGTTTAATATTTATGTATTATTAATTATTTAATTTTAAAAATTATTATAACATAACACCATTTATTTATAGTTAAAATCATATCATTAGATAACATACTTATTGTTAATTATTAGTAACTATTTTTGGAAAAAAGTGACAAGAAACTAAAATATTTAAATATATATAAAACTAGTTTAAGAGCTCATGGAGGAAAAAACTGGTGAAGCAAACTTCCATTCCTTTCTCGATATATGAGTATTAGTAATGCAATTTAGTTTTTATTCATGGTTATTAATTTATTATTCATATTTATTTAGTAATGTGATATCTTCTATATTAATTAATAAATCAAAATTTATACTACGTATGTATGACAAAATCTTTAACTAATTTTGTAGGAGATGATATTCCAATTCTAATAGTAAATCTATATTTTTTACTATGAAAGGATAAATGAGTTTACAATATGAATAAGAAAAATAATTATTCAATTATAATATTGTTTAAATATTTTGTGAGAATGGAATAAATAAAATATAAATATTTAAAATAGGACTTTCTACATAGAAATTCCTCAAATAAGAGGAGAGGGAAAATTTAAGGATAAATCATAGAGCTTTTATAGTATCAATATCATCAAGGTCATCTAGAGGTAGGGATTGTGTTGTTTCTTGAAAGGGTTTACACTACAAAATGGTAATGAAATTGATCACTCAACTTCATATGGAGAAGCCAATTGACAAGGATCAAGCAAACCCTTCTATACTTTAGGCTCTGCAAAACCAAGGGGGGTGGTCCCTTAATGTTCTTTGATACACACTTTAAAGAATCACACCTTTAATTAACACAAAATAGATACATATCATATAGGGTATCAACATGATATGGAGATAGTAGATAATAGTTGATTATCAATTGAATCTCAACCTGCATGGAGCATGAGACTGGGGCAAGAAAAATACACATACAAAAAAGTAAAAATCTTCTATGATTTTCAATAATATTTGCAGCAAGAAGCAACATAGATATGAGCAATATAACTCTTGTAAAACCCGCAATTACCTTATCCCAATGGGCCCTATAGTCATAAGAAATACAATGTTATACAATAGAGTTCAATCAATATCAAAATAATCTTAAAATGGTACATTACAACATTCTTCAACTGTAACCCCAACCTATCCCACTTATCAAATCCTTGCAAAAAACAAACAAATATTTAATTTATATCAAGTCTTCGATTGATCCATTCGACCAAAGCATGAAATAAAATTACACATCTCATAATAAGGCACTAAAAGGGAATAACACTTTACTTTATTCCTTTTAAAACTTGTTTGGTTTGAACAAGGGATAGATCTAAACGAAGATTTTATTTCAACATAAACCCTATGCTATATTTTTCATATTGATGAAAGATGCTCCCCTTAATACCACAAACACACAACTAGAAAATAGAGAAATAATAAAAATTTGTAAGAACTAAAATGTGCTCTTTATTATCCCCAAAAGTATGAAATTAAAGATTTAAGAAATATCATATGAAAAGCCATATGGGTGCCTTCCTTACAAGATTCAATAATACAAGTTGTGAATCACCACCCAAAATTAGCCTAGACAACCTATGGGCCTTCCTTATATAGGAATTTTCCACTACCTAATAAGGTTCTAGACACTAAGCCCTAACTCTTGAGGCCAATCAACCTAATGGTGTTAGCATGGATGCTAATGATATTCTTGTGGGGGAGTATGTTAGTGTCGTGGTTTTCACAATGCACACCCCATTTCACTTAGAAATGGGGACCCTCTACTTTATTTTTTATCTTTCTGGATCTCTAGTCTAGGGTCCAAGTTTTTTTAGGGTTTCATCTAGTATTTTTTAACCCAATCCGGGTCTTAGTTCAAAAACCTTGATTCTAAAAATCATCATTGGAGAATTAAGTCATGTTTACAAAGAAAAAAGGCACACCGACACACCTCCCTAGGTACACTAGTGCACCAAAGTGTTTAGTAAAGGGGATCACACTTGGTGATGCACAACAGTGCATTGCGCAACACCAAGGGGTGTTTAGGACCCCAGGTCTATATAACTTGAGCACCCCCCTTGTTTTCCCACTCATCTTTTTCTTCTTCAAGATTTGACTTCAACTTCACATCTATCAAGTGTGGTCATCTCCACTCCATTTACTTACAAACAAAGAAACATTCAAACACTAAGTTAAGGTGCATAGTCGTGCACATTGTCTTTGAAAAACATCATCACAATAAAAAAACCTTTAAAAAAGTCTAAAAACAAAACAAAAACTTGTAATTAAGGTGTCTAATAGTGCACCTAATTAGGTGTGCTACTGCGCACCCTTAAAACACAAAATATCTGCCTAAATCCATATAGGGTGCACATTAGTGCAACCCATGAGGTGTGTTGTTGCACACCCCATACATTAAAGTGATAAAAGGTGCACTAGGCACACCTATCAGGTGTGGCAGGTGCACCCTTTTTTTTTGTAAAAATAAGTTAAACTAGGGTTTTAAGAGGTTTTCAAGCCAGTAGGGTTTTGGGTTTTGTTTATGTATGTTAGGGTTTGAGTTTATCAATTTTCCTTCAATTTTGAACTAATAAACATTGTTTTTATGTAGATTCAATGGATTCTTCATCATCCTCCCTCATCACAAGGATGATTCCAAAGCTCGTAGTGTTCAAGTTTCAAGGTGTTCTGACCAAGTCACATTTTCAAGACCACTATTCAAAAATTCAAGACACCAAATTGGGTCACATAGATTTGGGTACATTCCTAACATTGTGTGATAAAACCACATAAAGGTCTCTGATGATATCTTCCTTGATTCACTCAGGACTTGTTAACACAGTATCACATCTAGTTTCAATGTAGTCCTTAGAATTGATCATGACAATAGTGGAAAAATATATTCTTGAAGAAAGGGTCACCAAGAGAATAATTGGAGAGATCATCTTGGATCTCTGACCCAATAACATAGAGAAAGTGCTCTATCTTCTAAGGGTAGATCAATTTATCATTGACTTAACACCAAGCTGAGAGATGGTACAAGGAACATGTTGATGAAGCTTCAAAAATTATTCAGTCATCATACCTCATTGTGAAGACTCCTTTAGGGTGGAAGGAAGTAAAAGTGGATATGAAAAGAGGTTACATAAAAGATGATATTGGATATTTGATCATACTTTTGAGTAGAGTCATGGGTTTTCCAACATATGGATGGTCCATTTCATTGAGACTATCAAGATGGCAAAGATGCAAATTAATTGGGCTTCCATTCTTAGCAAGAACTTTGGTGAACATCTGGTGGCAATGAAGAATAACAGTAGGTTTTATATGACATCATATTTGTTGTACTTGTTAGCCACAAGGACGATATATTATCTAGGGCTTTATAAGAAGGGCAAGATGTAGGATGCAAACACATGGCCCTATATTGTATATCCTCAACTGGTAAAGAAGAAGCTTTCAGAGCAAAGAAAGGAATATAGGATTGTGAATGATGCTTTTATATTCGCAATAATTTGGTTCATAGAGGGGGATTATGCAAAAAGGATGTCAAAAGAGGTAGCTGGTAAGGTATGAGAAGTTGGAGCCTACTACATCTAGTTCTAAAAATTTACATATTTGAGGGTAACTGATACAACTATCAGCCCTAAGAAGCTCCCTAGGTATCCCAGTGATAGACTTATTTTATTAGAGATTTCTTGGCAACTCTTGTCTACATATGAAAGAGTTGGAAAATAACTCAAAATATGTTGGGTATGGCCTATTACTATAGGACCTTTCAATGTGGTTCAAAGACAATGCATTCTATCTTTTGAGTGTGAATGGGATCAATATCCCTTAGAATAATATAATTCTCCTTGGCCCTATTTTGATAACATCAGAAGAGTGCAAGATCTAGCTGGAAAGATATTTCAGCATGAGGATGCAGTTGAGGATCACTAGATGAATGCAATAGATGACTATGATGTCTGCATGAGAGATTATTGTAGGATGACTCTGTATCTGGTAGAGAGTGCTTTGAAGATAAAGATTCCATTGAAGATCATGCAACAAGATACAAAGGATCTTCTTGATCCATTTTTTAATAGGGACAAGATTGGTGATCGACCTCTTATGAATGTTGAGATTGACAAAAAAGAAAACTCAGACATTAATCATAGGGCAAGGTATGTCATCAAATTGACAAAGGATTGGATCAAGAGACCTTTCAAACTTAATCCAATTCCTCAAAAAATGGTATTCATGTGCAATCCTGCCTAGCTAAAGGTCAAGGAGCTAAGGTGACCATGTCTAAATTTATAGTCCAGTTGCTAGTGAGGCCTAAGACAATACATCAACTTGATAGACTAGTTGGATATTATACGGCTCAAAAGGGTAAATGAAAGAGGAAGAAAAATTCTCTTCAACAGGTTGAGCTAGAAGATGAGGTGACTTAGGTATCTCCATAGTAAGGATAAGAAAATGTATAAGGGTTAGAGAATGTGGAAGCTACACAAGCCCAAGACAATCCTCAAGTGCTACAAGTTGAACAAGGCCAAGGAGAAGCTAAAACTAAAGTGCAAGAGATGTCTCTACCCCAAAAAGAGGTACAAGCCTCCCCCTCCACTCCAAAGAAAAGAAAGATCAAGACTCTGGTAAAGAGGTGACAAAAGGTCACTAGGAGAGTGATTCCTTTCCCATCAATCCCCAAACCTATTCTAGAAGAAGTAGAAGAAGAGAATGATGAGGAGGAAGAGGATAATCTACCTTTGAACTATAGGACTGGTCTCACAAGAGCCATAGAGTCAGAAAGGAGAACAAGCTCCACAGTCATACCACCATCTATTCCTAAGAAACCCATTCAAACTATAACATCAGAAGATGAAATTCAACATGGATAGATGAGTAGGATGTTGAGGGTACTGATGTCTTTTAGATGTTAGATTTTAATTTCATGTCCATCGGTACTGAATTGGTTGGGGATAAAATTAGAGATAGTCCAACCAATCAACCTCAATAGGAGGATTGGAGTTAGTTGCTACCTAAGCCATAGGGACTTGAGGTAGCTCCATCATCCTTAGTGTAAGTCACATTTTGTGTAGACAAGGGATTAGCTAGCCCTCTTCCACTAAGAACAAAAGGAGAATAGGTTCGAGTAGAGAAACAGGAAGAGCCACAACAAGCATTTTCTTAGGAAGTGTTAGAGGAAGGGCAGATAAGTGAATGACTTCAGCAAACTTCCAAAGGCATAGAGGTAAAGACTGTGGACTCTACAGACATAGAGACTCCCAACATGGATCTTGTACAAAAGGAGAGGACTTTGGAAAGGGGAGATAAGGGAAAAGACATAGCTGAGAAAACTCCTTCATCCTCAAAAGGAAAATCTCCAATAGAGCATATCCCAAGGTGGATAAGGAAAGAAGTGATAAGAAATAAGAAGCAAAAATTTACTATAGAGGAAGAGGATAGGATGGAATTAATTGAAGTCCCAAGGAACCTGAATCATCACCAAAGGATGCATAGGCATTAGCCTTCATCACGAGTGATCAGAATCAGGACTTATTTGTTCATGTGGCTATCCTTCCTCCACATTTAAATATTGAAGAATTGATTCCAAAGGGTTATCAGATTAGGGAGGTCATGCTTGGGAAACCTACCTTGGATACTACTAAGTTGATGGTTACAACAGGGATTAAAGAAGTATTCAAGAGCTTAGAATAGGATGGGACAACATTGATAACACTTTGGAAAAAAAAAAGAGATCCTAAAAAGATATCTAAGTGAAGTTGTTGGTCCCTTCAATCCCACCAACCTTGAGAAAACCTTGAATGCAACAATCAAGAGAAGAGATAGGGGTACAGGCCAATTGGATCCATTTTTGAAAGCTTGTGAGCAATGATGAGAAAGTTTTGAGGAGAGAGGTGTAGAGATTATACAAGGAAATCTGAAGTTGCTACACCATATTCAGGATAATATGGATAGGCTAGTCACCATTTTGAATCAAGATTTTGGTCTGATGGGTGAAGTACATACCTGGGGCAAATATTTGCAAACATTATAGTCTATCAAAGGACAAAGGTATCAGATGTTGATGGAAGTGTATATAGTTGAGGAGTTAGATAAAATTGATAATTGGATAGAGAAAATTATGGATGGCAATAAAGTAATAGAAACATTATAGGTGGAGATTCTCAAGCTCAAGGATCAAACCCAAGAGAAAATTTTAGAGGCAGAGAGGCATTATAGTGATGCATGTTTAGACATTTTTAAGGATGATCCTAGGGAGAAGTTAATACTAGTAGAGGTAGTAGCTGAAAAATTTTAGAATTTTTTTGAGGAAGATGCTAACGATGATGACATAAGGAAAGCATTTCAAACAGAGGAAGAATTATTAGAATTAGATGTAAAAATTAGAGATTTTTTGGAGACTCATATCGAGGTGGGCAACTACAGGTAGAAAGTAAAAGACAAATATGAAGCCTTAGATTTTCTAGATGTGGCTCAAGTCACTAAGATGATAAAGAAATTCAAGGGAAAATACTTAGACATAGCTTTGGTATAATAGAGAACAAAACCCAAAAGCTAGACTTTCAATTTTGACACCTGGTGAAATTTGTCAATTTTTCGAACTTGATTCTGAGGTGCACTTTTTCAATGGTGTTCTAGAATTTTTGAAAAAGCTAGAGCTGAATTGATATAGTTAACTACTAGTTCCAAATTTAGAGCTTTCCATGCACTAAAAATGCATTCTAACAATAGTTTATCTCTGATAGACACCTAGTGAAGATGGAGCTTCTATTTTTGGCACTTCCAGACACTCCTACATTGACCGATGGCTCTCTCTTTCTTATTTTCTCATATTTTCTTTTTTTTAAGACATGTAAAGGCTCATGCATCCAATTAATGATATAAAAATTGATGGAGTCCTACTAACCACTAGTTATATAGTTAGTTCATACATAAATAGATTTGTTTTATTAGTTTAGAAGTATATGTTTGCCTAAAGATATCTCTCACTCTCAACAAAAATTGAGGAGAGATTTCTTTAAAATTTAGGAATGTAACATGTATTCCAGACTACCATTAGTTTGATGCAATAATATATGTTGTTGGTGCTCACATTTGGAGTGTAGTGATTCTTGCCTAAGTGTGTTATATTTTGTGGATGTATGTTCATGAAGTGTAATTGAGCCAATTGTTTTATTGCATTGTTTTGGTTGTGTGATCTTTTACTTATAGTGTTTTCTATATTTTTTACAAATTCTATTAACATACTTAGTTCAAGAAGAGATTACCATATTGTTCCTGCATAGCTTTTCATCTTGCATGAGCACACTTTTTGTGGCCTTGCTATTTGATGAAAGGTGAAACATCTTACAGTTACTGAATTCCCATTGAAGATTACATCAGTGGAATTAAGGAAGTGTTGCTCCTATTTTCATTAGTTACCTACCAATCTTTTTGAAATATTGACTTGTAGATATGTTGCTTCTATGGCTTATGTCCATTAGGATTTTACTTGCATGTTATTTGCTTAAACTTCTTGCTACCCTATCTTCATTATTTGCTTTTATGAACACTTGGTTAATTTAGGGATTCATATAGTTGCATTGTTAGATTGAATTCATCTTAAAAATAGAAAAATACAAAAACATATTTCTTTTTGTGTGTTTATTCTTTTGAAACAATAAGCCAATTCAAAATCTTATTTGAATTGTTTAACAAACTAGCAAAGGCCTCCTCATGAACACTCACATTTATCTTCAATTGAGCAGATTCCAGTAGGTTGCAAGATTGCCCAAAACCTTAGAGTTGACCCTAGATCAACTTTTTAAGAGAGGAGTTCAAAAGGATTCTTACTGTTAAGCATCATGAAAAATGAAAGCTCAATAGTTAGCATTGTTGGAGACATGATTGAGTGATTATGTGTTTCATCCATGACAGTGCTTGTCATTGATGTCAACATACACTTTATTTTATGAAGATTACCAAACTTGTAGAGGAACATTCATTCAAAACAATCAGAGGACTATGAGTTGGGTTTCATGCACTTAAGTAGATATTCATATATGTCCATAGCTGCTATAGTTAATTGCATAGAAAGAGATGTGAAGATATGCCATATTTATGCAATGTTTCCTTAAGGTAACTTTTAAAGAAAGTTTTTGGAAAGTGGATATTGGTAAATAAGTTGTATCTTTTATTAGAGATGGAAATGTGTTCAACACATTTAGAGGAAGGTTAGAGCCATGTTCAAGATGCTATGTTCCAGATAGAAAAATTAGATATGTAGTTTGAGCCAACTTATGTGCTAGCACGAATGCTGATGATAATCCTTTGGGGGAGCATCCTAAGCATTGGATAAATAGTTTACATGATTGACATGTTGCATTCATGACTATGTTTTTCATTGATGTTAACATAGTATTGTTTCTATGAAGATTGACAGAGTAGTAGATAGATAACGAGGTCGTATAGACTATGTATTGATGATCAGGTCAAGTGCAGTTGAAGACATATTCTATATCGTGTCCTGATGAAGTGGACAAGTGTACATAAAGAGAGTCAAAGATATACATAAGTTATTCATATATTAAATAAGATAATAAGTAGATAGAGTACTTGATAAGTGGTTTTTGATGTTTGGATTGTATCTCTTTAAAGGGATAGAATCGTGATGAGTGCAATTAGATAATGATAGTAGAAAACCTGATGATGATGTCAACAAGTGTGCAATATTGTTGGAAAAGGGCCATCATCCCTCATAGAAATTGTGGCATGGCTTAGCCACCTCCCATGGTTCTATAAGAGTATTGGTTTTATTGGGCATTGATAGGTTGATCTTTTGGTGTAACAAAAACTTCATCCTTTCTAACAATTGGTATCAGAGCTTGATCACATGTTTGAATTTTGAAAGCCATGATGAATGACATTGGAAGGGGGATTATTGGTAGTGGGCCAATGTCCCTTGAAGTATTCACAACATAGCTTAATTACCTCCTATGGTTCTATAAGAATATTGGTTGCATTAGGCATTGATAGGTCAATCTTTTGCTGCAATGATGACTCTGGCCTTTCCAACATTATGAAGTCTATTCAATAGATTTTTTTCCTATAAGATGATTATTGATAAAATCATTATGAGAGGTTTTAATTTAATGTAACATGTAATTTAATATCTTAATAATTTCCTATATTATTTATTGAAATTTGAGAAAGACTTAAGGATAAATCAATACTTTTTTAATACTTGGTATAAAGAAAATGTCATTTCTTTATGGTAAATTGGGAGAATAAGATCAATTGGATCATTTTGTTGGTTATGCAAACTTGGATGCAAATTGTATTTGATTAGAGTAAAGATTGATGTTGAGGATGTACTATGGGCTTTGAAAGAACTGCATTGGAAAATAAGTTGTTGTTTAGTCAGTTTAGAACTTGGATAGATTATTATAAAGATTGTTTAGTGAAGACATTCTAAGGCCATTTGAAAAGTGGGTTCACTTTCCTCCATTCAACTCCTAATAGGGTTGGAATCTTCTAAGAAGGATTAAAAATCTCCTAATAGGGACTCATATATGCTAATTGTATTTCACTAGCTTCTAATAGAGTCCATCCTTTCACAAGGAAATTTTATATTAGTACACCATCTTGTGGACATCATTTCCGTTAGGGTTTTCCCTAGTTAACATATATGGTGTTATTGTGCATGATTATCTTTCTATGGTTTTCACATCTATTGTCTACATGTTAGAGAATTAATAAACATATTGAGAGTTATTTTAAATGCATAACTAAATTACCCTCCTCAGTTTATCTTGGTGGACTTACTTTTTAACATTTGGTATTAGAGAATCACGTCCTTGAAGAAAAATTTTAAAAATTTGAGGAGATCCATGACATCTTATTTTAGGAAAGAAAATCCAAAGTTTGATGGAATTAATTATGACAACTAGAAGGAGAAAATGAAGACTCGCCTACTATGCATGGGTCCATAATTTTGGTTAGTTACTATAAAGAAGAAGATTGCGTTAGATGAAGATAAGCTTGAATAATGTGAACAAGTTCAAAAGATTTACTCATGCAAAATATGCTTGCTAGAGAAGCACATTTATCAGTCCTACCCAAAACTGAATATGGAGAGGTAAAATATTTAAGACTTGCACATTAAATTTGGATTACTTTACAAAAGATATTTGAAGGTAATGAACATGCTAAGAAGGCTAGATTTTGGAGTTGGATATGTATGTTTCAAGATGCTAAAACACAAGAAGATTAAAATATAAGAGGATATTTTGGTAGGATATATGAGATTGTTACATGAATTAGATTTTGTTGTGGAACTAAGACATAAGATGAGATCTTTTGAAATATTTTGAAAAATTTGACACTTGTTTACTGTTAGAGTGCAGAAATGATCAAACACGTTATTCCTTGCATACCTAACTTTAAGAAAGAGACTCTTCTTGGAAGGTTGCAATCATCTAAATTATGGATAAAATAGAATGAATAATTGCCTAGAGTGGAAATAACTTTCAATGTATAAAGTGACAGACCTACATCGACAAGAAGTGTGAGTATAAGTGGAGATTATGCTAATAGTAGGTGAGAAAAAAATGAAGAAGAAGATACAAAGATTAATGAAGTACTTTCCCTTCTTATAAAGAGAGGACCTAAATGTAACAAAATTATTTTTTGTTGGACATGTAAAGAACTTGGTCATTATTCATCTAAATGTCTTAAGAGAAAAAATAAGTTTAAGCCTAAAAAGCCTTACAAGTCAAGAATACCTAAGGATTGCTTCTTTGTTAATGAGGATGATGATCTTGATTTTAAAATGGTGAATTTCTTAGATGATAGTGATGATGAGAATGAAAAATAGGATATGTTGATATTAAAGAAGAAAGTCTTGAAAAAGAAATAAAAGAAGTAAAAAAAGAAAAATTCTAATTGGGTTATAGATAGTGGTTGTTCCCATCATATGATAGGAGATATGAACAAATTTGTTGAATTCAATAGCTATGATGGTGGAATAGTTGGAGTTGGAAATAATGCAATATATCACATAAAAGGAAAATAATCTATTACTCTTGATGGAAAGACTAACATTGAGGATGTTTACTTTGTGGGTGGATTGAAACATAACATAATTTTTTGAGTGTTTGACAACTTGTTGACAAGGGATATCAATTGTAGTTTATAGAGAAGACTTGCATTACATTGATTGGTCCTAGCACAAGAACAAGAGGTAATGTATTTTAGTTGAACCCTACTAAAATGCTATGTTTGGTAGCTAAAGTGGATGATATTTGGTTATGAAAGAAGAGATTTTTTCATATCAACTTTGATAACATTGTGAAGGTTAGTACAACATTTTCAGTTAGAGATTTACTGGAGATTGTGAAACATATTAATATGATGTACAAAGAATATGTGTTGGAAAAATAGAAGAAAAGTTTATTTCCAAGAAACATATTTACTACTTCAACAACATTGGAGATTATGCATACTAATCTAAGTGGTCCTAGAAGAACAAATTTTTTTTTATGGTGAAAGTTATTTCATGCTTCTTATTGATGATTTCATTGATGTAGGTTGCATTTCTTAGAGATAAATCTAGATCTGTTAAGAAATTCAAGGATATTTAACAGTAGACTTAAGAATGAATCTAGTTTAGAGATTAAATTCTTGAGATCAGATAGAGGTAGAGAATTTATTTAAAATGAGCTGAACAACTTTTGTGAGGATAATGGTACAAATAGACAAAAAAATGAGATAGTAGAAAGAAATAACATATCAATAATCATAGTAACTAGAACAATGGTGTTTGAAAATAATGCATCACATATATTTTGGTGAGCAGCAGTGAACACCCCAGTATACACTATGAACATGGTGCAGATTAGACATGGTACTTGTAAGACACCTTATAAAATTTGGTTTGGACATACACCTACTATGAGCTACTTTAAAATATTTGGAAGTAAATTCTATATTAAGAGGGATGATGATATTGGAAAGTTTGATTATATAAGTGATGAAGGAATGTTTCTTGGATATTCATTGAAAATCAAAGAATATAGATGTTTTAACCATAGATTGAAAACTATTGTTGAAAGTGATAATGTTAGAGTTTATGAAAAGTTTAGAATACAAGAAAGGGTATTTGATTATAATTCTGAGGGAAAAACTACTTAAAGGACTAACAATCAAAATGTTGAGAAGGAATTATTTATGGAATTTACACTGATTTGTAAATCAAATTACAAAGTGAAGAATAGAGAGAAGAACTTGGATCAAAACCTAAAGTAGAAATCATAATTGAGGAAGTGATATCCAACATAAATGTGGCAAAGAATTACCCTATAAAAAAAATCATTGGAAGTGTGAACAAATGAGTTATGACAAGAAACAATATTAGTGAAGAATTTTCTATAATTTTTCAAGTTGAAAACCTAAGAGTGATAATGGAGCTTGTAAAGATGACTGTTGGATACAAGACATGAAAGAGAAATTAGAGAAGATTGAAAGGAACAAGTTTTGGGAATTGGTTCCAAAACCTAAGGATAAGAATGCTATTAGAGCTAAATGGGTATTTAGAAACAAGATGAATGAACAAGGTGAAGTTGTGAGAAAAAAATAAAGATTAATTTGTAAAGGATATTAACAAAAAGAAGGAATTTATTCTGAATAATTTTTTGTAACTATTTCTAGATTAAAAGCAATGATAATTTTTTTGGCACATGCAACTAATAGGAGCTTCAAAGTTGATCAAATGGATGTTAAGCCATCTTTTATAAATGGAGAAATTGAAGAGGAGGTATACATTGAACAACCTAGTAGCTTTCCTTTGATAGATGAAAAGGACATGGTTTGGAGATAGAAGAAAACATTGTATGGACTGAAACAAGCTCCTAGAGCTTGGTGTGCAATATTGGATAAACGTTTGACAAATGTGGGATTTGGGAAAGGTAATATTGATAATAAATTGTACCCAAGACAGAATGAAGATGCTTTGTTGATTGCTATAGTATTTGTGGATGACATTATTTTTGGAGGTAATGATGAATCTAGCAATACATTTATAGAAGAAATGAAGAAATAATTTTAGATGACTATGATTGGAGAAATGAAACATTTCTTGGGATTACAGATTGTACAAAACTAAAATGTCATTTTCATGTTACAAGATAAGTATCTTAATGATTTTTTGAAGAGATTTAGATAGGAAAATTGTAGACCTATTGGAACACCTATGGTAACTAGATAAAAGTCATCTAGAAAAGATGAATCCCCTAGTGAAAAATAAATGAAGTATAGATCAATGATTGGTTTATTGTAGTACTTGATACATACTAGACCTCATATAACTAATGCAGTTGGAATTGTGGCAAGATTTCAAGCACATCATAAAGAGACACACCTTGTAGTATTAAAAATAGTTTTAATATAGTTGAAAGGAACTCTTGATTATGGTTTATGGTATGAAATATCACATGATTTCACATTATGTGTGCACACTGATACTGATTGGATAGGAAGTATAAATGATAAAAAGAGAACTAGTGGTGGAGCATTATTCTTGGGAGGAAGATTGGTTTCTTGGTTGAGCAAATAATATGATTGTATTTCACAAAGAACAATAGAAGTAGATTATATAGCAACAACAAATAATTGTAATCAGCTTATTTGGATGAAGCATATGAAAAAGGATATTGGAATTGAGTTCACATAGCCTATTATCATACATTGTGATAATACAAGTACAATAAGTATGTCAAAGAGTATAGTTTTACATTCAAAGACAAAACAAATTTTAGTTAAGTATCAATTTTTGAGAGAGAAGGTAGAAGAGAAAGAGATTAGATTAGAATATGCTAGCAAGAAGGAGAAGATAGAAGACATAATTTAAAAACCTTTGGCTAAGGAAACATTTGAGTATTTGAGAGGTATTCTCGGGGTCATGCCCCAACCTACTTTAGAATAGTTGATGCAAAGATTACATTAGTCTAGTACTTAGTAGAGCATTATTTCTTTTGTTTAGATTGGCTGTTTGATTCTTCTCCTATGGGGGAGTATCTATGTTTGAGATGAGTCATTAAGAACTCTTGGGACTGGTATTTAACAACATTTTTAGACACTTTGTTGAGATCTTTTGTAGATTATTTTGGAAATGATTGAATTTACATAATGATACTATCATTGATATCGATGGAGGAGAATAATGCATGAAAATAATTCTTTTGGAACAATATTTTGGGGGAGAGATGAGTACATTAAAAACATTATTTTAATACATTCCTTATGGGGGAGAGATGTGACTAATGTACAATGAGAAAGAGCTTTAACTTGTCAATTATTTGACGTACTGAATGGTTGTGATTTGAACATGAAATACCCTTCACAACCTATTTGAGATTGATATGTATGTTTATAATCATGGGAAACATGAATGGGGGAGTAAAGGAAGATGAGGAAGTAATATAATTCATATGCATGGTTCTCAGATATTTTTCATCCATATTTCCATCAATGCCAAATAGGGAGATTGTTAGCATGAATGCTGATGATATTCCCTTTGGGGAGTATGTTAGCATTTTTGAAGACATGATTAAGTTCCTATGTGTTGCATTCATGATAGTGTTTGCTACTGATGTCAACATATACTTTATTCTATCAAGATTACTTGAGTTGTAGAGGAAGATGCATTTAACCCAATCAAAGGATTACGAGTTGGGTTATGTACACTTAAGGAGATATAATTTAGATATTTCTATAGATGTCACACTTAATTGCGTGGAAAGATATGTGATGATATAACAAAGTTATGCGATGTTTTTTGGACGTAGCTTTCAGAGAGAGTTTTTGAAAAGTGGGTATTGGTAAATTAGCTGCATCTTCTAGCATAAACAAAATTGTATTCAATGCATTTAGAAGAAGTCAAAGACCTATTCAAGCTAATGTGTTCTAGATGATATAATTAAATATGAAGTTTGAGCTAACTTATGAAGTCTTTTCAACATGTTTCCTATGAGACAACTATTTATAAAATCATCTTGAAAAGTGTTAAGTGTAATGCAATATCTTAATGTTGTCTTGTATTATTTTTTGAAAATTGAGAAAGCCTCAAGGCCAACTCAATACTTGTTTTAGGACTTTGTATAAAGGAAAGAATATCTCTTTGTGATAAATTGTGGCAATAAAATCAGTGAGATTATTTTTTTGGTTATACAAACATGGATGGAAATTATATTTGATTAATGATGAGATTGATGTTGATGATGTACTATGAGCTTCAAAGGACATATAATCTAAAATAAGTTGTTTTTTTTGGTGAAGATAGTTTGAGGCTATTTGAACAATGAGTTTAGTTGTCCTCCTTTCAATTCATAACAAGGTTGGCACAAGCCTAATAGGGTTCGAATCTTCTAAGAATGACTTAATGTCTCCTAACAGGGATTCATATGTACTAATTATATTTCATTATCTCCTAACAGAGACCATCCTTTCACAAGGGACTTTTATATTAGTACATCATCTTGTGGGAATAATTACCACTATGGGTTTCCCTCTAATCAAGGGTTTCCCTAGTTAACATATTTGGTGTTATTGTGCATGACTATCTTTCAATAGCTCTTGCATCTACTATTTACATGTTTTAGAATTAATAAAGATATTGATAGTTTTGCTAAATGCATAATTGATTCACCTCCCCCATCAAGTTATCTTGGTGGCCTTTACTTTCTAACAAACATTATTTAATTTAATTATACTTTATTACATAAAATTGACTCAAGATAATTTATAAATTGCATTTTTGGGTAGCCCACCTTCTAGAGACCATAACTCACAAACAACCAATCTGATTGACTATTATAACCCATTTTCACAAATTAAGATATTTCTCTACAATGATTGATTGCATTAGAATCCATCAGCTAAGGTTTGACCTTGATTCAGAGGCATTTAGGCCTTCAAAATAGAGCTTGGAGTTTTTATACCAAAAATTCATACAAAAAATATGCAAAAAATTCACCAATGCATATCATATAATAATGATGCTCATGTGGTAGGATAATATATCTAAGATGAACCTCTACCTAATAAATTAAAACATTCTAAGCTCATAAGATGAACTTATTAAAAATAGTAAGCCTCCAAAAATAGCAACTTTGCATTTAAATAACCCTTATTGAAAGGACAAAAATAGAGATATTTTTGGGTGATGTAAGATTGCCCTTGTGAGGGAATGACAAAAATTTAAGCCATGATATTAAGCCATTCAAATATGTGTGTGAGGGAATGATAGAAATTTCCAAATATGATTCTACTTATTATCCAAATTTGAATATCCATGACCCAAAAGAAGAAGGGTGCTAATGCTAAATTTGGATTCTAAAGAGGAAAACAGTGTAAGGAAATATACTCTCTTTGCTATGCCCATAATATTGGTGTATATAGGGTTATAATAAGTAAAATTGTGGCTATCTTAATCCTTAATTAATTTACGTTATCATTATTATATTATTATTTAGGTAAGTAGGTCAGGCTAGGTGTTATGTAGGGTTGTGTCTATTCAACCTAAGCATAATTAGGTATATATAGGAGGTTGTGAGTCTTATTTCAACATCATATTGTGAAGTGTGTTCTCATTGGTGATATTTGGAGGTTTCCCCCTCAAAGTGGCCTATTACTCTCAATTACTATCAAGTATTTATATAATATTTCATATTATTTCTTCTATTGTGCAAGTTATTTCATTACAAGTGGTATTAGAGCATGATCTTGGCACCATAGAGGCAAGATTTTTTCTCAACATTTGGGTGAATCTGGGAAGAGCATAACTTTCAAATTTTAGCAAAAATTTCAAAGATTTTAAAAGGTTTTTAAAACCATATTAAGGAAGCTATAGTCCAAAATTTATAGGAATTGGAGCAAATTTGAGAAAATTATTGCAGAATTACTATTTCTATATAATTTATTGAGATCTTCATATCTATCACGTCTAGTCGAATTGGAGTATCACTTGTATTGGGTTTTCTAAAACATAGTAGAGGAGCCTAAATTTCAAAGCTTGGAGAAACTAGAAAAAAAAGCACGATAATGCAAAATTAGGAAAATTCTCTCTCAAGGTAGCAAATTTGCTAATTTTTTTGAGATTTTTTCCGAGTAAGGGTATCTTGGCCCTAGTGAGTTACAAAAATAAATAAATAAATCAGAGAATTTGATTTTTATTTGTGTGATTTATTTCAAAAAATATTGGTTTCCATCATGGTGGGGCCTTCAATAAGAGGCAAAAAGAATGCTACCACACCAGGGAAATCCTCTGATCAAGATTTGGAAGCAATAGAGGATAGTAATCCCAATGAGGAACTTAGTAAGTTCAAAGAAGAGGTTAAGAGGGATATGTGTGACCTATGAGGAAATATATCAGGTATACAAAGCATGTTAAGAACCTATACAAATGAAACAAGGAAGGAGCTCTCAAGAAATCAAGGTAAAACCTTCAAGTCAACTAATAATGACACAAATTTTAATAATACTACGGGATCTAGAATTTTTTTTTCCAAAGGTGGATATGTGCAAATTTAATGGTAAGGATCCTCTAACATGGATAAATAAAATGGATATTTTTTTTGAAGTACATCAAATCCCATATGGACCAAAGGTCATGATGACTTCTTTATATCTAGAACTAGATCAATTCATTTGGTATCATTGACTTTGTACACATAGAAGGAAAAAGGGTTTTACCATATCATGGTCAATTTTACAATATAGCAATAGTGTGACAAAAAACTTCTTTATCCAACTTGCTAAGCTTCAACAAATAGGATCAGTTAAGGATTATATTCAAAAATCCCAAAATCTATCCTTAAGAGTGGATACAATTACAGAGGAGAACTTGAATGATTTATTCTTAGGTGGTCTCAAGGATCACATTCAACATGAGGAACACATGTTCTGTCCTAGCTTAGTAAACGAGTCTTTTATATTGGCAAAAAGAGTAGAGGAGAAGTTCTTGATTCCTAGAAAGCAAGGAGCTAGTGTCACAAGAAAAAAAGGATATTCAACACCTTCTCCTCCTCAACCTACTAGGTTGACTCCACAAAAAATTGAAGAGAAAAGAGAAAAGGGTTGTGTTTTAATTGTGATATAAAATATAGTTGAGGACATAAATGTAATGAAAATATATTGTTCTATATTGAAGTCCAAGAGAGGAAGAAGAAGATGAGCCCATATCAAAGGAGGATAGGGATTCAGGTGAGGAATCACATGATTCTCGATCAATCATTTCTTGTCTTGCACTTTCAGGTGTTAGTGTACCACACACTCTCAAGGTAGTGGCTTTTTTAAAGAAGAAAAAAGTAATAGTGTTGATCAATTTAGGTAGTACTCATAATTTCATCAATAAAAAGTTGGCAACTCTTATAAATTGTTTTATATATCTAGCCCTAGAGTTTTAGGTTTTTATTGTAGATGGGGGCATAGTTAGTTGTTCAAGGAAGTGTCATAGCATCAAATTATTCATGGGAGATAACTTGATACCCTAATGCATGCGATATCCATTGGTGTGACAAATATTATTTTGGGAGTATGATGACTTACTACATTAGGAACAATTGAGATCAACTTCCAAGAACTATTCATGCAATTTCAATCAAAAGGAAAGGTAGTGGAGCTAAGGGGTTTGAAGGAAAAATCCCCACAGATAGTAGGTTCTCATCAAATGTAAAAGTTTCTTAAGAAAGGTGTAGATGGATTTTCCACCCAACTATGTTCATTAGAAGTCTCTCAATATAATTCTCTTACTCATCTAGATTTATAAGCAATAATTGATTGTTACTTAGTGATTCTTGGAAATATGCCTAAAGATATTCCTCCTAAGAGGGATCATGACCATGTCATACAACTAGTTCTAGGGAGCCAACCACCAAAAATTAGGCCTTATAGGTACCCACACATACAAAAAAGTGAGATAGAAAAAAAATGTTGAGGAAATGCTAGAGGCAAGAATTATTAGGCATAGCCACAGTGCTTACTCCTCACCTATTGTGATGGTGCATAAGAAATATGAAACTTCATGCATGTGTCCAGATTATAGAGTGATCAACAAGTACACCATTATAGATAAGTTTCCTATTCTAGTCATTGATGATCTTCTAGATGAATTAAATGGAGCTATGTATTTTACCAAGTTAGATCTTAGATTGGGTTATCACTAAATTCAGATTAAGGAGGAAGATATTTGTAAGACAACATTTCAAAGTCATGAAGGTCATTATGAATTTTTTTGTGATGTCATTTGGTCTTACCAATGCACCATCTACATTCAAAAGTTTGATGAATTTCATTTTAAATAAGTTCTTGAGAAAGTTTGTGTTAGTATTTTTCGATGATATATTAATCTATAGTAAGACAAGAAGAAAATTTGAAGCATGTAGATCAAGCATTACAATTACTCAAAGATCATCAACTCTATGCTAAGCCATCCAAGTGTTCTTTTGGTTCTAAGGAGGTGGAGTATTTGGGAAACATAGTTTCACATGAAGGTGTAAAGGTGGACCCCAACAAAATTAAGGCTATCATGGAATGGCCTATTCCAATAATTATTAAGAAGCTGAGGGTTTTCTTGGGATTAATAAGATACTATAGAAGATTTTTGAGGAATTATGGTCATATAGCAGCACTCCTCACCACTCCATTGAAGAAGGATTCTTTTCATTGGAATGAATCTACTAATGTATCATTTGAGATATTGAAGAAGGCTATGTGTACAACTCATGTGCTTGCCACTCCAAACTTCACCAAGGAATTCATTGTGGAATGTTATGCTTCTGGAAATGGGATATGAGTAGTTCTCATTTAAGAAGGTTGACCAATTACTTTTGAGAGTCATCAATTGAAAGGTAAAAATCATCTCAAACCTATTTACAAGAAGGAAATGCTAGCAATCCTTAATGTAGTTAAAAAATAGAGGCCTTATTTAACAAATCGACAATTCAAGGTTAAGACAAATCATGCTATCCTAAAATATTTTTTGGAACAAAGACTATTGTCATAAGAGCAACAAAAATGGGTCACTAAGATGTTGGGATATGAATTTTAAATTTTCTACAAGAAAGGAAATGAAAATATTGTGGCTAATGGACCTTCAAGGAAGGATGAAAAATATGAAGCCTTATTGTGTGCCCTTTCAATATTACAAGAAAATTGGGTGGTAGAAGCCAAGGAAGAGTGGCAAAATGACATTTCAACAAGTAATCTCATCCAATGAATAAAAAGTGACCCTAGTTGTTTAGATAAGTTTTTTTTTAAAGGGGGGATATTCTTTGGTATAAAGAGTGGTTGTATCTCTACAAGAATTCCACTCTTAAACACAAGCTTCTCAAAGAACTACATGATTCCCCAATTGGTGGTCATTCAAGATTTTTGAAGACATATCGTTAGGTCAAGCAAGATTTTTTTGGGGAAGGGCTAAAATGTGATGTTCAAAAACTTGTGGCCGAATGTTTGGTTTGTCAAAGAAATAAGGGGGAAACAATTAAGACACTAGGTCTCTTGAAACCTTTATCTATTCCTAGCCAACATTGGGAAGAGATATCCATGGAATTCATCACAAGGCTTCCCAAATCTAAAGGTCATAATGTCATCATGGTAGTAGTTGATCACTTCACTAAATATGCACATTTCACTTCATTATCACATCCTTTTACAACAAGTATAGTGTCAAAATTTTTCTTAGAGAATATCCAAAAGCTACATGGTACACCTAAGGTTATTATTAGTGATCACGTTCCTAACTTTACTAGTCACTTTTGGAAAGATTTATTCTCATGTTTGGGTACTCAATTGGCTCATAGTTCTTCATACCATCCTCAGTTAGATGGGAAAATTGATTTTGTTAGTAAATATTTAGAAGGATATCTACATTGTTTCTCTTGAGAAAAAAATCTCGATGGGTAGATTGGCTACCTCTTGCAGAATAGTGGTACAATACTTCTTCTTATAGCTCATAAAAAATGTCTCCATTTTTAGAAATTTATGGATATACTCCTTCTTCCATCACATCATCATTAAAGTTTTCACCAAGAGTTTAGGTAGTAGAGGATCACTTGCTTCATCAACAATAGGTACTTAGCTATGGCACAAAATTGAATGAAACAACAAGCGAACAAATATCATAATGAAAGAAATTTTGAAGTTAGGGACTGGGTCTTCTTGAGATTGTAGCGTTATAAACAAATCTCAATGAAGCAATAAAAAAAAAAAAAAAAAATTTGTCTCCAAGATATTATGGACCATACCAAATCATGTAAAATATTGGTAGTGTTTCCTACAAGCTTGAGTTTCCACCAACAAGAAAAGATACATCTAGTTTTTCATGTTTCTTTTTTCAAGAAGGTAATTGGGTAGAATATTCCTACTCAAATAGTACTACCATAACTTGATGAAGAAGGAAGAATAATTTTGGAACCAGAGTTCATTCTTCAAACACACGAGAAGAAGCTCAGGAATAGAACCTTGACTAAGTATCTCATCCAATGGAAGAACTTACTAGTTGAAGAGGCCACATGGGAGGATGAGGAGTTCATTCAAAAGAGTCCACACTTGGTTAGCATTGAGTACAATTCTTCTTTCAAGAGAGGGGGCATGCTATGTCCATAAGATTGGTGTATATAGGGTTATGAATAGTCAACTTGTGGCTATTTTAATCCATATTTAAGTCATGTTATCATTATTATATTAGTATTTAGGTAAGTAGGTCAGCCTAGGTATTATGTAGGGTTGTGTGTATTCAACCTAAGCATAATTAGGTATATATAGGAGGTTGTGAGTCTTATTTCAGCATCATATTGTGAAGTGTGTTCTCATTAGAGATATTTGGAGGTTTCCCCCTCGAAGTGGCCTATTACTCTTAGTTATTATCAAGTATTTATATAATATTTCATATTATTTCTTCTATTGTGAAAGTTATTTCATTACACTTTTAGATCCTTAATAGAATAGTGTGAATGTGAATTTGAACTAATTGCTTAAATAATGTAAATCTAGATGCTATGTAAACACAATTAGACCAATTAAGATATAAGTCTAGGGTAAAATATGAAAGGAAAGAAAATATAAATGAATCATCTTGAAATGTGTAGAGGAAGATATATTTTAGCTCCAAAACTCATAGATCTAAAATATTTCTGAACTTCTATCCTTACATCTCATAATCAAATGACAAAAGGAACAAAACCCATAAATCTCCCCTAAAATGGAGAATGAAGAACTAGGTCAACTTGAGAAGGTTCCTTACAACCAGGTTGACATAGTCTAACAACCTGAATCTTACTTCTTTAGAAATCTCCTCAAAAGTAGGCTCTAGAGTTGTAATCCTTTTTTCACTCAACTTGTAAATCAACATAAAAGAGAAAGGTTTTAGGGTTGAGGTTTGATGAGGGATTTCCATGGTCAAGCCCTAGGTTAAGGAATTAACCATAATTGGGAAACATTAATGTAAATGACTGGAAGAAAAGATAATGTTAGGATCCCACCTTGCTTGAAACCCTTAATTGTAAGGATTCTGTATGTAAATGTATTGTAGATCTTGAATTACAAATGTAGGGTATCTCCACTCTTTACAACAGACCTACCATAATCTAATCATGGTGCCATGCATATAAAAGTACATCAATGAAAAATAAAAAGAATGATTTATTATATATCTCCTCCCTTTATGGCCAAAAATAAGCTAGATCTTGAATAGAAAATGTTCACAAATGATTCTTCAATGCCAGATAGAAATATTCTTGCTTAAATTATTGAAAGTCTTGAATACTTGAATTCCTTGGATGTAAAAGGTAGAAATATTCACTTGAGAGCAAGAGCTTGAATGCTTGAATGAATGAGAAGCTTGAGAATTAATGAGATATGAAAATGAAGCCTCCAAGTCTCCTTATATATGAGTTTTCTAGTGGGAAAATAATATAGCTCGACTAGATGATGATAAAAAATAATAAAACCCCTAAGGCCTTTTGGGCCCCAAGCCCCAAAACCTCTAGGGACTAGGTCAATTTTGGTCAACCTAATCTAGAATAGGTCAATTTGAGATGACCTAGTCTTGGAGATTAGGTTTAGGAGGCAAATAGAAAAGAGATTAGGTGGAAAGATGGAGGAAGAGGAGGGAAAAGGAGATCGAGCACAAGAATATCCATGGTCCAAAGAGGGTATTTAGAAGAGGGAATTAAAATGTTTTAAAAGGAAGTGTGTCCATTTTAAGATGATATATTTATCCCCCACTTTAGTAGGAGTATGAATTTCCTCAAACTCACAATAAAGTATATCAAGGGAAAATGATCAAATATTATCATGATTTAGGAGGAAAAGAAATCATCAATCCCCTAATAGACTTGAGCCTTTGTCACATATAGAATTATAATAAGAGAGATAAGCACTAAAAAAAGGGTGTAGTTACTTGCCCAATAAGGTTTGTGTACCTTATTGTGAACCACAAAAGAAAAGGACAAAGGGGAAAAGGTCTCTACAAAAGAAAAAGGGGACGATGTTGAATAGTCTAGGAAGTGTGTGTTGCATGCTAGTCAACCCATATAAGATGAACCAAATGATCTAGCAAGTGTGTGTGACATGCTAGTCAGTCTATTAAGGGATTAAAATTCAAGGGAAATCCATGTCCCAAAAAGAAGAATCAAAAAGTGATCTAGGCATATAGATGTGCATGTCCTTAAGGGATTAGAACAAGATATAACTTCCTAGTCTTTAGTAGTCAAAAGAAGGACTGAGCCTCCTAAATTGTTAGCAGTAAGGACCTATATTCTTTGGTAATAGAATCTTGAAAAAGGTTTTGTAGCCCTGTGGATGTGGTGAACCTTGCATGTCCATTCTACAAAATTCATGTAGAACCTCTACTCACTTAGGACAATAAAATGGAAAAGGCTTTAACATTCCCTAGCCAAATGGTGCATAGGCATGTCTATGTCTGCCCACCCTATAATGGTTCTATGGTGCTAGAGGGTCAAGCCCATAGAATTTTAGATGAATGACCTATAATTCTTAGGCACAAAGCTATCAAATTCTATATGAAATATTGAAGTACCACACCCCCCCTAACAATAAGAAGTTTAGAGAGAGATCAAAATAGAAAAGAAACCAAGCCCCTAGGAAAAATTCATGGAAACAAAAAGAAAAAGTGGGAGAGGGGATAAACATGAAATAACAATTCATAAATTTAGGTATACCTTAGACATCATACCAAGCACTAAAGGTTGAAGTATTCCAAGTTATACATATAATTTTTATTTTTATTCCATGGACAAGGGAGAAGCAAAGTTTATGACCATAGTTAAAGAAATTATGAATACCTTAACAAGATAAATAGATTTAACATAATCATACATGTATCCACTGAATAATGTTTCTACTATGACATGCTCCCAAGAAGAGAAACATATCAAGGAAAATGAATACATAATAAACAGAAAGAGGATGAAGGGATCTACTAATGTTGGGGTGACTAAGATCATATGATAACATGTAACATTATATAAATTATGAAAATATCATCATTCCCTAATGTAGGTAGAACTACAATAAAATGGAGGAAAAAGACAGATAAGAGCTATGAAGAAGATTTTTTTTAGGTCAATAACATGAATACCAAAAAGAATTATTGTTGCCTTATCCTAAGCAACTGAGAAGACTATACAAGATCACTAATACAAATAATAACACTAGTATGACATAAGATTTAACAACATATAGAAGAAAATAGATACAAATAGAATAATGTATATGAAAAAGTGATTAATTTATCCTCTTAAGCTCAACAACACAACAAGGATCATCTAAAATATTCAAAAGAAAATAACAACATAACACAAGAACACAAGGAATACTATAATGAATAATGTCCACATCAAGAATTCTATGTGCCCCCTATTGGAATCCCCAACTATTATTTTCAATTAGTGTAAAATACTTAGAAAAATACTTGGTGACCAAATAACTTATCAACACCTATAGAGCTTGCCACATACTTGTTTATTTACAAGTCTTTATATGAATCAACCTATATAGAGTAGCTTGGTCACAATGATGACTGTCTAACTCTGCCTAGTATATGACTAAGTATTTGACACTAATAGACAACAATAGTTAGGGATTCCAACAATGTCTCCCTTTGAAATTAGTGGAAAAAACACTTTGTCATGATTACATCATCACAATGATAATAATTTGAGTACTTCCCTTAAGCCTATGGCTTATTGCTTATAGAACTACACAACTTTTTCCAAATGAATAAACAATAAATAGTGAACAGTATAACAATACAATATATGTGTTGGCATTAAGTCAAGTTTTTAATTAGTGACAACACTTATTTAGATTCTATATGGTTACCAAACTCTTTGATTAGTCTCCAATGTTTTCCATGTAACTTAGTAGTTACCAAACTTCACAGTTCCTACAGAGCATTCCAGTGGTTACCAAGTGAATTCACGTAGTGCAAAGTCCAACAGTTCTTACCAAGTAGTTTAGTGGTTACCAAGCTTCATAGTGTCTACCATGTCATCAGTTCTTGTGAAGAAAAGTTAGTATTAACCAAGTGATGAGATGATTAGTGTTTACTAAATGCAAGCATGGTAAACATGGAATTTAGTTTCTACTAAGTGACATAGTATCTATCGAGTCACTAGTGTATATCAAGTTTAAAACTATGTTGAAGTGATTAGTATGGACTGAGCCTCTACTTCTACCAAGTGCATGATGATGCTGAGTAATGCCAATGGACACCATGTATCAGAAATTCACCAAGTCATTTTTCAAAACCTGAGTTTCTACATTTGGGATGACTCTGTAATATTGGTGTTAACTTGTGTATTGGCAGACCTTGTAATTATGTGAATTGGGTTGGTATATATGTAATGTATTGTATCATACCCAAGTGTAATGTTTTTGATAAGAGAGAATGTGAATCAACAGTAGAGAAAAGTATATTGGAAGGCCATATCAGGAGCAACATAATTACATTATCACATAAAGGTGATCAGTATTTCAAGGATCTCATTAGCAATTCAGTTGTAAGTAAGAGATCTACTATTTCATCCTAACAGGTGAATCAGCTTCAAATCCTTTAATAGGGTAGAATTAACAGTCTTTTCTTTAAATCTCTTTATCAAGTGCATACTTCCCTATATGTTTGTAAAACCTCTAACAAGGTGGACCTAGTAGTCCTAATTGCTCCTAACAAGGCAGATCATTAGAAGTGATCATTGTAAGCCTTAACAGGCCAACTTTATACTGTAGTATTGAAGTTTTGTGGGTATCATCCCCACCCTAGTTTTACTTTCTATTTGGAAGGTTTTTGGGTCACCAAATATTGTGTTCAAAGTGTTTTATGCTTTCAGTTTCTCATGCATGCATTAGATTAGATCTATTGATGGTAATTGGATTATGTTATAAGTGTTGAAATTGTTAAAAATTTTGAGGTTACTAATTCACCCCTCCCCTCTTAGTAACCTGGCTAGTCCTAAATATTTCCAACAATTAGTATCAAAGCGTTTTGGTTCTCAGGATAAAGTTTGAAAGCTTGAGCAAAGATCAAGGACAATGAAGATATTTAGACTTAACAAAGCTGTTGACAATGAAAAGTTAGATCTAGAGATGGCCATAGCTCAACTCAAGAAAGAAAAAGAACATATTTCCCAACCTCTAAAAAGAAGGATGGAACTTGAAAATTAGATGAATGACCACTGGTATGTTGAAGAGAAGATTGAATATTTTCTCCCCTCAAGTAGTCTAGATGAAGCATATGATGCAATCAAAGAACTTCTAGAAAAGAATGGCTCCTTGCATGAAGAAGTAAGAAAATTGAAAAGAGAACAATAAATTCAATCAATAAGATTGTGAAAAATCTCATAATAGAGAAATAAAGCCAAAGAAGACTTGGAGGTAAGGAACAATGAAATTCAAAATCAATCCCTTTAGTAAGAAAGTCTTATCAATCAGCTCTCTAATACAAACGAAGATATCATGAGTCTGAGATCTGAAAATGCAAGGTTAAGGAATGACTTAAACACTAAAAAGAAAATCAATGAAAGAATGGAATTTGATCTAAATTCTAAGAAGCAACTCAATGAAAGAATAATGAAATCCCAAGTAGACATGGATCAATTGAATCAACAAAATGAGTGGAATCTTTATAAGCAAAAGGGTAAAGCAAGACTTGGATACAAAGAAGAAGGTGAATCTTCCTAACAAGGTACTCAAAGGAATCAAAGACCTACTTGCAATTATTGTGGCAAGATAGGTCATATATCAAACAAATGTTGGAGTAATGGAAAGGAAAAATTCAATGGAAAATGCTACAATTGCAGTTAGCATGGTCATAAAGCTAATGAATGCAAAGAAAAACCAAAGTTTGAGGGCAAGTGTCACAAATGCAAGAAACAAGGTCAAAAGGCATCTGAATGTAGATCTAAACCATTCAATCCAGCTAAAAAATTTGTAAAGGCAATATTTGGTTGGACTATAATACTTGATGTAGATGTCATTGCTGTGGAGAATATGGACACATTGGCATAAATTGTGTTGGACATCACATGAGAAGAAAGGATACTACCATTATATGTTACACATGTAATGAAATTGGTCATATAGCTAAGAATTTCATGAAAATAGGTAGAGTTGAAGATGAAAAGAAAGAAAAAGTTGATAACATTAGGAAGAAGATGAGATAGCAAAGGATTCCTAAATCTACTAAGCAAGCTAGTTCAAGTGATGATAGTCATGTCACTCAAGAAGTGGGTGACTCCACCATTTCTAATTAAGTTCTTAAGGAAGAATTGGAACTATATTTTCAAGGCTACATCTTAAACAATTCCAATTGAAAGGAAGTAAAGATTCATATTAGCATACAAGATATAGAAGAATCATTAGCAAGGTTGGATCATGAACTCTACTGAGTGAAGTCAGGAGTAATAAGGTTTTGTTTGGTTGTTGAGTTACAAGCTTTCACCGAGCGATCTGTACAGATAGTGGATGATAGGCTATCAAACACTATGTCACTATGGCTCTCATCGTACCTAGCATTAATGGGAAGTTTGTATCAAAAGGAAAGAAATCAACTTCATTTCCACTGTGAATTTAGTATATTGAGAATAGAGCAATTTGCAAAGAATACTAGCGATCTTGAGCAGAATTTGTAGCAATAGTTTTTTGAAGAATTTTCTTAGTTTACTAGGTTATCATGACATCCAATGGTAGCAGTAGCAAGGTGAAAAGGATTTGAAATGTTGGTGTGAGGTGTTGAGTGGAAAGCTCCTAACTTCAAATTGGTGCCAGCGATCGCAGAAACCCTTGACCCAAATGTAGCTCAGTCGCGGATACCACCTAAGGTACTTCTTATTAATGACATTCGAACTCATTTTAAATGTGCAGTTCATGAGATAGCAACCCTTGAAATGGATAATGCCTTAAGTGAACTCTGTGTGGATGGAATTCTTAAACCTGAGCATGAACACTTGGAAGAGAAAGGTTTAACTCATATTCCTCACCTACCATGAAACTTTCAAATCAAATGGATTGGGTATATCTTAAGCCAAGTTCATAATGGTCAACTATGGTTAGAGAAGCCAATTTTAATTACAAAGAAAAGGATTCATCACATTACTGGTCTCCCTATGCTTGTCAAAGCTAAAGTCACTAAAACCCTAGGTTGGGATGAGTTATAGAAGAAAACCCTAGCCGAGTGGGATGATAGAGGAATGAAAATTAGTAGTGTATCAGACATAGAACTTAAATTTTGCATCCATGTGATAGCATATAAGATTTATAGCTCAAGTTGACTCAATAGTGTGTTGTGTGAAGTAGTTGACTTAGCTTATAAGGTTGTTAAGAAGAACTTGTTATATGACCTTCAGATTTGATGTTGAAGTAGTTGGACAAAAATATGGAAAGCATTAGAACATCAAAGAATAACCCATGCAAATTTGGTTCATTGTTGAAATGTTTGTTTTTCTATGTTCAATTTTTTTCCCCTCTAAAGGCACATTTGTATGGAGAAAAGACATTCTAGTCTTATATCAAATCAATGTGTTTATAGCTCAAATGGGTGAAAATATTGATAGTATCATGGATAATTATTTTGAAACTTTTAAAGAAAAGATGAATAATAGGTTCAGGATACCAAAGAAGTTGGTTGAATATTATAAGGATGATGTTTTTTTTATGGTTGATAGTGATAGAGTATACATTCAGGCAGTAAGGCCTAGAATTATGTGGGAAAAACCTCTTCCATACGAGGTTAATATTGATGAGGCAAAAGAAATCATTGTAGCCCTGGTAAATAAGCCTATAGATCCAAGGGCACCTCTTTTTGGAACCTCTGATTAACCTAAAGAAATAATTGAACTTGAGATCAAGCTTCCACATGTGGTGAATAAAGGTGTTGGTGCTTAAAATTGCATTCTCATTTTGAGCATCTATTTTAAAATTTTGAGTCAATTCAAGCCCTATCAAGGCCCATACATGCATATGTACCTAGTTGTGCTTTTGACCGCTTGAGGTGTTTAATGTTTCTAACACCTTTAATTTAGTGCATCTACCTGTTCCATGAAGTTAAATCATCATTCTGAGTCATTTTGTGAAGTCCCATTTTGAGAAATTGCTAAATCTGCATTTTCACGTGTGTCAAATAGTAATAGGAGGCTGTGTTTGCAAGTGAATATCTCACACCCAAAAATGTTTTGTGACTTGCCTCTTTGGGATTGTTTAATATCCATACTAGAGAACCTATGTTTCAAATTTTGAGTCATTTTGAATCCATTTGACTAAGTTTTGAATCCCTCAAAGTTGGTAGTTTACTGTTTTCACACATTTGCAAAATGTTTTGAATTCTGGGAAGCCCTGTTTGACAAGTTATAACTTTGACCTAGTTGATTGAAATGGTGAAATTTCTATTGCATTGCATTATAGATGTCAGAGACTTGTTATGTTTCAATTTTTATGTCTTGAGGAATCTGTTTGATTAGTATACAAAGGTGATTCCAAATGGGATTTCTATCTTTTTACTGGTATCAGCAAATGCAGATTGTTTGGTACCCCTGTTTGTGATGTCATAACTTGAGATCTGTGATTTTATAGATCAAATGGATTGTACCACTATGTTGTGCTCTAAAAATACTCCAAGTGTGTCAGTTTGCAAGTCATGAAGAATCTGTATGCACACTTTTTAAGGTCATTTTTGTTTGCCAAAATCACTTTTCTACCATTGTTTCAATTTGCAAAATCCAAGTAGCCCACTTTGACTGCTTTCCATTTGTGCCTAGTTATTCATCATGAGCCCAAATTGTAGATCCATAATGTCCTCATGACACAGAACCAAAACCCCAAGTTTCATTTCCCCAAGTGTCCATTTTCCCAATTTTCAAAGCTAAATCCGAACCCAATTTATTATTTTCTGACATGTTTTGTTGTAGGCAGTTTTGAAAGGATAACTTCAACGGTTGATATATTTTGACCCCAAATTATTCATGAGATGAGATTTGACAGGGTGCAAGAGTGTGGAGCAAAGAGTTAGTGTGTCAATTTTCAGAGTCTAATCAGGTGTTTAGATTAGTTTTTTAAGGCTAGTCAAAGGACCTCCTGACATCAAATTGATAGTTTGTAGAATAGTGATAAAATAAGTTCTAAATGGTGATTCAGCAGTCAAATTGGATTCTAGTTAGTCTAAGAAGGTCAATGGATCAATTTGCAGAATTAGTTGCTCAGAAACAAATTTTTTTTTTAGCTAGACCCACTTTGAGGTCTGACTAATTCTGCTAGGATTGATTGGTTTTGAGGCAAATAGAAGATGTTTTAAAAGAAATGTTATGCATAATTAAATAAGAGAGAGATAGTCTGCCATTGCCTCATGTTTTCTTGGAAGAACAGATAATGAGATAAAAGATATATGGAATGCCCATTTAAAAAGGGGCTTCCCTAAGCAAGAATTATGGCCAACCACAATCAGATCTCATTTGAAATAGATGTCTCACTTGAGATAGGTCAATCTATGGAGAAGAAATATATACACCTTGCAAATATTGGAGAGAAGAATTTGAATGCTAAAATAATATTTTCGGTTACTAATAGAAAAAACACAATTGGTAGGCCTATGCCACAAAGACCATGGGAACAAAACTGTGGTGTTGGTTATGGAAGTGGAATGGGAGGATCATATGGTGGTGGTTTTTATGGAAACATGTACCAAGGATATGTTAACATCAAAAAATGAGGCAGTGGACTGAATGTAGAAAAGGGGAGCTGCATTAATAGTCGTCCACACATTATTGAAGAACAGGGGAGCCACCTTGAGCCAATTCACAGCATACTGAAAGACAATAGGAAACCTGTGCCAAGCTGGAAGTTAAAGGATTTGTTTGAAGAGGCATTCAACATTGGATGAGAGTGTCATGCCAAACATTGAGAGATTCATGGTAGAGCATCAAGTATAGAAGCCATAGCTCCACACAACAGCGCAAGGGAAATATCCAGAATGAAGTAGCCCCGTGATGGCAAATTCAACAAGGAAAAAGAAAAAGGCCAATCAATAAAAAGAGACCTTCACGCCAAGCAAGGAACAAGGGATGTGGTATAGTAGAAAAGCCACCATTACAAGAAGACAACGACTAGGCAGTAAGATCCAGGAACAAATTGAAGGCATGAACCCATGCTCAAAGCCGCTAGTAAAAAAAAGAAGCCCATGTGAAGGGCATTTGATTGAATAAAAAGGGTCGCTGTTTAAATAGAAGACAGGGCACCTAACTCAAGAGCCAACAGAGAGGACCAAGTGCTTCAAATGGAACCTAGAGAGCAGAGAAACTCTATCACAGATAGCAGCGTCTAACCAAGATTGTGTTCAGTCTAACCCAAGAAAGAGAGTAGTCCTTTCAAGTTGTGACTGTAGTCTTACTAGTGTTGGAATTTTTTTTTTTTATCCTCCTCATTTTGAGGGATGGGCTGACGGGTCTGAAGATTAGAACACATTGGATTCTATTTGATTTTCATGTCCTCAGTGCATTTAATAAATCCAAAGTTTGCGGGAAAAATTTTGAAGAGTCTGTGACCCAGACAGTGAGGGGCGTTGAGCGCATCATGGAAAAGAAGATTCCATTAATTGTGAAGGCACATGTGGAACAATGTTTTCAGGCACAAAACAGAGGGAACACAAGTGTCAGTAAAAAAGTTGGACTACCTCTTGTCACCTCTTGCAGAGAAGAAGTGGAAGATGGAACAAGAGGAGGCTGAAAAAAATATGGGGATACCTCTCAACTTTTGCAACGTTTGAACCAATGTAAGTAGGATGCATTGAAAAAGAAGAGCAGTTTGCTGCAAATTGACTAAGAAAGAGGAAGGCGCAATTAGAAAGAAGGCATCACAATAGAGCAACAAAGCCAAGCCATAGTGTATGGAAGAGATAATTGTAGCACCGAACAGGAGATGAAAAGCAGTAAAAGAGGCTTAGCACTAAGCTAGCTAGGGGTAGCATTACAACGAAAACAATATATCCCACATTGGAAAGAGGAGGATATCAAAGTTGAAAATAGCAAGTGCCCCTCTTATGATTATCGAGGGAAAAGGTGAAGATTTGGAGGAATATGAAAATGAAGAGGAATTAAAAAAGGAAGAAGAGACATCAAGGAAGAAAGGAAAGGTGATTATCACCAAGCCATACAAGCCTTCCATTGCAGTATTCACAAGAAGATCCAAGAAGAAAGTAGGAAAAGGTGGTAGTGAAGTTGTGTTTAGTAAGCCTCCTCTCACCTTCTAGAAAAGACTGAAGAAAATGGAAGAAGGTGTTGGTATAACCAATTTCAAAGCATTAAAGTATGAGACCAAAACAGAGGCTGAGAAGATTCGGATTGAGGAGTTAGTACTAACCAAGATAGGAAAATGAAAGTATTCCCCTGATTAGATAGCACCTCAAATTTCTAATGAGCTATTAGAAATATTAAAGCCAATATGGGAATCAGCCATGCAAACAAAAAAGACATATATGAACAAACTTTGAGATAGTTGTTACCGAGCATTGTCAATGTTGAGGTAAAAGATGCTATGAAGAAAAATGAAGACAAGATGACTATTAGGTTTCCTACTTGTTTAACTTTGGTAAAAGACATAGAACATGTAGTTAAGGATGTGACATCTATGTGGAGGAATATTTATCACCTGCATAAACCAAGTGAAAATCATGTTGAGATCAAATATGATGATGATAATAGTGACAAGAATGAAGAAAATGATGATGACAATACTCCTTTTGTCACTATTGATGCTGAAGAATATCAAGAATTGATGAGGGATGACAAAGAAGAAAAAGAGGAAGAAGTTGAAGAGGAAGCCAAACAAGAAGAAGAAGAGAGTGATCTAGTTAAGATAGTTGTGACTATCATAGCCTCCCTTCCTCACTCTCTAGCAAAAACAACAACATCATTAAGCATGGAGACAACTTCAGAAACTTTGATTGTGACAACCATTGATACATCAAATGTCCAAACACTCCATAATACTTGTCATCTTAGCACATCACAGATAGAAGTGTCTACCACTTCATCCACCTAGCTAAAAATTCCTTCAGTTATTGAGCCAGTCTTAGCAATGGATATAGAGTGTTCAACAATTTTGAGTTCTTTGGTAGTAAGTACAGTTTTGGATTCTTCAATTTTGGCTTCTTTAGTTGTGCATGCTTTAGTAAGTGCTTTAGTTGTAAATACTTCTGTCAGTACTTCACTTGTAAATACCCCAATTTTGGGAAGTTTGGCAAATACATGAGTTTTGGATTCTATAAGTATTCCACAAGTAGGCATTGTACAAGTTTTCACTACTAGCCTTACTGTTTCCACTATTGTTTCTATTCCAAAATCTAAAGCATTAATTTTAAAAATTGAACCAAAGACTCAATCAAGACTTTTGATTAGTGGAAAGGAAATAGAGGAAGATATAGATATGGATGAGGTTATTGAGATTCCCAAATTGGATTTTGATAATGCCACTATAGATCAGATGAGATTAGTCAGTCAGCTCCTCCAAAAGAAAGCCAAACAGAAGCAATTAAGAGAAGAGAGAGAGACAGAGAATTCAGGATTATTAGAAGTGCTAAAAATATTTTGATAGAAGCTATAGGTGTTGATGTTGATTCTTCTCAACACATTTTGTTGCAATTAGAAGAGTTAGTTAGAAAATTCAATGAAGATTCCAGTGGCCACAATAAGCTAATGGAGAAAGTAGAGAAGACATGTTAGAATTCTTTAGAATAACTGAGAGGGGGGGTGAGTCAGTTATTCAAGGTCCAAATTCCCTATTAATACCTTTTTACTACTTTTAATGAATCCATACTTAAATCAATCATATAAGAAAGTTACAGTAAATCAACATGCAAATATAAAACACTCAAGATCAACACATGACACAATGGTTTACGTGGAAACCCAATTTGGGAAAAACCACTAGTAACATGCTACTTGATTCTCACTCTTCTGAAGTGATGCCCTGTTAAAAGCCTACCCTGTTAAAGGCTTACAACACACTGTTAAATGTGACCTTGTTAGTTCACCAAACTATTAGGAATGGGCCTGGTTAAAGGTCTTTAGAACATTTACTTGGAATGTCACCCTGTTAAAGGATTTTTCTAATGGCTATTAAACCAACCTAAGTCCATAGGATTTAGACTTGTAGTTACAATTGCTAGAAAGTAACAATAATGGTCTTTTGATCTGATATAGCTTACAACATACTTTGCAGATTTCAGATCGCACTTTCAGTTCAATCCTTATGCTTGGCTTTAATCTCTTTAGCTCTGACTGCTTGTCTTCCTCTCAAGCTTTGTCTCCTTGAGTCTTCTCACTCATTCTGCCAATGCAATCATCTTTGTGGTCATCTATACAAATATAATTTCTGCGCTATCTTATCCTAGGCACATTCTTCAGCATTTCATGCTTTTATGCTTGACCACTATCTCTTTTCCTTCTATCCCCTCTAGCTCTCTTTTCCTTCTATTAACTTATGTCTTCTTATATAGAAGTTTGATTTGCCTTTACCGCTCAATTCTCCCTCTTCAATTTTAGGGTTTCAAAATTGATTAGGTAGGATACAATGTATCTACCCCATATCTTGTTTTCTTCTTGAAACTTTGCCAGTTGTATCTAAAAAACATTCTACATGGTGTTCTGTGCCACCAACTCATCATTCTTATCTTCCTTTTAATTCACAGATTTCTAGATAACAACCTTGTCAGCTTAGATCTGGCGAATCTTCGATTTCCTAAATAATGCAGCAACTCGACATTATTAAGTTACTGGTGCTTGGAACCTCTGTGTTACTCGGCACCTATACCAGCTCGGCACTTGAACTTGCTCGGCACTTAAACTTACTCGGCACTTGATTCTACTCGGCACTTGAACATACTCGGCACTTGATTCTACTCAGCACCACTCGGCATCTGAAGTTTACTCGACATTAACTAGAACTTGCTCGGCTCTTACTAGCTTGCATGGCTCCTTCTCTCTAATGAACTTAGTTTGAGCTTTACAAAAGACTTAGTTAAAACCTTAAATCTTTGATATGTTTCAGTGTGCCCATTCTTTGTAGTATGTCATCAAATACATTCTTTCATCAATGGCTTAGCTGATCCTCGTACTTCATTCCAACATCATAACTTCAACCTTTCTCTAGGTATTTTAGTTACATCTTATTAATTGCCTCCACCTTGACAATCAACTAATTGATAGTATTTGGATCACTAAAGCAATTGTCATCCCTGCAAGTAGCAAGTTTGACATCAATGAAAAAACAATGATTGAGGACATTCTTTACTAGTTCCATATTTTATTCCAGCAATCTCCCTCAACTTTTCTTATAATTATTTCAATCATTTCCAACAATCTCCCTCTTTGGCATTGATGGCAAACCAAACTGATCAAGTAATCAATTCAGTTACCACCAAGATTGTATACGTTGTCTTGTTGTATTTCACTACTGATCTCATATATCTCCCTCTTTCATATATATATCTCCCTCTTTCTTTGCATTGATCAATTTTTTTGCATATTTATCCCTCTTTGACATAAATGCCAAAGATGTAGCATTTTTATCATGCAAAATATAAGCTTTGGCTTCTTGTTGTTTTTCTAACTCTGTCACCATGCTTGTGACTGATTTGGAGTTTCTGTACCTGCTGTCATCCTTTGCATCAACCTATTAATATTTCAATGATTTATTCCTATTGATGCAAGGCAGCTTCCTTGTTGCCTTAAATTTCTTGGGTTAGGGGTATGACCCCCAATTTTCCTCTAAGATATTCATAGGCATCCTTGGGCAATGGTTTGGTGAAGATATTTGCAATTTGTTCCTTTGTGTGAATGTATTCCAACTTCACTTGTTTGTCTTCTACCAATTCTCTAACATAATGATACTTGATTGTGATATGCTTGGTTTTTGCATGTATCACTGGATTTTTTGATATGTTTATAACACTTGTATTGTCACAATACAATATCACCAATTTTGTTGCTTCTTCTTTCATTCCATTCAATAGATGTGTGAGCCATACAATGTTTGTACAATTGACTGCAGCTGCCACATATTCTGATTTTGCAGTGGATTGGGATATACATGTTTGTTTCTTGCTAGTCCAGGTAACCAGCCTTTTGCCTAGAAATAATGCACCTCCACTTGTGCTTTTTCTGTCATCAATGTTTCCTCCCCAGTCTACATCTGTATATGCATTGAGTTCAAATTTTCCATTCTTTTTGTAGTATAGACCAAAATCATTAGTCCCTTTGAGATATCTCATTATTCTTTTTATTGCTATGAGATGATTTTCTTTAGGATTGTCAAAAAACCTAGCCACTATTCCAACTGCTAATGCTATGTCTGGTCTACTATGCACAACATATTGTAGTTTTCCAATCATGGATCTATACATTATTTGATTGACTTTAGTTGACTCATCATTTTTGGACAGCTTATTTCCTATGGCCATTGGTGTGCTTACTGGTTTGGATTCCTCCAATCCAAACATTTTAAGAATTTGTTTGATGTACTTTGATTGTGTAATAAATATTCCATGTTTAAGTTGGTGTACTTGCAATCCAACAAAAAATTTGATTTCTCCAAAAATAGACATTTCAAATTCATGTTTCATTCTGTCTGCAAAGCCTTTGCAAAGTACTTCCTTACCACCCAATACTATGTCATCCACAAAAAATTCAGATACAATAATGTCTTTACCTTCTTTAGCTTTGATGTACATGTTGTTGTTATCATCAGTTCTTTCAAATCCAATTTACACTAGATACTTGTGAAGTCTCTCATACCATGCTCTAGGTGCTTGTTTCAAACCATAGAGTGCTTTATGTATCTTACACACCATATCCCTATTGTTCTCATCAACAAATCCTTTTGGTTGTTCAATGTAGACTTCTTCTTCTAGTATACCATTTAAGAAGGTAGATTTTACATCCATCTGATAGAATTTGAAATCTTTGTAGGTAGCATATGCAAGTAAAGTTCTTACTCCTTCCATTCTAGCAACAGGAGCGAATGTTTCTCCATAATCTATTCCTTCTTCTTGAGCATAACCCTTGCATACTAATCTGGCTTTATTTTTGGTAATCTCACCATTCTCATCTAGTTTTTTTTTGAATACCCATTTTTTACCAATCACATTTTTGTCAGTTGGTCTAGGAACCAAACTCCAGGTTTTGTTTCTCCTTATTTGATTAATTTCTTCTTCCATAGCTTTATACCAGTCATCATCCTGTAATGCACTATATACTATCTTGGATTCAGATTTGCTGATTAGACATGATTCATGTCTTAGTCTATTCCTTGTGATTGGTCTTGCATCTTTGTCACCAATTATCTATTCAACAGGGTGATGTCTTTTTACATATTTGGATAATCTTGGCTCTGTTCTTGTTTCCAAGTTTGATCTTTCAGATTCAGGATCACTATGTACTTCATTGTCAGGTTGTTCTTCATTATGTGTACTATCTTCAAAATCAGATTGTGCATTTTCTTCATTTTGTAACTCGACTTCTGAATGCAACTCAGCATTCACTGGTTGTGAATCGGCTGAAACTGACACTTGTTGTTGATTTTCAATTTGATTGTCATCATCCTCATCAGCACTCATTCCTTCATAAGTATATACAAAGGTTCTGTATTCTTCCATTTTTTTTGGTTCTTCAGCTTGGACTTTTGTGTGCTCATCAAAATTTACATTTGCACTTTCCACAATTTTGTTAGTGTTAACATTCAAACACTTATATGCCTTACTTCTAGTGGAGTAACCAAGAAATATACCTTCATCACTTTTTGCATCAAATTTTCCATTTCTAGTATCCTTTAGGATAAAACATTTGCAACCAAACACTTTGAAATGTTTTACATTGGGTGAGTAACCATACCATAATTCAAAAGGTGTTGTATTTGTACCTTTCTTGACTCGTACTCGGTTCAGTGTATGAACAACTACACTTACAGCTTCTCTCCAGTATTTTAGAGCAAAATTCTTTTCCATCATTAATGTTCTAGCACAGTCAATTACAAATCTATTTCTTCTCTCAGCAATTCCATTCTGTGGGGGAGTTCTAGGAGCTGATGTTTTTCTTTTGATTCCATTGTCATTACAGAATATCTCGAATTCATTTGATGTAAATTCACCACCTCTATCTGATCTTAGGCATTTCAGGCTTTTTCTAGTTTCCTTTTCAACTCTGGCCACATACCATTTAAACATTTGAAAAGCATCAGATTTTTGTTTTAAAAACATGACAGTCATCACCCTGGAATAGTCATCAACAAATAGCATTATGTATTTATCTCCTCTATAGCTTTGTATTTCCATTGGGCCACATAAGTCAGTGTGAACTAACTCAAGTATCTCTTTGGATGTATAGTTCTTGCTTTTGAAACTTGATTTTGTCATCTTTCCTAACTAACATTGTTTGCACATGATATTATCAGGCTTTTTCAATTTTGGTAGACCTCTGACTTTCTTCATTTTACTGATGTTGACTAGATTATCAAAATTGACATGACATAATCTTCTATGCCATAACCATTCATCATCAAATTTTGCAAATAGACAAGAAGCATCATCCATATCAAGGTAAAATAAATTACTCTTTGTTTGATCTCCTTTTCCTATTAGTTTACCATCAGTATCATAGATTTTTTCAGTTTTGTTTCCAAATTCCACTTTGCAACCTATATTGCCTAATTGTGAGACACTCAGTAAATTGTAGTTTAATCCTTCAACATAGTATGCATTATCACATGAAATCTGTTCTGTGAGCTTAATGGAACCTTTTCCTTTGATTTGACATGGAGCATCATTACCAAATCTAACACTATTTCCATCATACTGAGTAAAGTTGACAAGCTTACTTTTGTCTCCTGTCATGTGATGTGAGCATCCACTGTCTATGATCCATCTGTCATTCTTGTTTATACATGTCACCAGTGCTGTGGCTTCTTCTTCATCAGATTGGTCCTTCATGGCTACATAAACAACTTCATCATCATTGTCATCATAATTTTCTTCAACAATATAACACTTCTTACCTATTTCTTTGTAATCTCTTTTGTCATCATCTCTTCTGTTCTTGTATTTATTGCTTTCCTTGGAATCCTTTTTCTATGGACACCTTGCAGCAATATGACCTACTTCATTGCAATTGAAACAGATGATAGGCATCTTACCTTTGAATTTTCCTTTGCCCCTGTGAAATCTTCTAGCGAAAAATGCTTCCAATTGTTCCACATCTTCCTCATCAGTGCTACTATCACTAGATACATACTTCATTTTTCTTCCTTTCTTTGATTTTACCTGTTCGGCATCTTTCAGTGATAACTTTTCCTTAAAAGCAGATTCAACATTTTCAGGTTTGTAGTTGTCAAAGTTAGATAACTCAAATGCTGTGAGTCTACCTATTATACCTTCAAAGCTTAGATTATTTCTTGGTATACATCTTAGTTCTTGTATTGCTGATACTCTAATAGCATAGATAGGGAGCAGGGTTCTTAAGAACTTACTATTAACAGTATCCTCATCCAGTTGACCATTCAGGCATCTTATTGCACTTACCACTTCCTTTATTCTTGCACCATACTGAGCAACATTCTCGTTTTCCTCCATTTTCATGTCGTCAAACTTTCCTCTGAGACTTTCTCTTTTTGCTCTTTGTACATTCTGATCTCCTCCATAGATGTCTAATAGTGCTTTCCACATTTTGAATGCAGTGTCACATCCCTTGATATCATCAAATTCAGCATAGCTGAGTGTAGATGCAATTTCCAGCATTGTATGATTGTGTTCTTGTTTGTTTTTCATGTCTTCTCCAGTAGGAGCACCTGTTGGATCTACATATTTAGTGACAATTGAATTTTGAGCATAATCTCCTATGGATCCAAGATGTAGCTTCATCAAACTTTGCCATGCAACAAAGTTGTCTTTGTTGAGCTTGGAAACTTCTCTTTTTGGCATTTTGATCTTTTCTGCTAGTAGTCCCTTTAAACTGAATCAGCAGTCAAGCTCTGATACCAATTGTTAGAATTCTTTAGAATAACTGAGAGGGGGGGCGAATCAGTTATTCAAGGTCCAAATGCCCTATTAATACCTTTTTACTACTTTTAATGAATCCATACTTAAATCAATCATATAAGCAAGTTACAGTAAATCAGCATGCAAAGATAAAACACTCAAGATCAACACATGACACAATTATTTACGTGGAAACCCAATTTGGGAAAAACCACTAGTAACATGCTACTTGATTCTCACTCTTCTGAAGTGATGCCCTGTTAAAAGCCTGCCCTGTTAAAGGCTTACAACACACTGTTAAATGTGACCTTGTTAGAGGATTTCACCAAACTATTAGGAATGGGTCTAGTTAAAGGTCTTTAGAAAATTCACTTGGAATGTCACCCTGTTAAAGGATTTTTCTAATGGCTGTTAAACCAACCTAAGTCCATAGGATTTAGACTTGTAGTTACAATTGCTAGAAAGTAACAATAATGGTCTTTTGATCTGATATAACTTACAACATACTTTGCAGATTTCAGATCACACTTTCAGTTCAATCCTTATGCTTGGCTTTAATCTCTTTAGCTCTGACTACTTGTCTTCCTCTCAAGCTTCATCTCCTTGAGTCTTCTCACTCATTCTGCCAATGCAATCATCTTTGTGGTCGTCTATACAAATATAATTTCTGCGCTATCTTCTCCTAGGCACATTCTTAAGCATTTCATGCTTTTATGCTTGACCACTATCTCTTTTCCTTCTATCCCCTCTTTCTCTCTTTTCCTTCTATTAACTTATGTCTTCTTATATAGAAGTCTAATTTTCCTTTACCACTCAATTCCCCCTCTTCAATTTTAGGGTTTCAAAATTGATTAGGTAGGATACAATGTATCTACCCCATATATTGTTTTCTTCTTGAAACTTCGCCAGTTGTATCTAAAAAATGTTCTACATGGTGTTCTGTGCCACCAACTCATCATTCGTATCTTCCTTTTAATTCACAGATTTCTAGATAACAACCTTGTCAGCTTAGATCTGGCGAATCTTTGATTTCCTAAATAATGCAGCAACTCGGCATTATTGAGTTACTGGTGCTTGGCACCTTTGTGTTACTCGGCACCTATACCAGCTCGGCACTTGAACTTGCTTGGCACTTAAACTTACTCGGCACTTGATTCTACTCGGCACTTGAACATACTCGGCACTTGATTCTACTCAGAACCACTTGGCATCTGAAGTTTACTCGGCATTAACTAGAACTTGCTCGGCTCTTACTAGCTTGCCTAGCTCCTTCTCTCTAATGAACTTAGTTTGAGCTTTACAAAAGACTTAGTTAAAACCTTAAATCTTTGATATGTTTCAGTGTGCCCATTCTTTGTAGTATGTCATCAAATACATTCTTTCATCAATGGCTTAGCTGATCCTTGTACTTCATTCCAACATCATAACTTCAACCTTTCTCTAGGTATTTTAGTAGCAAGTTTGACATCAATGAAAAAACAATGATTGAGGACATTCTTTACTAGTTCCATATTTTATTCCTGCAATCTCCCTCAAATTTTCTTATAATTATTTCAATCATTTCCAACAAGACATTTGATAACAAAGTGCTTGAGCACATTGCTTAGCAAATAGCTATTCAACAAGTAGAGCTTTCTTCAATTTTGTCAAATCTTGAATCCTCCTACACAAATGTAACATCTCTTTTTGCAAAGTTATGTGATCTATTGCTGAGCATACTAAATAAATAAAGAGAAATTTGAATAAGATTGATGAAGATTTGAAGGCTAGTACAAAAAAGTTACAAGTTGACCCTAGTTCAAGCTCTGCACACCATATGCAGATCAGATTCTTATCAGATATGTAGGTAGAATTATTGAGAGAGGAAGCAAGGATCTAGTCTACACTCATAGACATTCAGAACATGATCCTTCCTATCATGGATATAATGTAGAAGAATATTGCTTATTCCAAAACTTTGATCCATGACAATAATTTCTCAATTGCAGATCGTATGATTGAGCTTTCTACAAAAGTACAAGTTGCTCTTCAAACTTGCAAAATTTTGCAAGAAAATTGGGACAAGACCTTAACTCTTATTCTTAAGGTACATTCTAAATTTCTCTCACATTTTGGTGTCTCTATATAAGTAGATTGTGTATAAATCTTTGACATTAGTGTCAAAAAGGGGGAGAGACATGTATATACTTAAGGAGGAAAAATATATGTATATATCATGAGAGAAACATACCAAACCAAGAGATACACTTAGTATGACACAATATGTACATTGTATAGGGGATATATATGCAAAATGTATATACAGTAGAGTTACAAAGACAAATTTTGAAAAATAAAAAATAAATCAGCATGCCATATCAAGTCAGTATCACAATATGTTGTACATCAATTTTGGCTAATAAGTGTTTTTGTCACTAATGCCAAAGGGGAAGATTATTGGAATTAAGTCAGGCTTGTTATTAGTGACAACACTTATTTAGATTATATATGGTTACTGAGCTCTTTGATCAATCTCCAGTGTTTGCCATGTAATTTAGTGGTTACCAAGCTTCATAGTTCCTACTGAGCATTCTAGTGGTTACCAAGTGAATTTAGGCAGTGTGAAGTCCAACAGTTCTTACCAAGCAATTCAATGGTTACCAAGCTTCATAGTGTCTATCGAGTTATTAGTTCTTGTGAAGCAAATTTAGTGTTAATTGAGTGATGAGATGATTAGTGTTTATCAAATGTAGGCATGGTAAACGTGGAATTTAGTTTCTACCAAGTGATACAGTATCTACTAAGTCACTAGTGTATATCGAGTTTGAAACTACATTGAAGTGATTAGTATGGACCAAGCCTCTACTTCTATCAAGTGCATGATGATGCCAAGTAATTATAGTGGACATTGTGTATCAAAAATTCACCAAGTCAATTTTCAAAACCTGAGTTTCTACATTTGGGTTGACTCTATAATATTGGTGTTAACTTGTGTATTGGCTGACCTTGTAATTATATGAATTGGGTTGGTATATATGTAATGTATTTTATCATACCCAAGTGTAATATTTATGATAAGATGGAATGTGAATGTAATGAAAAGCATGTGAATGTGAATCAGCAATAGAACAAAGCATATTGGAAGGCCATATCAAGAGCAGTAGAGTTACATCTATCACATAAAGGTGATTAGTATTTCAAGGATCTCATCAGCAATTCAGCTGTAAGTAAGAGATGTACTTTTTCATCCTAACAAGTCAATCATCTTCAAATCCTTTAACAGGGTATACTTAATAGTATTTTTAAAAATCTCCTTACTGAGAGCATACTTCACTATATGTTTGTAAAACCTCTAACAAGGTGGACCTAGCAGTCCTAATTGCTCCTAATAGGGTAGATCATCAGAAGTGATCATTGTAAGCCTTACAAGCCAACTTTATAGTCCAGTATTGAAGTTTTGTGGGTATCATCCCCACCCCAAGTTTACTTTCTATTTGGAAGGTTTATGGGTCACCAAATATTGTGTTCAAAGTGTTTTATGCTTTCAGTTTCTCATGCATGCAGTAGATTAGATCTACTGATGGTAATTTTATTATGTTATTAAGTGCTAAAATTGTTAAAAGTTTTGAGGTTACTAATTCACCCCTCCCCTCTCAGTAACCTAGCTAGTCTTGAATATTCCAACAATATGTAAATGACTCTAAGTAGTTTGATTGTATTAGTATCCCACCATGTTTTTCTTCTAAACTCCAAATTTTGATTTATACTATTATTCTCTCACATTTACTCTTATGTTCATTTTTCACTCAAATTATGTAATCATCATTACATTCCCCCTTGTTTTTGTCGCCTATGGGTGTTGATGGGGTTGAATGGGTGGAATGAAACCACATTTCTCAATGCATGGTTTGTGAACTTGATTAATCATAGAAAGTTCATGATCCCATGTAATTCCCATTGATTCCAAAATGTAATTTTGCAACTCAAATATACCTACCAAATCAATCATACTATCATCAATCAATAGATTATGATCTTCTTGAATAATATTTTGTGCTAACTTCAATTCTTGCTGCATAGCCTCCAAATGGGGTATCAACATAGATTGGATAGAGATCAATTTTGACCTCATGCTACTATCAACTATTTGTAGCTTGAACAATTTTCCTTGAGAAAATAATAACCTATTGTAATGTTTTGAGTTGGATTCAATAAGGGTTTACTTTAGTGGTGAATATTTTCCAAATGCAAATCTTATTCACCGGGGACCCTGAATTTGGTGATTTTTTTTGCACTTTTGGGGTGGCGATGTCACCTACACTTAATGAAAACTGGGTCCCATGCTCAAACCAATTTATCATTTTTTTGTCAATGACTTTGCCAATGGAATCTAATATTTCCACATGGTAAATTAAATATATCTACCCATAATTTTCCAGGCTTATCTTATTTGACGGTCACATTCGCCAATATATGGTAAACCTTTAAGTTAGGTTATATGATAAGCACACATACTTAACACATATCTATATTTTGGAAACTTTCCAAGTGATTTTTTATCCTTTTAATCTTTGGCCTGAAATGGATTTGACTGTGGATAGATGTCATTATTCCAGATATTTTCTCTAAAACTTGTTGTCCTTGAACATTTAGACTTGAAATAGAATTTATACCATCAATTTATGATCATCTAATAGTTATTAAAATGAGTTACTATATTTTAAATTATTTAAAATAAGGTTTCTAGGTATTCATACTTTTGGTCAGAATTTTCTTCAATAATTAAAGATTTATTAGGGTTTTACAAATTTTCATATGATGGGAAAAATTGCCAATGAAATTAATTTTTTTCCAAGTTTGAAAAAAAAAATTCCAATAGAAATTAATTTTCCTCCTAAAATAATGTTGGATTTGCCAAGATTTTATACTTTTTTCAAAAAGGGTGTTTCGTAAAGTTATCCATGGATTCAGTTGACTATGAAATGGTGCTGCTTGTTTGCTACATTTCAGGTTGACTCCACTAGAAATTTGTCTGAAGATCACTTATGAATCTTGGCACATCACACAAAATGTTGTACAAATAGTTTACTTTTTGAAAACACTCTTTAGTATTCTATATGCATACGCATAATTCAACTTTTTGGTCAACAATGGTTGTTGAGATTTTCTTCACAACCTTAGTCTCAATTTTTTTGGAGAACCATGCCATCAAATTTTCATTTCCTTCTATGTCTCCAAAATTTATTTGTTCAACAATATTTAAAAAATGGGAAATAACTGGGGCTTGCCCATCAAAATTATGTATATCAAATGCATCAACAAAAATGTACTTTACATCATGCACCACTTGCTTCTAGATATTGCTATTCCCTTCTCATCGCTTCTTAAACTTTAGGGTTAGTTAGATCATATGATAACATGTAATATTATATCAAGTATGAAAGTATCATTGTTCCCCGAATGAGGTAGAGCTATGATACAATGGAGGAAAAAGACACATAAGAGATATGAAGAAGAGTCCTTTTAGGCCAATAACATGGAAGACCAAAAATAATTAGTGTTACCTTATCCTAAGCAACCAAGAAGGCTATACAAGATCACTGGTATGAACAATAACACAAGTACAACATAACATGTAACAACATATAGAATAAAATAGATATAGATAGAAGAATGTATACAATAGGGTGATTTATTTATCCTCTTAAGCTCAACAACATAACAAGGACCATCTAAAACATTCAAAAGAAAAAACATATCAAAAAACACAACACAAGGACATAAGAAATACTAAGATGGATAAAGTCCACATATAGAATTCTATGTGGCCCCCTCCCCACAATGGTCCCCCCCCCCCCCCCTCTCAATCTGAAATGCTAGGGGAAGGATGTTGACTAGTGAGAGGAACAGTATCCATTATAGTAGGAATCACAACAACTTCTAAGAAAGGACTTTGAGATTCATTATGATCATTACTAGGAGTGATTTTAAGGTGCATAAAATACATGTTAGGAAAATCACTATCCATAACAATTAGATCTTCATCACTACTACCATATTCATCATCTAAAGTATCTTCCATATCTAGATTAATAGAATCTAAAATACAAACAAAATCATCATGTTTACTCATATGCAAAAGTTACCTTGATAAGCTTCCTCCAATTATGATGCAAGAGCATCTAGTGGTGTAAGGGCAATCCTACATCACCCAAAAATATGCTTAGTGTTAGTTTTTGTTTAATGTGTTTTTATTTCTAGATACCCATTTAGGTCAAATAGAGATTCCAAGTCTCATAGTTCCACTATTGGTTTTCTAGGTTAGTGTTTTTTAGCACCTTGGGATATGTGTCGATGTAAAAAATAGGTAATTTTTTAATTGAGACATAATTATGATGAGTTAGAGGGTGTAAGTTGGATGTGTGATTATACTTTTAATTTAAAGCACTTCAAAAAAAGAATCAGGTCAAAAGGCTTTACAATTTGAAAGTTATTATAGTTTTCAGTTTCCTAGAGACCCCCTAAGAGCACTTCAAAGTTAGATGTGAGGTACTAAATAGCCTCGTACATGCCCAAAAATTGGAAACAAGAAAATATGGTACATAAGTCTTTAGAGCACTTGGAGATATTTCCAAAAAAATAAATGATTCATCAATAGGAGTCTTGGATCAAAAGTTATGCCTCCTAGATGTTGGGCTACCATTTTCGGATTCTTCTAATTTTGCACTGACTTATGATGTTTTTTCTAGGACCTTCTATTTTAGTAGTGGATGCAAAATGGCATATTCTAAAATTTATTCCTAATCCTAAATCTAATTTAGGTTACTTAAGTTCATTTCTAGCATTGTAAACATAGTTTTTTTGGAGTTTGGGAGAAGGTACTGTGAGAAGGGTTTTCTCCATAATTTGATAACATTGTAAGCCCATAGGGCATGTTGTGGAGTCTATTTTTGTTGTAATAAATGTAATAGCATATCAATTATGATAATAATATTCCCATTTTCTTGTTGTGTCATTTTGTCTCGAGTTGTGCCCTCATCAAGTGGTATTAGAGAAAGTTTTCTTGAGTGTGTAGACAGAGCGTCAACTGTGAGGCAATTTGCATGAAGATTGTGTGGTTATGGGTTTTAATTTAGTGAGAATATTCCTCCATTAAGGGAGCATGGTGGAAGGGCCAAAGTTGTCCCTCCTAAGGTTAGAGCCCTCTAGAGAGAAGTTCAGGCATTGTAAGCGAAGATCCATAGAGGGATGAATATTGTCATAGGTGACGAAAGTGAGGAGGAAAATGAAGAAGGAAATATTGCGTAGGAAGGGGAATGAGATAGAGAAGTCCTAAAATAGGTGGAGGAAAATATTTTTAGGGCCATTTACAAGTTAGAAAAAAGACCTAAAATTGGCATTGGCATGTTTTTAGGAAATCTAAACCTAAATGAGTTGATCGATTGGATCAATCAGCTAAAGGAATATTTTGAGTATGAGGACATCAAGGACCCTAATAGGGTTAAGTTTTCAAAGGAAAAAAATAAAGTCCATGAAAAAATTTGGTGGCAAGAGGTTTAGTTGGAAAGAAATAGAAGAGGAAAGGAGAAAATTACAAGATGGGATCCTATAGTGGACAAACTAAAGAAGCAGTTCATTCCTATTGATTACAAGCTTGATTTGTTCAAGAAAATGCAAGGGTTAAAGAAAGTAGGAAAATATGTCATAAATACATATATGATTTTTATCAAGTCCTTATTAGGGTAGGTTATGTGGAATCAAACAAGCAGAAGGTTGCTTGTTACCTTAATGGGTTAAGACCTAGCATTCAGAAGGAGTTAAGTCTGGTTAGAATGACTAGCATTGAAGAGGCATACTAATTTTCCTTGTGAGTTGATGAGAAGTTAAAAATAAAGTTTGATGGAAGAAAAAGATGGTGCAATCAAGGATGAAGGGGTGGTGGTAGTTCATTTGGAAGCCACAATGAGAACCAGAAGCAAAATGAAGATGTGGGTACCAGCTAGAACCACAGGAACAAGAGTTTCAACTGCTCCCGTGATCAAAACTTTGGAGATCAAAGAGGAAGAGGTAGAGGATGTGGAAAAGGTTCAATAAGAGGAGGCATATGTGCTACCTATTTTTATTACAATGAAGAAGCTCATCATGCCTATGAATGCCCTCAATGCCAAAGAAGGGTAGATAGGAGAGTTGATGGCTAAGCAAGGGTTGCTCACGTGGATGATGATGCATAGTGATTACATTTAGAGGATGTAGAAAGAGGAGAGGCTTTGGTTAATGAAAGGATCTTGTTGAGTGGTGAGATTGAACTTGGACAAAGGAGGAGTTTGCTTTGTACTAGGTGCACGTGTGAGGGTAAATGTTGTGATGTGATTGTTGACGGTGGGAGAATTGAAAACTTGATGTCAAAAAAATTGTCTCAAAGCTAAGGCTCAAGAGGGAGAAACATCCCCATCCCTATCAAATTTCTTAGATGAAACATGATCATAAGATCCTAGTTAGTGAGAAATGTTTTTTCAAGTTAAAGATTGGGAGTGACCATGATGAGCCTCTTTGTGACATCATCCCAATGGATGTTTGCCATTTATTATTGGAAAGGCCATGGAAATTTGATAGGCATGCTATACATGATGGTCATGCAAATACATACTCTTTGACAAAGGATGGAGTTTTCCACAAATTGAAGCCCTTGATAAAGGAGGGTAAAAAGGTTTGTACTAGTGCTAGGGTATGTCTTGTTGATGGAAGAAATTTTTTGGATGGCATGAAACATTAGCATATGTGTTATCCTTTAATTCCTAGAAAGGATAAGGAAAGTAGTAGTGAAGTTTGACTTGAAGTTTTATGTCTATTAGGTAAGTATGGAGATGTCATACTTGATAATGTTCCAGAAGGGTTACTGCCAATAAGGTAAATCAACCATCAAACAGATTTAGTCGCTAAAGCTAGTTTTCCTAACAAGCCTTCTTATAAGATGACTCCTACTAAGACTAAGGAGCTAAATAGACAAGTTTAGGAGCTGTTGGGGAAAGGTTTTATTTGAGAGAGCCTGAGTCCATGTGCAGTACCTATAGAAGTTGTGAAAACCAACTTCATAGATCACCAAGAACACCTACATGCAAATAACCTGTTGTTGAAGAGAAACCAAAGAAGGAAAAAAGTGCAGCTTGGAAATCTCAATGGAGTGAGAGAAAAAATGTATTTCAAGATACTAAAAAGAAAAATACAAGAGTTCAATCTTAAAGGTGAATGAAACCCTAAAAAGAAATAAAACTAGGTTGCACAATATAATTAATATAAAATATTAATTATATGCACCTAAGAGATAGCTTAAGTAACTAGAGTAATAAACAACTTAATTAATTAAATCAAGATGATCTAATTAATAAGCATAAAATAATAATTACTCTAACACCCCCTTAAGTGAAGCTTAAGAGGTAAGCTAACCTAGCAAAGCTATGAAAATAGGAAAATGGGTCCTGGCAACAAGGAAATATCTGTAAATCAGAGACAAAGAAGAAAATTCAGTGGCAAAAACCCCTCTCCAAAAAGAGATAGAGAATTTTTTTTGGAAAAACATGAAGGAATGAAGGCCTCAACAAGACCCCCCAAGGACAACTTCTGTAACCCCAATCATAGACCACAATTGAAGATATCATGGCAATGCAAAAGGTTTGGTGAAGATGTTAGCAATTTGCATCTTAGTGTGAATGTACTCCAAAGAGAGAACACCATCCTAGATTAGCTAAAAAATGAAATGCATATGAAGCTCAATGTGTTTAGTGCACTGATGCTCCATCGAGTTGTAGGAAATATAAATAGCACTCTGATTATTGCACCACAGAACAGTGGGATGATCAAGATGAAAACCAAACTCAGTCATCAACTGTCAAAGCCATAAAATCTCTTGACTAGAAATAATTGCTACTCTATACTTAGCTTCTATAGATGAAAGTGTGTGAGCATGATTCTTCTTGAACAACCATGTGATAGGACCAAAGCCAAGACAAAAAATAGATCCATAAGTAGACTTATGATCATCAATATCATCGGCCCAATTTGAGTTAGTGCAGCCAAAAATGTGAGGAGTCCCTGATGTGTAATGAATGCCATACATAAGTGTACCCTAAATGTATCTCAAAATACGCTTGGCAGCTTTCCAATGACTCTCATGAGGCTCATGTAAAAGTTGAGAGACAAGACCAACTACAAAGGAGAGATTAGGATGAGTATGTGTTAGGTACAACAAGTTGCCAACTAACAACCAATACATTGTGGGATCCACTGAAGGAAAAGTGAAAGAGTTAGAAAAAGTAACACCCAACTAAAAAGGTGTGGAAGAAAGCTTGCAATCAAACATATCAAAGCATCGAAGCATGTCAAGAGCATACTTTTTCTGATAAACAAAGATTTCAACAGAGGACTGAACAATTTGTAGACCAAGACAAAAGTGTAATAGACCAAGATCAGTCATCTCAAACTATTCCATCAAGGCTTGTTGAACATCCTGAAACATAGAGGATGAGCCACCTATGAGAAGGGGATCATAAACATAGAGCACAAGGATCAAAACCTCAACCTCAAGATACTAAATGTAGACTGTAGGATCAGAATGGCAGTGTGTAAAGCCTGTAGAAAGTAGAAAAGAGTCCATCTTATTATACCAAGCCCAAGGGGCCTATTTGAGACCATACAATGAGCATTGAAGTCTACAAGCCAAGTAAAAATTCTGCACAAACCCCTAAGGTTGCTCCATGTAAATCTCCTTAGTAAGATCATTGTGCAAGATGCACTCTTTACATCCATTTGAAAAATGGGTCATCCCTCAGATACTGTGAGGGATAAGACAAGGTGAATAGAATTCATCTTGGTGATAGGGGAAAATGTCTCAGTGTAATAAATACCCTCAACTTGTGAAAAAACCTTCACAACAAGACGTGCATTGAGCTTATCAATAGAACCATCGACAACAAACTTAGTACGATACAAACATTTGCATTGCACTAACTTTCTTCCCTTAGGAAGAGAACAAAGATCCCAAGTATGATTCTTCATCAAAGAAGAATACTCCTCCTCCATTGAACTATCCCACTCAAAATTTCCTATCACTATTGCAAATGTCTAAGGATCATCACAAATAGCATGATCGAGAAGACTATTTCCCAACAGTATGGGATCAATTGTGATAGGAAGTGGAAGGGTCACTAGCTACAGATCCTATAGCTTCAACCATAGCTCAAGCCCATTTAGGAATCTCAAGAGGATTCTATGGTGGAGGTAAATAAGGATCACCAAGATCATCATCCTTATCATTTAGAAAAGAGACTGGAAAGGATGAGGGAGTAGTGGTAAGTAATGTAGACACTAGAGAAAGGGTATCTACTACAGGAAGGTGCTCATTAAACTAGACATCCCATCGAAATAGGATCTCTATGGAATCAAGATCAAACAACTTGTAAGCCTTAACATCCTCATAATAGGCAAAAAAAATGAGGTGTCAGCCCTTCTGCTCCATTTCTCTCCTCTGAGCATCGGGCACAAATGCCCATGCTTCACTACCAAAAATTCATAATAAAGATACATTAGGCTTGACATGAGACCAAGCCTCCTCAGGAGTCATATGTTGAATTGCCTTATGAGGCATCTAATTCTAAATATAGTTGGCACAATTGACTACCTCTACCCAAAAAGATGAATGCATGGACTTGGACTGAATCATACAATTAGCCATCTCCCAAAGTGTTCTGTTATCTCTCTCTGCCACACCATTTTGTTGAGGGGTGTAGGGCACTAAAAATTGATGTTAAAGACCATGTTCAAAGCAAAAATCCTTGAAGCTTTGTTCACATACTCCCCCCCATTATCTGCATGTATCTGCCAAATGAAAAGACTAAACTACCTCTCTACAAATTTCTTGAAGACTCAAAATGAATCAAATACATCAAACTTGTACTTCAAAAAGTTAACCCATGTGCATCTAGAGAAGTCATCAATGAAAGTAAGCACATATTTGGCACTAGAAAAAGGAGTGGGAAATGACATGAGGTCACTATGAATTAACTCCAATGGTGCCAAAGTATGAGTATCTCGTCCATATGGAAAAGGATCCCTATGTTGTTTGCAAAGAGCACAACCCTGACAAACACGATATATGCAAGAAATCTAGGGAAGCCCAAAAACAAGTGCCTATGTGCTCATCTACTGAAGATATTTGTAATTCACATGGCCCAAATTCTCATGCCAAAGTCTACTTATTGAATCTACATGTGCTATAGGACAGGAACCCATGTCATCAGAAGACTCAAATCCATCAAATCTATAGAGGTGAGATGCAGAGTCAACACTCCTAGTAGCCACAATCAACTCAGAATCAAGTAAGTCCTAAAATGAGGTGTCCATCCTTTCCACAAAAGTTATAGGTCTCAACTAATTTCTTCTTAGTCTTGGAGGTAGACTCAGTAGACTTCGAAGAAGATTTACCCTTGGAAGGGTTAGCTGGACGTTTGGAATCAATTTTTGGGGTATCTTTCTTTGGTTTGGCTTTCTCATTTAGTTTTCATTGAGAAAAATGAGCAACCAATGCTTGGCTAGAATAGTCAAAAGCATCCACTTGTTGGATCTTTTCCTGTTCCCATATCAACTAATACATAGAATGTCTCAAAAGAAGGAATTTTATGTTTGTTACCCAAGGCATCCATAGTGGAGTAGAAAGTGGAAGAAAAGATTTGATACTATCCTCATAACTTTGAGAGTATCAAAAAAATACAATCATCATCTATTTTATCTTTCCCACATCCCTGCAAAATTGTACGTAGAGATTTGAACTTCATCAAGAAGTCCTCAATGGTGGGAAAGATGGTAGGTGTCAAAGAAGTCAACTCTACATCAAGTTGTAGTGCTGATAACTCATTTACTATGTCGAACAAGTTGTGAAACTTGGTCCAAATAGCCCGAGGAGTGGTCAAACCATCCAAGTGAAATAAGAGACTATTGGAGATGTTCAATGCAATTAATCCCATGGCTTCATCCATTTTGTTTTTGTGTTGAAGAACCTCAAAGGGGTGCTACAGGATATGTTTATTCTGATCCAGACATGACCATAAGCCACCTGACATAAGAAGTCGAGTCATGTGTGCTTTCTAATTGTGTTAGTTGTGTGGCATCAGTCAGACCATAGAAGGGTCCGACATTGAGAGAAGAAGACAAAAGTAGAAGGGTCAATTTTGAAGTAAATTACAAAAATAAAAATGCAACCCCAAAATGTATAAATATATCCCTCATAAACCAAAGAAACAACTATGGAAGCACAAAAACTGAGAAAAAAACTTGGACGCTAGATGCAAAGAGAGAAGAAACCAAAGCCTCTACTTCAATGCCAAAAGTAGGAGTTCAAACGGCCTTGATACAAAATGAAACCTTATCATCATCTCTAACTTAGAACTAGCTTTTGGCAATTCTTTTGGATCAAAAAAAGACCTCTATATGCTCAAGTTATGGCCAAAAAATGAACTGCTCCTCCAAAAAATAAGCTCTCTGGAAAATTATAGACGTTGCAAAAAAATTGATAGCTATATGGCCATCAAAGAGCCATCTACCAAAAAATTTTGGTCACCGAAAAAAAATCCAATCATCAAAAATTGACTGGAAAATGACATCAACACTGAAAAATTTGCCTACTGGAAAAGTGATGTCAGCCATCAAAAAAGTGACGTTAGCCATCATAAAAGTGACATCAACTATTAGAAAAGTGAGGCTAGTGCCTAGGATGTGACATCAGTAGCTGGGCAGTGGGAGGTGACTAGCAGTGGTGTTGTGCTAGTGGCATCGGTAGTTGAGCGGTGTTGCATCAGTAGCAGTAGTGAGAGGTTGGCCCATCGGTAGTGGCTAAGCATGGGTTGGGCCACTAGCGATGCACTGGCTACAATAGGTTGTAGGCTAGGTGTAGGTGGCATATCGATGGGATTGGGGTGGTGCCCTAATGGCCTTTGGGTGGAGTTCCCTAAAAGCTCACTTTTTCTATTTTTTAATTTTTTCTTGATTTTTTTGTTTGTATGGTCCCCAGGAGGTCAATTTTTTTTTAGAGGCTATAGTGGCCAAAATTCACAAATTTTATATGAATTTTGACTATACCAGGCATTCTAAGCATGATGGTGGCATTTTTTTTTGCCCAAAGTGCACCAAAAAAAGTTGCCTCATCCATATTGAAGAAAAAAACCTCAAAAAAGTTGGGGTTTCTATCTTCGAATCATGGCATTAAGATCTCCAAACCAATAGGCAGCAACAAGGAAGCTCTGATACCATGTAGAAGTTGTGAAAACCAACTTCACAAATTTCCAAGAACACTTGCATGCAAATAACTTGTTGCTGAAGAGAAACTAGAGAAGGAAAAAAAACATAGGTTGGAAATCTCAACTGAGTGAGAGCAAAAATGTATTTCAAGATAATGAAAAAAAAAATACAAGAGTTAAACCTTAAAGGTAAATGAAACCCTGAAGGGAAATAAAACTAGATTTTGGAATATAATTAATATAAAATATTAATTATATGTATCTAAGAGATAACTTAAGTAACTAGAGTAATAAACAACTTGAATAATTAAATCATGACGATCTAATTAATAAGCATAAAAGAATGATTACTCTAATAGTACCTACAATGCTAGAACCAAGGAAGGATGGAGAATGGAGAATGTGTACAAACTCTTAGGATATAAATAAAATAACCATCAAGTACAGATTTCCTTTGCTAAGGATGGATGATCTTATGGATTACTTGAGTGGATCTCAGTACTTCACAAAGATAGATTTGAAGAGTGGCTATTACTAGATATGAATACAAGAGGGAGATGAAAGGAAGATTGATTTCAAGACCAAGGAGGGTCTATATGAGTGGTTAGTCATGCCCTCTAGATTGACTAATGCATCAAGCACCTTCATGTGGCTTATGAATGAGGTACTAAAGAATTTTTTGGGAATTTTTTTTATTGTCCATCTAGATGATATTTTAATTTTTAGTAATTCTTTGGATGAACATTTATTGCACATTCGTAGTGTCCTTGAAAGGTTGAGGGAAGAGAAATTATTGATTTATTTAAAGAATTTTAGCTTTGTCAAAAGGGAGTTAGTCTATTTGGGGTTTGTTGCATCAACTGAAGGTCTCAAAATGAACCCAGAGAAGGTGAAGGTCATCTTGGAATGGCCTACTCCATGGTTTTCCATTGAGGTGAGGTCATTTCATGGTCTAGCCAATTTTTATAGGAAGTTCATTAGGAATTTTAGTAGTATATGTGCACCCCTAACTGAAACAATGAGGGGGGATAGAAAAGATTTCAAGTGGACTACATGAGCTATACGGAGTTTTGAATTGCTAAAGAAGAAGGTGATAGAGTGACCTATGTTGGCACTTCCTAATTTCAACAAAGTGTTCTAGGCAAATTGCGATGCTAGTGGTAATGCTATAGGGGCTGTGTTGAGCCAAGAAGGTAAACCTACTGCCTATTTTAGTGAAAAATTGAATGATGCAAAGAAGAAGTTTTTTGTTTATGATTAGGAGTTCTATGCAATAGTTTAGGCCTTAAAGAAATGGAGGCATTATTTTTTGCCAAAATAATTTTTCTTGTATACTAATCATTAGAAATTGCAGTATCTAAATAAACAAGGTAAATTGAATCAGAGACATTTGAAATGGGTAGAGTTGATGCAAAGTTATAAATTTGTATTGAAACTAAAGTTAGGGGTAGACCTAAAGCTTTAGCTACAAATGCATGAATTACATTATTAGAAGCCTCTAAGTCTATGATGCAATTACTCAATCTATTTTCATTGATAAAGAAGAAAATATAGAAAGGATATGGTTTCTGATTTGAAGAGGTGCTAAGACAATAGACTCTTTTTCCTGAAACAACTTAGGAAGTGCAAGATCTTCACTAGTCAAAGAGGTTCCACTAGTGCTAGCTTTACTATGATTATCAAAATTAGCATTAATACTAACATGACCTCCATCTTTATCATTAAAATGCTCAACTAACCTTTGCAATTGATCAAGGTTAGACTTCAAGTAATCCAGTGGAGATATCTTGATGCAAGAGCATCTAGTGGTGTAGAGGCAATCCTGTATCACCCAAAAATATGCTTAGTGTTTTTTTTTAATGTGTTTTCATTTCTAGATGCCCATTTGGATCAAATAGAGATTCAAACTCTCATAGCTCTACTATTAGTTTTTTGGATTATGTTTTTAAGCACCTTGGAATATGTGCCAATGCAAAAAAGGTTATTTTGTAATTGAGCCAAAATTATGATGAATTAGAGGGTATAAGTTGTAGGGATGATTATACTTGTAATTTAAAGCTCTCCAAAAAAATAATTAGGTCAAAAGGCTTAATGGTTTGAAAGTTATTGTAGTTTTAAGCTACTTAGAGACTCCCCCAAGAGTGCTTCGAAGTCAAATTTGAGGCACTAAATAGCCTTGTATGGGAGAAAAAATGGGGGATGAGAAAAGATGTTGCAGAGGGCTATAGAGTGCTTGGAGAACTTTCCAAAAATGTAAACAATTCATCAATTAGAGTCCTAGATCAAAAGTTATGCCTCCCAAATGTTGGACTGCCATTTTTAGATTCTTCTAATTTTGCATTGACTTTTGACATGTTTTATAGAAGCTTCTGTTTTGGCAATGGATGCCAAATGGCATATTCTAAAATTTATTCCTAACCTTAAACATAATTTGGGTTACTTAACATCATTTCTAGCATTGTAAACATAGTTTTTTTGGTGGAGTTTGGGAGAAGGTACTATGAGATGAGTTTTCTCTATAATTTGATAACATTGTAAGCCCATAGGACATGTCATGGAGTCTATTTTTGTTGTACTGAATGTAATAGCATATCAAGTCTGATAATAATATTCACCTTTTCTTGTCGTGTTCATTTTGTCTTAGGTTGTGCCCTCATCAAATTACTCACACATGGTTTGATCAAAGGAAGATAAATGTTGACAAGAAGATGTAGGTTGAGAAGTAAGAGCACAAGCTGTAGCCTTAGCTTTAGCTTAATAGTTCTTGTGACATAAAGAATATTATTATGAATAGTGTTGAGATATAGTACAAGTATTATGATCAGCTACAATAGGTTACAAGAAAAAACCTTAATAGGTTTAGTAGGGAATAATAGGTTTAGAAGTAGAAGGAATGGTAGGAAAAATAGGTGCAGGTGAACAACCCTTAGGTAGACTCTACTCCATGATCTTGGCTACTTTATGTATTTGATAGTGTCTATAGAGATGATTGGGATGAGTACGTGGGTTTTTGAGATAATATGGCCAATAAAAATCAATCAAAACACAATATCTAGGACATAGTGGTTTATAAAGAGAATTATTAGTAGTAATAATATTTCCATTATGAGGAAATTTGAGACATTTATGAATAGGAGAAGCAACAACTTTCATGGAAGAAAGCCATGTAATACCAAGCTTAACTTGAAATTGATCAGAAACAGGAATAAAAAAAAGTTAGTAAAAATAGATTTCCATGATAAAGTAATAGTTAAAGTGATAGAAACTTAAGGACAATAAAGAAAACCATTACAAGTTTGAATTTGCACAAGATTAGTATCATAAGTATCTCTATTTAGAATTTTGTTAAAAAGGTATTCTTCAATGATAACATTCAAAAAAAAGGAAGGATCAACCAAATTAGGTACAAGAAGGAATATGAGAAACTCTACTAGTGATGTAAAGAGGACCAACAGATTCCTTAAACATGTCAGACTGACTAAATCTAATAATAGGTGTCTGTTTAGGTTTAGGTGGAGAGAAAATCAAAGGTTGAGGTGATAACTCAATGTGATTATCCATATGATTCACTTCTTCTTTCTTCTCATCATCATCAATATGGTGATAAGAAGAAGAAGGTTGATTAATAACATTCATTGAGTGAAAGTTAAAGGATTAGTAAAAATCTAAAAATTATGATAAAGTGGCACAACAAACTTATTAATGTTATTAAATTGAGAATCAATAGATACAACCTTATAATCAATAAGATCCTAAATAGGATTTTTCAAACCATAACACTTTTGTGTATCATGACTTGGTTGATGGTGATATTGACATAAAGAATTTAAATTAAAAAAACTTAGGCAACAATTTAATATGATCAATAGGACAAATAGGATGAAGATTAAGAACACAAGTATGAATCAACTTAATCATTACCTCAGACAAAGGATTATATAATATAGTATACTGACGATTAGGATGAAATATAGAGCAAAAAGTAGTCATACCTTAAGAAATAATAGCCACTTGATCAACAATTGTATTTGTAGACTTGATTTTGAAAAAAAATTATGTTTAGGAAACTTGTTTGAATTTTGGTGGCATATCACTAGAAAAAGGAGCCATTAGAGTAGAGCTCTTGAGTTGACTCAGTTGCAACTAGAAATGGTGAAGTACTATGCATAGACGTGAAAATTAGTTATACCCAATAAGGGGAATCTTATCCCTGATGTCTTTTTCTAAATAAGAAATAACGATATGTTGAATATCATGATCAAGCACATGATAAGAATTCTAAGCATACACATATTTAAATTATTATGATGTGGGGCCTAATTAAACTTGGAGATTAATTTTTCCACACTTTATCTGACATATTTTTATTAGCATGAATTTTTGTGATATTCCTATGGGGAAGTATTCTAGAATTTCTTGAACATTGGAGAGATTGACAACATGATTGTGTATTGCATTCGACATGACTACATTTTTCATTGATGTCAACATACTAAGAATATTGGTAGAGTAGAAGATAGAAATTGAGGTCATGTAGATTGAGTATTGATGATGAATTTATATGGAGTTAAGGAAATGTTCTATGGTATTCCATGATGACTTGGCCAAGAGTGAGTGTAGAAAGTCAAAGATTGGTGCCAATTATTTTTTATTTACAAAAGATAATTTCTAGACATGGTACCTAATAATTGGTTTTTGGTGTTTGGATTATATCTACTAATAGCCACAAAATATGGATGAGTGAAGTTAGATAGAGATAGAAGAAATCCTAATGATGACATGAATGAGTGCACAAAGTTTGAGGTCACACATGTGAGAAGTTGTGAAGATTGTGAATTGATAATATTTTTTAATTATGAAAAAGATTTAATGAACTGTATTATCTTAATGAGGTCCTATTGTAATTGATAGGGAAAGCCTCTAGGATGACTCAATGAAATATTTTGAGGACATCGTATAAAGAAAAGTTATTTTCCTTGTCATGAAATGTAAAGTGTGAAAGAAAAATAAGTGATATATGAATTTGGTAAGTTCAAGTAAGCAATCAAAGGGATCATTATGATGCAAAGTGGGAGATCTAATATTGAGATCTAAGAAGTGTTTTGGTGTAGTATTGGAATGGTAAGAGGACATAGAAAGATTTTGAGTTTCTAAGATCAATTGTATTTCTATTATTCTAAAATGAATAATATAAGGACCGGTTGGATAGTGAGTTCAATAGTCTTTCCCTTGAAGCTATTTGGACAATGGGTCCTTCTGCCTTCTATAACTCCTACTAGAGTTGGAACAACTCTGAATAGGGATGTAATATCCTCACAAGGATTCAAATTATCCTAAAAGGGACTAATATGTACTAAATTTATTTTATTGGCTCTTAATAGAGTCCATCCTCTTACAAGGAACAATTATATTAGTATATAATTTTGTGGGTAGCATCCCCATTGGGGTTTTCCCTCTAATCAAGGGTTTCCCTAGTTCACATATCTAGTGTTATTGTGTATGTATATCTTCTTATGTTTGTTGTTTAAATTGATCACATGTTTGAAGTTTAATAAGTTTGATAAAATTTGTATTGATTAGATAATTGATTCACCCCCCTCTTAGTTATCTTGGTGGACTTTTTTGTCTAACAATTGGTATTAGAGCATTAGGACATTGAAGGGAAAGTTTAACAACTTAAGGAGATCAATGGTGGGTCATTTTAGAAAAGAAATTCCTAAGTTTGATGTAGTTAACTATGAAAAATAAAAGAGAAGATGAAGTCATCTGCTATGCATGGGTTTAGGATATTGGCTAATGATGAAGAATGGAAAGACAATAGTTGAAGAAAGAAAGTTGAAGAGTGCAGTGTAGTTGAAAGAGATTTTTTCATGTGTAACATGCTTGCTAGAGAAATTTTTTTGTCATCTCTTCCTAAGAATGAGCAGAATCAGGTAAAATTCTTAAGTTTTTCTCATGAAATTTGGCTAGCTTTGGAATCCACTTTTGAAGGTGATAAGAATGTTAATAGAATTAGATTGAAAAAATGAATATGTTTATTTCAAGAGGCTAAAATAATGGAAGATGAATCTATAAGAAGTTATATTGTCATAATATTAGAAATTATTCTAGGAATCAAGTCTTGTAATGGAACGAAAGATGAATATGGATCATATGGATGATTTTGAAGAATTTGACACTACCATTCAAGAAGACAACATAGATGATTGAGCAAGTGATATATTGTACTATGGAATTTTCTAGAGAGACTCTTCGTGGAAGATTAGAAGCAACATAAGTAAGTTTGAAATAGTATGGGGATTTTCCTAGAGTGGAGACTACTTTTAGTGAATTAAGCATTCACCCTTCCTTATCAAGAAGTGGAAGCACCAGTGGAGATTATGCCAGTAACAGTAGATCAAGATATGAAGAAGACAAAAAGATTGAAAAAAGAGTTGCCCTATCTATGAAGAGAGAACCAGATGGTAAGGAAATTTTCAAATAATGGACTTGAAATGAATTTGGTCATTTTGCTTCTAAATCTACTAAGAGAGTAAAGAAGTACATAAATAATTTCAAGTCTAGAAGGCCTAGATAATGTTTGAATGTAAATGATGATGATAAATCTGAAGAAAAGAGTGAAAGTGATGAGGGCACAACCCAAGACAAAAATTAACACAACAAGAAAAAGGAAATATTATTATCAGAAGTGATATTCTATTACATTTAGTACAAAGAAAATAGACTCCATGACATGACCTATGGGCTTACAATGTTATCAGACTCTGGAGAAAACCCTTCACATAGTACCTTCTCCAAAACTCCATGAAAAATTGTCTTTACAATGATAGAAGTGACCTTAAGTAATCCAAATTAGGTTAGGAACACATTTTAGAATATGCCATTTGGCATCCACTACCAAAATAGAAGGTTCTAGAAAGCATGTCAGAATTTGGTGTAAAATTAGAAGAATCCAGAAATGGTAGTCTAACTTCTGAGAAGCATAGCTTTTGATCTAGGATTTTGATTGATGAACCTTTTACATTTCTAGAAAGGTCTCCAAATTCTCTATAGCCTTATGGACTAGCTCCACTCATCAACCATTTTTGATCCTGTACGAGGCCATTTAGTGCCTCAAGTTTGACTTTGAAGTACTCTTAGGGGGCCTCTAGGCAACTTAAAACTATATTAACTTTCAAACTATAAAGCCTTTTTATTTAATTCTTTTTTTGGAGTGCTTTAAATTACAAGTATAATCATCCCTCCAGCTTAAACCCTCTAACTCGTCATAATTATGGCTCAATTACAAAATAGCCTATTTTCTACATTAATACGTATCCCAAGGTGCTCAAAAACTCTAACCTAAAAAATCAATAGTGGAACTATGAGAGTTGGAATCTCTATTTGACCCAAACGGGTATCCATAAATGAAAACACATTAAACAGAAACTAACACTAAGCATATTTTTGGGTGATATAGGATTGCACTTATACCACTAGATGCTCCTACATCAGAGACCCAAGGTAGATTGAAAAATGACCCTGTCACTTTATAGCTAGTAGAGGAAAACCCAAATGGGAAACCTCCACTACAGATAGCCAGTTTGAATCTTCTATTGGTCATCCTTTCTGCTTCACTAGATATCCTTCATATTGCCTATTTTTTGTACGCTGGCCCACAAACTATCCAAAATTTCTTCAATATCTTCCTTCTCAAAAGTAGGAATTGGACATGACTCTAGCATCAACTCCTCATCTACACCATCATCATGATATTCTATTAAGTTTGCAATATTGAAAATAAGAGAAATGTGAATCCCATCTAGTGACTCCACCTCATATTCATTTCCTGAGTAATGTTTCTTGAAAATTTTGTAGGGGCAAAATTTCTTCATCTTTAGCTTTTTGTAGGTAAATTGTTCCTTCCTCAAGTATACCATAACTAGATCCCCAACATGGAACTCCTTATGTCTCCTCTTTTGATCTGCCCTAGCCTTATACTGTAGGTTCACCTTGGCAATATGTGCATGTACCTTCTCATGTAGGTTCTTGCATGTCAAACAAAGTCTTGTGCCTCAGCACTTGTTCTCTCCCCTTAATCTATCTTTCTTAGCTCTGGTGTAGTCCTTGGACTACTCTTGTACACAATTTGGAATAGCGATTTACTAGTACCCCTATTCACAAAATTATAGTAAGCAAATTTTGCTTGTGGTAGAATCAAATCCCATCCCTTGGGCTTATCTCCTACTAAACACCTCAAAAAATTTCCTAGACTTCTATTTACTACTTCTATTTGTCCATCAATCTATGGATGATGTGTAAAACTAAATTGTAATTCTATCTTCAAATTCTTCCACAAAGTCGTCCTAAAATACCCAACAAATTTAGTATCTCTGTCAGATACAATACTTTTTGGGAGACCATGTAGCTTCACCACCTCTCTGAAAAATAAAATTTCAATATGCACTATAGGAATAAAATGTGTCATCTTGGAGAACCTATTAACCACCACAAATACTAAGTCATTACCCCTTTGTGTCATTGAAATTTCAAGAACAAAATCCATACTTATGTCCTCTAAAGGCTTTGGTGGAATAGGTAATGGCTGATAGAGTCTAGTATTTTCACTAAATTCTTTGGCTGTTTTACATACTTGACAACTCTACACAAACTTCTTCACATCCTATGAATTGAGGCCAAAGATAATGCTCTCTAATAATTGCAATTGCCTTATCTCAACCAAAGTGTCCTACCATCCCTCCACTGTGCTTCTACTTGATCAAGTTCTCCCTCATGGAACTCCTTGGAATATACAATTGACTTCCCTTGAACAACATACCATCATGAATCATGTAATCTAGCCACCTAGTCTTGTCTAGAGTAACATATTTTTTACAAGCCTTCCAAGCCTCTACAAAGTTAGGATCCTTAGGATATAGATTCTTGAGTTCATCAAACCTAACCACTTCAACTTGCATTATTGTCAGCAACAATTGTCTCCTACTTAATGTATCTGCAACCCTATTAAACATTCTAGTTATATGTTTCAACACAAATGTATAGCTTTGCATGAACTCTACCCATTTCAAATTTCTTTGATTCAATTTACCTTGGCTATTTAGGTACTACAATGCCTAATGATTAGTATATAAAACAAATTCTTTTGGCAAAAAATAATGCCTCTATTTCTTTAAGACCCGAACTATTGCATAGAACTCCTAATCATAAATAGAATACTTCTTCTTTGCATCATTCAATTTTTCACTAAAATAGGCAATAGGCTTACCTTCTTGGCTCAACACAACCCATTAGCACTATCACTAGCATTGCAATTCACTTGGAATACTTTTTTGAAATTAAGAAGTGCTAATACAGGTTGCTCTATCACCCTCTTCTTTAGCAATTCAAACTCCTTGTAGCTCCTGTAGTTCACTTGAACTCTTTTCTATCTCCCCTCATTGTTTCAGTTAGGGGTGCACATATACTATTAAAATTCCTAATGAACTTCCTATTAAAACTAGCTAGACCATGGAATGGCCTTAAATTAGTGGTAGACCTTGGAGTAGGCCATTCTAAGATGATCTTCACCTCCTTGGGGTCCATTTTGAGACCTTCAACTAATACAACAAACCCTAAATAGACTAACTCCCTTTTGACAAAGCTACACTTCTTCAAATTAATCAAAAATTTCTCTTCCTTCAACCTTTCAAGGATACTATGAATGTGCAATAAATTTTCATCCAAATATTTACTAAAAATCAAAATATCATCTAGATAGACAATAACAAATTTTCAAAAAAATATCTTTAGTTCCTCATTCATAAGCTACATGAAGGTGCTTGGCACATTGGTCAGTCTAAAGGGCATGACTAACCACTCATATAGGCCCTCCTTGGTCTTGAATGTAGTCTTCCACTCATCTCCATCTTGTATCCATATCTAGTGATAGCCACTCTTGAGATCTATCTTTGTGAAGTACTGAGCTCCACTCAAGCAATCCATAAGATCATCCATCCTTAGCAAAGGAAATTGGTACTTGATGGTTATTTTATTTATAGCTCAAGAGTCTATACATATTCTCCACTCTCCATCCTTCTTTAGTGCCAACACTATAGGTATTGCACATGGACTCAAGCTCTCTCAAATTAAACCTTTCCTCAATAGCTCTTGAACTTGTCTATTTAGCTCCTTAGCCTTAGTAAGAGTCATCCTATGAGTAGCCTTATTAGGAAAACTATTTCTAGGGACTAAATCTATTTGATGACTAATTTTCCTTATTAGAAGCAACCCTTCTAGCACATTATCATAGATGACATCTCCACACTCACTTAATAGACCTAAAACTTCAAGTGGAACTTCACTACTACCTTCCTTTTCCTTTCTAGGAATTAAAGCATAACAAATATGTTAATGCTTCATGCCATCCAAAAATTTTCTTCCATCAACAAGACATACTCTAGCACTTCTACATACCTTTTCACCCTCCTTTATAAAGGGCTTCAATTTGTGGAAAACTCCATCCTTTTTCAAAGATTATTTATTTGCATGACCATCATGTATAGCATGTCTATCAAATTTCCATAGCCTTCCCAATAATAAATGGAAGACATCCATTGGGATGATGTCACAGAGAGCCTCATCACAGTAACTCCCAATCTTGAACTTTGTCAAACATTGCTCAATAACCAGGACCTTATGAGCATCCTACATCCAAGCAATCCAATAGGTATGGGGATGTTTCTCCCTCTTGAGCTTCAATTTTGAGACCATTTCTTCTAATGCCAAGTTGTTAGTGCTTCCACCATCAATAATCACATCACAACATTTTCCCCCACACTTGCACCTAGTACAAAATAAACTCCTCCTTTGTCCAGGTTTAGTTTCACCACTCAAAAAGACCCTTTCATTAACTAAAACCTCTCCTCTTTCTACATCCTCTGAATGTGATGATTATACATCATCATCCACATGAGCAACCCTTGCTTGACCATCAACTCTCCTATTTTTCCTTCCTTGGTATTGAGGGCATTTGTAGGCATGATGACCTTCTTTATTGCAATGAAAATAGGTATCACAGAAGCCTAGTCTTCCTAAACCTTGTCCATGTCCATGTCCTATACCTCTTCCTCTTTGATCTCCAAAGTTTTTATCATAGAAGTAGTTGAAACCCTCATTTCTTTGGTTTCGGCTAGTACCCACATCTACATTTTTCTTCTAGTTCTCATTTCGGCCTTCAAATGACCCGTCACATCCTCTTCCTCCTTGATTGCACCCTCTTTTCCTTCCATCAAACTTTTTGTTTAGCTTCTCCTCAACTCACAAGGAAAATTGATATGCCTCTTCAATGCTAGTCATTCTAACCAGACTTAATTCCTCCTAAATGCTAGGTCTTAACACATTAAGGTAAGGGGCAACCTTCTTGTTGTTTGGTTCTACATGCCCCACCCTAATAAGGACTCGATAAAATTCCTCTATGTATTCTTGGATGGATTTTTCTACTTTCTTTAACCCTTGCATCTTCTTGAATAAATCAAGCTCATAATCAATGAGAATGAATTGCTTTTTTAGTTTGTCCACCATGCGATCCCATCTTGTGATTTTCTCCTTTCCTCTTCTATTTATTTCAAATTGAATCTCCCGCAACTAGAATTTGGCATGGATTTTCAGTTTGGACTTCACACACTTAACTCTATCAGGGTCCCCAATATCCTCATACTCAAAGTATTCCTCTAACTCATTGATCCAGTCGATCAACTCATCTAGGTTTAGATTTCCCAAAAACATGTCAATGTCAATTTTAGGTCTTTTTCCTAGCTTGGAAATTGCCCTAAGAATCTTCTACTTTAGCTAGTTTAGGAATTATTCATCTCCTTCCCCCTCTTGCCCAACATTTCCTTCTTCATTTTCCTCCTCACTTCCATCACCAATGACAATATTCATCCCTCTACGAATCTCCTCTTGCAATGCCTAAACTCTTCTCTAAAGGGCACTAACCTTAGGAGGAACAACTCTAGCCCTTCCACCTTGCTTTCTTCATGCAGGAATCTTCTTGCTATATCAAATCCCACAACCACACAATCCTAGTGTAAACTGCCTCATAGTCGGCGCTTTGTCTACACACTTAAGAAAACCCTCTTTGATACCTCTTGATGAGTGCACAACCCAAGAAAAAAATAAACACAATAGGAAAAGGGGAATATTATTATTAGAAGTGATATGCTATTACATTTAGTATGAAAAAAAGAGACTCCATGACATGCCCTATGGGATTACAATGTTATCAGATTTTGGAGAAAACCCTTCTCACATTACCTTCTCCGAAACTCCACGAAAAACTACCTTTACAATGCCAGAAGTGACCTTAAGTAATTTGAATTAGGTTTAGGGCTAGGGATAAATTTTAGAATATTCTATTTTACATTCACCACAAAACTAGAAGGTTCTAGAAAACACATTAGAAGTTAGTGTAAAATTAGAAGAATCTAGAAATGGTAGTCTAACTTCTGGGAGGCATAAATTTTGATCCAAGAATCTAATTGGTGAACTATTACATTTTTAGAAAGCTTTCTAAGCACTAATATCACTATGAAAAAACTCTACTCATCCACCATTTTTTGGTCCTGTACAAGGCCGTTTATTGCCTCAAATTTGACTTTGAAGTGCTCTTAGGGGGTCTCTAGGAAAGTTAAAACTGCAATAACTTCCAAACCGTAAAGCCTTTTTTCCTGATTCTTTTTTTGAAGTGCTTTAAATTACAATTATAATCATCCCTCCAACTTAAACCCTTTAATTCATCATAATTATTGCTCAATCACAAAATAGCCTATCTTCTACATTGACACATATCCCAAGGTACTCAAAAACTCTAACCTAGAAAACCAATAGTGGAACCATGAGAGTTGGAATCTCTATTTGACCCAAATGGGTATCAAAAATGAAAACACATTAAATAGAAACTAACACTAAGACTATTTTTGGGTGATACATGATTTTCCTTACATCATTGGATGCTTTTGCATCAGTTAGGCTTTGTAGCTATAAAAGAAGAAAATCCAAAAAAAGAAGTCAGAAAAAGAGAAATCCCTAGTATCATAGGTTGAGAAGAATGCTAATTGGATCATAGAAATTGGTTGTTCACATCATATGACTAGTGATATGAATGAATTTGTTAAGTTAAATAGCCATGATGTAGGGATTGTTAAAGTTTGTAACAATGTGGCTTCACATATCAAGGGAATAGGATCTATTACCGTTGATGGGAAAACTAATATAGATGATGTTTATTTTTTTGATGGATTTAAATATAATCTATTGAGTGTTAGAAAGTTGGTTGATAAGGAATACTAGCTACAATTTATAGAGAAAACATGCATCAGAAAGGACAAGAGTGGTAAGATGATTGGAAATGGTAGAACATATAGAGGTAATGTTTTTCATTCAAATTATATAGAGATGACATGTTTGGTTGCTAATGTTGATAATAGTTTCTTATGGCATAGAAGGTTTTGTCATATAAATTTTGATAACGTTTTTGGTGTATCTATCTATTATTATTTATTAGTGTTAAACACTTAGTCATTTACAAGGCAAAGTTAGATGGTCATCATTATGATTGAGCTACTCTATATAGGTTGAGCCATGTACATAAGAAAGTATGTACTGAGCTCTATAGGAGATAGTTAAGTGTATGATCACTAGGTATTTTCTATAGGAGCCAAGCTCAACAATGATTGAGAAAGTTTTAAGCATACAAGTGTCGAGTTATATAGTATATGTTAAGCACAATATAGATTAATTAACAAAAATATCAAGTGTCAAAAATTAGTAAAGGCCAAGCAATGCACATAAAAGTCAAGAATGGAACATATTTCGAGGTAAAATGTTTTCAAGACAACATGGAAGGAAAACTTAATATTTGTAGAGGCTTTTATAGAGAGTTTTACATGTTAAAGGGTATGGATCATAGATCTCTATGTGTTATGATCAACGATTGAGATGGAGAGGCTAATATTGGAAGCATCTAGAAAAACATTTACAAAACTTTTTAAATAGGGAAGATCTTAACATAAATGAGAGAAGGGAGAGAGAGTGTGGTGAACATGATAATGTGACGCAAAATAAAGTGAAGGATCAAGATCAAATCAGAAGTTAATGAAAGGTTATGTTATCACTTTATAGAGAAATTGACCTAATCATAATAGTGAAGGGGAAGACAAGTATTATCAAATTAGAGGAGAGGAATGGTTAGTAAGGAGAAGACTCAAAATTAGCTTACAAAGCATATCGAGATTACTGAATCATTTCTAATCAACTTAAATTAGGGTAAATCTCTTAATAGAGTGGTCTTAACAAATCTTTATAAATATCCTAAGAGTCCTTACTTTGTTGTAAGTTTTAAATCCTCTAAAAAGGTGAGACAATCTCTTAAGCTTTTAATAGGAAAGACCCCTCACAGGGTAGATCATATATTATGATCAAACATTGTAATCATAATAGGTTAACTGTATTCTTGTAGTAGTTAACATTTTTTGGTGTCATCTCTACTCTAGTTTTGATTTCACCTTGTAGTATTTCTTGATAACAAATATTGCATTATGTGTTTATTTTCATGCATTTGATAGATCACATTTACATGTTACAAGAAGTTATCATTACAAGTTTTTCATACACAAGTTTATTGATAGACGTGAATGAATTGGTGACAAGTTTAAAGTGTTTGAGATTCTAATTCACCTCCCTCTTAGTATCTTGTTATCCTATTTATAACCCCATCAATCAAAAATTGGTATCAAAGCATTGGTTCTTTAAGAGAAGCATAATTACTTGGAGATGGAGGATTTCAAACTAAACAAGGTTATTGATAATCAGGTGACTGACATCTAACTCATACTGTAGAAACTTGAGAAAGAAAGACAAGATATGAAGGATTCCCTAAAAAGGAGAAAGGAAATTTTTATCCAGATAAAACAATTTCCTATGAAGAAGTTGAGACTGAAGAAATGTTTGAATCAATCAATCTAAATGACAAAGCATTTGCATATCTACTTGAAAATAATAAACTTCTAGATGAAGAAATAAGATGAATAAAAAGAGAACATGAAATATAATCAATAGGACTATTTAAAGTGAATGAATGAATGAAAAAAGATGAAGAAGACATGACTACAGATTAAGAAGATAAAAGGGTAATGGTTACCAGACTTGAAGAAATGACATCAAACACATAGAAGCTCACAAAAACACAACTAGACATGATGAATGTGTTAGAATATATAGTCCACCAATATAACTGAGAGGGGGGTGGGGTGAATTAGTTATCCAACTAATATCACAATTATCAACCTTATTAAAATTTAACCATATGAGCAATATAATCAAAAACCACAATAAGATAGTCATACACAATAACACCAGATATGTTAACTAGGGAAACCCTTGATCAGAGGGAAAACCTCAGTGGAGATGGTAACAACAAGATCATGTACTAATATAAATGTTCCTTGTTAGAGGATGGACACTATAAGGAGTCTATGAATACATTAAGTACATATGAGTTCCTATTAGGAGACTTTGAATCTTTGATAGGAGATTCAAACCCTATTAGGAGTTGTGCCAACATTGTTATGAGTTGTAGAAAATAACTGGACCCACTGCGTAAAAAAATTTAAGGGTAAGATCAATGAACTCATTGTCCAAATGATCTATGTAATATTCCTTGCATAATAATAAATATGAAATGTACATCCTTCCTCTATCACTTTCCTGTGAACTAGACTTTTGCTCCTTTAGATCTTATAACCAAATCACAAAACTCTCATCCAATAATCCCTTGGATTGCTTACTCACACTCAATAAATACTCTGCTCCTTTCATCACTTCACACCTTATCACCATATGCATTCTCTTTTTACAAACAAGGAAAACATCTTTCCTTTATATCATATCTTCAAAATAATTTCTTGAGTCAGCCTTGAGGCTTTCCTAATTAATTATAATAAGATAATTAATTAATTACAATTAAAATAGCACTATTGGCTCACAATCTATACAACAATTCACACGTGTGATACCAAGGCTTGCACACTTTCTAACATCACCAATGTACCATCAACTATCACTAGCTGACTATGCATCTCTTTACTAAATCTCAGTTTTAAGAGAGCGAAATAACATCAGGAACTACTTTCCAAATTCTCTGTATCTAAACCACTCTCTCTAAATCAAGTACAATTTTTGTATATCTTTGACTTAGGCATTGTTCACTAAAACACATCATCTAGACATTGTGTTGCACTTGTCCATGATTGCACATCATTAGACAATCAAACCATTGTCTGTACAACTAAGATCTATGTCCGCTACTCAGCCAATCTTTATAGAAACCATACTATATTGACATCAATAAAAAATATAGCCATGAATGCAACATGTCAATACTTTCCAATGCTTAGGATACTCCACTAGTGTAGTATCATTAGCATTCATGCAAACAATATCCCTCTTTGGCATTGATGAAAATATAGATAAAAAAATCTAAGTTTGAAGACTACCAAAACAATACTATATTACTATTGCTGTCATCTTCTCAAATCCTCTTCATTATCCAAGTGTAAAATCCTTTGGATTCTAGGATTAGCATCAAATTTTCACATGCTAAACAATTCACAACATGTCATGTGCATATCTTTTGCTTCCTTTCATGAATCTTTCTAAATTTCTCTAAATAGATGCCTCTCCCCCATTAATACTTAGGAGTTCTTCTCCATTACTTAGGAGATGATTTTTATGCATATTCTCCCCCATTGACATCAATGTCAAAGGCCTCAATATTAAAAAATACCAATTGTTAATATACTACTCCAATTCTTCAACCAGCTCGAGTGTCCAAAGATACTATTCAAAACCAAATACCAAGAGTCCTCAATAACTTAGCTCATGATATATACTCCCCCATTTAGGAAGCATCTCCATTCAGTCTAGTATAGCAATAGTTCTCTATACCACTGGACTAATGCACTTACTACATCATCTATTTAGAAGTAGGTAGGGCTATAACCTAAGCATACCTCTCAAGTACTTAGATGTAGTTTTAGGAAAAGGATTCATAAAGATATTTGCAATATGATCTTTATTACTCACATACTCCAATTTGATCTCCTTTTCTATTGCTTTCTCTTTCAACACATGATAGTTAATAGATATATGCTTAGTCTTAGAATTCAATACAAGATTCTTAGACATGCTCACTATAATTAAGTTATCACAATAAATGATAATAGGTTCTACAAACTCAATTTTGATATCCTTCAACATTTGATTCATCCACATAACTTGTTCATAGTTATTTACTACTGCAACATACTCTGCCTTAGCTACACTTTGTAAAATACAATCTTTCTTATTTCTCAGCCAAGAAACCAATCTTCCTCCAAGAAATAATGCTCCACCATTGGTGCTCTTTTTGTAATCCATGTTGCCTATCCAATTCACATCAATATATGCACATAGAGTGAAATCACTTGATCTATCATACTAGATTCCATAGTTAGATGGTTCCTTTCAAATATCTAAATATTCTCTTTATTGCTACAAAATCATACTCCTTAGGATCATCTTGATATCTAGCTACAATCCCAACTGTATTTTCTATATCTGGTCTTTTGCGATTTAGATATTGTAAACCTCTAATCATAGATCTATAGTTCTTCTGCTATACTATAGGTGTCTCATCTTTGTTGGATAACTTGTGACTAATTATCATATTTGTACCAACAGTTTTACAAATTTCTAATCCAAATATTTTCAACAAGTCTTTTAGGTACTTAGCTTGTGAAATAAAAATTTCATCACTACTCTACACAATCTTCAATCCTAGAAAAAACTTGATTTCTCTTATTGTGCTCATTTCAAACTCATTCTTTATTTCTTCAGAAAACTTATCCCTTGCTTCATAATTACCTCCAAATATGATATCATCAATAAATACTACTATTATCAACAAACCATTCTCAATTTTTTTCAAATACAAGTTACTTCTACTATAACTTTAGAAAATCCAAACATTCCCAAATATAGTCCAACCTTGCATACTAGGTTCTAAGTGCTTGCTTAGACAATATAGAGATTTCTTTGGTTTGCATACCATGTATTTTTCTTTTGTTAAAGGAAAACCTTCAGGCTACTCAATATATACCTCTTTTTTAAGTTCCCCATTCAGGAAGGTTGATTTAACATCCATATGATAATCCTTGAACTTCTTGTCCACTGCATAAGCCAAGAACATCCTTACTGCTTCCATTTTGTCTACAGGTGCATATGTCTCCTCATAGTCTATGCCTTCTTGATGTGAGTATCCCTTACATACAACTCTAGCCTTGTTCCTCATGAGTTCACCTTTCTCATTCATCTTGTTTCCAAATACCCATTTGGTTCCTATCACGTTCTTATCTTTAGGTCTAGAAGCTAAATCCCATGTATCATTCTTCCCAATTTGATCTAATTCTTCCTTTATTTCTTGAATCCAATGACATATTTACATGGTTCATCTATGCTCTTAGGTTCAACATGATAAATCAAACATATTTCCTCATTAACTTATTTCTTGTCATTACACCTTTGTCTTTGCTTCTAATTATTTTCTCCAGAGGGTGATTCTTTGTCAAATTCCTATTAGGGGTAGGAGTTTACATTTCAACTCTTATCTCATCTCTAGGTTAAGATCTCTGTTGTCCTCTTTGCTTAATATTTAAAACATCATTCTAAAAATCATTTTTAGTCTCAAAGAAAACTTCTATATTTTGTCTAATAATTCCAAATTTTTCTTCTTCATCATCTAAATTATAATCTACCATCTTTTCCTTGGTTCCAATCTTTTCATCAATCCATACATTTGTGCATTCAACTATTGTCTTAGTTCTATAGTTAAAACATCTATATGCTTTGTTTTTAAATGAATAGCTAAGAAACATACCTTTATTACTTCTTGGATAAAACTTACCAATGTCATCATCTCTCTTAATGTAACATTTGTTCCCAAATATTCTAAAATATTTAATTGATAGTGAATGGCCAAACCATAATTTGTAAGGTGTCTTTCTTATACCTTTTTTGATCTGTACTTTGTTCAGAGTGTACACTGCTTCTATCCAAAATGTCTTCGAAACATCATTCTTAAACAACATCACTCTTGCTGCCTCTGCTACAAATTTATTTCTTCTTTTAGCAATCCCATTCTACTCAAGTGTTCTAGGTGAGGATAGCTATCTTTTGATTCCCTTCTCTTCACAAAATATGTTAAACTCTCCAGAGGTGAACTCTCTTACTCTATCTAATCTGAAACACTTTATCTTAACACCAAATTCATTCTCAACTCTATTCTTGAATATCTTAAACTTCTCAAAAGCTTTAGAGTTCACTTTGAGAAATGCTACCTACATCATTCTAGTGAAATCATCAACAAAAATCACAAAGTACCTCTCACCATAGAATCCAATTGTTCTTGAAGGTCCACTCAGATCTATGTCAATGATCTACAACTTCTCTATGGTAGTGAACTTCTTGCTAGGAAATGACACTTTCTTTTGTTTAGCCAAAATACATTCTTTTCAAACAACATTAGTAGGCTTTGTTATATTAGGCAAGTCTTTGACTGCAAATGTGATACTAATTTTTGCAATATTATCAAAGTTTATGTGAAAAAATCTTCTATGCCACAACCATGTATTGTCGACTTTAGCTACCAAACATGTCATTTCAGTAGGATTCAGCTTAAATACACTACCTTTGGATCTTTTACTTGTTCCAATCAGCTTACCATCTCTATCTTTGATAATGCAGGTCTTCTCAGTAAATTGCAATTGATAACCCTTGTCCACCAACTAACTAACACTCAACAAATTATGCTTCAATCCATCAAAAAAGTCAACATCATGAGTGTTAATTTTACGATCAATTGTATTGGATCTAATTCCTATTATATGATAGGTTACATTGTTACAAACTCTAACAATACCTCCATCATGATTCTTGAACTTGAAAAACTTGTTCATATCACCAATCATGTGATATGAACAACTATTGTCAATTATCCAATCATATTTCTTTTGCACATGACAAACTAGAGCTATTTCTTCTCTAATTTCTCTATCAAGATCATCTTCCTTGATAGTCACAAATCTCAATTCATCATCACTCTCACTTTGACCTCTCTCATTAGATTTTTCATCTTCATTAGCATAAAAACAATTTCTATCTCTTCTAGGCTTGAAATTTCCCTTATACTTTTTCTCTTTTAGGATATTTAGGGGGATAATACCAAATTCATCACAATTCCAACACTTAAAGATATTCTTACCATCTTTTTCTCTTCTCACAAGAAGGGCTATGTTGAAAACATATTGATGCAAGTATTATAAATATGTTATAATCATTGTTTTGTCACTGATGTCAAACCTACTACTTGCTGGTAAGACAATTGCTTATATGATTTATCATTTATTTGATTAATGAAGAGGATTTGATCAAAATGAGGTAACAATAGCAGCTACAGGAAAAGTTAAGTTATGATATGAAAATGAGTACAAGGATCAATTAAGAAAGTGATATTTGTTGGTCTTAGATGGTTTTGACATTTGAGTGTCAACACACTTAACCACTTCTTACATTGATGTCGAGTACACTATGTATGCTGAGCCACAATGTGTACCAAGTTAGATTTCTAATAGGTGTCCAGTGATCTTTAGGTGCTGAGCATTATATAAGTGCCGAGTGATATATAGGTGCCAAGTCACAGTTGATGCCAAGCAAGTCAGAATGCTTCATGTGCTAAGCAAGTTAGAACTATACATGTGTCGAGTATTAGATAAGTGCCAAGTGATATAAGTGCCGAGTCACAGTTGATGCCGAGCAAGTTAGAATGCTTTATGTGTCAAGTAAGCCAAAACTATACATGTGTCAAGCATTATATAAATGTTGAGTGATATATAGGTGTTGAGTCACAATTGATGTTGAGCAAGTTAGAATGCTTCATGTACCGAGTAAGCAAGAACTATACATGTGCCAAGTAAGACAAAATGTAATAGTTGCTGAGAAAACTAGGATAGTATATGTGCTGAGCACCAGTAGTCCAATATGTGTCAAGTAACATATAATCAACATATGAGTTTGTACCCTCACAAACTCAGATGTAAACCATTTTTGGAGTCAAAATAGAAGGATTGTAAAGGTGAACAAGGATAAGATTGAATCTTTTATATTTCCTATGCAATCAGTATGTAGCTAATCAAAAAAATGGAGAAGACATGCAACCAATGGAAAAATACAAGGAATGAGTGAAAACTTAAGATTCAATAAGGATCATAGATCCATACCTAACCCTAAGTCTTCACAATATTTATAAGGTAGACAAAACCCCCATTGTAAGTGTGGAAGAGAACAATGTCTGGGTAAAATATAGAAAAATTTAAATGTGAAGTGAGAAAGATTTAGAGGAACACAACATCAATTATACATCCAATTGATCATAACAAAGCAAGGGATATGAATAGATATCAGATCAAGCAAGGATCACATCAAAGAGAGCAGATCAAGTACCTAAATTCAATAATTAAAGATTGCATACTATCAAGTTTATTGTTCTAATACTTTCTTGCCATTGTATTAGATGTTGGAAATCCTATATTGATAGGTTAGATTAACAACTAAGTGGGAGAAACTTTGGAGAAGGTGATTGAAAATCCTATTGTATTAGGTGGGTTTAATAGCCTATTGTAAATCCTTTAATAGGGTGACACTTCATGTAAAGTGTTTGTAAATCCTCTAACCAGGTCACTATTGATACAGTGTAAAGCCTTTAACAGGGTAGACCATCAAAAGTGGTCAAACAATTATTACTACAGCCATTTTTGTGGGTATCATCCCCACCCTAGTTTTACCTTCTTATTCTTGGAGGGTTTCTAGGTTATTGAATTTGGGGTTATGTGTGTTTACTTGCATGTGTTTACTTTATGGTTATTTGATGTATTTACATGCATGCAATTTACTTTCAATTATTTGATTTAAAGGATTAGAAAAGGTTAAAAATGTGGTACTTTTGATTCAACCCCCTCTCAAAAGTACTCTTGCCATTTTGAACATTCTAACAATTGGTATCAGAGCTATGGTTCTCACAAGGAGAAGCCTAATAGCTTAGAGAAAAGGTTTGAAGATGGAAGTCTTCAAACTTGGGAAGATCATTAACAATCAAGTGATTGATGTGCATCTTACTCTACATAAACTGGAGGAAGCTAGAGAAGAATTGAGAAATTCCTTGAAAAGAAGGAAGGATATAGCCATAGCTGAAAATGACATACACTACAAGGAGATTGATACCACAGGAGTATTTTCAAATGGATATTCTAAGGAATTTGATGCAGTAATAGCATAATTGATGGAGAAAAACAAAACACAAGCTGAAGAAATTAGAATACTCAAGCTTGAACAAGAGTCACAAGCCATAATGCTTTGTGAAGTGACTAAACAAAAGAAGATAGCCATTAAAGACAAGGCCATGATAGAAGATGACAAGAGAAATCTTACCAATAGACTAGAGGAGAAGATAATTAAGTTTGAAAGGATCTCAAACATGCAGCTGGACACCTTAAGTCAGATGATGAATGCTCATCATGAGCTAAACATGAAGGATATTGAGATTTCCACATTGAAGATACAAAATGATTAATTTCAGAATGAATTGAAAAGAAAGGAGATAGCTAAAAGCTTCAACAAACCCAATGAGGCTATCAAGTACTTTGAACAACTATTGAAATCACCAAGGGCTAGTAATGATACTTCAGGACTTGGTTACTCTAGCATTGAACAAGGAGAAACATCCAAGACTATAGAAGAAAGGAGTAACAAAGGTAGGAAAACTAAACCTTCTTGTCATTCATGTGGTAAAAAGGGGCATACCTCTAATGTTTCTAGGAGAAAGAATGGTCATTAGCATGATAAACCTAAGAAAGCAAGCTTTTGTCACAAGTGTAAAAAGAAAGGACATCAAACACATGAATGCAGAACCAAGACCATGAGGATACCAAGATTTGAAGGTCACTGCTACAACTGAAAAAATATCAACATAGAGCATTTGAATGTAGATCAAAGCCTATGTGGACATCAAATCAGCCTGCAAGAGGAAGCAACCATGGTCATCACTACAATTGGGATTACAACACCAGGTATAGCTATCACTATTGTTAAAAGTATGGACACATTCCCAAAAATTGTATAAGGACACATTTTAAAGGGAATTATAGTAGATGGTTAAGTCAAACTACATGTTTTAGTTGCTTGAAAACTAGTCATATTAGCAGGAATTGCCCAACAAAGTCAAAAGCACCCAAGAAAAAATTCAACAAAGGAAAAGAGAAGGTTATTGTCAAACAAATAAGAGGGAAAGTGAACAAGACTTGGAAAAAGAAAGATGAGTGCAACACATCAAATGGAGAGATCACTTTACCCAAGAGGTCAAGTGATCACACTTCATCCAACTAAGTGAAAGAAAGATGTATGGGATTGATATACAAAGCTATATCATACAACAATCCCAAAGAACAAAGGAATACTGCAAAGAAGAAATTAGCATGAGAAAAGATGCCAAGTCAAAATTTTGAAGAAGCTACCAAGTTACCCTTGAATGTTGAGTAAAGCTACAATGGATGCCGAGTTGATAGTTCAAGCCAAGTAAAATAGAAATCTAGTGGAAGTTGAGTAAATGAAATACAATGGGAGCCAAGTCATGGTGAATCCTTCAAGTGTCGAGTTTACAGCTGTATACACAAAGTATTTAATGCTAGGTTTTGATAGGTATAAGGCCAAATTTTGATCATTTTCACACCATTCAAATGTAGAGAAAAGACAAGAGAAGAGAAAAAATGATCATACAACAACTTTGAAACAATTTGCATCAATCTCAATAGCAATTTAGCTACATTTCAATGATTTAAGGTATTTATCAAGTGTCAAGCTACACAGAGTTAAATTTTTAAATATATTTAACCCCTAGTTTAGTAAAATGGCTTCTAGTTCAAGAAACCCCAAAGGAAAGGAGGGTCATGAGGATTAGTTAGTGAGTAATGAGGTGAAGCAACTTGAATTTAGGTCAATCCTAGAAGTTACCTATAGAAACGACCCAACCGATGCATTGTCCATCATTCCCCCTAAGGTTGTCATGGTGCAAGATGTGAGAAAATGTTATAATTACAAGAAAGGTGTAGTAGGTGATCTAGAAATATTCCAAGCTTATGAAAAACTATGTGAAAACAAAATTCTAAAGAAAAAATTCTAGATTGTTGACAGAAAGGATTTGACTAATGCCCTAGTTTACCCTACAAGATTCAAAACTGAATGGATACAAATTTTTTTGAGTAGAATTCACAATGGATTTTTATGGCTAGAAATAGGATTAGTAAAGATCACAAAAACGATAGTGCATAGGGTTATAGGTTTTCCAACCCTAGATTGGCCTAAGACCCTGTGCAGTGATTCCAAGGAAATTATTGAAAGGAATATTGGAGCTAAATGGAATAAGAGGGGTATGACTATTGATACTATTACCAATCCTCTTCTAGATTTTGTTGTGAGAATGATATCTCATAAATTCTATCAATCTAGTAGATTGAACAGTGTGCCATTCATAGCTATTGATGTAGCATACAAACTGGTAAAAAAAGACCACACATATGATCTATCAGAACTTATGTTTCAGCAAATTAGTGAAAACCTAGGAGCAATAAGGAGATCAAAATGTGCTCAATGTAAATTTGGTTTAGTTCTTATGTGTATATATTTTTATGTTATGGAAGAGTTTCCTTCTATAGGAAAGGTGAATTGGAACTCTAAAAAAACTACAATTACACAAATCAATGAGTTCATTGATCAAATGGGTGACAATTTTGAGGTACAAATGACAAGTTACTTTGAAGATTTTAAGAAGTGCATGAAGCAGAGAATGAGAATACCAGTTTCATTGGTAGAACAACATGTCAATAACATATGCTTCTTGGTTGACATTGACAACACCTAAATCTAGGCAACAATACCAAGAGTAAGATGGCTAAGGCCATTTGGATATAAGCTTGATATAGATGAAGCCTCAGCAACAATCACAACATTTCTTGTAGAAGAGATAGACAAGAAGGTTCCTCACTTTGGAACATATGATGTTGTCAAATCAAAGGTTGAAACTAAGTTAAAGACAACCATTTTTATCAAGAAGAAAGATAAACTAGTAAAGAAGATAAAGAAGAAATTTGGAGCAAGCATTGAAGGAGAAGTAGGTGAAGAAGAAGAAGAAGAAGAAGTAGTAGAAGGAGAAATTGAAGAAGAAGAAGAGCAAGGGAAAGATCTAATAGAGTTGACCTAGGGTTTAGGAGAAGACAAGGAGGAAGGTGCCAAGGAAGAAGAAGCTGAGGAAGCACCTACACCTATTGAGAAAAAGAAGAGAAAGGAAAAAACATAGCCTCCAACTCAAAAGGCCAAAGAGGCAATTAAAAAGAAGAAGAAAGCTCATGAATAGCCTACTAAAGAGCCAAATAAAAGAAGAAATTATGTGGCACAACCAGATATTGATGATGAAGAAAGAACAAAATCAGAGGACCACAACCAATTTAGAGTGGTAAGTCATCCTCCAAAGTTTGCAATTGATAAACTTTGTGAAAAAGTTAAGAATGTAGATTTAAATGATTTAAAGAGTCTTGATTTTAATAAGCTCAGTAGGGAAGTTAAAAATGAAGTAGAGGAATTTGTGTATGCCATGATGGAAAAATTTAAAAACACACCTCTAGAACTTGACAATACCATGCCCAAGGAACTGTACGAGATAGTTGAGAATAAATGACATTATTTTCTAAAAATGGAAAGGGAGATCAAAGAATCTACCCTAGCTCAAGTAAATCCTAACATGAAAAAGAGTTAAATAAGAAAGTAAAATAGGAAAAATGGTGGCAAATTTGCACCTAAGTATAGAGCCTTCAACATCCTTCAAAAAAAGATTGAGGATGTGGTAAACAAATCCACACAATTGTGGAAAATAATTGATAAGATAACTGATAAAAAAGAAGAGGAAACAAATAAGGTAGAAACCAATGCCAAGGAAAATATAGAGGAAAAGAGAACATAAGAGAAAAAAGGAGAGGAAGAGAAGCAAGAGAAAGAGAAAGAAGCCACAACAAGAACAGATGAAGAAAAGAAGAAAGAGGAGGAAGGTAAGAAAGATGAGGAGGATAAAGAAAAAGGTGAGGAGGAAGAAACAAAAAAGGAAGAAACTATGGCAATAGCTTAACAATAGCAAGAAGAGGAATAAAGTGTGCAAGACACACACATGCCACCTCCTAGCCCTCCTCATACAACCATCGCACCTATAGACACAATAATTATTAAGGATGTTCTTGACAATTTAGCTTAGAACATCAATCCCCTAACTGCAGAGGATCTCTCCAAGATCCTTCACCAATCCACTCTATAGGCATAGTTATGCACAAGCCCTATATTGGTGAGTGTAGATGAACTACAAAAGGAAGTAGGAGAACCACAAAGAGAAAAGGTGAAACCAAAGGAACCACCTTTCGCCTACATAGCTACTAGGACTAGAATTTTGATGCTTCCACCACCTCCAGTAGTAGGTGAAAACACACATAAGCCAAGCATAGAAGAAGGGAAATCATATGAGAAGGAGGATACATCAAAAGAAAAGGAGCAAGGCACCATACAAACATTGGTAGAACTACCAAAGACTTACACTCCTACAAAGACCCTTCACAAGCTGAACACTGAAGTCACACCTTTTCAAATCTCAACTCCAGGCTTGAGTTCAACTAGAGTGGAAAGGTTACTTCACTATGGAGACCTTGAATTAGATGAAGATATTGTAATACCTTCCTATGAATCCAAGACCATCACAATGACACAAATCAATGAAATACAAAATGCATTAGATAGAAGGATGAGGCAAGAAATAATCAAGAAAGAGTTCAAACACAAGCAAGCACTACATGAGATTAAGGACATCTTTATGGATGCCTTTAGCTTGTAGTCAGCAGATGAAGCAAAACCCATAAAGAGCAACTATCAGATATAGTTGACCAGGTGACCAATGAAGACCAAGATACTAATGTTAAACTCATGGAATGGTCAGAAAGAAAATTTTAGGGGAAGGTAAATGAAAAGATACCAAGTGGTATAACACTTGAACAGGTTGAGTTGGCCAAGAAAATAGACAAGGTCAAAGTTGTACTTGAGAACATTTTCTCATTATAGAGAAAGCTGTGTGATTTTTCCAACTTCACACATTAAAAAAGTCAAAGAATAATGAGCTTGGAAAGAAATTTAAAACTTTCTAGCATGCAACTGCCAAAGAATCCAGCTCAAAGTGAGAAACATTTTGCACAATCGCTTCACACTCAAAGGAAGTTAGCTGTACTCACAACAAAGGAAGCCAATATAAAGGCTAAATTGATGCAAATTCAATCCTTTATCACCCCACATTTGGAAGTCCTCCATAAGGAGCAAGTATATGTAGAAATAGTTCTAAAGAAAGATCCTAATCTTTCTACACTTGATGGACTTGTATACCTTTTTGCAAAGATTGCCATCCAGGACAAGTCACTTGACATTGCTTTGGAGAATTGGGATGCAGCTCTAAAAATAATAATGGAGGTGAATAGTAAATTTTTGGCTAAGTATGGTATTACTCCTTAGAACCCTTTGACATTAGTGTCAAAAAAGGGGGAGATATATGTTTTAGGGAGATATAAGGGAGGTATAAATTTTGATTACATTCTTTCATTCATTTTAAGAATTAAAAAGAGGGAAAGTTTGTAGATAGCCAAAAGGGGGAGATAAGTAATAAGACAAAAAGGGGGAGATACAATTTTTTTGGCAATAATATGGAAGATAGCTCTATTCCATATAAGTTCTGATACAAAACGTAGGAATTCCATAGCTCTGATAGATCATATACAAAACATAGGTACAAAATATAGGAACAGGGCAAAAGAAAAAAGAGTATCAGGTACATTGAACAATTCAACATAAAATTTTGATTGCAAGCATGTCAAGGCACAATCAGCTCATGAGGGGGAGTTATAAGGTATTTTGAACAAATTTTGAAATTTTGTGGATAAGGTACTCATAAGGCTAGATTAATAATGCATAGTTAAGTGTTTTTGATACTCATGTCAAAGGGGGAGATTGTTGGTCTTAGATGGTTTTGATATTTGAGTGTCAACACACTTCCACTTCTTACATTAATGTTGAGTACACTATGTATGCTGGGCCATAGTGTGTGCCGAGTTAGATTTCCAACAAGTGCCAAGCATTATATAAGTGTTGAGTGATATATAGGTGCCAAGTCACAGTTGATGTTCAGCAAGTTAGAATGCTTCATATGCTGAGTAAGCCAAAACTATACATGTACTGAGCATTATATAAGTGCTGAGTGATATACAGGTACCGAGTCACAGTTGATGCCGAGAAAGTCAGAATGCTTCATGTGCCGAGTAAGCTAGAACTATACATGTGCCAAGTATTATATAAGTGTCGAGTGATATATAGGTGTCAAGTCACAGTTGATGCCGAGCAAGTCAAAATACCTCATGTGCTGACTAAGCTAGAACTATACATGTGCCAAGCAAGACAAAATGTAACAAGTGGTAAGAAAACTAGAATAGTATATGTGTCGAGTACCAGTAGTCCAGTATGTGCTAAGTAACACAAGATCTGCATATGTGTTTGTGCCCTTACAAACTCAGATGTAAACCATTTTTGGAGTCAACATAGAAGGATTTTGAAATTGAAAAAGGATAAGATCGAATCTTTTATATTTCCTATGCAATCAACATGCAGCCAATCAAAAAAATGGAGAAGGCATGCAACCAATGGAAAAATACAAGGAATGAGCAAGAACTTAAGATTCAATATAGATTGTAGATACATATCTAACCCTAAGTCTTCACAATATTTATAAGGCAGACAAAAACCCCATTGTAAGTGTGGAAGAGAACAATGTATAGGTAAAATATAGAAAAATTTCAATGTGAAGTGAGAAATACTTAGAGGAATAGAGCAATAATTATACATCTAATTGATTAGAAAAAAGGAAGGGATACGAACATATATCAAATCAAGCAAGGGTCACATTAGAGAGAGCAAATTAAATACCTAAATTCAGCATTTAAAGATTGCATACTATCAAGTTTATTGTTCTAATACTTTCTTGCCATTGTATTAAATGTTGGAAATCCTATATTGATAGGTTAGCTTAACAGCTAGGTGGGAGAACCTTTATAGAAGGCAATTGAAAATCCTATTGTATTAGATGGGTTTAATAGCCTATTGTAAATTCTTTAATAGGGTGACACTTCATGTAAAGTGTTTTTAAATCCTCTAACCAGATCACTATTGATATAGTGTAAAGCCTTTAATAGGGTAGGCCTTTCACAGGGCAGACCATTATAAGTGGTCAAATAATTATTATTGCAGTGATTTTTTTGGGTATCATCCCCACCCCAATTTTATCTTCTTATTCCTAGAGGGTTTCTAGGTTACCGAATTTGGTATTATGTGTGTTTACTTGCATGTGTTTACTTTATGGTTTTTTGATGTATTTACATGCATGTAATTTACTTTTAGTTATTTGATTTAAAGGATTAGAAAAGGTTAAAAGTGTGGTACTTCTAATTCATCCTCCCCTCTTAGAAGTACTCTTCCCATTTTGAATATTCCAACAATATTATAGTGCATCGATAATCTACTTAAGGTTACAAAGGTTGGTTACATTGATTAAGTTCATAAGAACAAGCTAAATGAAGTTTTTTTCCAAGCTTATCATTCAACATAGTAAGTGCCGATAAAAGTTAGTGCAAACCAAGAAGAAAATTAGTTGGAGCTGAGAAAAGTTAATTTCAGTGTAAGTTAAGTGATACAGTGTAAGATGAGAAAAGTTTACCTGATGTCAAGTATTGATAAACTTTAGTTCATGCCAAGTGATTTGATAAAGGATGTTGAGCAACATAGTATGTATCGAGCATCATAAGCTAGTTAATGTTGAGTGTCAACATTATGAGAAAGATTGAGAATTTGATGAATCTGAGCTAACAAGTTTAATATCTTGGATTGTGTGGACTATGTGGAAGATAAGATTGATGACCTAGTGGGACATAATTCATGATGAACTATTTTTAGGTAAATTCAAAGAGGATTGAAGGAGAAGTTTCTAGAAGGGAATGAAATGAAATAATGGGTAGATTCATTGAATCCTACCTAATCTGACCTAACCCTTAAATGGACAATGGAGGATGAATGATAAAAGATCTTAATTCTCTATTTATAGAGATGGTTAGTCAGAAGAAAAGGTTTTCATGTGGGAGAACCTAAGGAAGATAAGGAGTCTAGGGTATTTCTTCATTCAGTGACCTAAGAGAAGAGGCTACATTGGTAAGTAAAGAAAGAAAGCTTAAGGGTATAGATGCTTGAAAGGTGAACAAGCTATTAGATCCAAAGTGTGTGAAAGCCAAAAAAAATAGAGGATTGAAATAGAGATATGTAATATGCAAGTGTGTTTTAAGTTGTTATCAGATCAAGCATTACTGTTACTTTCTAATCATTGTTTTAGTCTAGGGTAAATCCCTTGGATTAGGTTGACCTAATAGTCATTTGTAAATTTTTTAACTAGGTGACATTCAAAGTGAATGATCTAAAGTTCTCTAATAAGGCTCAATCCTAATAGGGTGATTGAAATCCTTTAACTAGGTCACATTTCACAATGTGCATTGTAACCTTTAATAGGTTTGGCCTTTCATAGGGCATCACTTCAGAAGAGTGGGAATGAGTAGCATGTTACTGATGGTTTTTCCCAAATTGGGTTTACACATTAAATCATTCTATCAAATGTGTTATTGAATTGATTATGTTTCACATTTACATTTTTGCAAAGTTTATTTGATAGTAACCTACAAGTTTAAATGATTGCATAATCTAATTGATGCATGCATGATGAAATTTTTTTATGGATATGGGTTCACTAAGCTGTGAAAAGTTTTAATTATACATCTAGATTTTGGATAACTAATTCAACCCCCCTCCCAATTATTCTTAAGAATTCCAATAGGATATACCTTCCTCAATCTTCTTATCCTAATTAGATATACTACTAGTAGTAAGATTACTACACATTCTTGTACTGCTTGTCAAATTAGGTCAAATTTTTAGTTAATTGAAAGTTGTTTTGACTCTAGCTAGATCTCCAAACTATCTCAAATCTACTTTACAACTTCTAATCTTCCAAGCAACATTTCCTTGGTAAAATCCTTAGTGTAGGGTATCAATAGCTGAATTATCTAAGGTACTTGCTTGAATGGTAGTGTCAAACTTTTCAAGATCTTCCATACTACCTCATCTTCTTCTTTGGTTCCACCATGAGATTGAATTATTATTGTATACACTAATCTAATGTGCTAGAAATACTAATCTAATGAAAGCATTTACACATTAAACTAACATAACATATAAGAAAGACAAAGAGAAGACAAACTCAAATGAGAATGTGAGCCATGGATAGGCTCTCTCAATGAGATTTGTTTTCTTGTTTTTGAGATGTGTCTATGTGTAGATTGGGGATGTATGCTCGAATGCTCAAAGTTTCTTCAATGGTGGAGATGGATAATAGCAAATTGGTAGCTTTGTGAGCTCTCAATTTGGCATTATAAGGGTATGGGTATGGCTTTTGGCTCTCAAAAGGGCATGGTAACTTTAGCTCAAAGATTGTTGATGAAATGGCTTGGGATGGGATTCAATTTATAGGCCAAGGGGTAGAGGGATGGAGGGATTAGATGCAAGGATGGGGAGATGGTTAAGGAGGGCTAAGATGCACTCAAAGGGGAGCACATGGATTGTGCTTGTTTAGCACCAATGGGAAGGTGACACTTGTCACAAGGAGGATGAGTGTGAGAGGGTAGGGTAAAGGGTTGGTTAAAGGCATGATGAGTGGGGTTGAGTATGTAAGAGAGATGTAAGAGGAATGAGTGTGGAAGAGGGAAGAGTGTGGAAGATGGATGTAAGAGTCATGAGTGGGCTTGTAAGAGTCTTTTATGGTTTGTAAGAGCACTCATGACTTGGTTGTTGGGATTTTTGAGGGGAGACTTTGATTTGGTTTAGGAAAGTCTTAAACTTATTTAGGGAATGTGACAACATTAGGGAGTGGATTAGGCTTGGGTTTAGGATTAGATTAGGGATGTTAGAGATGTGCAAGTGGATGAAATTAATGAGGGTGGGTGAGTTAGTGGCTAAGCTTGGTTAGTATGGGTGGATGGGGTGGATTAGGCTAAATGGAGGATTAGAGATAGGTTAGGGGTTTTTAGATTTGAATATTTTATTTATCAAATAGATTTATTTAATAAATGAGGATTTTTGGAATTATATAGAAGAATAGGATTTAATTGATAAATAATAGGTTATTTGATTTATCAATTAGGACTATAGATGATTAATTAAATTAATCAACTAGGGATGGAAAAGGATTAATTAAATAAAAATTTAATTAATGATGCCTTTACAGATAACTAAATAGGATTACTAAAGTGGTGTAATCAAATTTAGGTGTCTACATTTTGCCCTTCTTTGACATAGTGTTGAGACAACACTATTTCAAAGAAGTTTGAATGAAGACGACATGAGGAAGATGTTTTAGCAATGAGGTTGCCCTAGTCTCGAATAAGAAGAGGAGATAGACTTAGATGATGCCCCCTCAAGAAGGCAGCGAGGAGAGAAATGAGGCTTGACGACTTCTTGGAAAGTACAAGAAATTGAGATGAGCTAAGACACAGGTTGGCAAAGAGAAGGGGTTGAATTAGCTCAAACTCTCACTACGGGAGAATGATAAAGGGAAATCAAAGGCAAAAAAGTAAAGCAAGCTTAAGACTTTCAAGGATTGGGGGGGGAGATGGAGTTGCAGAGCGCTATAAAAGGAATCTATGGTAGGGAGATGGATGATAGAATGATAAAGCTGATGCAATAGGATTTCAAAGAGTCAGATTGGCGGAAGATGGGTTTCGGAGATCCCTAGGACTAGGATTGTTGATCTCCAAAGATGAGGCTTGGTGGATTGATTTGATTGGTGGATCCCTAAGAATAGGATTGTGGATCCCTAAAGCTAAGTGTGAGGAGTGATCCAAAGAGATACTAATGTATATGCTGGGGTAGGTGCTAGATATGGATGGGGGATAATGGAGATGAAGGGAATCCATTGAAGCTTTTTGAGCGGGGGGATACTTCAAAGAGAAGTACCACCATGTAGTTGAGCACTAGATTTGCTATAAGACTGTTGGTTAATTGCCAAGGTTACCAATAACATCAAGGCCTTTTCACCAACCGTCCAAAGGACTGACAAACTGACTCGAAACAAACACGCAAGGATTGCCCCAGTATCACACATGAATCCCAGAGGAAGTAGCATGGAAACGACACTAGGTAACCCACAAGCAGAAAAAGAAAACAAGAAAAAGACCTGATCAAGACCTTATGCTCTAATTGCCCCATCCGTAGCATACCATGATATGGAAGATCGTGGCAACCTTGAGGAGGGAACAAGGAGATTGCTTGGAAAAGATACTTCAAGACCCAAAAGGGAAGATTCCAAATCAAAATAAAGTGAAAATCCAAAAGAGAACCGTTTGCCAACGAGATGGGTAGGATGAGGTACTAACGGACCAAGATCAGACATTAGGATCTATTGGAGAGCACCTAAGCTGGTGGATAGGGATGAGTGGTGCATCTGGTAAGCTGAACTAAGAAGGATAACACTTTGGTGACATGAGATCTAGCTAAAGGATGCATTGGAATAGCTAACCAAGGTGTGCGATGTGTGCAAGATGTTGACCAAGGATGAACTAACATGAAAGTTGGATAGATACAATGATACTAAGCTAAAGAGGATGTACAAGCTGACGGACCAAGATATGTTACAAATGTACAAGTTTGTTCATGTTTTGTTTTTTGTGAGATGGAAATGTTTCTGAAGGATGGGATGTCTATAATAGTTGATAGGTGGATAGGTAGATGGTTTGTGAAAAGCTTAAGTGAAAATGGGGTTTTGTGTGTACACGTGATAGGATACAAGCTAGGATACAAGATTATTTACAAGCTAGAATATGGTACAAGCTTTGGACAAGATTTGGATATAAAAGGTATGGTACAAGATTTACAAGGTATAATACAAGCTTTGGTACAAGTTTTTACAAGCTTAGGTACAAGATTTTACAAGCTGTACAGGAGGTATTTACAAGCTTCATCAGATTTTGGATATTTGGTTGGAACACCAAGGGAACAAGCAGGTGTTTTATGGGATGGTGAATGGATGGATGAGGGATAGGATAGTGATAGATAATGGATTAGTCTTTAGTACACAAGGTGCCTGAATTACTAGGTTTTCACCAAGGTACCTATCCAAGGCACTTGAATTGCCAAGTTTTCACCATTGGACGCTTATTTCTCTTTACTATTTCTTTGTATTTTTCAAAAGCTGGGTATACCAAGGATCTTCAAGCATAGAACTTCTTGAGATGAATGATGTTAGTAGGATCATTCAAGAGTTCTCCTTTCGGTGTAAATAGCTGATAGGCTCTAGAGCCAAAGGAAGCAGTGACAACATAAGGACCAAGCCATGTAGGTTCAAACTTGCCTTTCTTTTCTCACTCTGCTTGGACTTTCATGTTTTCTTTGAGGACCATGTCACCTGGCTGAAAGTGTCGTGGAAGCACCTTCTTGTTGAAATTATTTTTGAGATGAGTTTGATAGACTATGAGATTATCATAGGCTTGTTGTCGCTTCTCATCTAAGAGATCTAGCTGGGTGAGTCGAGCTACTCTATATCCTTCATCTGATATTTGCCCTCGCAAAGATATGCGTAGTGAGGGAAGTTCAACTTCTATAGGTAATACCGCTTCGGCACCATAGACTAGGGAGTATGGAGTTGTGCCTGTGGATGTACGGAAGGAAGTTCGATAGGCCCATAGAGCTGGATTTATTTGAAGGTACCAATCACAGTCGGAATCATTGACAACTTTCTTTAGGATTTTGAGGAGGGTTGTATTAGTTGCCTTTGCCTGGCCATTACCTTGTGGGAAATATGGGCTAGAAAAGCGATGATGGATGCGGAGGGAAATGCATAATTCTTCCATGTTGAGATTTTCAAAGTTACCTTCGTGGTCAGTGAAGATGGTGGATGGGATGCCGAAGCGACAAACAATGTGGTACAAGATGAACTTGGAGACCTGAACTCCTATAGCTGAGACTAGGGGGACTGCTTCCACCCATTTAGTGAAATAGTCTGTAGCTGTTATTATCCATTTATGTCCATCAGATGAGAGAGGTGTGATAGTTCCAACTAGATCAAGGCCCCAACAAGCGAAAGGCCAAGGTGGTGCAATAAGCTGTAGATCTTGTGCTGGAGCGTGCACAAGATTTTCATGCTACTGACATGGGAGACACTTTCTAACAAAGTTACAGGAGTCTTCTTCAATGGTAGGCCAATAGTAGGCTGCTCTAAGGATTTGTCATGCTAGGACAATACCACTCGTGTGGGCATCGCAAAGTCCAAAATGTACTTCTTTTAATGCCACCGTGGCCTCATTTTCATCTAAACATCGAGAGAGAGTATCGTGATAACCCCGACGATATAGGGTATTGGCGATGATAACATAGCGGGATGATTTTTGGATGAGGTTTTGGCGTTGGGTACGTGTGAGGTGAGGGGATATGATACCATCGTTAAGGTAAGCATGAATTTCATGGTACCAAGGGGATTGGGGACCAACCAAGATAAAAACACGACTTGAATCCTCATTCGCATAGGCGGGTGTGAGGAGCTGCTCCACTAAAAACTCATACTGTGTAGCTGCTTGGGGAATTTCCAAGAGCGAGCCGATAGTGGCCATGGCATCTGCTGCCTTGTTCTGCATTTGAGGCACTTGTGTAAACTGAAGCTTTGTAAAATGTTGGGTCAGTTCATCAACTAGCTCTTTGTAGGGTAATAGCTTTTCATCTTTGGTTTGATATTCATTTAAGACTTATTTGATGATGAGCTGGGAATTGCCAAAAATTTCTAACTCAGTGATATTCCATTCTGCAGCTATCTTTAACCCTACTACAAGAGCTTCATATTCTGCTATATTGTTGGTGCTGGGGAATTGTAGCTTGAAGGCTTTTGGAATATAATCTCCTTGAGGTGTAACTAATAATATTCCTGCCCCTGATCCATGAGATGTGTATGAGCCATCAAAATAAAGCTTCCATGGGGGTTGTTCTTCAATTAGGCAGATATGCTCATCTGGAAATTCTGTGAGCAAAGGATATGCATCTACTAGAGGTACATCAGCTAGGTGATCTGTTATAGCTTGCCCTTTGATTGCCTTTCTATCCACATACTGGATGTCAAATTCGCTAAGGAGCATAACCCATTTGGCCAAAGGGCCTGTAAGTGCTGTTCTGGAGAGCATATACTTGAGAGGGTCAATCTTGGAGACTAGTTGGATGGTATGACTTAGCATGTAGTGGCGAAGCTTTTGAGTTGAGAAAACAACTGCCAAACAAGCTTTTTCCATAGGAGTGTAATTGAGTTCATAACCAACTAGGGTTCTACTGATATAGTAGATGGCTCTCTCTCTGCTATAATCATCATGTTGTGGTAGAAGTGCCCCTAGAGTAGTAGGTGTTGCTGATATATACAAGATCAAGGGACGACCAGGAACTGGTGGAACCAAGATAGGGGGATTGGTGAGATACTTCTTGAGCTGATCAAAGCTGCACTGACATAAAGGATCCCACTTGAAGTTCTCATCCTTCTTTAGTAAATGTGAAAATGGTGTACACTTATCTGCAAGCTAGGAGATGAAGCGCCGAATGAATTGAAGCTTTCCCTGAAGAGAGCGAAGCTGTCGCAGTGTCTGGGGAGGAGGCATGTCTAAGATAGCCTTGACCTTTTTGGGGTCGATCTTTGTACCTCGCTTAGAAACTATGAAGCCTAGAAGCTTGCCAGATGTGACCCCAAAGACACATTTCTTGGGATTTAACATGAGATTATATTGGGCTAACCTATCAAAGACTTTCTCTAGGTCAATGAGATGATCCACGAAGGTGTGAGATTTGACTAGGATATCATCCACATAATCCTCCAAAATGCTATGGATAAGATCATGGAAAATGGCTGTCATAGCTCTTTGATAGGTAGCCCCAGCATTCTTTAGGCCAAAAGGCATCATGGTGTAGCAAAAGGTTCCCCAAGGGTTAGTGAATGTTGTCTTATGTTGATCCTCTTCTACAATCTTGATCTGATTATACTCGGAAAATCCATCCATAAGGGACAGAATTTCATGTCCAGCTGTAAGATCTACAATCATATCTATGTTGGGCAAGGGAAAATCATCCTTTGGACAAGCTTTGTTAAGATCTCTAAAATCATTGCAGATTCTGATGTCATCGGAAGGCTTAGTGACAGGGACCATGTTGGAGATCCACTCTGAGTAGTCGATAGGTCAGATAACCTTAGCAGCTAACATTCTTTCTAGTTCAGCTTTGACCAGTAATGCCACCTTGGGGTGCATTTTTCTAAGCTTTTGTTTGACGGGCTTGATCTTTGGATCGACTGTAAGATGATGAACTACAAGCTTTGGATCAAGTCCTGGCATGTCCTGATATGACCATGCAAATCGGCCAATGTTCTCTCATAAAACCTCAAAGAGGAGGTCAGCTTGGTCTTGTGATAGGGATGCAGCAATGTGAACAAGTCTAGGGATCTCTGAAGAACCAATGTTGACTTCTCTAGTATCCTCTATTAGAATAAAAGACACCTCTGCTCAATTATCTTGAGGAGGCAATACTAAATCTTCATGTTCTGCTTGTGTCTCTGGATTTTCCTGCTGAGGGGTTCTCTTCACTGCCTTAGCTAGTCCCAGATTTACCTTAGTTCCAGTTTTGGGTGTATTGAAACTAGGTTGGGGATTTTCTCCAAAATACCCCTTGGGATCTAGCTTGTAGATGTAGGCAGAATCTGGCTTTGTCTTCTTATGAGGAGTTGCAGCTCCCATGAATCTTAGAAGCACTTCCTCTGATGTGAACTCATCAATATGTATGACACTTGGTTGGTCCCAATCTACGAGTTGTGGATAAGCGAGTGGTAGGTCCATGAGATGGACAGATAGATCTCAGAGAACAGAGTCTCCTAGGAAGATTTGGTCTGGGATATCGTTGTAGGCTCTCTTTTCAACTTCCTCAGGAATGTCTTCAATTTTGAGAAGGTCACGGTGGATGTTTGAAAAAGCATGACCATTCTCATTGGTGCCCCTAGTTGTGGGTATGCCAAAGCCAAGACCTGACTTTGTTTCCCAATTATGTGCTTTGATGGGACATTGCATGCCCCTTTCTTCTGGTCCTAGTCCACCTCCTTGATAGTTCCATTTTTCAGTGACGAGCTTATGTTCTTGGGGATACTTCTGGCTGAAGTGATCAAGGCGTGTTTGATTTCTTGGAGGTGCATCCTTATGTAACCAATTATTGATATCTGGAGTGAGCTCTTCATGAAGAGGGTTTTTTGAGGACACAAAGGTGGTTGGGCCAAACTGTTTGTATCGAGGAGGTGGAATCTCTTTAGCTTTGTGATATGTTGGCCGTCCATGGCTATGTGGATCAAGTGGGATTGCTTCGACAGCAAATGCATCTGACAGACTATATTCTCCACAACCTTTGTTGTTGATCTTTACAGTAGATAGGGTGGAGGCGAGGATGGTTTCTGCATCATTACAAGTGTGGGATGAGCTGGCGATGGCTGTGTTGATGTCTATTCTAGGGCAATGATTTGTATATGAGGCTTCAACTGCATTGCAGTAAGCAAAGGGTTCTGGATCGGCATGGATGGTTACCCCAGTGCCCTGATGCGAAAATTTGATGCACTGATGGTAGGTGGATGGAATGGCCTTCATAGCATGAATCCATGGGCAACTGAGGAGGATGTTAAATGGTAGGTTTAGATTAACAACATGGCAAACTGTCTCTTGGATGACTGGCCCAACCTTGATTGGTAGAAAATAGTGCCTTCTGTGGTTCTTTCCAAGTTGTCATAAGCTTTGATGGTGATAACTTCACTGATCATATCTGCCTCACTATACCCAGCTTGTTTTATGAATTTTAGGGTGCAAATGTTCAAGGCTGATCCATTATCTATCATTACTCTTTTCACAGCGAAATTGGATACCATGATGGCTATGCGAAGCGGAAGGGTGTGATCTAGCTCAATCGTAGGTATGTCGGTGGGTTTGAAAGATAGGGCACATGAGGATGAAAGGTGTCCAACAAGATTACGAAAATTAGTAGCATTGATATCAGAAGGGACATAGGATTCTATGAGAGCACTGTCAAGGATGTCTTTGTACATAGGACTAGTGCAGAGAAGGTCTAAAATGGAGATTTGGGCTGGCATGTTCCCAAGGTGTTCCAAGATATTGTACCAGCTTTTTGATGGAACTGATGGTGCTGATGAAACTAGTGGGCCTGCGATGTTAAATTGCGCTCTTCAAGTGGTGACTGCACACTCATTTTCTGGTCCTTGGATATTGATAACATTGACAGAAGGCTCTTTCTCAGATATACAACCTATAAGGCTACCATAGTCTATATAGGATGAAGTGTGGTCATTGTTCTTCCCATGCTGTTGGTTTGGCTGGCAGTTGTTGGTGTTGTTTTGGATAGGTGCTTTTCCAGGATTTTGGTTGTTGTGTGGAGGAAAAGCATTTTGATAAATCTGTAAGCCTGCATTGGGAGAGGTTTTGGCACCAACAGTGATTTCTTTCAAATCAATGAGGTCCTACACATAATCTTTCAGTTTCATGCATCTGAGGGTGGTGTGACCGTTTACCCTATGGAACTTGCAATACTCATTGTCCTTGTACCATGCAGCTTTCGATTGGCTTGGATCAATTTGCTGGGTAGGAGGAAATTTGATGAGGTTTTCCTTAGCCAATTTCTCAAAAATGACATCCAATGGCTCACCAAGGGGTGTATAGTTTCTAGGTGCAAGTTGGAATCTGGGCTTTTTCCCTGCAACTACATTGATGGCATTAGCTTGGTTGTTAGACCCTTGAAAGTTGGGTCTTGTATTGTGGTTTTGATAGCTTTGGTTATTCTGTTGTTGGTAATTGATAGCTTGTTGGTTGTTTGTTTGATATGGTGGGTTAGACTGGTTTTGAGAAGGACCAACAATATTCACATGTCTGGTGTTAGTAACCCCATCTATTGCAACATGCTTGTTTTTGTTCCAATACCTAGACCTGTCATTGGAATGTGATTGATTTTGGTTGGCCTCTTTGTAAATATTGACCACACCATCTTTAATGAGTCCTTGCTCAAGGATAATTCCTTTCTCTTTGATATCCTTATAGGTCTGTAGACAGTTCATGGTCATGTGGTGAGCCAAATTAGGATGGGCATTATCAATAAACATTTTCACCACATGGCGTTCTGGCAAGGTACAGGATATGCGGGTGGTAAGGGTTCACCATCTTTGCAGGTATTCGGCAAGGATTTCTCCACCTTTTTGCTTGGTGTGGACAAGATCAACTATTGATAGCTATGTTTCAACAAGATGGGCATATTGGGCTACAAATGCCTCAGATAATTCAGAAAAGTTTTTAATTGTGCCATAGGGGATGCTATAAAACCATTCAAGAGCTGGTCCAGCCAAGCTTTTGGAAAAAAGGCGCAAGAGGAAGACATCATTGTATGCCACGTCCTGACAATGCATATAAAATTCTTTGATATGTGTGACAGGGTCTCCTTTTCCTCTAAATTTGTCAAATTTGGGTACCTCAAAGTGTTCGGGAAATGGTGTCATGGTAATGGCTCTGTCGAATGGGTAAGGACACACATTCTCAAACTTGAATGTCTTTGGATCATTCCCTTCTTGGATGGCTTTTAGAGCTGTCTTCATTTGCTCCCATTCGGAATTGATAGGTGATGGCTGGGGTGCCCCCAATGTAGGAGTGCCTTGAGGTAGGTATGTGCTGGATGGGGCCACTGAATATGGATGGCTGTGAGGGATTTTCTGATAGGGATTGTACATTGTTTGGGCAGCTGCATGGTGGATGACAGGTTGTTGAGGGGGAGGTGGCGCATATTGTTGCATGTGCTGCGAGGCTTGCTGTTGATATGGGATTCGAGGTTGGGATTGAGGAACATAAGCTAGCTATGGGATAAATGGATTGCTTTGTGGAGGTAAGGTATAAGATGGTTGTGAGGCTTGGAGAAAGGATCGGGGGGCTTGTGGGGTTTGACCAATATATGTGGGTTGTGCCTCCATTTGGGATGGTATCTGTAAATAATTGGTGGTTGGCTGGGGTGGTGGATTACCTCCTAGAAGTGGCATTGAAAAGTAGTTGGTAATTGGAGGTAATGGATTAGTTGGTGGTGGAGGTGGTGGGAATTGAAAGCTTGGGAATGGAATTGATGGGGTTTGATAGCTTTGTGGCTAGATTTGGAAGTTTGGTAGAGTGGTGGCAGGGGCTGGGGTCACTTGGGAGCTTGGCAAAAAATTGGTAGTAGCTTGTGGGATTTGATAGCTTTGTGGAGTGAGGGTAGTAGCTTGTAGATTTGTGGCTAATGGTATTGAGCTCCCAAGACCTAATGGAAATGATAGGATTGTGCTTTGGGCTGTGGTGAACAAGCTGGGGGTGATGAAAGGTAGATTACTTGGCCCCATAGGTGGCATCCCTATTGTATATTGCTGAGGTTGGCCAAAGATGCTAGCACTGATTTGAGAAATGGGTGGATTTGGAAGGCTGGGTTGGGGAGCAGCAGCAACAATAGTGAAGGGGGTGAATGGTGAGGTGTTTTGGGTAAAGGGGGTTTGGAGTGGAGAGGTATGAACCAAGGATGGAGTGATGGTGGCTGGATTGACTTGCATCATGGAGATTTCAACTTGGGTTGATGATGGTATGTTTGGGTCTGTTGGATCATATGGATTGGCTGGAGGCTCTTCTTTTGGCATATATTGAGGATAATTTGGATCATAAGAGCCTATGGGTGGTGGCAGCTGCCCAAACAATGGGTGAGATGGATCTAATAATGGAGGGGGTCTTCCAAAGTCAAAGGTTCTTACATTATCCCTTCAAAAATTAGCCATGATTGTCTCTTTGTTCTTGTCTATAATGGCGTTTACCAATACTAGATTTCCTGGTTGGTTCATGAAAGCTTCAATGTCAGTAGGTGATGGCATTGCTTTCTCTAGGCTGAAGGATGGCTGAGTGCTCAAGGGGGGTGAGACTGTTCGATCCAAATGATAGGGCTCCATTGTTTCTTTCTTCTTGGCTAAGCGAGTGACGGGTGGCATGAAAAATGCTCCTAGGGATGAGATGCAATAATGTTGATGGATGCAAAAGGGGGAAGGCTTCTCTATGCAAATGATTTCCTAGGTTGAGGCAAAGCTATATGACAAAACCTAAGGAGGATTGGGTTGGGGATTATAACTTCAAAGATATGTTGTCAAAGCACAAAAGGTCTACTTTCCTATGTGCAAGCTTGGTGGTGATTGTGTCAACTTAAGGATAGACTGATGATTCTTTAGGAAGAACACGAGATTGACCACTTGTGGATCCCAACCTTTAGCTCAAGGTGATGAGGGATAACAAGTGACAAAGCTAGATTACCCTAGACAAAGCTCTGTCAAAGGGATAACCTTGGTGAGATTGGTGGATTTGGAAGATTTTAGGAATGGCAAACTTTTAGTAAGGTGACAACAATTTTGAAAGCTTAGATGTGCAGATTTTCGATTGCTAGCTAGATGGTTTGATTCTAAATGAGATGGATGAGCTAATAATGCTTACGGGGATAACCTAAGATGGCTGGATTTTCTACAAAGATGACTCTAAAGTGAAGCTTATCCAAGAAGATGGGGAGAAACAAGGGTGTCTAATCATAGAAATCATGCCTAGTTGGTAAGGCATAAGCAGGATTAACTCCTAGACATTGGCTAAATTTGATGGTGTGCTCTAACCAAGCCTCTTAAAGTGCTTCGTCGGTAGCTTTGTCCTCTACTTTGTGGACTTTGGAAATTCATGGGCTTGGTGTTATTTCTTTTCTCTTGGCTGATTGTTCTTGGTATGCTAGAGATGGCTTGAGTTTGACCTTGTGAAACTTCTGTTTGGGTTTGGGTTGTTCCGACATAAATTCCTGAATTTGCTTGGCTTTAAGAGATCTCAGTTGTTTTTCTTTGACTCGTTCAACTTCTAAAATAGGCAATGACTATGCTAAATGTGCCCTAAGCTAGGATTGACCAAGTTTGGCAAACATTCATTCAACAAGTAAAATAAAATCAAGTAATAGATAGGAACACCCAGATAGAAGTTTGTGGTTCTCAAAATGTGATACTTGCGTCGAAGAGTGTGTATGTTCTACAAATGTTTCAATCAGTCACTCCAAACACATTAACATCCTAGATGGTTTTCTACAAGGCTGACAGTTGGTTTAGCTAGGGAGTCCTCGATATACGCAAGGTACGTGGGGCCCAAATCCATAGATGAGATCAAAAAGATGTCACACAGCCGAGAGGAGCGGTAACCCACTTCTCCTCTTTCACTTCTCAAGGGTATAAAGTTCCTTGAGGCTTAGCCCGAGTGACAAAATCTTGATCCCAAGAGAGGTGTCTTTCAATTCACCTCCCGATTCTTATACTCTGCCAGAATGCTGGAGTTGAGGTCGTCCAAGGGGTGATGAAATCTCCAAGCAGGCCTCCTAAAAAGAAACAAGGTTTTGGATCCTAATCTTATGCACCCAAGATGGCCTCGAAAGACGAAAAGGGGAGAGAAGACTTGGATGACCTTGGGCTAAAAAAAATGCTTGTTCTTTTACCAACTGACTCTTATGTGTGCTAATCTAGACTTTGCAAGCACTCATGTTTAAGAGACAATGTTCAATTCCAACTTGAAGCGCCAACAAAAGTAAATCGATCGAAGAATGCAAACAATAAGAAGAGTCAGGGTCAACAAAAGAAAACTCGTGCGCCCGGAGGCCCTCCATGTCAAGTATTAATTAATTTTCTTTAAGGCATTCAAGATTGAGTGTGAGTTTGTTTTAAGCCCAAAACAAAAGTGTGTGAGATTCGATTTCAAGCGCGTGCCCGGAGGCCCTCCACGTCAGTTGTTGTTCAATTTTAGTGCCCAAACTTTAAGTGTGATTGATTTAATCTAGAGTTTTGGTCATTTAAGAATTTCGATAAAGTTAAAGCAAACATTCAAAGACCAAGTCAGTTAGTTAGATTGTGGAACATTTAACACCTTTTTCAAGTAGACCCATCCCCATAAATGGCGCTGAGATTGCAACCAATGGTTAATATTTGATGGGTGATTAGAAAAGAGGTGAGTCCAAGGAACTACTCAAATTGATTTTTGCAAATTTGCATTTAACTTAACAAAGTTTCTTAATTGTCCAAAAATCAAACATTCCCCAAATTGCATGCAAAAGAGAAATTTGTTTGTTCTTTTTAATGCACCAAATGAAGTGTTTGATATTGCAATGGTTAATTGATCTTTGACATTCAAGATTGGATTTTTTGTTTTAAGCATGCATTCCAAGGAAAGTTGATTTTAATCCATGGCATTCAAGAGTGTGTTTTGAGCAACATTCATTCAATGAAAAATGTGTTTAACCATTCAAGTTCATTTTTTAGCAACATGCATTCAAAGACAAATGGTTAAACATTCAAGTTTATTTTTTGTAGCAACATGAAAACTTGCAAGAAACATGGTTAGTGGTTCCATATGTGCTCCAACCTGCAATGAGACAAAAAAAAGCAATTTAGTTAGTTAGCCAAAATTTTCAAAAATGAGAGCTTAACTATGAGAAATTTTTTTTTTAACTTTTTTTGATGTTTTTCTTATGCGTAAAAATGTTTAAGATGGTACAGCCAAAAACTAGGCAAAAAATCTTGAAAAATAGTACAACAGGTGAAGACGCCAATCTGCGTAGATGACAGTTTGATGAAGAAAGTAGCTGGCAACGTCTGAGACGACAGTTGGCAGATTGCGAGGGCAGAGACGATAGCTTGACAAGCGGAGACGCCAAAATTTGCAGACAACAGTCTAGGCTTTCAGAGACGGTGGTCGAGCTCGCGCAGACGATGGTTATGCAGGCACAGACGATAATTGAGCTTGCGGAGACAACGATTGAGTTTGTGGAGACAACGGTTGAGATTGCGAAGACGATAGTTGAGATTGCGAAGACGACAGTTGAGTTTGCGCAGACGACAATTGAGTTTGTGGAGACGACGGTTGAGATTGCGGAGACGACAGTTGAGTTTGCGTAGATGATGTTTTGCAGAGACGACAGGCGAAGATGCCAAACTGTGGAGACGATAGGCGGAGACGCCAATCTGTGCAGACGACACTACGCGATGTGAACTGATAGGTGTAGATTTTTTCTAGAATTCTTTTTTTTTCTTGATTATTTTTGAATTTTTGAGGGTATGTCTTCTTCTCTTTAGTGCATCCTTCAACCTACAAAACAAGCAAACAACCTTCCAACAACTCAAACAACATAAACCATTAGATTGTTAGTTTTTAAGAACAACATGTAGATTGAAATGGATAAAAAAAAATGACTCATAGCGGGGTCCCACCGGGCGTGCCAAAATGTATACACTAATCTAATGTGCTAGAAATACTAATCTAATGAAAGCATTTACACATTAAACTAACATAACATATAAGAGAGACAAAGAGAAGACAAACTCAAATGAGAATGTGAGCCATGGATAGGCTCTCTCAATGAGATTTGTTTTCTTGTTTTTGAGATGTGTCTATGTGTAGATTGAGGATGTATGCTCAAATGCTCAAAGTTGCTTTAATGGTGGAGATGGATAATAGCAAATCGGTAGCTTTGTGAGCTCTCAATTTGGCATTATAAGGGTATGGGTATGGCTTTTGGCTCTCAAAAGGGCATGGTAACTTTAGCTTAAAAATTGTTGATGAAATGGCTTGGGATGGGATTCAATTTATAGGCCAAGTGGTAGAGGGATGGAGGGCTTAGATGCAAGGATGGGGAGATGGTTAAGGAGGGCTAAGATGCACTCAAAAGGGAGCACATGGATTGTGCTTGTTTAGCACCAATGAGAAGGTGACACTTGTCACAAGGAGGATGAATGTGAGAGGGTAGGGTAAAGGGTTGGTTAAAGGCATGATGAGTGGGGTTGAGTATGTAAGAGAGATGTAAGAGGAATGAGTGTGGAAGAGGGAAGAGTGTGGAAGATGGATGTAAGAGTCATGAGTGGGCTTGTAAGAGTCTTTTATGGTTTGTAAGAGCACTCATGACTTGGTGGTTGGGATTTTTGAGGGGAGACTTTGATTTGGTTTAGGAAAGTCTTAAACTTATTTAGGGAATGTGACAACATTAGGGAGTGGATTAGGCTTGGGTTTAGAATTAGATTAGGGATGTTAGAGATGTGCAAGTGGATGGCATTAATGAGGGTGGGTGAGTTAGTGGCTAAGCTTGGTTAGTATGGGTGGATGGGGTGGATTAGACTAAATGGAGGATTAGAGATAGGTTAGGGTTTTTTAGATTTGAAGATTTTATTTATCAAATAGATTTATTTAATAAATGAGAATTTTTGGAGTTAGATAGAAGAATAGGATTTAGTTGATAAATAATAGGTTATTTGATTTATCAATTAGGACTATAGATGATTAATTAAATTAATCAACTAGGGATGGCAAAGGATTAATTAAATAAAAATTTAATTAATGATGCCTTTACAGATAACTAAATAGGATTACTAAAGCGGTGTAATCAAATTTAGGTGTCTACAATTACAACAATTTTGATATTCTACCAATATAGCTTCTTACAGATTCATCTTCCATTATTTAGCATGTTGAAATTCACATATCCAATTTTTCAATCTCATCTCTTTGCATGTGTAACACCTTCAAAAGTAGATTCTAGTGCTTTCCAAATTTCATGAGATGCTTGAAGTTACTTTACCCAATTGTATTCATTCTCTAGAAGAGTTGATAGTAGAGCCTCTCTAACTCTCATGTTACACATAAACATATCTCTTTGTGTTTCATTGCATTCTTCAAGTGGTTCTTCTTTCACAATTATCTTCTCACTCTTTGTTAAGATTCAATAACTTGGACAACATGGACAATAGATGAGTCTTCATCTTCTCCTTCCAACTATCATAATTGGCCCTCTCAAGTCTAGAATTATCCTTTCTGAAATGATTCACCATCGATCTCCCAAAGTTCTTAAGCTTATCCTTCAAGGACCTAATGCTCTAATACTAATTATTAGAATATATAGTTGTATACATGACTGTGGATGAAGAAGATAAAATGGTAATGGTGACTAGATTTGAAGAAAAGATATTAGATGTGCAAAAGCTCACAAACACACAACTAGACATGATGAATGTGTTAGAATATATAGTCCACCAACATAACTAAGACATGGGGTAAATTATTTATCGAATTAATATCATAATTATCAACCCTATTAAACTTTAACCATATGAGCAATATAATTAGAAACCACAACAAGATACTTATACACAATAACACTAGATATGTTAACTAGGGAAACCCTTGATCAGAGGGAAAACTCCAGTGGGGATGGCATCCAAAAGATGATGTACTAATATAAATATTCCTTGTTAGAGGATGAACACTATTAGGAGTCTATGAATACATTCAATACATATGAGTCCATGTTATGATACTTTGAATCCCTTTTAGGAGATTCTAACCCTATTAGGATTTGTGCCAACCCTATTAGGAGTTGTGGAAGACAATTGGACCCATTGCCCAAATAGCTTCAAGGGTAAGATCAATGAACCCACTATCCAAATGATCTATATATTATTCCTTATAGAATAATAGAAATAAAATGTACTTCCTTCCCTATCTTTGTCTTGTTAACTAGCCTTCTAGTCCTTCAGATCTTGTAACTAGATCACAAAACTTACATTCATTAATCTCTTGGATTGCTTATTGATATTCAGTAAACATGATGCTCTTTTTTGTAATTCACACCTTATAAAATGATCAACATATGCATGCTCTTCTTAAAAACAAGGAAAAAATCTTTCCTTTATTCCATATCTTCAAAACAATTCCTTGAGTTAGCCTTGAGGCTTTCCCAATTAATTATGATAAGATAATTAATTAATTACAAATACAATAGCACCGTTAGCTTACAATCTATACAAAACTTCACATGTGTGATACTAGGGCTTGCGCACTTGCAAATGTCACCAATGGACTATCCTCTATCACTAGCTGATCACGCATCTCTTTATTGTATCATAATGATCATACTAAATAAATTCTCTATTTATAGGGATGACCGGTTAGAAGCAAGGGTTTTCATGTGCAAGAACCGAAGGAAGAGGAGTCAAAGGTATTACTTCATCAAGTGACCTAAGTGAAGAATTTGCATTGGCATGTTAAGAAAGAAGGCTTAAGGGTATGAAATCTTGAAGGGCGAACAAGCTATTAGAGCTGAAATGTGTGAAAGCCAAGTAAAATGGACTAAAACAAAGATCTGTAATCTATAAATGGAGTTGTAAGTTGTTACCAGATCAAAGCCTTATTGTTACTCTCTAATAATTGTATCAGTCTAGGATAGATCCTTTGGATTAAGGTTGACCTAACAGTCATTTGTAAATATTTTAATTGAGTGACATTCCAAGTGAATGGTCTAAAGTCCTCTAACAAGGCTCAATTCTATTAGGTTGATTGAAATCCTTTAACATGGTCACATTTACTAGTGTGTATTGTAACTTTTAACAAAGTTGGCTTTTCACAAGATATCACTTTAGAAGAGTGAAAAAGAGTAGCATGTTACTGGTGGTTTTTTTCCAAATTAGGTTTCCACATAAATAATTGTGTCAAATGTGTTGTTGAATCTATTATGTTTCATGTTTACATTTCTACAAATTGATTAGACAGTAACCTACAAGTTTTAAGTGAATGCATAACCTTATAGATGCATGCATGATGATAAATGTTTTATATGTTTAATAAGCTATGAAAAGTTTTATTTATACATGTGGACCTTGGATAACTAATTCACCCCCTAGTTATTCTAAATAATTTTAACAAAACATAGGGGTAGTATGGAACAAGAGAGGAATGACAATTGATACCATCACAGATCCCCTCATTACTTTTGCAGTAAGGATTATTTCACACAATTTTTTTCAATCAAGAAGGTTGAATAATGTGTCATGTATTATTGTTGATGTAGGCTACAAGATAGAGAAGAAGGATCATTCTTACAACCTTTCCAAGCTACAATTGCAAAAATTATTAGAAAACTTAGGACCCATAAGGAATACCAAGAGTGCACAATGCAAGTTTGGATCAATACTTTTATGTATATTTTTCTATGTGCAACAAACATTTCCTTCATTTGGTAAAGTTGCATGGAAGAAAAATAGATCTATGTTAGAAATGCTTTAGAATAATTGAGAGGGGGGGTGAATTAGTTATTCAAGGTCCAACATGTCCAATTAAAACTTTTTCACTGAGTGTAGTGAGCCCATTCAACTATTCATTCATCCAAGAATTAACTTTCCTAATCAACAAGTTATTGTAAATCAACATGCAAGCATAACACATAAAAGATCAACACATAACACAGTGATTTATGTGGAAATCCAATTTGGGAAAAACCACTAGTAACATGCTATTCAATTCTCACTCTTCTAAAGTGATGCCCTATGAAAGGCCTACCCTATTAAAGGCTTACAACACACTATTAAATGTGACCTTGTTAGAGGATTTATCCACCCTATTAGAAGTGGACCTAGTTAGAGGACTTTAGAACATTCACTTGGAATGCCACCCTATTAAAAGATTTACAAATAGCTATTAAACCAACCTAAGTCATTAGGATTTTCATATCTAATACAATTGTTAGAGAGTATTAGAAAATATTTGACTTGATTACAACATACGATTTAACTTGCAGATCTTGGGTCACTCTTTAGCTCTCTTCATTACCCAGCCTTCAATCTTTGCAACTCTGATCACTTGTCCTCCTTTCAAGCTTAGTCTCCTTGAGTCTCCATGCTTAATGTACCAGTGTAATCATCTCTTCTTGACCACTTGTGGAAGTAGAACCTCTATTCTCTTTCTTCTCCTAGATGTCTTCTCCTTGACACCCTTCTAACCACTTCACAATTTGGCACTTCAACATTAGCAACATTTGCTTCCTGGTCTATGACTCCTTAAATAGAAGTCTTGGAGTTCCTTTCTTTCTTGATTCTTCTTTCCTTTGATTTCAATTCATATGGATTAGGTAGGATTCATTGTATCTAACCCATATTTTGTTTCCTCTAGAAACTTCTTGAATAATTCTTTTGAATTCACCCAAAAATGGTTTACATAGAATTCTATGCCACCAACTCATCATCCTTATCCTCTGACTAGTTCAAAAAATTCAAGGTAACCACTTTGTTGGCTCATATTTGGTGAATCTTCATCATTTAAAATAATGTAGTATCTTGACACTATTAAAATCTTGATGTTCGGCACATATTGTGTTACTTAGCATTAACTACATTTTTATTGATGCTCGACACCTAAAGTTCACTTGGCACCAACTAAGATTTTCTGATGCTCAACACTCGATACTTTTCTTGGCACTTGATCTTCACTCAATACCTAAAGATTACTTGGCACACACTAGATTTTCCTTTTGCTTGGCTCCAATTGAGAATTTCCTCAGCTTCAACTAGCTTACCCGGCACCCACTAATGAACTTAGTTTAAGCTTTGTAGTCAACCTTGTTACAACTTATACTTCTAATATTTCTAAGTGTGACCAACCTTTATATCTTTGAGTATGTTATCAATACATCATTTAACCATTGTCTTAATTGATCTGTACACTTCATTACAACATCATAACTCAACCTTTCCCTTAGGTACTCTTGTTACATCTTATTGATCAAATCCTCTTTATCAATCAACAAAATGATATTACTTGGATCTTATAAGCAAATATCATTCCTACAAATAGTAGGCAAAACAATGATTGAAATTTTTTTGTTAACAACCAATCTCCCTCTTTGATCTTCAATCTTCTGCTCACAATGATCTTTTCAATCAGATTTCCAATAATCTCCCTCTTTGGCATTGATAGCAAACCAAAGTGATCAACCATCAGACTAAACTATTCAACCAAATTCAAACTAGGTTAGAATAATGAGTCAAATGCCAAAAAGTAATTGTATTACCATCAGTTTTTACATCTCCCTCTTAGCTATTGTATCCTTGTTCTTTTCTTTTCTTCCTTCTTACATTTTCTCCCTCTATATGCATTGGTGACCTTCTGCTATTCTCTGTTCTTTGCTCATCTTCTTCTATTCTCTATTCTGATTAGCTTCTTCATCTTTTCCTTCAACTATTGATCATTTTTGTTTACTTCTCCCTCTATCTTCATTTGCTTAGTTTCTGCATTTTCTTTATTTTTCTCCCTCATATTTTTGATCAAATGTTGTTGATTAGTTTCTCACTACTTCTCCCTCTTTGAAAACAATGTCAAAGACATATGTTCTCAGCATCTGAACATGAAAGTGTAGCATTTGTAGGTTCTTTTAATTTCTCCTTCTATCACCTTGCTTGTGACTAATTTGTAACTTCTACACTTGATTACTTCAGGCATGAATCCTAAAGTAAACATCCTCTGCATCAATGTGTAATATCTCAGCAATCAACTCATTTAATGCAAGGGAGTCTTACTTATTCTTAAGTATCCTTGGCTAGGGGTATCACCCCTAACTTACCTTGAAGATATTTAAAAGCATCTCTAGGTAGTGCTTTTGTGAAGATGTCAGCAATTTGTTCCTTTGAGCTAACATATTCCATCTTCACTTGTTTGTCTTCCACCAATTCTCTAACATAGTTATACTTGATTGCAATATGCTTGGTTTTAGCATGCATTACAAGGTTCTTTGATATGTTGATAGTAGTTTTATTATCACAATAAAGTATCACAGGTTCATTCACCTCTTCCTTCATACTTTGCAACAAATGTTTGATCCATACAATATTGGTGCAATTTATAGCAGCTGCAACATATTCAGCTTCTATAGTGGACTGTGAGGTACAACTTTTCTTTTTGCTTGTCATGTAATCAACCTTTTTTCCAAGAAAAGTGCTCCTCCACTAGTGCTCTTCCTGTCATCAATGTTACCTATCCATTCTGCATCAGTGTAGGCTTTTAACTCAAACTTTTCACTTCTCTTGTAATACAAACCAAAGTCATCAGTCCCTTTTAGGTACTTCAATATTCTCTTTACTACCATCAAGTGATTTTCTCTTAGATTTGTAGAAAATATTGCCACTATTCCAACAACTAATGTAATTTCTAGTCTACTATGTATAATATACTACAACTTTTCAATCATTGATCTATACAATGTTTGATTCACTTCAACGGACTCATCATTATTTGATAGCTTATGTCTAGTTGCCATTGGTGTGTTGACTAGTTTTGAATCTTCTAACCCAAATGTCTTGAATATCTCCTTGATGTATTTAGATTGGGTCACAAATATGTCATTCTTCAATTGATGTACTTGCAATCCAACAAAGAACTTGATTTCTCCAAACATTGACATTTCAAACTCATGTTTCATTTGATCAGCAAAATCTTTGCATAGAACATCTTTTCCTCCAAATATTATATCATCAACAAAGATTTTTGATATCAAAATATATTTACCTTTTTCAGCTTTGATTTACAAGTTGTTGTTGTCATCTATTCTTTTAAATCCTATCTTTACAAGATATTTGTGTAGTCTCTCATACCATGCTCTAGGTGCTTGCTTCAAACTATAAAGTCCTTTTTGCAGTTTGCGAACCATATCCTTGTTTTTATCATCAAAAAATCTCTCAAGTTGTTCTATGTAGACTTCCTCTTCTAGTATACCATTTAGAAAAGTAGACTTGACATCCATCTGGTAGACTTTGAAACTTTTGTAAGCAACATATGCAAGTAGTGTTCTTACTCCTTCCATTCTTATAACATGGGAAAATGTTTCCCCATAATCCTTGCATAACCTTGTGCATAACCTTTGCAAATTAATCTGGCTTTGTTTCTTGTTATCTCACCATTCTCATCAAATTTTTTTTTAAACACCCATTTGGTACTAATTATATTCTTATCAGTTGGTCTAGGAACTAAAGTCCATGTTTTGTTCTTCTTAATCTAATCTATCTCCTCTTCCATAGCTTTATACTAGTCATCATTTTGTAGTGCATCTTTCACTATTTTGGGCTCAACCTTGCTCAGCAAACATGATTCATTCCTTAGTCTATTCCTTGTCATTGGTCTGGCATCCTTATCACCAATTATTTGATCTACAAGGTGATGTCTTCTCACATACTTGGCTAATGTCGAGTTTAGTCCTCCTTTCCATGTTTGATCCTTTAGCTTCAAAGTCATTTTGTTCTTCTTCATTTGGTACTTTATCATTCCTCTCATGTATACTATTTTCAAAATTAGAATGTGCATTTTCTACATTCTACAACTTGACTTCTAAATGTAGCTCGACATTCACTAGATGTGACTCGATTGATATTGAGATTTGTTGTTGATTCCCTACTTGATTTGCAACATTTTCTTCAATAATCATTCTTGCATAGCAGTATACAAAGGATCTATAATCCTCTGATTACTTAGTTCTATCAACCTGAACTTCTGCATGCTCATCAAAATTTACATTTGTACTATCTACAATCTTGTTAGTATTAGTATTCAAACACTTATATGCCTTACTTCTAATGGAGTATCCAAGGAATATGCCTTCATCACTCTTTGCATCAAACTTGTCATTTCTAGTATCTTTAAGAATATAGCATTTACAACCAAAGCCTTTGAAATATTTAACATTAGGTGAGTGACCATACCACAATTCAAAAGGTGTTGCATTTGTACCTTTTTTGACTTGGACTCTATTTAGGGTGTAAACAATAATGCTTGTAGCTTCTCTCTAGTACTTTAGAGCAAACTTTTTCTCCATCACCAGGGCTCTAGCACAATCTATCACTATTCTATTCCTTCTTTTAGCAATACCATTCTAAGGTGTAGTCATTGGTGCTAATGTTTTCCTTTTGATGCCTTTGTCATTGTAGAATATCTCAAATTCTTTTGATGTAAACTCACCTCCTCTGTCTAACCTTAGGCATTTTAGACTCTTTCCTATCTTCTTCTCAACTTTGGCCACATACCACTTAATATTTGAAACACACTAGATTTTTGTTTCAAGAACATAGCAGACATCATCCTAGAATAGTCATCTACAAATAGCATTATGTATTTGTCTCCTAGGTAGCTTTGCACTTCTATTGGACCACATAAGTTTGTATGGACTAACTCTAGTACTTCTTTGGAAGTGTATGTTTTTCTTTTGAAACTAGACTTGGTCATCTTCCCTAGTTGATATTGTTTGCACATTGTGTTTTCAGGTTTCTTTAGTTTAGGCAATCCTTTGACCTTCTTTTTGCTAATACTAATCAGATTGTCAAAGTTAAAATGACACAATATTTTATGCCACAACCACACATCATCAAGTCTAATAACAAGACATGTTGCATCTTCCATATCTAGATAAAACAAGTTACTCCTAGTTTGTTCACCTTTTCCTATTAGATTTTCATCAATGTCATAGATCTTGGCAGTTTTGTTTCCAAACTCTACTTTGCAACCTACATTGCCTAACTATGATACACTCAACAAGATGTAGTTCAATCTTTCAACGTAGTATGCATTATCACATAAAATTTTCTTTGTGAGTTTAATTGACCCTTTTCCTTTGATTTGACATGGAACATCATTACCAAATCTAACACTATTTCCATCATATTGAGTAAACATAATGAACTTACCTTTATCTCCTTTCATGTGATGTGATCATCTGCTATCTATGATCCACTTTTCATTCTTGTTCACACAAGTAACCAATGTTGTTGCTTCATCTTCATCTTTATTTGATTCATCTATCATGGCCACATAGACTACTTCATCATCATTCTCATCAGAATCTTCTTCAACAACGTAGCATCTTTTTCCTTTTTCTTTGTAGTCTTTTCTATCATCTTCTCTCTTGTTCTTGTACTTGTTTCCTTCTTTGTAATTCTTCTTCTATGTACACCTTTCAGTAATATGACCTACTTTATTACAATTAAAACATATGATAGGGATCTTACCTTTGAATTTACCTTTGCCTCTATGGAATCTCTTAGCTAGTAGTACTTCTAACTGTTCCACATCTTCCTCATCTATGTTGCTATCAATGGATGCATTTTTTCTTTTTCTTCTCTTCTTGCTTGATGTCTCCTCCTTAGTGTCTTGTATTTTCATCTTGGCCTTGAAAGAAAATTCAAGATTCTCAGGTCTGTAGTTGTCAAAGTGGGATAGTTCAAATGTAGTAAGTCTTCCCACTATACCTTCAAAGGTTAGTGTGTTTCCTTGTACACATGTTAGCTCTTGGATGGATGAAACTCTAATAGCATAGATAAGGAGTAGAGTTCTTAAGTATTTGATGTTGAAAATTTCTTCTTCTAATTAACCACCTAGACTTCTTATTGCACTTACCACTTCTTTCATTCTAGTAGCATATTGAACAACATTTTCTCTTTCCTTCATTTTCATGTATCAAACTTTCCTCTTATACTTTCTCTCTTTGCTCTCTAAACATTTTGATCTCCTTGATAGATATCTATTAGGGCTTTCCACATCTTGAATGTAGTGTCACAATCATTGATGTCATCATATTTTACATAGTTGAGTGTAGAGGCAATCTCCAACATTGCTTGATTGTGCTCTTTCCATTTTCTCAAAACATTTGCAGTAAGAGGTCTAGCTAGATTTACATGTTCTATTCCAATTTAGGTTTGTGCATAGTGACCTATTGATCCAAGGTGAAATTTCATCAGACTCTACCATGCAGCAAAGTTATCTTTGTTCAGCTTGGGAACTTATCTCTTGGACATCTTGATCTTCCTTCTTCTAGTACCTTGAAACTAAGTCAACAGATGGATCTAATACCAATTTTTAGAAATGCTTTAGAATAATTGGGGGGGGGGGGGGGGGGGGGAATCAGTTATTCAAGGTCCAACATGTCTAATTCAAACTTTTTCACTAAGTGTAGTGAGCTCATTCAATCATTCATTCATCCAAGCATTAACTTTCCTAACCAGCAAGTTAGTGTAAATCAACATGCAAGCATAACACATAAAATATCAATACACAATATAGTGATTTACATAAAAATCCAATTTGGAAAAAACCACCAATAACATGCTACTCAATTCTCACTCTTCTGCAGTAATGCCCTGTGAAAGGCCTACCCTATTAAAGGCTTACAACACACTATTAAATGTGACCTTGTTAGAGGATTTATCCACCCTATTAGAAGTGGGCTTGGTTAGAGGACTTTAGAACATTCACTTGGAATGCCACCCTATTAAAGAATTTACAAATGGCTATTAAACCAACTTAATTCCACAGGATTTTCATATATAATAGAATTTCTAGTGAGTATTAGAAAATCTTTGATCTGATTACAAGATACAACTTAACTTGTAGATCTCAGGTCACTCCTCAGCTCTTCTCATTGCCTGGCCTTCAATCTCTGCAACTCTGACAGCTTGCCCTCCTTTCAAGCTTAGTCTCCTTGAGTCTCCATACTCAATGTACCAATGCAATCATCTCTTCTTGACCACTTGTACAATTAAAACCTCTATTTTCTTTCTTCTCCTAGATGTCTTCTGCTTGACACCCTTCTAACCACTTTGCAATTTGGCACTTCAGCAGCAACAACATCAATAGAATTTGCTTCCTAGTCTATGACTCCTTAAATAGAAGTCTTGGAGTTACTTTTCTACTTGATTCTTCCTTCCTTTGATTTCTATTCATATAGATTAGGTAGGATTCATTGCATCTAACCCATATTTTGTTTCCTCTAGAAACTTCTTAAATTATTCTTTTGAATTTGCCCAAAAATGGTTTACATAGAATTCTGTTCCACCAGCTCATCATCCTTATCATCCAAACAGTTCACAAAATTCAAGGTAACCACTTTGTTGGCTCATATTTGGTGAATCTTCACCATTTAAAATAATGCAGCATCTCGAGACTATTGAAATCCTGATGCTTGGCACATACTATGTTACTCGACATCAACTACATTTTTACTGATGCTCGGCACCTAAAGTTCACTTGACACCAACTAAGATTTTTTGATGCTCGACAATTGATACTTTGCTTGGCACTTGAACTTCACTTGGCACCTAAAGGTTACTTGGCACACACTAGGTTTTTTTTTTTCTCGGCTCCAACTGAGAATCTGCTCAGCTTCAACTAGCTTGCTTGGCACCCACTAATGAACTTAGTTTAAGCTTTGCAGTCAACCTTGTTACAACTTATACTTCTAATATTTATAAATGTCACCAACCTCTGTATCTTTGAGTATGTTATCAATACATCATTTAACCCTTTTCTTAACTGAACCTTGCACTTCATTACAACATCATAACTCAACCTTTCCCTTGGGTACTCTTGTTACATCTTATTGATCAAATCTTCTTCATCAATCAACTAAGTGATAGTATTTGATCTTATAAGAAAATGGACATTCCTACAAATAGTAGGTTTGACATCAATGACAAAACAATGATTCAAAACATTGTGTTAACAACAAATCTCCCCCTTTGATCTTCAATCTTCTGCTCAAAATGATCTTTTCAATCAGATTTCCAACAATCTATTACAGTAGAAATAGGTGAATTCATTGAGAAAATGGTAGAGAATTTTGAGTCTATTATAATTAGTTACTTTGAGGAATTTAAGAAGTCAATAAAACAAAGACATAAGATTCCAATGTCACTAGTTGAGAAAAATTTTAATGATGTTTTCTTTCTAGTTGATACTGATTTCAGATATGTATAGGATATAGTTCAAAGGGTAAGATGGTTAAGACCTCTAGGATATGAGATTAATGTGGATGAGGCATTTGTAGCAATTACAAATTTTCTTGGAGAAGAAATAGATAATAAGGCTACTACCTTTGGTATTTATGATGATGCAAAATCAAAGATAACTATGGACTTGAAGGCATCATCGGTAATAAGAAAAAAGAAAAAAATAGTTAAGAAGCTTAAAGAAAAATTTGGTGAATGAGAAGAGGAAGATGAAGATTATGAAGATAGTGAAGATGATGAAGAAGAAGATGTCCTTGCTCAAGCACCACTATCTGTAACCCAAGGTCAAGGAGAAGATCAAGGTGAAGGAGGAGTCAAGGTTGAAGAAGGTACTGAGGGAGAAGAAGCTAGTAAAGCACCTATAGCCATAGAGAAGAAGAAGAGGAAAACTAAAGCTCTAATAGTTAGAAAACCAAAGAGGGTTATAAAATCTAAGCCTGTAGATCTGGAACTACCGAAACCAATAGAAGAGTTACTACTAAAAAAGCTCAAGAAGTGGAAAAGCCAAAAGAAAAGAAGGCTAGGAAAGCCATACAAGACGATGAGTCTGAGAAGAGACAAAGGAGCAAGTACATTGGTCTAGTTAAATCATATGAGGAGAGGACATAATCTGATGATAATAACCAATTCAAAGTGGTAAGTCACAGATCTTCTTCTAATTTGGATAATCTATGTGAAAATATAAAGACTAATGCAGATTTAAGTGATTTTTCACATATGAATTTGATAAGCTTGGAAAGCTAGAAATGGATAAGGTAGAAGAGTTAGTATTGTATGCACCCAAAAATGGTCACCTAGACTATGGGCCCCCATTATTCAATTTATCAATTTTTTTGAATCAATCGTTTGTAATATTTTATTAAATCAATTTAAATCAATTTCCTTGATCAAATTCGATTGTTTTTATTTTTAAAGTTGATCATTTTATCCTAAGTCTTATTTAATTAAAAGAAAATCTCCCTTTTAATTAAATAGAATAAGTCTACATTTAATTAAAAGATAACCTCTCTTTTAATTAAATAATTCATCCTCATTTAATTAATTAAGAGAAAAACCCCTCTATTAATTTAATTAAATATTTCCTATTTAATTAAAAGAACTTGCTCCCTTTTAATTAAATAAAATTCCCACTTAAATATCTCTTTGTGATGAAAAAAGAAATTGAATAAATAAAAATTAAACCTACTTGAAAAAGGAAATAAAATAAATAAATAAAATTAAATAAATCTTTTTTTATTTTCTCTACACTTAAATGCACATATCTCTAAGAGGAAGTCCTCTTTTTCCTCTTTTCACTTTCTTCTCAAACACTCCTCTTTTCTCATTGGTGAAATTTTGTCTCACATGGATCAAACTCTATTATCTCATATTCATTGTGAAAAGCCTCTCATCTCCATATTTTCCTTTATAAGGGAGAGCCCTCTCCTCATTTTAGACATCCACAATATATCCATGAATATACATCCATTATTATGCTATTGTCATGCTACAGGTTTGGAGAATGATTTTTGAAGTTTGAGCACTAAAGCTTTTTGTGAAGAACTTCTATCTTCTTGTCTTATTCTCTCATGCATCCACGGCTTCCATCATGAAGTTTCATCCTTGCATTTTCATATTAGCTTAGATCCATATTTATTTTTATAGATTAATATTGCATTGTTATTTTCTTTTATAGATTAGTATTGTATTGTTATTACATTTCCTTTCTTGCATTTTTTTGCATTGTTATCATATAGATTAGTTTTCATCTCTATTTTCATGCATATTAGATCCCTGAATCTCTTGTTTCATGGTGTACTTACATAGGCACAAACTAGGTCAAACTGTGGGCCTCTATTATAAACCCTTGCACTCCATGAATAGAGAGCTATGAGCTGCCATTCGAGACCTCATTTTTGAGTAATCTTGGATATAATGACTCATTAAAGTGTGCTTACATTTTTGGTGCCCACCATGGGGCAACCCACCTTTACTTGCTGATTTTAGATATTTTTGGAGTTAACCCCCTTGTGCAGATTTGTTTGGAGATAAAAAAACCCTAGATATGAAAGATTTGATCATATCTCCCAAACGGCTAAGTATTTTGATCTAAAATTTTATTTTCATGGTGGTGACATATCAGAAAAGCTCCTATCCAATTTTTAGATTTTTATAAGATATTTTCAATATTTTATAATTTTTTCTTTATTTTTAATGAAAATCATTTTTAGGAGCAAATTAGCAATTTTTTTAGAAAAAGCCTACATTTTTGGAAAGCTCTCTAAATTATAAATAGATTTGGTTCTTTGTTCTTTAATTTTAGAGATCATATTAGGACTCAATAATTTAATTTTTAAAAACTGGTCTGTTTTGATAAAATGGCTCCCTAGGGCACAAATTAAAAGATCTTTTCAAAATTCTAAGATTTTTGAAAAGCTCTCTACTTTTGATAGGGGTCTATTTTTTGCATTTAAGGTTTTGGATCTGAATTCATATCATATAGGTCCAATCTTGATGACTAGGTCAAAAATTAATTTAAAAAAGACATTTAATGAATAGCTTGCATTTAATTTTTACAATGGATCAATGCATGATATGAGATTTCATTTCGGTTATTTACTAATTATTATCACCCTCAAAAATTAAATTTTCAGATCTAGCCCTAGTTTTGCATAAGTTGGATAAATATTGCATATCTTGTGTTTGCTTGTTGCTTTGTTAATTGCGAGTGAGCGTTCAAGCGTAAATGAAAGGTACAATAGTGAAAAGATGTGTTGCAATAATTACCAAGTATTTTGTTGGATCTCTATAAAATTTGGATTTGGATGTAAAGTGAACTCTCTCATGTGTTTGGCTTGAGTGCTTTTACATTCTTTCATAGATTCACACTTCATTTGGTGCTCTAAAATTGAATCTAGATTTGCTTTCACACATCTGTGTTTGACATAGTAATTAGGCCTTATGAATAGTATTTGAGAGATCTTGAGGGACTAAGCTTCATTCATTTTCTTTACATGTGAAGCTCCTCCTAATGATGGATCCCCTTGTAGGTAGGGAAGGATATTTGTTATTATCTCACTATTCCACTTGGGTTTGTCCTCAACATCCATTAGTACTTTCTCTTTTGAGATTGGTGGTTTTTGTTGTTGGATTTTCCAAATAGTTGGTGAGGTGATTTAAAATTAGTGTATCAAAGAATCTTGTTTGCTATATTTGGGTAAGGTGAAGAGGCTAGAGCATCTATTCCCTTTTGGGCACATAAAAAACTTGAAACCTTTGAATCCAAACCAAGTCCCCGTGTAGTACAACTTTGTGAGTCTTCTTTGATTAGAGAGGGTTAAACCATAGTGGACATTCTCTTTATTGGGTCAACCATGTGGATGATACCTTAAGTGGTAATAGCCATTTTTGATGTGGTAGTAGCAATCACTATATAAATGTCCTTGTGGAGGAAATCCTCATAGGTGTAGTCTTTTGTTGGGCTGTCAAATCTCCTCAATATCTCCAATTGATTAAATTCTCAGAATATGTCAAAGCCTTGGTGTATTGGGATTGGATTTTGCCCATTTTAGATTGCAAAATTTGCAAAGTTGAACATTACTAAGAATCATAGTGCTCCCAAATTTTTTTTTCTATGATTGTGTGTGTGATTGGAAAATATTTTAAGAACATACACAGTACTAGTTCTAGGGATTAAATTGATACTACGACACTATTCTTGTTCATGTGCAAGGTTGCTTTTTCCCTTGCTCATTATTTGAAGACATTTATTTGAAATCCCTAATTGTTATCTTGTGTGCTTGGTTCATGATTAAAAATCTATCGATACATCTAGTTGGACATTTAAAATGAACAAAATCTAAGTTCTTGAGTCGAGACTTTACAATTAAACTACTTTGTTGTCCTATTATTTGAAATTGCCCTAGGTTAATCCAATTCAGATTAGGCTACTTATCCCATTCTTAGAAGTTTGTTTGCACCTTGAGTTATTGTGCTTTAACCTCTTGAATTAGTAATCATTGATTTTACAAGAGACCTTGTTTGGAGTTGGTGAGTTAGAGATTGTCCTTGTTGAGAAAGATATACCTTTGGATCCTTTGAAATTATGCTTAGAGAGTCTTAGTAATATCTTGTCCATCCACTTTCATCAAAATTTAATTTTAATTAATTAAAATTTGGTTAAATCATCCTCCTGATCCATATGTACTAGGTATTCACCAAAAGTTGTGGGCACCTTTGTGGTAGTGTTGGTTTATGCCTATTGCAAAATCTTATCATTTCTCTTTTGGAAAAGTGAGTGCTTTAACTATCCTAGTTTGGTACCAACGTTTCTTAGGGTTATCCTATCAACTAGTATCTTTTCTTTCATATTGGTTACAAGTGCTATTACATGTTGCTCAAAATTCAAATGAACTTAAATGGTATCAAATTTCACAAAATGACTCTTGGTCTTATTTCTTCTTCATCTTCCATGTCTTTCTAATCTCCCATTTCCATTATTCCTCTTCTTCACATCTTCTTGATTCTTTTCCTCCTATTGCCATATAGTCTACCTTCTTCTATTCATCCTTTCTCTTCTTCCATGCTTGATTCTTCCTCTTTTAGAACCATGAATCTCAACTATCTTGCTATGGAACCTCACTTGAGAGAAGATGATCTTGACCTTCTTGATCAATTTGAAAATTGTTGTCACTCCAATAGATACATGGATGCTAACATTGTGACAAAAATGATTTAAAAAATGGATAAATCATATGCCTTTGCTAGGATCATATGCAAGATCACCTTACAATATCCTTCTTCCAAGAATTCTTCATCTTTGAAGTCTTACTTTCATTCTTCTAGATTTCATTTGCATTCCTCATATTCCAAATCTCACCATGATTCCTCTAAGCATTATTCACATTCTTCATCTTCTAAGTCTTACCATGATTCTTCTAAGCATTATTCACATTCCTCATCTTCCAAGTCTTATCATGATTCTTCTAACCATCATTCATGTAGGTCTTCACCTTCCTTTTCTTCACAATCTAATTCTTATTCCACTTTTACCAAGAGCCTTACTCCTCTTATTGAGACATACCTTAATGAGCAACATGCAAATCCATGTGATACACCTATCTTTTATATCTTTGGTGACTATGATTATAGACAATATAATGATGCATATGATACCTCTATTCCTAAGAGTCCTCCTAGTCCTATGCTTGTGCTTAAAGGGGATGAGTCATAGATAGATATTGATGGTAATCCATATGACTCAAATTTTCAAAACAATGTTGATAAATTTTGTGAACAATACTTAAATGATAAATCTAAATTTTTTGAGGAAGAGAAAGCATTTTTCCATGCTGAGATTAGACATCAATGTCATAAGCATTCCTCTTCTAAGAACCCTCATGCTAAAAATAAAGATTACACTCTTGAGCAAGATCATGTTAATGTTGAACCTTTTTCTTTTGATTCTCTCCTTCCATCTTCTACTTCCTCCACTATCCAAACATCCTCTAAAGATTTCAAGTCTCTCAAATCTTCTACCAATCCTTCATCCAACAAAGATTCTAATGGTTTTCATGCAGTTCCCTATAGTTATCCTCAAAGGCTACCTCTTAAAGAAATTCAAGCTAACCTTCACTTGGCTACAAATACTTTTGATAATGCTAAACCCAAAGAGCCTAAGCCTTCATGTGCTATAATGCCTACTTCAGCTAGTCCTTCATCATCTATTCCAAATTCTTCCATACAATTCCAACATGGTTCCTTCTCCTTACGAGTGGCTTCATGTCAAGAAGACTCTAAAAATTATAAATAAAATAATATAAAGAAAGATCAAGATCAAGAACCCTCCATGTCATCTAATTATTTTCACGATTCCTCTAATCCATTTCATGGTTCTTTTGATCCTGTGTGCACTTCCTCATTGATTCCACCATGTCTTAAGTCTTCTCCTAAGTAAGATCAAGCTACTACTAACATCGCTGAGCTTATTGAGAATCAAAATGACCTTAATATAGTTGCACTTTCTAAAGATGATACTTCCATTAAGGTTATTAAAAATAGTGTTGTTACTTCCAATGTTGAGCCTATTGAAAATCAAGAGAAAAACTCTACACTTATGCTATCCAAATATCCTTGTCAAGGTCAAAGGCTTCCATCTTCTTGTTCTATCACTCCATGTTCCCTTCCACTTTCTACTCTTCATAAGTCTTCTCAAGATTCAATTACTCCTATCAAAGAAGTTGCTCCTATTCAAGATGTTAATGATCCTATTGAAAATTCTGATGCTCACTCTAAAGATGTTGATGTCCTTGATTATCATATAGATGTTGATGAAATTATTGATTACCCTTTTGCATCTTCCAAATCCATCCTTGGACCTCCCCCATCAATACTAAATGCTTCACGTCTTCCTTCCATCTTGGGTCCTTATGTCCCTTCACTTTCCCCTCCCAAGTCTCCTAATTCATCATCCATCTTGGGTCCTTACGTCTCTCCATCTCCTATCTTTCCTCAAGATCAATGTAGATGCATATCCTTGAATCCTTTTCATCCACCCACTCACCTAAACCAGTGATATCATCCTTCTTTTTCTACAAGTCCCAAGTCTTTTGGAAGTAACTGAAATGTTTAATACAAGAAAAAGAAGCAATTCAAGAATCCATATAAAAAAGAAGACCACCATGTCTCCTCTAATCGACATGGGGGCATAACGTCAAAAGAGATATCTAAGAAAAAATGTATAAGACAAGTATGGGTTCCAAAATCAATCATTCAAGATATTATCTCTAAATCATCAAAAAGAAATGAAAAGAGGCCTACGACTATATGGATTCCAAAGTCTCTCATGAGAGACTCTAATGTTGAACAACAATTGAAATTGACATTCAAGCTTCCAAAGAATTCCACTTCATCTTTTTTCAAAAGCATTCTACCATTTCATGTGTCTAAACCACAACCTCTTCTATTCACTCACCACATTCCTTCATGTGTTCCTTCATTCATGTTTTCTCCATCCTCTCACCACCCTTCAAGGTGTGTGTTGATGTTGATCTTGCCTTCATTTCTATCTTCCAATCTCACTCTCTTTGCATAAAGCCATATCCTCCATTTTTATCTTTCATCATCTTTTCCCTATCAGCATCTTTGAGCATATCATTTCAACTCCTTTGCACATCATAGTTTAAAATTTCAAGGAGCATTATCTAAAAGGCTTAAATTCTTCAAAAAAAAATCAATTAAAAAAGAATGAAAAAAAAAGAAAGAAAATAAATGAAAATTTTGAAAATGTGCCTTGATGAAAACCTAGTAATTAGGCACTTTGGTAGTGAAAGTAAAGAGAAATAAATTCATCCTATGGTGAAAACCACTCCCTTGTGGTGCCTTGGATAAGTACCATGATGAAAACCTGACAATCAAGCATTATGTGTAGTTCTTCTACATCTTTCATCCATTTTGTCTTCTCTTTTGATCTTGACAGTGTTGACCTATATGCAAATATTTGGCTATCTTATGAGCTATCTTATGAAGATCTTGTTCTCATTCCTTTCATGTTTAGCCTTTGTATCTATTTTCCTCCATTCATTCTAGTCTTTCGCTATCCTTTTCCCATTTACCCCTTTGGTCTTGATCTAATAAAAAGGAGTAAAATACGATGCTATGAAGCTTCTTGACATGACTACTTCTTTGGATTACATCTTTCCCACTTTTACATTATGCTTTCATGAACTATCTTATGTTGGCCTTTCATTTCTTGTCTAGATGTGCTTTACATAATAATTTTTCCCTAGCTTGGGTACTGTTGAGGAGTTTTCCCTTGATGATTTCTTCCCTTTATTCTCCTTCATTCTCGTCTTTCATTTCTTCCACTAGCTTGCTAATCACTCTTGTCCTCCACCTTGTTAGACATTGGGACTAAATAATGTGCTCTTGCTTGAGAGTTTGGTCCTTGTTCTATCTGGGGGAATTGTATATTATTTGTACATATTTATTGATCCTAAAAAAAAATTTAAAAATGATATATTTCAAAAAAAATTAAAAATGATATATTGTGAAAATTCTAAAAATTGAAAAATGTCTTTAAAAAAATGATCATCTTAGTGAAAGCCTAGAAATAGGCACTTTGATGTATCTCCAAAAAAATTATATATTCAAAAAATACAAAAAAAAATACAAAAAATTCAAAAAGTCAAAAAAGAAGAAGAAAAAGTGCCTTGGTGAAAACCTAGAAACAAGTGTCGTGGTAGCAAAAATACAAAAACAATGATAAAAAGTCCTGAAAAATAAATAAATAAATAAATCCAAGTGGTGAAAACCTAGAAATAGGTGCTACTTGAGGCCTTTACACCCCTATTTCCTAGTGTGTGTCCTTGATACTTAGCCTTTCTCCATTATGCCTTGTCCTTGTTGTCTTGGTTTGGAATTGGTCTTTGTCTAGGGCGCATAACTGTGTTAGCTTTAGTCTCTTAGTTGTGTTAGTCTTTAGGACGTCTCCCAAATGGTGTTTTTCAACACTATCCCAATTGTATTTTTGAATACGACCACTGACATTGAGTGTTTTTCAACTCTTATTAGTCTTACCCAATTTAGTCATATGATCTTCCTTGCTTGCAAGCATTTGATCCTTATCCTCGAAAATCAATATCTATTAACACGCTTAAATTTTTTAATGCAACACTTAATGCTTGACTTGTGTCATGACCTTTTCTTTGTGTGTTGACTGTTATTGATTTTTTTTTAGTGTCCTTGTCTGATAAGTCTCTCTAGGATGCATAGCTAGAGGACTTGGGGCATGGGGCATGTTTTTATTTGTTTTCTACTTGTGGGTGTGGTCTTGAAACTCTAGAGTGTCTCTTGTTGTCCTCTTGGAACACTTAGGAGATTTGAGGCATCATCCTTGATTGTTTATGCACAACTGTTCTTTTGGTCATCCTAGTGTCTATGCCTTGATGCGAGTATGGTTTTGCTACATTAAATTGGGTAAGATAACATCAAAGTCATCTTGACCTAATTTTTGAGTAATCTTAGATATAATGACTCATAGAACTGTGCTTACATTTTAGGCATACAAGTATGACATTTAAGATGACTCCAATTGAGATTTCCAACTCTCTACCAAAGAACGTATGTGATAGATTTAAGCAAAGAAGGAAATATAGTCTGAAAATAGAGAGAAATATAAGAGAAACTATACTTGTAAGAGTGATGCTAGATTTAGATAAATTTGAGATGACAAAAGCAATTAAGAAGTACATAGGAAGATTTGCTCCAAAGTATTGAGAATTCCATATTTTGCAAAATAAAAGAAGAGATGTTTCTCAACAAAGTACACAAATATGGAAGGTAATTTATGGGCTAACAACACCTAAGGAAATTGAGTAGACACCTATTAAGGTTGGTGATGAAAAAGGTGAACAAGAAGTAACTAAGGTTACTAAAGTTGATACTAGGAAAGATGCACATGTCAAAGGCAGTATGAAAAATGCAGATATACAAGCAACAAATGAAAATGAGCATAAAATAGAATAGAGTATACTAGATATATAGATGTCAAGTGTCATTCCATAATATGTGACAAAAGTAGAAATTAAAATTATATAGATCAATGATTTTTTTGACAATGTGCCTCAGAACATCAATCCCCTAATGAAGGAGGACATGAAGAATATATTTCTAGACACCACCTATAGTGCTTGCCCTCATTTACATCTTTCTAGATACATTGTTGCTATCATGGTCGAACTCTATTAGACTAGTTTTGTGTTGAGTTGATGGTTTGTAGCATTGTTTTGAGACTATCAGATATTGTGTTATAGATTCAGTTGATATATGATGTGATTATTTAGACTCTACATTTCATATATGCATGATGATTATTACATTATTTCCAGTTATTGATGATGATTAGTTAGATGGTTTATTATCATATGTGTTTTCTTATGGATACTTACCCCATACTTGCATGTGTATGGTGTGCGCGTGTGTTCTCTTATTGTATGGCATTTCTGATGTGGTTAGGAAGGGAGTCATAGTCACCTGCTAGTCGAGATCTACATGATGCACCACTTCCTGCTATTGCCTGTTTAGCTTAGCATATATATAGTATGTACATGCATGGATTTTATGCAGGTTGCAGGTACCGAGTATTGACTTCCCTGAATTGCCAATATGAGCGTACCCAATCGCATTATCTCAATGGTAAGAGAGGGGAGATAAGTTCTCAAGTCCAAATCCTAAACCCTTAAACCATTTGTCCTAAAGAGGTAAGGCAAGTATTTGAGATGTTTTACCCACTGAATGCGTTAGATGACATAATTCGTGGTTTTAACCCTTTAGACTGATTTTGTATGGATTTTTCTATGATGGGTTTTCATATTTTATCTTGGAGGTCTATGGTGAATTTTCTATTAATTAAGTCTAAAATTAAAAGATTTAATTAATAATTTAATTATTTTGGAAAAATTAATATAATGTTATGATATTTTGATATTTTGATTTTAATTAATTAAGGGGAATTAGTTGAGAAAAAAGAATTAAATAAAGAAATTAAAATTAATAATAATAATAAATAGTAATAAATAATAAATAAATAATAATAATAGAAATGATAAAAGAATTAAAATAAAATTTATAAGTTTACCTAGGAGTAAACACACCTCTTGATTGCACATATGTCTACAACACAAGAGTTAGTGCACAAATTAAGCACATGGTGTCTACAACCTTGTGACTCATCTAGAAGGTTGGAAAAGACTCATGCTTAGTTGTCAACATCTTTTGGTTGTTTCTAGAAACATTCTAGGTGCTTCTTGAGAGTTCTTTATATCCAAGCACTCGTAGAAGCTCGGGGAGCATGTTTGGAGGACTCAGGAATGTTGGAGAAGGAAGGAGCTTGCTCTGTAGATTCTAAGGAGAGGTGAATTAGCATCAATGTCCAGGTAGACACTTGTGAATTTTGCATATGATATTTCGCTTCTTGCACTTCCTATCTTCTTCATATCTTCTAAATGCTTTCTGAGGATTTTCATATGTTGAATATCTTGGTTGTATGCATTTTGTCATGGGTAGTTAAATTTCTCTACAAGATAATCTTATATGCGTAGATCTGAGGAATCTAAGGGGCTAGGGTTTTCAGATGCTTATGGAGAAACATATAAAAGAAGAATTAATAGGTAAATCTAGAGAATGATCATTATGGGGAGAATTCCTAATTTATAAAATTGAAAAGTCCTATTTGTTTAAAAATTATGTTTATTCTTGCAGGCATTATTGTAAATGTTTCCTTTTAAAGTGTACATAAAAATATATGTTTATAGATCTGCATTTAAAAAAAATGCTATAATGCTTATTAGCAATTTGTATATACATACATACATACATACATACATACATATATACAAATATACACACACACACACACACATGTATACATATATACATATATATATATATTTATTATTAAAAATGCTGCGTATAATTCATAGTGGAAAAATGCTTAAATGAAAATATTATAAAAGCGTGTTTTGGAAACTGTTTTGAAAAATGTTATTAAAAAAATAAATTTATTTGCATTGAGGGCGGGGCACGAATCGTACCCCTTACCCTGCAGGTGGCAGAGACCTGCCGTCATAGGGACTGCGATGATAGGGGTACTCTGTACCCATTGTCAGTGTAGTGCCTACGACAACAGGTACTGCGTACCGCACATTTTATATTATGTTTTTAAAAAAAAAAAAAAATTGATACATGTGCAATTCGATTATTATATTATATTAAAATTATTAAATAATAATAACTTTTGAATATTAAATTATTATGTATTATTAAATATTAACTATTATTATATAATATTAATTTATATATATATATATAATATTTTTACAATATAAATTTAATTTAGTTGTTTAATTGAATCTAGTTGTGAAGGATGGATTAATATGAGAATGAACTGTAGTCATGAAACTCGATGGGGGAATATTTTCCAAACACATATTTATCCTATAGGCACTTTAGAAAATTGAATTCTAAGAGTCGTGAGAAAAATCTTTAACTTATTAAAACAAATACATGGGTTTGAGAGAAATGTGTAAACATTCCCTTACTTGATTTTTAAATCCAAAATGAAAACTAGAACCTCGAACTTAATTCAACTATGAAATTTTAGCAAACCAAAACATGTTCTTGCATTTTGTGTTTTCTCTATGCTTCTTGTTTTGAGTTTTTGGGTTGACTAGATTGTTGACCAGTTATAGGACATCTACCAGAGGCTCGGGGGTTTATGATTGTGATGTCATGATGATGTCTTTTGATCTCAATTTTTTAAAACTCAATAATGGTTATGTGATGGCATGCTCTATGGTGTGTGTGTGGTTTACTAATTGATGTTGTTTTCAGTTTCTTGTGTGAGCTGTGACATATGTAACCATTTATGAGTATCGATCAGTTGTATTTGGATGAATTTCCAATCACTTTGATGGAATTGAATTGTTTATCTGATCTTAATGATGTCATGTTGTGACAAGTTTTGACTCAACCATTTTAGAGCCTTCAATCAATATTATTTTCTTGATATGCCATTTTGGTTGCTTGTTTGAGAACCAATGGATATTTTGATTATTAGTGATACCTTTAGTTGCCAATAGAGAACTGTTTTGGTCACAATTATCTATGGATGTCTTTCAGTTGCTCATGGAGATTTGATGCTCTTATTATGGATTATCTTTTGGTATTTTTCCAATTGCTTGTATAGGATTGTGGTGATTTTGTGATCTATGATTCCATGAGCTTAGGGTAGGTTATCTACATGTAGTGTTAGGAAGTGGCTTGCAATGGGGGTTGGGGCCCTAAGTGGCTGCCAAGGTAACTCATTGTAAGTTGTTTTAATAAGTGAAAACATTACACCTAATACTGACTTAATGAACCTAATAAAATAATTGTTTTTTCTTGCCCATGCCTCGAGTACTAGTACAGACTAAGATGGGACTAGAGAGAATGCTTGGTTGCAACCTTACATTTTGTAGTATGCCTCGTCAGTATGAGAGGATACTAGTGGCCACATAGAGATCACTAGGGGAGTGGGGTTTATAGAGAGACTACCAGGGTAACTCTAGCATGATCCGTGCGATGACACTTTCCCACTTGCATAGTAGGTTTCCTACATGTCTTTGTGTGCCTCTGGGATTAGATGTTGGTTTGTGATTGGAACCTTTGAGTTAGTATATTTTTAGGATTTCCTGGACTTAGAGAGTATTTGTACTATGTGATTTGATATCCTCTTTGGGACTTGAGATTATCTCTTTAGCATAGTGGGAGTGGACCATTTCGGTTCCACGCGGTCGGGTGGTAGTGCTTTTTCACTCTTACCATTTGAGATCTGTCTGAGACACCATGGATGATGCATTCTTTATTGGAATCTATCTTCATTTTGTTTATGGATTATGATGGTGGACACGTATCCTTATATTGATGATTAGTATATAATAGATGATGTTGTTTACTTATCTTATGCTTTATTTTGCATGATTAGAATTCTTTCTGCATATGATGTAGTATGTTTAGGAGTGACATTCCTACTATGATAGTACCGATGATCTCTTTGGTGACTTGGGATCATTAATCATTAATCGTCAATTTAGATGTGATTCAACATTAAGGGATCATTAAAGAATGTAACCTGTTATGTATGTTACTTTCCGTTGAATGATGTTATTTCTTTTGCTACTATGTTGTGAATGGTTTTACTTTCATGTTTCAAAAAAAAAAAAATGCTACCAAACCTAGTGAAACTTTAGGCTAATTCTTTGGATCCCTTGGTGGGGCATTACACCACCACCAAGGCACAACTATGCAATCATCCTATATTGGTGAGTGCAGATGAACTTAAGAAGGGAGAGAAGTTATCTATAGAGGTGGAAGCACAAGACATATCAATAACACCTCAAATTACTATGATATAACCTACATTACATGTTGTAGTGTATCAAAGAAAAGAGGCATCCATGACAAATATAAGAAAATTGGTGCACACTCTATCAATAAAAAAAGTTACTACATAAGTGCAAGTTGGAACACAAGTTCAAATAGGTCAGGTAGATACTCCTATACCTAAAACAAAAGTTCAAGGTGTAATTAAAATTAAAGTGAAAGAAGAGGAGAGGACTAAAGAGTTAAACTTTACTACACAACTTAAGGATCAATTAGTAATACAAACATTTATTACTTTTCCAACAATTGCTACTCCTCCAAGTCAAGCACTTCACAGGCCAAGTGTAGAAGCTACACCACTACAATCATCAATGCCAAGACCTAGTAATTCTAAGGTAGATGAGGTTACATCATTTAGTGATATCAACTTGGATGAAGTGATTGTTGTGTGTGCTAAATGTGGGCCTCTATGATTCACACATGCTTCAACATGATCCTTATCTAAAGAATCATCCTGAAATGAACATGGGATTGTTCATCGAAATGTCAATAGGTTGGTCTCCTAACTAGAATGGTTTTACTAATTGCTCTCAGATCGAGAAGCTAGCAACCAGACATCTAGAATGAAGGATTTAATCTATATGAGAATGTGAGATTAATCTGAATGAGATACAAAAATTAATCTAGAAACAAGAAAGATAAATTAATATAAATGAGTGCATTTTTTAAGCTAAAATGAGATTAATATGCAAGAAATGAGTAAAAAATTTGGCATAAGTTCTATATGATTGATTTGCAACCTTGAAATGAGGAATTGAGAACTTCTTAAATGTAATTCCAAAATTGATCAACGATCAAGATCAATTTAGATGAATGATCAAGATTAGAAATGAGAATTAGTTAGAATGGAAACTTCTTTGTGCAAATGAAGTTAACTGATTCAATTATCAATGTGAGAAGAGTTAACTGAGTTAATTCCATTTCCAATTCCAATTCACTCAAAGTTTCCATTTCTGAAATGAAGAGAGAATTTAGAGAGTATATTTAATTTAATAAAATTGAATATGACCTCATCAATGCATAATCTTAATTAATTGAATAATTAAAATTAGGATATAATTAATTAAATTAAATACATATAATTCATTACAGTGTACTTTAGAATAAGGGGTAAATTTAATTTAATTTAAGTGTTAGGACTCATAATTAGATTAAATTAATTAATAGGTTTACCTTTTCTAATTTGATTAGACTTAGGAATTAAATGGAATATGTAATTAAAGCATATTAGGGATTTTCTGCATTTGACACTTAGGTCAAGTAGAGATTATCAAAATTAGGATTGCCTAGTATAATAGGACTTAAGATTGATTAAATAAACAAGAATTGGTTTAGCATGGAAATGTGCCAATTTTGGGGTATTACAATTGTTTTACCAAAGTTTGACCTTGCAAAAATCACTATTGAACAAATGAGCATACTACAAGATGCACTTGCAAGGAAAAAAAATCAAGAACTACTCAAAAGGGAGCATAGGTAGAAGAATGTATTGCAAGACATCAAGAATTTTTTTTTGATGCATTCAACCTATTAGTACCTAAAAAAGACAAGCCTATCACAAAGTAGTGGATAAACATTGTAGAATAGATCAATGATGCAGACTTGGATTCAAATGTAAAATTACTTGAATGGTCTGAAAGAAGGTTTCAAGGAAAAGTCAATGTAAAGATATTAGGTGCTATTGCACTTAGTTAGGTTGAGTTAGCAACCAAGATTGATAGTGTAAATAAAGTATTAGAGAATATTTTATCACTTTACACCAAGTTGTGCGATATAACTCTATTCACACAAGAAGTGCAACACCATATTAAAAATCTAGAGGGAGCTATGAAGCTAATAGGTACTACACTATCAACTTCTCTAGCTTAGAGTCAAAAGAACTTCATGAATTTGATGAATTCTCAAGGTTAGTTTGAAGCTCTACATGCTCAAGATGTAAATATTTGAGCTACACTGATCAATATCCAATCCATGCTAACCCCTTACATGGAGATACTTCATAATGAGCTAGCCTTTGTAAAGACATTAATGCAAAAAGATCCCCATCTTTCTACACTTGAACACTTAGTTAATCTTGCTACCAAGTTAGCCATCCAAATCAAATCATTAGAGGTATCTTGTGATAACAAGGATGCACCTTTGAAGTTAATACTTGAGATCCATAAACCTTTCTTGGATAAACACACTATATGTGTATAACCCTTTGACATAAGTGTCAAAAAGGGGGAGAAATAAGTAAAGTGGAGCATTAAGTTTTGAGAGTAACAAGGACTCCAAGGAAATAATAGATACAGTTTTGGGGGAGACCAACCAAAGGGGCAATCAAAGACAGAAGCATAGTACATCATAGTTTAGCATATGTATATTTACTCAACAAGAGTATTGGTTCAAATTTAAAATAGAACAATGAACTCAGTGGGAGTTATAAGATTTTGAGGTATGACTATTAAGTCAAGTTTTTGAAAAATTTTGAAATTTTGAAATTTTGTACATATGTCAAATGGAAATAGTGAATATCTAAGTTATTATCATTAGTTAAGATCATTCATGCATGACCAAGTATTTTTCCACTCATGCCAAAGGGGGAGATTGTTAATCTCATATTTATTTTGACATATGAGTGACAATATACTTAAATTATTTACTTAGTTCATGCCAAACAAGTAATAGCTATAGACATAAGTTACTAGATAATAAGTGGCGAGTAACAAGTAAGTGTTGAGTCACTCAAGTGTTGAGTAGATAGTCAGTGTCATGTCATTTAGATGCCGAGTGATCAATGGATGTCAAGTTATTTAGAGGTTGAGTTACAACATTGAAGTTGCAATTGATGTCGAACATTAGGGACTTCAAGTGTCAAGTAATATAGCTTTTGACATAGTTTTTTGTAATGGCACAAACTACTATGTAAACCATTTTGGAGTTGACTTAAGGATTGTTTTGTCGAGCTTAGATGATAAGGATGAATCTTTATTGAGAATCCTTATGTAGTACATGAAACCAATTAGAAAAGGGGAAGGATTAAGCAACATAATGGGTGAATCACAATCATTGATTCATACCTAACCCTAAGTCACCTATGTCTTCTTAAGGAGGACAAACCCTAAACTTTTTATGTGTGTGGAAGGAGAAAAGAGAGAAGTTTGCATGCACAAATAGAGCATTCATGGTGAATAAGGTATGGGGATCTGAGACACGTTGTAGAATTAGTTAAAGGAGAATAGAGGAAAAGAGTTGGAGGATAGAAGAGATACATATGATCAGTGAGGGTCAAGTACACATCAAGAAAGATGTGATCTATTATCTAGTAGAAGAGTCCTAACCATAGTCTCATTGCTAAGACATTTTAACAGGTGAATCAATTAAATCTCTTAACAAAGTTGTCTTGATAGGTTATTGTAAATCCTTTAATAGGGTGCTTACTTCATTGTAAGTTAAAGTCCTTTTACTAGGCACACATCTAACAGGGTGTTGAAATCCTTTAATAGGGTAAGATCTAACAATCTTGTAAGATTTTAGCATGGCAACCCTTTCATAGGGTAGATCATGTTTCATGATAAAAAATTGTAACCTTCATTGGATGCACTTTATTACTGAAGTAGTGAAGATTTTTGGGTGTCATCCCCACCTTAGTTTTACCTTTTCCATGAAGGGTTTCAGGGTAACCAAATATTTTGTGTCATACATGTGTTAAATATTAATTTACTTTCAAGTTATGAATGTATATGCTTAATTTCGTATTTTACTTTACTGCATAGATTGTGAGATAGATGTGTGGTGAATGATTTTAAGGTTGAAGTTTTAAGTGTTGATTAACCCCCATCCCCTCTCATAGTTTACTTTTCCCATTGTATTTTCAAGACCCATTTCATGACTTTAATAACTTGTCAATAAGGGGCTCAATATATATGTTCATATCTTTAACTTGATACTTACCTAGTAAGTTAATGAACATAAACATTACATAATTATTATGACCATTTTGATGCACTATTTATAAATTAATTTAGATAACTATTAAATGAAAAAAAATACCTGGTCATTCATTGAATATATTATGTGCTCCCTCTTTATGGACATCCAAGGAGGATTGTTATTCTTAATAAAAAATAGGCCACACTGAGTAAAGAGATTCCATATCTCCAAATGGATGGACATCATTTGCTACCACTGGAAGCTTGAGATTATGAGGTTCTTCTTTAAAGTGTGGCCATGTTTTCTATATGTCTTCAAATGTAGAACCATCCATAGGTATTCACATAATATCATCTTGACTTCTATTGTGTGCATGGTAATCCAAAAATTGTGCCAAGCTAGTGCACTTGAATAATTGTTCAAGACATAGAATAACGAGAATGTACCAAGAACTATATGAGACACCTTTTTTGTTATTTGATCTAATTGATATCTACTAATATGTAAATTAGGACATTCTATTGCAAATTCATGTTGTTCATGATATAGAATGTGATCATTGGGACATGCATGTATTGTCTAATACTTCATTCCAATTTGATTCATAATGGTAGATAATTATCAATATAAATGAGGCATAATGTTTGATGGTGGTAATAAAAAATCACCTATCAACCTACAAAAACAAATACGAATTATTAATATAATGAATAGTAATGGTATGCTAACATTGAAGATGACAAAAATGACATACTTTAGCATACATGACATTGCTACATTGGATAAATCATTCATAACCTTCAAGTTCAACAAAAACACTATAGAAGAGAGAAAAGTTGTTTGGGATCCTTTATATAGGGGCTCATATGCTTTCTCAAGTATAGGCATATCAAGAAAATCTTCACCATCATTATTAGATATGCTAGTACCAACATCATGATCATTGTGATCAGTTGTGCCAATACCATCTTCTTCAATAATGTCCTATGGCACATCATCATCTTCTTCCATGGGAGTGTTATCTTCAGCTTGGATATTCACACCTCTACATTCCTATAGTTGGATATCCACATTCACCAATCAACAAGAATTGTGTCCCCCTTCAACATGATCACGTTTCCTACAATGACTCTAGGTTGTTGTGCTTAGAATTCTTCAATTCTTTAAGCCCTTACAATTTTTGCAAGGACAATTACATTTATCAGCTTTTCTTAAGAACTAAGAAAATAATTTAGAAAATGTCTTGTTATTTTGTTATGGGTTCATATTTCTAGGCATGGTCTTTCTTCATAGGAAAATACAACTGCAAAAATATTGGACGTGTTGTACTTAATGTTTATATTTGCATATATAGTTTTTAAAGAAAAATTTGGTGTAATTAATGTGTATATCTACAATAATATTGGACATGTTGTACTTAAAGTTTATAACTGGACATATGGTTTTGGAAGAAATATTTGGTCTAATTAGTGTGTATTTCTACAAAAATATGAGACATGTTGTACTTGATGTTTATATTTGTACATATAGTTTTGAAAGAAAAATTTGGTCACCTGACTCAAATTCACCCATATTATAATCAATGAATTTTTTTTTGATTACAATGGTCTTTGTTAATTTCCTCCTTTGTGTCACTTCATTCTTAATTCTTCTTGAAGATGTAAATTCTTAAATATTTTTTTATTTCACTAGTTTTTTAACTTCATCACTAAAACACCTAATTCTTGGTTTTTGAGTATTTTGGTGTTCAATAATGGAAAACATATTTGTTTAACCATAGACATGTATTTCCTACGATTCCTAAAGGTTTGGGATTAGTTGGTGTCCATTAGGATAAAAAATGCAAAAAGTTGTCAATTGTCAAATATGCAAAAATGCAATTTTAGAAGTTGTCAAAAATGTCTTTTTGGCCTCCCAAAATTCATAACCATAAAAATTTGGTTTGAACTGATTGGAAAAAGGTATTTAAGACTCATCGTGTCCATTTCATAACTAATCATCAAGTTGTATGGAGGAATCAACACTTTATGAAGGGAAAAACCTATTTTCTAGAGAAAAATTATTCTATATGACTTTGTATGGATTTGTAAGAATAGATGATGCATATGTCAAGTTGGATTCCTATTTTACCTTTCATTTTCAATTTATTTGGCTTAATTTGATTGATTTTGGAGGTAGTTATAGAAAAAAATTTGACTGTGGGTCTAAAACCCTCATTTCGAGGATTTGAAGCCAAGAAATGGCCATAACTTGTAATTTAACCATTGAAAATTCATGCCCATTGGTGAAATTAAATTAGGTAGGATTAATTTTGAGACTTCAAAGGATTGGGATAGGAAAACCTAATTAACCACTTCAAACTTGACGCCCTAGGCTAAATATGACTATGTATTTAGCCTTAGAATGCATTGTTTGAGAAAGTAATCAGTAAGGGAAGTTTGTGAGTTTATGGATGGAACAATTAATTCTTGTTCTATAGAAGGTCACCAAACCAATATATCATTTTTATATAGCCAATGGAGGTAGTTCTAGCAAGCCCTAGCCTAATTTGATCACCTAGGTTAGAGTGTTTGTAGTTGCTTGTATTGCTGGAGTGAAACTGATTATTGTTGTTTGGGGAAAAGTAAGGATTGTATTTGAACTTTCTAAGTCCATCCTAAGAATCCTTGAAACCACAATCTCATCATTTTTTGGAAAGAAGTCACTATGAGAGATTTAGTCTACCAGTAGGCTAAAGGTCACAAATTTGATATGCAGGCAGTCAACCTTTAGATGGAAGGTTGAGTGATTGAAACACATGTAAAATCCTTTGTTTAAACTAGTATAGGATTCCTTAAGTCTTGGGTCAGCATATTAGGATTCATAGTTCCTTGGAGGGAAGTATGAATTAAGAAGTGTATTAAGAATCTTGAAGAAGGAAAAGTAGAAGTTTGAGTTGATAGTGCATCAATACTTTAATCCACATTTGAACTTTGGATTGGAAAGAAGCTATGTTGTGTAACTTTGCATCATAAATTCCCAAGAAGACAAATAATAAGAAATTTTTTATCTTGAAGCATGCCCTCTCACAACATTGTTCAATCAAAAACAAATTCCATGTGAAGTAACAAGACAAAATCTCTTTAAACAAACTCAAAAAAAAACATTTGCTTGTCGGACATATTAGTTTATAAAAAAATCTTTGAAGAGGGATTATGCTCATGAAAATATCATATTAAAATAATTCCTTATCAATATGATTGTGATCTTCAAAAGAAAATAGATAATTATAGTTAAAAATTCCTTATGAATTTGATTAATATAGCCACCATGATGATTTTGGAATCAAATTCTAATGCCAGTAATCTTTAACTTGTTCGATTCACTTGATCATATCATATAGATATGTTTCACCATTTGAGTTTTTTTTCTTTGATTCATGTCATATAATATGATATATCTATTATATTTGTTCATCTTTTCTTATTATTGAAGACACATGTTGGTAGTAGATGGTTATGTCAAACAACATTGAAGTTGTTAGTTTTTAATGTAATTTATATATTTAATATGAAGAAATGTGAGGTTATGTGATGTATCCATAATAAGTCATGTTGTTAGTCAATATTTTTGATGTAAGTTATCTTTGATTTCTTGATTTACTTGATCATGTGATCTAGATATATCTCATCATTCAAGACTTTTTCTTCAATTCACATGAAATGTTGTAATATATCCATTGTATTTGTTCCCTTTCCCTTTAATGGTCTCTCATTTCAAAAATTATGACACATGTTAAAGGTCATTGTTTGCAATCAAGTTGTGATGCAAATAACCTTTACTTTCTACTTTCTTTGACTTAATTGTGAAATGGATGTGGTTCATCTTTTTCTTCTATTGACATGAAAAGGCATGATGTCATATATTTATTGTATTTGTTCTCCCTTTTCTTATAATCAATTCTTGTGAAAGATTAAATTCATTAAAAAAAATTAGTGATGGAGGTGTAGGTAGTGGCAAGGGCAAACACACAATTTGTGTTGGTTCATGGATGATTTCATTGAGCTTTGTGTTGGTTAAAACTTCTCCCTCTCCTAAGAAAGGTATATCATGATGTCACTACAATATATGGAATTCACTCAATGGCAGTAATGAAGTATTGCTTATTGTAATTCTAATTTCTTTATCTTGAGAGCTTGTGTTTGGAATCCACTTTGGAAAATCAAAGTGTTCAATGTTGTAGAGTCTCTTTCAAATTTGAATTAGCATTTCATTCTTATTAGAATCCATGTAACATAATTTCATGAAGTAATTCTTATTAAAATTCATGTAACATGATTTTATTGCTAATATATGGTAGTAGTTACATTGATTTTTAGGAAATACCAAGTTAGATACTTTGAACATGTTGATCTCAGATTTCTTTTGACAATTGAGTGTTAACACACTTAAGAAATTTACTAAGTTCATGTTGAGCTAGTAACATATGTTGAGTACAATATGTGTAGATGGTGAGTTGTAACGAGTGCTAAGTAAATAGTAAGTGTCAAGAAAATAGGTAAAGCTAAGAAAGTTCAAGTGATGAGTGAACAATAGATGTTGAGCAAGTTCAACTACCAAGTGAACAATAGATGCTAAGAAAGTTCAAGTGTTAAGCTGGATAGAATTATAGTATGTGTGGAGCATCAATATTAAAAAGTGCCGAGTAACATAGAAATGACCTAGTTGTTTGTGATGGTACAAACAACTATGTAAACCATTTTTGAGCTGACATATGGATAGATCTTGAAGCTTTAAGGATAAGATCAAATCTATTTGGATTCCCTATGTGATCAACATGCAACCAATCATAAAAATGGAGGGAATTGAGTGAGAAAGTTAGATGAATCTCAATCATAGATTCATACCTACCCCTAAGCCACCAAAGTCTTTTTAAAGAGAGATGAAGCCCCATAATTTATAGTGTATAAGTGAGAGAATTAGAGAATTCATGCGAGAAGGTGATGATAGTAGTGAAAGGGGTGATTTGATTAGCATACATTCAAGGTAACTTAGAAGAAGGACTGAATTACAAAATTAGTTAGCAGAACTGAGGATCAAGGATACAACAATTTCATATTACATCAGAGAGGATCAAGATGAACTAAATTGGGATTTGAAATCATCAATATCAAATTGTAAGTGTATTAGATCAAACATTCTAATGTACTTTCTAATAACTATATACAGTCATAGAGAAATCCTTTAATAGGGTGACATTCCAAGTGAGTGTTCTAAAGTCCTTTACATGCACACTTCTAACAAAGTGTTAAAATCCTTTAACACGGTACGATTTAACAATCCTTTGTAAGCCTTTAATAGGGTAGGCCTTTCACAGGAAGATCATGAGAATGGTCAAAATATGTAACCTTAACAAGTGAACTTTATTGCTATAGTAGTGAAGAATTGTGGGTGTCATCCCAACCCTAGTTTTACCTTCTCATTGGAGGGTTTCTGGGTAATCATATCTAGTCTTAAGTGTTTATGTGGATGAATTTTCTTTACATGTTATTTCAATATGTTTATGCATGCAATTTTTTAAAGTTAAAAGTTTTATTAGTTAGAGTTTAGTACTTTTGATTCACCCCCCTCCCCCCCCCCCCCCCCCCCCACAGAAGTATACATTTCCCATTTGTATTTCTAACAATTGGTACCAGAGCTAAGTTCTCATCAAGATAAGCCTTATAGCTTGGAGAAAAGATATTAAGATGGAAGTTTACAAGTTCAGAAATACTATTTAGAATTGAGAGATTGAGATACAATTGTTACTGCAACAACTGAATGTAGCTAGAGATGCCTTGAGAAGTTCACTAAAGAGAAGAAAAGTGATTGCCATAGCAAAAAATGATACTCAATACAAAGAGGTTGACACCAAAAAACTATTTGTAGATGGTAACTCCTATGAATTTGATGCAGAAATTGTAGATCTCATGGACAAGAACAAAGCACAAGCTAAGGAAATTAGAAATCTCAAGTTGGAGAAAGAATCACAAGATATACTGCTATGTGAGGTGACTGAGAAAAAGAAGAAAGCCATAGAGGAAAAGGCCATGATTGAAGAAGACAAGAGAATCTTGTCAAATAGATTGGAAGAAAAATCAGCAAAGCTATTTAGGAACTCAAACATGTAATTGGACACCGTAAGCCAAATAATGAAAGCCCATTATGAGTTGAATGTCAAGGACATTGAGCTAACTACATTGAAGTTGCAAAATGAACAATTGTAGAATGATTTGAAAAGAGAGAAGGAATTTTTTGAAAGCTTCAACAAGCTAAATGAAGCCATCAAGTACTTTGAGAAACTATTGAAATCACCTAGATCCAATAAAGACACATCAGCATTGGGCTATACGAGCACTAAAGAACTAGAATCATCCAAAGCTGCTAAAGAAAGAAGCTATAAAGGTAAGAACTCTAAACCTAATTATCATCATTATGGAAAGAAATGACACACAACTAATTTTTGTAGGAGCAAGAATCCTAGTTACAATACCAAGCCAAGGAACATGATCCATTATTACAAGTATAACAAACAAGGTCATCAGGCACAAGAATGTAGAACAAGGACCATGCATGCACCAAGATTTGAAGGACCCTACTACAATTGTTAGAAGTTTGGACACAAAGCCTTTGAATGTAGATCCAAGTCCACATGGTCATCAAACAAGGGAGGCAATCATGAAAATACCTACAATTGGGACTACAATACAAGGCACAACTATCATTATTGTCAAGACTATGGACACATCCCTAAAAATTGCATAAGAAAAAAATTTAGTGGAAGCTACAATAGATGGTTAAGTAAAACTACATGCTTTAGTTTTTTTAAGACTAGTCATAGTAGCAAGAATTGGCCAATAAGAAAAAAGGCACCTAATTTAGAGTTGAACAAAGGAAAAGGCAAGGTAGATATTGAGCACATCAGTAGAGAGATGAATAAGACATGGAAGAAGAAAGATGGATGCAGCACATCAAATGAAGGGATCACTTCACCTAAAGGGTTAAGTGGTCACACTTCATCAAACTAACCAAAGAGACCTATGTGGGATTGTTATTTAAATGCCTTGTCATACATCAGTCCCAAGGTAAGATGCAAGTTAACAAGAGAAAACCAAAGTCAAATCTTAAGTTTTCATCTTACTGTCGAGTGTGAAAAGTTCTCTTCCATTGCTAAGTAAAATTTTAGTGTGTGTCAAGTTATTAGCTAAAACTAGTTGAAGCCAAGTCAGTAGTATATATTGAGTAAGGGTAACTCTAGTGGATGCCAGGTGATGGAAAATCAATGGATGTGAAGTAAAGTAAAAAATGCATAGAAGCTAAGTCTATAACTGTACATGCAACGTGCATTAAATATGATGTTTTGAAAGGCCAAACAATTTTTTTCACTCATTATTCATCATTACAAACATAGATCAAGAACAAGCAGCATGAAGAAGAGATTGGCAACTAGAGATTGAAGCATTTACATAGATTTCAACAACTTGATTAAGCATTGTTTCATTGATTTAAAAGGTATTCCTCACAAGTGGAGTCACGTAGTAATGCAATTTTATATTTTGAAACCCTAGTTTTTGTGAAATGGCCTCAAGTTGTAGCTTTTGAAGTTCATTTGGTTAGTAATGAGGTTAAGAAACAAGATTTTAGGCCTGTTCTCGAAGTTTCATATAAGAAGGACCCTGCAGGAGCATTGTCAACCATTCCACCCAAAGTTGTAATGGTTCAAGATGTAAGAAAATGTTACAATTACAAGGTTGGAGGGATAGGAGATATGGAAATTTGATAGGCATATGACAAATTGTGTGTAAATGGAGTGTTGAAGGAAGAATTCAAAATCATTGAGAGAAAGGGCTTAACCCATGCCCTAGGTTTCCCTACTATCTTTAACACTGAATGGATATGAATTGTGTTAAGTAGAATCCATGATGGATGTTTATGGCTGCAGGGAGGATCCATCAAGTTGGCAAAAAGGATTGTACATAGGGATATAGGATTTCCAACCCTAGAATGGCCCAAAACCCTAAGAAATGATTAAAAAGAAGCCATTAAGAAGAATACAGGGGCAAAGTGGAACAAAAGGGCATGATCATTGATACCATCAAAGATCCACTTCTAGAATTTGTTATGAGGGTCATATCTCACAAATTCTATCAGTCAAGCTAACTAAATAGTGTACCATGCATTGCAATTGATGTAGGGCACAATATTGTGAAGAAAGATCACACTTATGATTTGGTCGAGCTACAGATGCAAAAAATCATGGAGAACCTAGGATCTATAAGGAGATCAAAAGGTGCTCAATGTAAATTTGGTTCAATTTTGATATGTATATTTTTCTATTTTTAGAATGAGTTTCCTTCTTTTGGTAAGGTAGGTTGGAAGACCAACAGGTCTATAGCTATACAAATTAATGAGTACATAGAGCAAATGGGAGACAATTTTGAGTCTATGATGACTAATTATTTTGAGGATTTCAAGAAAATCATGAAACAAAGATTGAGCATACAAGTTTCCCTGGTGGAGAAGTACTACAATGACATTTTCTTCCTAGTAGATATTGACTACACATTTATCCAAGCTGCAGTACCCATAGTAAGATGGCTAAGGCATTTTGGGTATGAGATTAATATAGATGAAGCATCAACAACAATCACTGCATTACTTGTAGAAGAAATTGATAAGTCAACAAAGATCTTTGGAAACTATGATGTTGTGAAATCAAAGGTAGAAATGGAGTTAAAAACTACCTCAACTCTAAAGAAGAAAGATAAATTGGTCAAGAAGTTGAAAGCCAAATTTGGTGAAAGTACTAAAGTAGATGATGATTATGAAGAAGAAGAAGAACATGAATAAGAATAGGGACAAGAACCTCTTTCCCTAACACAAGGAATGGGTGAAGATGAAGAAGAAGGTGTTGAGGAGGAACAAGTTGAGGAAGCATCAGTAGTACAAAATCTAAAGAAGAGAAAGGCTTAGAAATAGCTTGTAGCTCAGCCCAAGGGAAAAAAGATTGGAAATCTAAGCCCTACCAAGCCTACTACTCCAGACACAAGAGCAACTACAAGGGCCACAACTCAGAAGGCTAAAGAGAAAAAAAAAGAGAAGAAGAAGGCTACTAAGAAAATAGGTCTAGTACAAAATAAGATAAGAAGGAAATATGTTGTACAACCTAAATTTGATTAAGAGAGGACTAAGTCAGATGACAACTGCCAATTTAGAGTGGTAAGTCATGCACCCGAGTCTAATATTGATAATATTTGTGAAAATATTAGGGATAATGCAAACTTGAGTAGTTTAATTTTTTTTGAATTCAACAGCTTAAATAGAGAAGATCAGAATAAGGTTGAGGAGTCAGTGTATGCCATGATGGAAAAATTCAAGAATACACCACTTGAATTCAACACTACTATACCTAAAGATTTGTATTTCATAGTTGAAAATAAATGACATTATTGCCTAAATATAGAAAATGAAATAAGGGAGTCCACATTAGCACAAGTGATGTCAGACTTGTCAAAAGGACAAATAACAAAAGAAAAAAAGAAACATGGCAACACGTTTGCACCAAAGTATAGAGCATTCAACATACTTCAAAATAAGATTAAAGATGTTGTCATGAAGTCCACTCAAATGTGGAAGTTGATTTATGGGCTAATCACTGTTAAGGAAGGATAGGAGGATCCCTTTGAGGGAAGGAACAATGAAAAAAAGGAAGACAATAAAAAGGAAGAAGAAGTTGAGAAAAAAGGTAGATAATACAATGGAGGAGGCACAACAAAAAGAAAATAAAATGGCAACTGTTGAGGAATAGAAAACATATCAGAGTGTGCAAGACACACAATTTCCACCACCAAGCCCTCCACATAACACTAATACACCTACAAAGATAGTAAAGGTAAAGGATCTTCCTAATAGCCCAGCTTAGAACATCAATCCACTAACTGCAGAGGATCTAAATAAGATCCTTGACCAACCAACATTACAAGAAAAGTTGTGATAATCTAGTATTGGTTAGTGTAGATGAGTTGTAGAAAGTAGTAGCTAATCTAACTAGGGACAAGGTGACTACACAAGAACCACCTTTTGCCATCCCTATAGCTACTAGTGGACAACCTAAAGAGTAAGCATCAAAAGATACAATAGGTAAGGTTGATACCATAGTCAAGGTTGTTATAGTTTAAAAATAGACCAAACCTGTAGAGGAGCCAACAAGAGAACATATAGGACAGACAAAGGTATCTATTTCTACTACACAACCACAAGGTGCACCATCAATAATTATAAATTGATCAAGGAGGATCACAAGAAGAGAAGGATATTCCAAAGGAAAAGGAGTAGGAAGTAATTCAAACATTGGTAAATTTACCAACTACTAGAACTCCTACAAAAATCCTTCAAAATTCAAGCATTGAAACAATGCCACTCCCAATTTCAGCACTAGGCTTGAGCTCCACAAAGGTTGCAAGGTACTTCACTATGGAGACCTAAAATTGGATGAAGATATTGTCATACCTAAGTATGATTATGCAACCATGAATCTTGAAAAAATAAATAAGATGCAAGAAGCATTAGAAAGGAAAACGAACCAAGAGTTACTTAGGAAAGAGTATAAACAAAGGCAAGCATAACATGAGATAAAAGACATCTTTCTAGATGCATTCAGCTTGCAAACACCTGATGCAATGGTCTAAGAAGAAATTTCAAGGAAAGGTAAATGAGAAAATATCAAGTGGAATATCACTATCTCAAGTGGAATTGGCTACAAAAATAGAAAAGGTGAAGAAGGTACTTGAGAATATATTCTCATTGTACACTAAATTGTGTGACCCCACACTCTTCACACAAGAAACAAGCCAAAGGATTATGAGTCTAGAGAGAAACCTAAAAATAACTGGTATGCAGTTACCACAAAATCCAACACAAAGTGAGAAGCATCTTCACTCCACACTTCATACAAAAGGAAATAGTTGTATTGATAGTAGAAGAGGCTAATACAAGAGCCAAGTTAGTTCAAATTCAAGCCTCCCTAACCCACACATGGAGATTCTAAAAAAAGAACTAGCCTATGCTAAGATAGTACTCCAAAAAGATCATAATATTTCAAAATTATATGGCTTAGTTCACCTTGTAGTAGAGACAACAATCCAAATTAAATCACTAGATGTTGCAATAGACAACTAGGATGCTGCTCTCAAAATTTTTATGGAAGTTAATAAGAACTTTTTTGATAAATACACACCTAGTGTATAAGACCTTTGACATTAGTGTCAAAAAGGGGGAGATATAAAATGAACAAAGAGAAGAAAGGGGGAGCAAACAAGAAGAAAGTAGAAAACAAGGCATCATATAAGAATACTTCAAATAAAGAGTATCAAATGTAGACAAAGAGTTATAGTAGAAGAAAATCTACTCAGAGATTTTGGATATAGCAAAAACACATTAACTTATGGGGAGTTATAAAATTTTGAGGTATATAGTTCTTTACAAAATTTTGAACAAAATTTTGAAGTTTTGTATATATGTCGAATTGGATGTACATAATATTCAAGGAGATTAGATTCATCATGTATAGTTAAGTGTTTTTTCCACTCATGTCAAAGGGGGGATTTTTGATCTCAGATTGGTTTTGATAATTGAGTGTCAACACACTTAAGAAATTTACTAAGTTCATGCTGAGTATAATATGTATAGATGTTGAGTTGCAATGAGTGTTGAGTAAACAGTAAGTGTTGAGAAAATAGGCAAAGTCAAGCAACTTCAAGTGCTGAGTGAACAATAGATGCCAAGCAAGTTCAAGTGCCGAGTGAACAATAGATGCTAAGCAAGTTCAAGTGTCGAGCTGGACAAAATTATAGTATGTGTCAAGCATCAGTATTAAACAAGTGATGAGTAACATAGAAATGACTTAATTGTTTGTGATGTCACAAACAACTATGTAAACCATTTTTGAGCTAACATATGGATAGATCTCAAAGCTTTGAGGATAAGATTGAATCTATTTGGATTCTCTATGTGATCAACATGCAACCAATTAGAAAAATGGAGGGAATTGAGAGGGAAAGTTGGATGAATCTCAATCATAGATTCATACCTAACCCTAAGCCACCAAAGTCTTTTTAAAGAGAGATGAAGCCCCATAATTTATAGTGTATAAGAAAGAGCATTAGAGAATGCATGCAAGAAGGTGATGATAGCAGTGAAAAGGGTGATTTGATCAAGATACATTTAAGGTGACATAGAAGAAGGATAGAATTGCAGAATCAATTAGCAGATTAGAGGATCAAGAATACAAAAATTTCATATTAGATTAGAGAGGATCAAGATGAACTAAACTGGGATATGAAATCAACAATATTAGATTGTATGTGTATTAGATCAAACATTCTACTGTACTTTCTAACAACTATATCAGCAGGATGAAATCCTTGTATCAAGGTTGATTTAATTGTCATAGAGAAATCCTTTAAGAAAGTGACATTCCAATTGAATGTTCTAAAGTCCTTTAACTAGGTACATTTCTAATAGAGTGTTAAAATCCTTTAACAGGGTAGGATCTAACAATTCTTTATAAGCCTTTAATAGGGTAGGCCTTTCACAGGGAAAATCATGAGAATGGTCAAAATATGTAACTATAAAAGGTGAACTTTATTTTTGTAGTAGTGAAGAATTATGGGTGTCATCCCCACCCCAATTTTACCTTCTCATTGGAGGGTGTTTGGGTAATCATATCTAGTGTCAAGTTTTTATGTGGATGCATTTTCTTTACATGCTATTTCAATATGTTTATGCATGCAATGTTTTAAAGTTAAAAGTTTTATTGGTTAGAGTTTAGTACTTCTGATTCACCCCCCCTCTCAGAAGTATACATTTCTTGTTTGTATTTCCAATAGAATGAGCACCACTATTTATATATAATTATCTAAATCAATTCTTCAAAAATTTGTGATGCTTGATTATGTTTATATAATTTCATCATTGTTTATGAATTCAAACAACAACACAAATTATTTAAGAAAATAGATCACTAGATTTTGTTGGCCTCTAATGCATTTATGACCCTTTCAAATTATTTGAGTTTAGTTTTCTTAGACCAAAACTTACTGAACAAAATTGGAGGTTTTTAGTCTTGTTAGCTCAATAATATGCTTCATTTTGGTTTAATATAGGACACTAAAGAAATGTTCTAAATTTGTTCCAAACATATTTGTTAAGTATCCAAAATTTCTATGACCTTGAAGTGTACATAGTAGTTTGTAGCTAGAAAGACCATTGTAGGCTCAAGTCCAAGGGTATAATTGTATCTTAATGGAGTGCTAAAGAATTTAATTAGAACACATAAGGATTTTGATCATGCCTTCTCTTTAGCTAGACTTGATTATAACTTGTCATTATCTCTTTTGGTCACTCAAGAGCTAATTGGCCTTGATTATTTTGGCACAATTTGATCCTAAGTGTTGTACCTTAGAAATTTTTAGAGCACATGGGAATTTTAGTGGATATCGGACCTAATTTAAAACTATTAAAGAACCTTTGAGAAAAGATAACTCTTCATGAAATTGGGTTTAGGAAAAGGAAGGAGACACTGGATTGAACTTTAACATAAGGCAATGCCCTTAGAATTTTGGTAAAACTCAAAATGATCTTAAGAATTCTATATCTAGTAGTACAACTCAAACATAAGCACAACCCTACAAAATAAGCATAGTATGCCACAATCCTTTCATTGTTGAAATGAGAACTAATCAATAAGATACTATACAAATTACAATATTTACATAATTTCTTGTGTGTATCCATAAATGCTTAGATGATAATGCAAACACTCTCCCATACTTCTCCTTCATCTCTCTACTTCTAGCATCACTACAAATATGATATAATTCTAAGTATTCAACTATTCTTCAATTGAAAGAGTCTCAAACACAATCCAATCTAAGAAGCTTCACAATTAGAATTATAAGAGTTAGAGCCATGACAACAATAACTAATTTCTTGACATAGATTCTTCATATAATCATGATGAGCTTAATATTATAAAAGTTTAGAATCAAGCATGATCAAGTGTTAAAATGATACAAACTTCACAAAAAATCAAAGTCTAGGCCAATCATAACCTTAACATAATATAGGAAAGGTAATCACAACAAATCAAAAGATTAACTAATAAATTGCTGATTTTGGAAGTTGTTGTAATGATTTCATGATTTTTTGAACCGTATGGAAATTGAAATCACAAAACATTTTCCTTTGGCAGTAGAAAAAGGATATTATATTCATGATAAATATTGTAGCTAAAAGAACCACTAGACAAGCATCCTAAATGAGTACTAATCTCTTTTAATAAAATAATGTTAATCAAATTTTTAGAATGCCTATAAATAACCTTTGGAAATATTAAAGCATTTCCATTGTCTTTTCATTAACAAGCCAAAATTAAATAATTACTATTTCCATCCATTGGTTTCTTTCAAATATAACTCTAACATTATCTATCTAAAATATGACTATACAACAAATCATTTTTGTTCTTCATCAGATACTCAGGAACCCTATGTGTTGACTTCTTACACCAAAATTTGGGTGAGAAATGGAAAGAAAAAGGGTATAGCATATGAAACTCAATAAGGAGTAAAATAAAATGTTATACTAAATATTTTTGTATGTCTATTCTATTTGGAATCATAATATTTAAATGACCTACACAAATTTAAAGTAGATGGTCTATGCATAGGAGCCTAGCATTATGACATGCACTCCATTCTAGCCACTATGTCATTTAACAAAGCTTTTAGATGTTTTCATGTACATCCATATTCATTGGAAAACCCTAATCTGCACATGCCAAGGAGGGTGAAGGTAATGAATATTTAAACACATCTTATAATTATCATTTTGCAGCTTCAAAACTTCTAAAACCCCTTTTCAACTATCAATTTTGTATAATTCATGCAATAAAAACATATCATGAGACCATTATTCTTTGGGGAATTTCATAACACAACCCATGTTTTCTCTACATTTCTATATTTACATCTATTGGATGAATTGAAACGACAATGTTTACATCTAATGTACAAGCACATGCTCAATTTCATTGTTGACTCTTTTATATCAACCATGGAAAATCTAGGATACACTATACAATTGTGCTAACTAAAAGTGTGAAATTTATAATTGAATATTTTATACTATTACTATCAATAGAAAATGTACATATATGATTAATGGGTACTCTTTGATAGAAATATTTCAGAATGACCAATGTGACTTTGTCTGTAAGAAGCGTTGTAGGCTCCATCAATGGCTATCAATAAAAAATCTTTGATATAAAGAGGTCAAACCATAGGAAATATTTTGCAATACAAGAGAAGAAATAACATGAATAAGAACATTATCAAAGGAAGAATGTGACTTGATTTGTCAATTCAAATGTGAATAGTAAAACTAGATTTCTTTGAGGCAATATTCCCAAATAGGCAAGACACATTGTTCAATGACTTCAACTATACTCATGAAAACTTATGCCCCCCTCTCTTTACATGTGTATATTAGTCCCCCTCTCTTTTGATGTGCCTACTAACTTTGTGGAAGCTTTCAATTTATATGGTTGATCTCATGCCATGTACCAATCCTTCTGTAAATTAAAAATGCAATTGGCTTCATATTTATAATTTGTTGTGGCTATGATCTTTTAATCTCCATTTGGGAATGACTTCATTTGTCCCTTATAATTTATTATTAAAGACATGGCTTTCTATCATAAAATTTATTTGGTTCCAGTGAATTATGTTGATCAAAATATTTTCTATCTTCTGTAATGTTTGACCATCTCATTTGATGTTACAAGAGTGCATGTCATAATTCTTGGCTTTTATGCATAGACATATAGGGCTTATATCATTGAGTGAGAATAATAGGGCTCCAAAACAACTGTGTTGTATTTTAGATGTAGGGATGAACTACTCTAGTTGGGCCCTTGTGGGGCCAATTGAGATAAAGAAATGAATGACTATAGAAAGAAAAGGTGACAGGAGCAGAGCTAGGAGTTCAAAGTTTACCTCAAATAACTCCCATGCACACAGCAAGCATCCAAACTCTTCTAGCAAAATATGAAAATAATGGAACTTTTTTTATTTTTTTATTATGAGCCTAATTTGGTCAAAATTTTGACTAAATCAGGCATAAAAACCAAAATAAATTATTCACCAAGCCAAATAAGGGTTTGATCGAAATAAAAGGTGGAAAATTGACCTATAATGTATTAGTGTGAGGAAGAATAGCAGAAAGCTGGGGGAGGACAAGGTGATAATAATTAGGGTAATGTTAGGGAACTATTGCCTTTATTATAAGAGATTATAGCTTGGTTGGGACCTTGACTTGAGGAAAACCACTAGGACCATGGCCAAGAAGAGGGATCCCACCATGGAGACTCCCACATATTAGAGCATAAAGGTAAGGAAGAATGTGGGAATGAACATGAGTGTTTTTGCATACCACATGGTGGTAGAGGTGACCATAGGAGAGGCCATGGTCAAATGATGGATATTCCATCCAAATGGGCATGATGAGAGACCTTCAAAGGTGTAAACCACCACTGTTTGATGGCCTAGGAGGAGATCTCAAGGCTGAGACATGGTTACTAGATATGGGGTGTTACCTCTCCTTGCATCTATATGAAATAAAAATGAAGGCCCATTGGGTTTTTACATAGCTAAGAGAATATGGATCCATGTGGTGGGATATGGAGAGTTAGAAGCTCTAGATCAATATAGCAGATCTCACCTAGGAATCTTTGAGGGGAGTTTTAGGTAGAATTTTCTATCTCCACAATACTGTGAAGCTCATGTTGATGAGTTCCATGAGCTCAAACAAGGGAACTTGATAGTGGATCAGTATGAGAGTTGGTTCTTTGGGCTAAGACAATACTCCTCACTAAGAATTTTGTCAGGGGTCTAAAATACTCTATCATTGGGGATGCTCATCTTCATTAGCCTAGGACACTTGTACTTTCCACTAAGAAGGCAAGGATTGCTGAGAGAAATCTAAGGGGTTAGTGTTAGATTAGGCTCTTAGAGTCATAATACATGATCCATAGGATAAAGTGTACCACCCCCTCAAACACACGTTGATGGGTAGGGTCAAGCTTAGTTAGAACCCTCACAATATTTTCATAGGGTTCAAGATTGATGATGCCAACATCATCAAAATAAAGTTGGATAGGGTTCAAGTAATACAAGGGAAAAGGGGCATGAATAGAGTCAAGGTCAATAGCCCCAAAAAATCCATCGATCCTAGGGCAATCAATAGTACACTAGTAGAGGGAGTGCACCATATTCTAGTGCTTCTCAGGGTGGGCATTGTTATGGTTCTAGCTTTGGAGGAGCTTTCTTTTCATGTGGTTAGCTCGGCCATAAATTAGTGGGGTGTCCTATAAAGAAATATTTAGGAGTTGGTAGAGGTGTGGCCACATCAAAACCTATAGTGGGTGATATAGGTAGACCCCATAGAGCATCTGCAATGGTTGAAAACTACCAAGTTGAGCACCAAGGTACCATAGTCGAGGCTACATGTACATTGTATGGTAATTATTTTGTTGTATTAATGGATTTTGGTGCATTAGACTCTTTTATTTCACCATCCCTTATTCAATGTTGTTGGCTAGTGGCTACATGATATGTTGATAGGTGGTAGGATGAGTTAGCTATAGGTTCCAAGGTAACTATGGATTCCATAGTCAATGGTTGTGTGTTGGACTGTGGCACCTCACCACCATAATTGATCTTCAAATCCTATCCTTAGGGTCTTATGATAGTGTGTTGGGTATGGATTGGTTAGCCACCCATTAGGTAAATATATATTGATGACATAAGTTGGTATAGTGTGTGGATGACACAGGTTGGCAAGTGGAACTTGTAGGGTTGCAAAGGCCAACCTCACTTCAGATGATCTTAGCTAGGTAGCTGAAGTGGAGTGTGTAACATGGATGTTAGATGTTTGTAGTCTTTATCAATGACCTTGAGGAGGTTGAGAGTTTTGAGTTGATGCTACATGATCACCCACTCCTTCATGAGTATCTTGACATGTTCCTTGATGAGACTAGGAACACTATCAAAATGCGACATTAATTTTCATATTTATCTTATTCCAAGAGTGCAACCTATTTGATGAGCTCATTATTTTATGAATACTCAGGAGTTGAGCAAGCTTAGAATCTAGCTAGAGGAATTATTAACCATGGAACATATTCATCCTAGTGTATCCCCATGGGGCGCACCAGTCATCTTTATGAAAAAGAAAGATGGATCTTTGCATCTATGCATTGACTACTAACAATTGAATAAGGTAACAATGAATAATCGATACCCCTTTCCAAGGATTGATAATTGGTTTGATCAAATGTTGTAAGAAAGAGTGTTCTCAAATATTGATTCCAAGTCAAGATACCACTAGCTTCAAATTCATGAGGCTGACATTCAATAGACATCTTTTCATACATTCTATCAACATTATGAGTTTATGATTGTACCCTTTGGGTTAACCAATGTTCCATTGGTATTTATGAGTTTGATGAATGGAGTATTTTGTATGTACCTTGATTAGTGTGTCCTTATTTTCTTAAATGACATATTGATCTATTCTAAAATTGTTGAGGAGCATGAGTTCCATTTACCCTATGTGTTGTAGTGCTTGTGAGACTATTAGTTATATGGAAACCTAGGTAAATGCAAATTCTTCTAGTATGAGGTGAAGTATTTGGGGCATATCATCATAGGTAATGATATTGCAGTTGACCTATTATAGATTGGTTAGTGCCCACTAATATTTCTAATGTTCAAAGTTTCATGGAATTGGCAAGTTACTACCATTGATTTGTGAAGGACTTCTCAGGAGTGGCTCACCCTATCACTTCTCCTTAGGGGAAAGGGAATAAGTATGTTTGGTTAGACCAATGTGAGTTAATGTTTGAGGCTTTAAAGGAGAGATTGACCCATGCACTAGTCCTTACAATGCATAAACTTGTAGATGACTTTATGGTTTTCACATATGTACCATTGGAGGGTGTGGGTGTGGAGTTGATGCAAGATGGTCATTTGATTTCATACGAGTCTAGAAAACTCAAAGACCATGAGCTTAACTACCCCACTCATGATTTGGAACTTGATGCAATTGTGTACATGCACTTGTACACTAGAGGCACTTCCTTTTGGGACATGGGTTCGAGATGCATAGCGATCATCATAGCTTGTAGTATATCTTTACTTAGCCAAACTTGAATGCATGGCAACATCAATGGATGGAGTTCCTATGTCAATATGATTTTGATATTCACTATATCAAAGGGAAAGAAAATATTATTGTAGATGCCTTGAGTAAGAGGCGACATGAGATATCATTTTTGTCATTGGAAGTGGATTTGTGAGGTTGTATCTTGGAGACCTTGCCTAGTAAAACATGGTATCAGGAGGTGAAGGTAGATATTGAGTCAAGACATACCCTTGAAGGGAGTTTTTTAGTTTATTTTCAAGAGTTTGATGGACTATTGTGATACTTGGGGTGCATTTATGTTCTAGTATCTATGGATCCCTATACCTTGATTTTTTGGGAAGCACATCATGCACCATATTCTACACATCCTAGTGTCAAGAAGATGCATGCCAACCTTAAACATTTTCACTTTTGGGCAAGGATGAGATATAGTGTTTCTAAATATTTTTCTTGATGTCTAGAGTGCTAGAGAGTGAAGGAAAAGCATCAGCATCCAATGGGCCATTTGTAATTGCATACCATTCCAGAATGGAAGTGAGATACTATATCCATTGATTTTATCATGGGGTTGCCTATATCATCATGATGACATGATTGTATCATGGTGACAGTGGATATGTTGTCAAAGGTAGTGCATTTTTCACCCATGAGAACATCCTACACAACTTCTTTTGTAATGCATGTTTTCTTGTAGGATATTATTCAATTGCATGAAATCCCTTGATGGATTATATCAGATAAAGATCTAGTGTTTACCTCATCACTATGGACATCTCTCTAGCAAGCTTTTGGGTGCATAGCTCAATTTTAGTTTGGCTTGCCATCGAGAGACCAATGGTCAAATAGAGAGAGTGAACCAGGTTCTAGAACACATAATTCACATGTATGTGATGGACATGCAGGTAAAGTGGGAGGATTATCTATACCTTATTGATTTTTCCTATAAAAAAAGGGTAAGATATTTCTTTTGGAATGTAATATTTTTAGGCCTTGTATGGTAGACCATTTTGTACCCATTTGAGTTGGGATCATCTAGAGGACCAAGTGATTTTAGCTCCAGAGATGCTTTAGTATATGGAGTAGTAGGCTGTCCATATTAGAGAACATTTTTTATTTCTCAAGACATGTTGAAGGAATATGTAGATGCCCATAGGTTAGATTGTCACTTTTCAGTTGGTGACAAGGTATTTTTGAGAGTGCCTTCGAGGAAGAGCCCCATCTATTATGGAAAATCTCTAAGTTGGCACCACATTTTTTGGACCATTTGACATCCTCATGAGGATTAGTCCTATTTCTTATCAACTAGTGTTATCACCTAGCCTATCGTGTATCCATGATGTTTTCCATGTTTTTTTTTGAAGCAGTATATTACTGATGTGACCCATGTACTTGATTGGAATGATTTATAGGTGGAGGATAGATAAATTTCTTTGGAGCCCATCTATATCCTTCAGAATTAGACACTATTCCTTATATAATTAGACATAGAGTAGGTAAGGTTTGAGTGGCACTCGAGTGATGAGACTTTTGCTACTTGGGAAGACCCTACTTGATTGAGAGATTTGTACCCTTATCTTTTTGGAGGCTTCTAGGAGTAAGCCTATACCTAGTGGGGGAGGATATAGTACCTCCAGTATTTGCATTATGTACTTTGTTAAGTTTTGTTTCAAGAGATACTTTAATACTCATGTTTGAGGACATTCGAGATGACCTGATGGTTAGATACTATATTTTGATTTACCAGTATCATAGATGTTAGATGCTATGTTGTTTAGTTTGATCATATCTACATGATGATGCTTATTGATGTGACATGATGCTTTATGATAATTGGTTATTTTGTATTTGGACATTATACTCTATTAATGATTATAAGATGGACTTACTAGATTCTAGATACTTTGATTTGATGCTACGACTATTTACTTTATTCTTGCTTTGAGATGTTTTATGATGTAGTGAGTGATTTAAATAGATTATTTTAATGTGATTTAATTTATTTATCACTTTGACTATATTATTAAATACAATTTCACTTGATCATGTTGTTTAGTATGTAGGATTTATATCCTTAGCAATGGAACATGGAGTTAGTGATTTGGTTATTCTTACCTAGCCAATGTCGTCCCTATATGGTCAATGTATTCTATTCAATTGATTAATTAAAACCTTTGGTAATTAAATAAATCTAGATTCATTTTCATTATGTGATTAGACTTGTGAGCATGTTTGTGCATTTAGAGGTTCACAATTGTCATGAAAGTTATTAAGCAATTTTGTGGTTCAACTAGTTTAAGAGAAATTTATATTTGATTTAATTATTTTATTCCTGGTAGCTTTGTTGTAGTTGAATTCCATTTAATTGGAATTTGCTGATTTTTTCTAGGTTGAAAAGGGGTTGTTTTAGTGAGCTAAATAATTTCATAAGATTATATTCCACTTTTAAAAGTGAATATATATCCCAGAAGGGAATTATTTCCTCACTTTTCACTTGTGAATTAGGAGTTTGAAGAGAAAATTCCAAAATCCTCTCTAAAGGATTTACTATTCTATTTTTTGTAGGAGCTATGGGCGTATGATTGTCGTGAGGTTGAGCTTGTTGGATCTAGCTCAGGGAGACCTTCATTTGCTAGGATTTTTAGGGGTGACCGTGGGGTGATTATTTTATCACGTGCCTTTATATTTATCCATTTTGGTTGTGAGGTAGGGCTCTCCCATTTTAGTGTTTTTACTTTGTTTGATTATCTACTTCTAGTATTAATTTGGAGGCAAAGAACTAGTGTTCCCCTTTGTTTTTTCATGCTAGCTCTACCTAGTTGGGCGGGTATGAGCACTTGAATCCTTTTGGACTTGAGGATTTGGAGTTTCATGTCACTATGCTAGCTATTTTTGCATACAGACTTCAAACCTAGATTTTATTTGATATTTGTGACTTTTATACCCAATAACATATTGGGTTTTCATTTTGAGGTTTTTGTTATTTTTGGTTTTCACCTCAATTTGTGTGTTACTCAGTTTTCTCAGGATTTCTTTGTATGGAAGCTAGTTGTGGATCCAGATTATCCATAAGAATATCTATCTGACCCTTGATATATTTTTCTTCACTGGGATTCATGTCGAATCCATACTCCTAGATATAGGTTAGTTGAGTGATTTGTTTTATTTGTATTCTATATGTTTTTCATCTAGCCCTTGTTACTATGATCATTGTGTAGTTGATGTGCCCACACACAAGAACATGAGTGTGCACTTATCAATCTTGTAAGACTTGAGCTCCCAGTTGGTTTTCAGTTGAGTTATGTTCATTGGGGTTGGGATGGGAAACTACATTCCCTAGAAGCATTCATCGTGTGATGAGCATATTTATGTAGGGTAGGTTGGAGGAGTGGATTCTCTCATAACCCTGAGTCATGTTCCCAATAAGATATACATGTATAAATTTCTAATAATTGATAACTAAATAAACTCATGGATAATTAACTAAGATAAGAAAATTATATGTACCTATATAGCTCATCTAAAGGTATGTCCTTGTTAGTTTATTTAGGTGCCTCATGTCTGCATGGTTCATCTGGTGACATAGAACTATGGCCTTCTAAGGGAGTGTTTCCATTAGGTGTTAGCTTGGGATCTATAATGCCAAGAAATCTACTACTTTCCACCAAAGTCCCTACATAGTTAACCCATAGAGTGTCTGACTAGGACCTAATCTATTGCATTGTCTCATGATCTTGGTTCTCTTTAGTATTTGGCATGAGTGTTAGTCATGGATGATTGTCTTTATGTGTCTTTGAGGTTGGATCACTATAACCATTAGTAAAGTGAGAGTGGGCCTATGGGTTCCACATGGTTGTGAGGTATAGCTACCTTTACCACTACTAGGGATTGACCCATAGAGTTGGCCTTTCTCCATGTTTAGTTCTAGAGCTGGATGCTCACATGATTCTCTATATATTTTGGAGTATATTCCCATATGATTTGGGTTAGTTTAGTTCATTGAGATAGTTAATTTATGCACATGTATGTTTGATGCAATTTTTTTGGTTAGATAAATAGGTTTTACAGGTACCCTGAAACCCAGAGTTAAAACAATAACAAGGCTGATAATGAGCATGAAAAGCCTAGCCAAGAGAGTTCAAGTTCAAAGGCTAATAATAAGCCCAAGGCCTAGCCTAAAAACAAAGATCATAGAAAAGACTAGGAACAGAAATGACTTAGAAGTGACAAAGGCAAAAGCCTTGACAAAAAGCCAAGAAATAGATTGAGACAAAAGATTAGGCAGTGGATTAGTCCTCATTCTTTCTCTCTAGGTCTTGCATGGCCTGAGTAACCTCATAGGCCATCTAGTTCTCCTCAGCCTCTTGCTGGTTTTCCCTTTGATCCTCTTGGTCCTGACCATTGTTGATGTTGTCCTTTGTAGTGTCGACCACTAGTCTGGATTTTTCCCTATCTTTTCCTTCCTCTTCTTCCTTCATAACTCTGTCTTTGATCCAACTAGTTAAAGAAATAATGTTGTTTTTAATGGAGCTTAGCAGCAAAATCATCTGGTTCGAGAGATTATGATTGTAGATTTTGAGGTTGTTAATCCTTCTCTTTGCTAGACTAAGCCTCTCATCATTGTTATCTCTATTATTAGAATCCACTCCATTATTGTTATCCTCCACATGACCCACCTACTCTTTGACCTCCTCCAACTCATGGAAAAGCCACTTGATTGATTTGAAGTTATCAATCATACTGTTGCGGGCATTGTTCAAGAGGTTCAACCCATATTCCCTTGCATTATTCGAAATAACCACAATCAATGCAATATTTCTTTCTACACAGTTACATTAGATTCTTGGATAAGATGTTATGGTTGAGATGTTGGATTATGTGATCTTCCTTATGATTTTGAGTGTTTAATCCTCGATTATTGTGGATCCAATACTCCCCCAGTGTGGAGGTTATGTTGGCAATATACTCAGGATTCCATTTATGCATTTAGAGGCATAAATTTGTCTAAGTATGAGACAATTTACAATAGTACAGTGAATAGATCTTAATAGTACGGATGATGCATGGAGAGTTAACTTATGCACAATTGAGGAAAGCTTTTTGACACCTTCATTATGATGTGTACCAGTGTGTATGTGTCTACGGTCAGTACGACACAAGTTACAGTAATTTTAACTATGTTGGTATTTAATAGTGCATAATAAAGCATAGCAGAAAACAAAGATATACAACTTTAGGAATTATTTTTGTTTCATAAATAATTACTAAGTCAAATTAAGCTGATTCTACAGATATTATTTTATATTATGTCAAGTGTGTGAAGACATGGAAGCCGACTAAGAAACAATTTGTGAATGTGCAAGATATAAGTAAAGATCTTATGTTACATGGATAAAGTGTGAGTTACATAGTGAATATGTGTGATGCATAGATATTGTGGAAGTTGCATGATTAAATGTCACATGAAAACTATTGTGAGAACTATCTATGAGCCTTATGTGATGTTAAATCTAATATTAGATCAAAACAAGTGTGAGTTACAATAACAAGTAAGTATTGTATGTATATCTATTTTGTGAAGGAATTGAATTGTATAATTACATGTTAAGGTAGTCGGCTCTTCTTGAATACATTATAATTGATTAACTAACTCCTAAAAGGGTTGTAGGAACTCCTAATAGGTTTGAGGCTTCTAACAAGGCCTAGTCGTCTAACAAGGACACGAGACACTATATGTACTTCATAGACTCCTAATACAGTCAATATCCTTAACTAGATCCTATTATTTAGTGAATCATCCCCTACAAGGTTTTCCCTTGGTTGAGGTTCCCCTAGTTAACAAGGAATGGTGTTATGAGTTCTCCATGTGTAAGGTTATATTTATTGTTTAGCATTGTTAGTTTACTTTCATATGCAAGTTATAAAGTAATTATCAATATCCAATTGTGGGAAAATGTTTATGGACTACTAATTCACGCCCCTCCCCCCCCCCCCCCCCCCAAGTATTATCTATTTCTTACAATTAGTATTAGAGCATAGTTACTTTGAAGAGGCTTAACAACTTAAGTAAGATCCTATTGAATATGGAATAGTTGAAGAAGAATCTTGAAGAATCTTGAACTGATTGACCTTCTTATTGAAGAGAGAGATAACTTGAAAGATAGATACAAAGATGCAAAATTTACATTGGTAAACTAGAAGATGAAATTGATGATCTTAAATTGAGCAAGGAACCTTTTACACATATTAGTGTTAATGATGATATAGAAAATTTCAAGAAAGAGAATGAGATCTTGAAACATGAGTTGAAAATTGTTGAACTAAAGTTGAGTCTTAAGGCTAGTGGCAATAAGAGTGAACCTTATCTAAAATATGAGTTGTAGACCTTAGATCCTAGTTAAGTCAAGTAAAATCTAAAATAGATTTTGTTAAGATAGAGCATGTAGAGTTTGAAAAATACAACATCATTGTGAAAGGAGAGTTGACACAAGCTAAATAGTAGTTAGAGAAACTTTACACAAGTTTTGAGAAAATTGTTGAACATACATTTCATCAAAGACCTTCTTATGAAAAGATAGGCCTTGGATATCTTCTTGGAGAGAAGTCAAAAAAGAAAGATTAGATTAGGATAGAATAAGATCCTATAATAGAATCCCTAAAGAAAAGTTCAAGTGGTCTGATGAAGTTGAGAGAGTTAAGTTGAAAGAGAAATTTGTTGAACCTAGAACAACAGAGAAAGTTGAAGAACCTAAAAAAGATGATTAATCCAAAGAGGTAAGGCATGAATCTAGAGGTAGATGCTATATATGTAATCAAGTTGTACATATGAAGAAAGATTGCATAGGTAAGTTGATGCAGGAGCATCTAAAGGTATAAGGGCAATCCTGTGTCACCCAAAAAAATGTACTTAGACTTAGTTTCTATTTCATGTGTTTTCATTTTTGGATACCCATTTGGGTCAAATAAAGGTTCCAACTCTCACAGTTCCACTATCAGTGTGTTTGAAAATCCTAAAAAAATAGGAGCATGCAATTTGGCCATCATTTTGGTGACCTAGAAGGTGTGAATTGGCCTGATGAATGTAATTGTGATTTAGAGCATTCCAGAAAAAGAATCAGGTCAAAAGGCCCCACGGTTTGAAAGTTATTGCAGTTTTTTTGGGTTTTGGAGACCTCCTAAGAATGCTTTGAAGTCAGGTTAGGGGCATTAAATGACCTTGAAAAGGGCCAAAAAATGGGGGATGAGTGAAGCTTGTCCATAGGGCCATAGAGCGCTTCGAGAGCTTTCCAAAAATGTAAACAGTTCGTCAATCAGAGCTACAGTTCAAAAGTTATGCCTCCCGAAAGTTCGATTACCATTTCCGGATTCTTCTAGATTTGCACCGACTTCTAACGCAGCTTTCAGAACCTTCTATTTGGTCGGTGGATGCCTACTAGCACTTTCTAGAATGTACTCCTAGTCCTTAACCTTCTGGGGTCTATTTAAGGAGATTTTTGGCATTGTAAAAGGCAGTTCGGAGTGGAGTTTGAGAGGAGGTACTAAAAGGAGAAATTATCTCTAGATTTATGCTATTGTAAGCCCTTAGGGCATGTTTTGAAGTTTATTTTATCTGCACTGTTTGTACTAGCTTATTTTCTCAGTTAATATAATTTTCCCTTTCTATTGGTTCCATTCTGTTCTTCGGTCGTGTTCCCATCATAAGTCTTTTAAACCTATTACTAATTTCTATTGTTATAATTTTCATGGTTATTGACATAAGGTAGTAGAGTGTCAGAAACCTAATTTTTTTGATAAAATAAGAATAGTAGAATGTTTAGGAATACTAACCCTATAAGTAATGGAAGAAGTAGATTATAGAGTACATCCAATGATGGAGAGAAACCTAATGGTGAGAGAAAGAATTTTTTTTTCAAATATAAAAATCATAGACATATTGCAAGGAATTGCAGAGTACATGAAAGTCAAAATGGAAACAATTATAGGAGAAATACACCTGTATGTCAGTTATGCAATAAATTTAGACATACAACAAGATTTGTAGAATGGACAAAAGGAACTTTAACAAGAATCCTAATAATGGAAGGAAAAAAAATAGAGATAATAGAAGGAATGAGAATGGAAGTGATAATAGTCAGAAATAGGCAATTAAAGAGCATGTTGATGAATTCAAAGAAGCATTTGTGAAGGCTTGTAATCCAAAGAGTTCACATTTACTATTGGAAGAGCATTTCTTTGATGCACCTGATGGAAATTCAAAGTCATAGATTGTTTATGACTCAACCTATCTGAATTAAGCTATTGTAAAAGTAGTAGAGTATCCATGGTCAGAATTGATGTTGGAGAGTGAGTTAGAGTTTGTGCAGTTAATAGAAGGTTGAAGACATAGAGAGAAAGCTATGGTTTAATGCACAAGTCTTGAAGTGATCATAGTAAGCAGGAATTTTAAGATCAAGGTCACTAGTAAGCAGAGACAATATTTTAAGTTTGTGATAGATACACATTTATTGTGCACTGTGATTTGAAATGGTTTAAGAATCGTGAACAAGATTTGATGTACCATTTGTTCATGCAAAGTGTTTTGAGTGAATTAAAGAGTGATTTGATAAGAATTGAAGTGCAAAGAAATCTTGTGAAGATGAAAGTTGCAGAAGCCCTAAAATCATAAAATTGATGTATTTTATGGAGTATTGAATCCAACTTCTTGAAGTATTTACTATTATAAAGGAATGGCTAGTCAAAGAGTGTATGATGTTAGTGATAGACCAAGTTATGAGTTCAAGAAACATCCATTTGTTTCTATATTAGATGATCATAGGCACATTTTTGCAAGTTCCAGAAATGTATTACATGTAAAAGATATAAGGAGTTATATACATTGCAAAATTGAGAGTATAGGTGATGGGGAGATTCACAAGGACTTAGGAGTCATGTGTAATAATGACTTATCCCTAAAGTTTGAGTATGCACACCTTGAAGATTTGAATTTGGTAAAATATATGTTCTACATAGAATTCGGCAATCATGAGTGGACCCAAATTATATTGAGTAGAGTACATGATGATATGTTCTAGTTAGATGATGTGCAGATTGTCATTGATAATGACCTAATCCACAAGGTCATAGGATTTAAAAATCAAGGTTACAATCCTATTAATGAGAAAAGCATTAGGAAAATTGAAGAGACAAACTTGAAAACCAAGTTTGACAAAATGAATATGAGGGTTGATCCTATTTAGGATAAAGGAGTCAATTTGTTAACTAAAATCTTAGGGTACAAGTTGAGCCATGGATCAAGGGTAAACTTTGTACCAACTAGATTCCTTCATACAACATATGTGATGGCCATTGAAATGAGTAAAGTAAATTTTTGCAACATTGTCAGAGTGCAACTTTGGACAATATTGCAAAGATAAAGAAAATAAAGAGCTCAGTATTTATATTTTGAGTCCCTATTGAGTCATTTGTCCTTCTATGTTACAAGGAAGTTTCCTAGAGTGATAAATTGGGATAGCAGTGAGTGCACAATGAAGATTGTAACTCAAAGCTATAGATCTAAACTTGAGAATGTCAAAGACATTGATATTGACAAGATGATGAATAATTTTCAGTATGAGATGAAATTGAGGTATATGATACCTCAATCTATGGTAGAGAAATATAAGGATGATTTATCCTTATGGTTGAAACTAATAACACGTTCATGGAAGTAGTGATACCTAGAGTGAAGTTCATTGAGCCTATGGGCTATGAGATCACCATAGAACTAATTGAAGGGTATACACAGATCATACGTGAGTTTGAGTAGGACATAGAATGTTTGAGATGGGGAACATATGATGAAAGATTAAGGATTGTAGAATCTAAGGTGCACAACAAGCAAAGAAAGAAGAAAGTATAGAAAGAAATAGAATTCATCCTCAAGGAATCTGGCATGTCAAGGAAGGAATTCAATGACATAAAAGGAATTGCAGTAGAGATGAAGGCTAGTGGGCAATTTGAATTGTTAGCAGCAACACCTATTATAGTAGCAAGACCTTCAGAAGGAGTAACAGTGGAAAAATTAGGTGCGCAAGCTCCCATTGGACCATATGAAGTAGTTGTACAAGTGCAACCTATAAGAGCAAGCTATGAGAAAGCAAGAAGATAGTTAGAGGTGGAAACACCCACTACATAGAGGAAGTCAAGGAGACTAGTGAAGGTTAAGCAATAACCTGCACCTCAAGAAAAGAAAAGAGTAAAGAAAATCAATAGTAGGCCTAGTAAAAGGAGGAAAACCATGCAAGTGAGTAGTTTCAAAAGCTTAGATGATGATGATGATGATGATAAACTTGTTGAGAAAGTGTAGGAAGCCAACATAGCCACAACCAAGAAGGCATGGAAACCAAAGGTAGAGAATCTAAACATGTAGATTATAAATGATGACAATTTTGTTTAGTTGAATAAATTTTATAGCATGTCTAGTAGTTTGGATAGGAGGAAATTAGAGAATTCTATAATAAGAAACATGATTATGAGAAATAAGAGATTTGATAGCATTCAAAATAAAACTCTTGAAGACTTATACAACAAGTTAAGTAATAGGATGAGAAGAGTAGTAGAAGAAGATTTGAATATTAGGATCACATCCATAAATAAGTTATATGATGTTGGATCAAAAGAGGAATTCAAAAAAATCTTAATGGTTATTGAACCCTTGTTAAGGAACAAAAGAAGAGAAATTCTTTTGATGGGAGGCAATTATGAGGAAGTGACACAAGAAATAGAGGAGGCTATAGTGAAATTATATTTGTAGTACCTAAGGAGAGTGCACAAGAAAGGCTAATATTTCAATATAAGTACAAGTACAAACACTATCCAATGAAGAGGAAGAGGTAGAAGGGACACAAAAAGCACTATCTCCACCTCACATTGTTATGAGTATAGAATCCATTCAAGTGGATAGTATGCACATAACTTTTGATACAAAGGAGAATCCATTTTCAATGTATGGGGTGAATATTGTTGGCAATATCATTGCCTACTCCAGTTCTAATGATGAAGAGGAAGAGAAAAAGAAGAAGTAAGAAGAAGAGAAGAAGCAAGAAGAAGAAGAAGAAGAGAAGAAGGAAAAGGAAGAAGAAGAAAAAAAGAGAAAAGAAGAAGAGGAAAAGAAAAAGAAAGAAGAAGAGGAAAATAAAAAGATAGAAGAAGAGGAGAAGAAGAAGAAAGAGACTAAGGAAAAGAAGAATGTAGAGTAATAGAAGATAAAGACTATTGTATCTCCAATAGTATTAGTTGTTGGAACATTAGTAACAATACCTATTCCATCTAATGATGAAGATTATAAAGAGCTAATGGGAATTGTTAGTTATTTTCCCCTCCCACCAAAATTGAAGGATTTGAATTCAAACAAAACATAATGTTCATATATTTGAAATAGTCAAATATTAGGGTACATAGAAAATACATTTTAAAACCTTGGTTATACACATTACATCCTAAGTCCCAAGGTTAAGTTCATGATATAATACTTCTGCAAGCTTGCATCTTTTCATCTGTCAGATCAAAGAGAATAAAAAAACAACACTTTATCATTGTTAAAAATATAGGACCCATTGTCATAGTGACAAAGTGATAACTCACCATGTAGCACCATGGGCCCCCTTTTCTTTTTAGTTAGCATAGTCATCAGCTAAGATGATTTATGCATTGACCAATCTCCCTAGATCTATGGTCATTGCTTTATTTCTTTGCAAAAAAGCACAAGCTTTATTTTATGTGACAAAGTGATAGCATGTTGTGTATACATGGTGGACCCTCTTTCCTTTGTGGCTGGTAATGTTGTCAAAACTAAATACAGCTGGCTGATTCTAATTTGTTCTTTCTTGTGGGCCACAAGTGAGATGGAAGTTGTCAGATGAACTAGCAGAGGGAAACATTCTCATTTGTTGAAGTACTAATAGGTTTGACATATCTTTGGGTCATCAAATAACATGAGATCTATAGTTGTCTCTTTATCGCTTTGTCAAGATGCATGATAGTTAACTCATGCGATAAAGTGACAAAAGAATATGTCTACATAATGGGCCTAGTTTAGAGAAGAGTAGTCATAGCTACATCATAGTTAACTCATAGTTTCATGAGGCGGCCATTGTTATGTTTTAAAAGCTGAAAAATGTTGGAGGATGAGGTAGTAAAACTCACAAAGACCTTGCAAGCTGGTAGAAGGAAATAACCTCATTGGTCCACATGGTGCTTTCTATTTGTTGGACCCGTTTGATTGTTGATTTCAATGTTTTGTCAAGCTAAGAGGGAAAGAAGTTAGTCTTTTTCTACATGATCTAATCATCATGATCAATCTCAACCACTCTGAATGAATGACTAGTAACAATATAAAGGACATCCCTTTAGAAACTAGTTATCCATCCACCTGGTTAGAGCTTTAATGGTTTTTCCTATCACTTTAGGGTTTCTTCTAGGTCAGGGTTTTTTGATGATTTTCTTGCTTCTAAAGATGTACCAGGTCAAATCTATTGTCTAGATCACATCCAATCATCCTTTGACAGTCTTGTATGCATTAGATAAATTTTGAATCAATCCAAAGATTATGCTTGAGCTATAAAGATAAATTTCTAAACCCTTGCAATAGTTGATCCATCTTTGTTTATTTGGCATTGCTCTAGCATGCTTATTGTAAATTCCCTTTTCCTTTGAAATTCATGATATTCTACATTATCCATTTTGACCATTGATGTATTGTATAAGACTCGTTTACCTCTCATCAATGTATTGTGGATATTTATAATTTGCATGACTATATTTCCTTTTACCTAATGAATGGTATATAATGAATTCTTCTTCCTCATGTCATCCATTTCATTATCTAATCTGTATGTGGTTATTAGATTGCATCAATTTTGAATCTATATATTATTTATGTCATGATAGTTTAATTGTTCATGTATGGGTAGAGATTGGTTTGAACACTCTATTTTGGTGCATCATCTCCTCAGGATAGATTAAGTAGATGTTTTGTGAATTGTTTCACCCCTTCTCTTCTACAAGTGTAATTAGGTGCATCCTAATAGCTAAGGAAGTCAGCCTTCTCTAGAGACTCAACCTCATTGTTCAAGTCCCACAACTTGGAGGTTGTTTTCATGTTTCAAAAAGTTCCCTTTAGGTAAAAAATTTAGGCAAGGGTGAAAACTTTTGTGACAACATGAACTTCAAGAAATTTTTTAGAGAAACACAAATCTATGAAGTCTTTGGAGAAGACCCTTGCTAAAGTCTTGGAGCACATGTAGAAGATAGATTCCACAACTATAGAAAATCCAAACTTGTAGGCCAAGGAAAAAGAGTTGGCGAAGAGCTTTGATGGGGAATTCACAACTTTGGCTAAAGTAGTAGTAACACAAGCACATAATAATCATAATGCAACCCTATTCAACATAGTGTGCACCAATATACATAATGATTTGAAGGAATTTGATGGAAACATCAAGGAACTCAAAAATTGTATTGCTAAAGTTAAGAAGTTGTATGGATAGTGTGCTAGGAACTTAGAAAGTGTATTGCTAAAGGTAAGAAGTTGTATGGATAGTGTACAATGTCTTACACTTATCTAATTTTGATGCAAAAGTCAAAGGCCATATGAGTGATCTTTAGTCACTCACTACAAGATTACAACAACCTAAGATTAGAATTAAAGATTCTAAGAATGAGATTGAGAAGATCCACAATGCTATTATAAGCATTGAATGTGACAAGGAGAAGGTAATAATAAGATTCTCTATTCTTAGAGAATATGTGGTATCTAAAGTTGTAATTTTGTAGAGGTAATTGGAGGAATGTCTTTTAGCAAAGAATTCTCATGAAAAATTCTCCTATATTGACTTGAGTGCAGTTGAAGTGACATCCTATGCACTTTACATGCTCATCAGTATATCAGATACAATCAAAGGAAACTAGAAGAACAAATTTGACATATTGAAGATTGATTTTGTAGATTGCATATTTAGAATGACGAGCTAATCAACAACATGCAACAAGTTTTGTGATATATTTTTTGACACCTTTCCCATTGATGTCAAAGAGAGAGTATTGTGTTATTACATAGAGGAAAATTGTATAGATGTAAATATATATGTAAGGGGCAGCTTATATATGTATCAATGTAAAGAAGTGATAAGGAATGTAATGATCCATCAAAATATAATAAAATTGTTATGTTTTGAAGGAAATTTTTGTGTAGTTATTTTATTTACTTTTGTTATGTATGACATCATTTTGGGACTTAGCCAATTTTCCCAAATGTTTCCAATAATACCAAAGGGGGAGATTTTTGGAAATATGGTCAGTTATATGTCTTGATGGTTTTCACTTATGGCAAAATATACTCAACATTTCATTTATGCATTCAGAGACAAAAAATTGTATAAATAGTAGACATTTTGTAGTAGTATAGTGAACAAATATTAATAGTATGGATGATGCATAGAAATTTAGCTTATGCATAGTTTAGGAAAGACTTGTGACACCTTCATTATGATGTGTACTAGTGCACATGTATGTATAGTTAGTATGATGCAAGTTACAATAAGTTTAACTATGCTAGTATTTAACAATGCAGAACAGAGCATAGCTAGAAAATAGAGTTATATGACTTTAGGAATTATTTTGGTTTCATAATAATTACTAATTCATATTAAGCCAACTAAGTGGATCTTATTTTATATTTTTTCAAGTGTGTGAAGACATGGAGGCCAACCCAACAATACTTTTTGAATGTGCAAGATATAAGTAAAGATCTTATGTTGTGTAGATAAAGCGCGAGTTGCATAGTGAATGTGTGTGATGTGCATATATTGTGGAAGTTGCATGATTATGTGACATGTGACCTATTTTGAGAATCTTCTATGAGCCTTATGTGATGCAAAATCTAATGTTAAATTAGAGCAAGTGCAAGTTATAGTAGCAAGAAAGTATTGCATGTAATATATATTTTGTGAAGGAATCAAATTATGTAATTGCATGTTAGGGTAGTGGTCTCTTCTTGCATGCATTGTGATCTACCAACTCCTAATAAGATTGTAGGAACTCCCAATAGGTTTGAGGCATCTAAAAAGGCCTAGTCCTCTAACAAGGACTTGAAACACTATATGTACTTCATACACTCCTAACAGGGTCAATATCCTTAACTAGATCCTATTGTTTAGTGAATCATCTAGTGGGTATCATCCTCATGAGGGTTTTCCCTTGGCCAGGCTTTCCCTAATTAACAAATAATTTTTTTATGATTTATCTATATGTATGGTTATATTTATTGTTTAACATTGTTGGTTTACTTTCATATGCAAGTTATAAAGTAATTAACAATATTCAGTTGTGGGAAAAGTTTGTAGAATACTGATTCACCCCCCAGTAGTATTATCTATTTGTAACAAGTTCTAATTATTTTCTCCTTTAAAATCATTTAAAAAGTTGTTTCCTTGTAAACATAGGTGACAGAAATTCAACACTAGGTGATACTAGAAAAGTACTACACACCTTAGAGAGAAATGTTGCACGATACTGGAAAGTATCACTCTCCAGTAATAAGTTTTATCAATTTGACACTGGAAAAGTATCATAATTTAGGAGAAAAATTTATCACACACTACCTAAAAGTGTTGCATGGTAGTTATAGGAAGTATCACATTATACAAGAAAAGTTTTTCCCAGTAGTACTGTGAAATGTTATATGACACTAGAATATTATCACCTGATTTCTTTGCAAAAACTTGTTGGGGAAAAAAGAAGGTATCTCCAAAAATTTTGGTTGAGAGATGAAGGTTGTTCTGAGTGTCCTCTTGGGTTGTGCCACCTTCTAGGCCTTGACAAGTAAGAGATTATTGGTTTCATGTTTGTGTAAACTTTCATAGTTGGTTTTGGTCATGTTGGTAAGTAGTGACACTTGGAGATTCATTGGATGTCAAGATTTCTTGGTTAAGTCTTTTGTTGTGATCATTAGATCAATTTCATGTTGATATTTTTTGAATCTATGATTATTATTTCAAAAAAATGTACTATATTTTATTTATCCTTGTTCCAAGGATCTCTGAGCAGGGCATTATCGAGTGAACAATTTAGTGTTAGTTGACTATTAGCAGATTACTTTTGTTAATTAAATGGTTAATTGAAGATGACTAAATGAATGTTAAATTTTTTTTTGAAAGGGTATTCAAGATGACTTGACATTGAGTTTCATATATATGAAAGGTCAAGTTGTGAATTGAATAAAGTAATTGAAGTAATGTGAAAGAAGTGAAATAAGAAGGATATATAATTATGGACAAAATATTTAAGGAGCTGCAAAGAATATTCTAACAAGGAAGGATTAAGGGAATACACCAAAATAATGATCTAAATCTACAAAGTTAGTTTCTTTATCAATTAGGTCAATTATTTTTACTCTAACAATTGTAGCAGTGAAGAAATTTCTTAATAGAGTTGGCTTAGTAGACATTTTGTAAATCCTCTAAAAAGGTGGCATTTCTATATTGAAGTGTCTGAAGACCTCTAACAAGGCCACTCCTAACAAGGTAACTCAAATCCTCTAATAGGATCACACCTAATCATGAATTTTGTAACCTTTAACAGAGTTGGCTCCTAATAGGGCTCACTTCAAAAGAGTCAAAAGTTGTAACTACTTGCATTGGTGGTTTTCCCAGTTAGGTTTCCATGTTAAATCTTGGTGTCTCATGTGTTCATGCCATTTTCTTAATGCTTTATGTTTTTACAACTATGTTACTAAAGGTTAATACACATTAATATCTCAAATCTTCTTTGTTAACCAAGTTACAGTGAATATCTAGTTCTAACCGAGAAGAGAAAGGATTTTTTTGCTAAGTGAGAAGTTTGTATTGACATCTAAGGGATTTGGAATTATTTTTGTGCTAACTGATCCACCTTTCCCCTCTTAGTTACTCATTGCATTTCCAAAAAAAAATTCCTTGTTATTTGAAATTGACTAATGAGATGTATCTAAAGACTTGGGAAGAGGAGGATAAATTGTACAAGGTACCTTATGCTTCAACTGTAGAGAGCTTAATGTATGCCATGGTTTATACTAGGCTAGATATTGCACATGTAGTGGGAGGTGTTAGCAAGTATACAAGCCATCCTATAATTGATCATTAGAATACAACCAAATGGATTCTCAAATATTTAAGAGGAACGTCTAGTAAATGTTTACATTTTGGGAGCTCTAGTGCTGATTTATAAGGTATGCTGACTCCTATTTGGTAGGGGATCTTGATACTAGGTGAAGTACTATAGGTTATGTATTTACTATTGGTAGGACAATAGTAAGCTAAGTTTCTTAGTTATAGAATGTGAATTCTTTATCCACCTATAGAGGCATAGTATGTTGTTGCTACAAAGTCAGCCAAGGAGATGATATAGCTTCAATTATTCATGGAAGAATTGGGATAAATACAAATGGATAGTTATTTTTTTATAGATAGCTAGAGTGTGATTCATATAGTGAAGAATTTCTCTCTGCATTCAAAATAGGACACATACATTTGTGGTACCATTTCATTCAGCTAGTTTTGTATGATGAAGTTAAAGCTAGAAAAGATACACAAGTGATAATTGAGTAGATAAGTTTATGAAGATAGTGACAAGGGAGAAATTGAAATCATCTTTAACTTTGGTGAGTCTTCTAGACTAAACAAAATAAAAGAACAATAAAGTGTAGGTGGTTATATATTCAAGTGGAAGCTATAGGTTTAGGGGTGCTATGATCAATCTCCAAGTGGAAGGTTATTGTACCAAAGTTTGATTAGTCTCCAAATGGGAGGTTATTGTGATATGGAGTCTAATTAGACTTGGAGGTTAATTTTCCCCTACTTTATTCAACACAAATTTTGCCCAAATTTTACTATATGGGTTTTCAGGCACCACCCCTTGGAGGGTCCTAAGGAAGATCTTGAGGTGTTCTTCTTATCGGAGTACAAGATGGGGTCAAGGGGAAACACCCCCGCATGGGTTTTTTGGGGCAGTATTTTTGAAAGCTTAAATAATTTTATTATTGTAAAAGGTGTCAGTCGTTATTCTCCTATTAGACAAATTATTCTAGTGTTAATTTTGTAAGTGACAAAATCTTGTATAAAAAGGATTAGGGTTAGGGTTTTCATAATATATGATGAGATTGTATCTTCTTGTAGTGGTATTGAGATGTAGGTAATTATAGATTGTAATTATGTTGTGATCACTAGATAATAAACTATTGGACTTGTTGTTTGGTGTATGTAGCCCAAGGATTTAGTGAACAATGTTAAATCTTTGTATCTTGTGTGCTATTCTATGTAATTTATTGTTTTCATATTGGTTATATTTGCATGTAATTTTTATTTTTGTCTCATTAATCCTAACATAAATCTATCAATGAATTCAACAAATTTCTCTTTAGCATTCTACTTTTAATGCATTAAATGAGTTAAAGAAATTTGAGGGTCAATATTATTCCAAAATTGTTGAATGAGAGCATGAGAAAGAGTTTTAAAATAATCAATATATTAAGGAGGTAGAGAGAAATACCATTGCATGGATCTATCCCTAAAAGTATGCGGGAACAACTTAGCCATACATATGTAATCATGAGCACAATCACTACATATAGTCTAGAAACTTTTGAGATGAATTAAATGATCTCCCTCACCATTATAAGTCTCAAGATGAGGTACCTCAACATGTTGTGGAATAAAAACATGAATGATATTTAAGGAAATAGGATTAGCAACATCACATATAGGAATATTGCACTTAGATTGAGTTAATTGACCAAGTTGTTATATTAAAGTGTTGATAGTTTGAAGAAATTCTAGTAGGCATAGGTATACTAGATGGATTATGAAAGTTATATAAAGTGGAAGGAACATGTAAAGATTTTGACAAAGGATGGGAAGGAATAGGTAAAGGGTTTGAATAAGTAAAAGGAAACACATTATATAAAGGTAATGAATAAGGAATGGAATTAGGAGGAACACTCATGAGATGTGAATGGCTAGGAAGATGAACACTTAAATGATTGTACACTTGGGTAAAGAAGTGATAAGTAGTGGAGCATATGTAGCTATGCTAGAAAGAGTATTAGGAATTTGGATAGAAGGTTAAACAACTATGGAAGGAGGATAATATCCCATCTCATGAGCACATTTAATCAAAGAATTCACATGATTATTAATAAGGTAACATATACCGCACAAGATTGAGAGATTATTGTGATCATTATTAACAAGATTCTTAAGATCTTCAACAACAAAAACACTATCAAGATTTTATTTTTCTTGAGAAAGACAAGTCCAATTTTAAAAATTCATGAGAAATCTTATCAACTTGTGAAGGAGGAACTCTAAAGCATAATCTTCATCATGGGATGAGTGAGAAGTGTTATGTTCCATTATAGGATTAAGATCACAAGTAAATATGTGAGTGTCATCATGATTATTGGGAAGAAAAGGGGAATCATAATCAAAGGAGCCCATGAGTCTATGGCTTTGCCTAAAGGGAATGTTATAGGTTGGACTTTGTGTAATTAAACTCATAAAAGAGAAGATCATAAAAGGAAACCCTAATGAGGTCTAACCATACAAATGTAATAAAAAACATAAAATAAAGATCTAACAACACAAAAGACATCCAGATCTAATTCTATGAAAGATAATAAAACACCTCAAAATAAATGATCTAACTCCAAAACAATAGGGCGCAAGTTGAGTTTACCAAAAAATTTAGTGGTAAAATATAAGCACTTTAATAAGAGGCATAATTCCACATTATGGGACACTAAGCCATTCAAATATATGTGTGAGGAAAAGAGGGGAATTTGTTGGTTTGTGGTGATTGATTAGGGAAGTATTGTGCATACTTCATAAATTCTTTGGGATTTGGGGCATCACCCAAAGTTTTGTTTTGGCTATTATTTGCCAATTGGCTATTATTTATTCACCAATTTATAAATGACACATTGTAACTAATTTTAACCCTAAAGCAACAAAAATACATGTATAAAAGGGCTTAGGGTTAGGGATTTTTCATAAGATGTGATGTGAAAATTGCTTCTTACGGTGCTATTGAGATGTAAGGGATTATAGATTATAATTAGGTTGTAATCATTGGATCATAATAATAGTCAACTTTCTATGTGGTAGATGTAGCCCAGGGATTGGGTGAACCACATTAAATCTTGGTGTCTTGTGTTCTCTTCTATGTGATCTATTATTTTTTAATATTGTTTATATTTGCATGTAATTTTTATTTCTAACTGAGGTTTAATCATAACAAGTGGTATCAGAGTGAGGTTGTTTTTTAGTTATCCTCTGCAAGAAAGTCTCATAGTTGAGTAGGAGTGATGGTAGACAAGGATAAGATAAGGGTTGACAAGTTTAATGGGTAGAACTTTTAGTTATGGAAAATGTAAATCGAGGATTATCTTTATCAAAAGGATTTATGGAAGCTGTTGGAAGGAAAAACTAAGAACCAGTAAACTATGAAAAGCCCTCTGATTCAAATAAGGTATTTCTCATGAAGCATTTATTTAATATGAAAGTGCCAAAAGGTGGATATGTTATGGATCATTTAAATGAGTTTAATACCATTACTAGCTATTGGTGTAAATAAGTATTTACTATTTACACTTTACTTAAGTTTACTTAGGTTAATGCATTATTTTATTATATTGCATTATTTTATTATTTTATTTAGGTGGGACACTTAGGAGTTTGTGTACTCTCATGAGTTGTCATGTTGACAACATAGAAGTACACATCTCTATTTCAATGTGCATGGTGTCTACAACACTAGAGATTACATCATTCACTGAGTTGTCATGCAGACAACACAGTTATTCACACTCCCTTTTTAGCACATGTTGTCTACAACACTAATTTGTGTGCTACACCATTGTAGGCTTATTCTCTCATCATCGCACTTACTTTTGTCCTTAATGGAGGATAACCCATATTTGGTGGCCATGTGCCTAGTTGTATGACTTATCATGTTGCTAACTTCTATGAATTCTAGAAGCTCTCCAAAGGCTTTTATATATAGGCACTCCTAGTGTACTTATATATGGCATATTGAATGAATATATCATCATTCTAATCATACTCTCTCATTGGTCTACTATTGTGCTTGTGTTTGAGTTCCTTGGTCTTGGATGAATTTTTTCCTAAGGAAATTTTTTACATGGTATCAGAGCTTAAGGAGATTCTCTACACATAGCCTTTTTAGACCATTCATGCTTCAACACCTCAACCTAAATCTAGAGAATCTACAAAAATTGGGAGTGTCTAAAGCTAGATCTGACCTCATCATTGTGTTCAGAACATCGATTTGGTGAAGATCGACTATAAATTTGCCTATGTTGGGCTATAGTTGATTGTGAGGCCAAAAAAAATTGCAAACTAGCACTCGGAGGCACTTATTTGCAAATCGAGTATGATCTAATTCGATCTGCGAATTTATTTCAGATTTGAATATAATTTTCATTCTTTGCAATTTATTTTTTGAATTTTATTTTCAAAGAATTTTTCTACATAGTTGGGCCATTAGAGAATTTTTTTTTTGCAGAAGTGGGTAGTCACAACCCAACCCTGCAAGTTGGCAAAGTATTCCTTATTTGGCAGGGAATCATCAATTTAGTGGGCAATTCCTCATAGAAAATTTAACTAGCGACTGAACTAAATCAAGCATCAGCGCCAAATATAGTGTGCCACATAAAATTCCTGAACTGGCCACCACATAACCACTAGCAGGCTTCCACATTCAACTTTACCACATAACAATAGGCCTACACATATATACGTGATGCCCTTTCACTAAGGCATGCATCATCTATAGAAGCAACCATGCATCCTAGCACCAGGTTTGCAAATATCCATGTGGCAGTCCATGTCAACACTACCATGCAAACAAGACAAACACATCAACTATGCTATCAATTCAGTCAACAACACATCAACAAACATGTAGAAACCCAGTTAGCATACGTGGTAGTCCAACTTGGCAATTGTATGACACATCATCCAATATATATGTGACATGTAGTAGCTCATACTTTTCTATATGACACTGACATCATTAAGGGGACCCATTTTCATTGATGTCATCAAATCCACAAGCCTAAATTTGATGACCATCTAACCACCATTCTAGGGAAAATTTGATCTACTACAATGACTGTATGACTGTCAAATTTAACCCTGCCTTTTGCTGATGCAACCCCTCTCCAAATTGATTTTTGATTTTGCAATTTGACTTTGGGAGGTCATATCTTAGTCATTCAGACTCCAAATTAGGTGTAATTTTTTTGAAATTGGGTAGAATTTTTTAAAATTTTTAGTGGTGCAACTCTTTTTTAGTTTTGGTGCATGGACTTGTTAATAATTATCTTTTTTAGCAACTATGCTTGTTCAATCCTGCATTTTGCAACTTCAAATGCTCTGTACAGGCACATCTGGACTCAAAAATAGGTTCCCTTTTTTTTGAAAGTGCATTATTTTTCATCTACTTTCCAAATATTTAGTTAGATTGAATTGATGTGTGGATAAAAGTGTCACTCTTAGAAATAGGGTTTTTCTTTACTTTGTATTGCTTCAAAATAGTTGTACATTATAAAGTTCTAGATTTGTAATCCATTAAGAGGTTGTAACAAGAAAAATTAGAAGTCCATGAAGGCCAAAAATTGGCAAGTGACCATTGTAATTGCACCACTTATGAAGTGCCAAAAACATCTATTTTGGGGGGTTTCTTGATTTAGTGAAAAGGGGGTGTGTGCTTGGTGTTGTGTTCCTTATTTTCTACAATTTTCTTTCATTTTCTATATCATGGGAAATTTTAAGCTTCCAAAATTAACTCCACATAACTATGCTACCTGGTCCATCAAAATGTGGTATCATTTAATGTACAATGGAGTTTCTCAATATGTAGATGGTACCCTTCCTAAACAATTAGGTGATAATGTATTAGCAAGTGATATTTTAGCTTGGGTGGAAATGGATAGGAAAGCCCTAGGTGATATATGTTTGGGGGTTGATGACAAGATCATGTATCAAATTAAGAAGTCTTCTACATCCAAGGAAGCTTGGGATACCCTTGAAAACTTATATGGTAAAGTGTGTAAAGAGCACATTTTTAAAATTGAAGATGAGATTGTCTCCTTAGATCCTAAGTCATTTGATTCTATACAAAGTTTCATCATTAAGGTGAATGAACTAAAGACAAAGCTTACTAGTTGTGGGAGTCCTATCAAAGATGATAGATTGATCTATCTAATACATAAGAAGCTGCCATCGAAATATTCCACATTTGCTTCTTCTTATAACACCTCAAAGACTACATTAGGGTCTATCTATAAGAAAGTCTCCTTTGATGGGTATGTTTATCTATTGGATATAGAAGAGAAGAAGTTGAAATCAATGGGGATTCACAATTCATCTAGTTCTAAAGTATTGGTGGCCAACAATGAGGGTTCTCAAAATTTAGTTGGACAATCTTCAAATAAAGGAAAGGGTAGGAATAACAAGTGGAAGAAAAAATTAGAGGATGCAGAAAAGACAACACTACAATCAAATCAACAAGGAAAGTCTTCAAATTCAAATAAGAAGAAGGACAACAATAAGGAGAATAAAAAGTGTACGTATTGCAAGAAAATGGGTCATGAAGAACATGAGTGTTATCATAAGAAGATTGATGAGTTGACTAACATCATGAAGAAACATAATGTTCCATTGCCTAATGCTTACATGGAGAAAGGGTCTTCTTCATATTCAAAGGGTAAAGGGAAAGCACTCATGGAAAATTCAAAATTTTCAATGAAATGGATACGTGATTAAGGTGCCTCATACCATATGGGTTCTTTGAAAGTGGATTTTTCTTCGATGAAGCAGTCAAAGGTACCAAAAATCTTCATGGGAGATGATATTAAAATGGAAGTTGAAGGAAAAGGAAACATGGAAATAGAAAATGGAGAGTTCAAAGATGTTCTCTATGTTCCAAACCTAAGTTCTAATCTCCTATCAATCTATCAAATCACTCACCTTGGAGATGGACATAGAGTTGAGTTCCTTCCCAACTCAGTAAAAGTGCACAGTCTTAAAGATGACTCCTTGGTTGCAGTAGGGAAAGTGAATCATGATAAAAGGTTATACTCTTTCTCACATTTTGTGCCCAAGTCTCCTTCAAAGGCATTGTTATCTCAATCCAACTCAACAATCCTATGGCATGAGCAGTTTGGTCATCTTAGCTTCTGCTACCTTCAACAAATTTGCACAAATAGAATGGTCAAAGGTCTACCAAAAATCAAATTTTTCCATGGTGAATGTTCAATAGATTCAATGGATATCCATCCAGAAGGGAAGTTATAGAAAGGGGAGTTTTCAAGAGCACAAGTTGTTCTACAAATGGTTCACATGGTATTAGTAGGACATGTTGGAGTCACCTCAGTTAGCTAGGGCCTCTATATACTTTACTTTTGTTGATGGACTTTTAAGATACACTTGGGTTTACTTTCTTCATCATAAGAATGAAGTGTTGGACAAGTTTCTAGCCTTTAAGACTCCTATTGAACAAAAATCAAGGAAAGTCATCAAAGTTCTAAGAATGGACAATGGAAGCATGTATGTGAATAGAAGACTAAAAGACTTTTGCAAACTTCAGGGAATTGATCTTTAGAATCCACCAACATTCAGTCTGCACAAGACATATGTTGCAACCATGAGGATTCAGACTCTTAAGTCTATGGCAAGTTGCATGATACTAGCCAAGTCTCTAGATCCATCATTAGTAGTTGAAGCAATTAGTAGTACCACACATTCTAAATAGATCTCCTCATCCAGCCTTAGATGGAAAGACTACTTTTGAGGCATGGTGCAGCAAAAAACCTATTGTGGAACACTTTAGAGTCTTTGGTTGTCCTGCATGGGAAAACAAACCTTTTAGGAGATGCAAGGCATGATCACCTTGGCCTTGTACTTTCATTGGTTATGAAGATAGTGTGAAGGCATCTAGATTATTGGATCCAGAGACCCATCAGATCTTTGTCAAGAAGGATGTTCACTTTCAAGAAAGTTCACCCAACTTGTCCTCTAATCTTCTCCACACATCATGTCATGTGGAAACTGATAGTGACACCAGTGATAGTTCTTCAACAGATTTAGACATGTGGGGTTCTATTGATAGTTGCAGTGAGAGGTCACCACATAAGTACAGTCCACATGCATATATCGCTACAGTGATAGGTCTAGCATAGTAGGGTACATCCAATCTACCATTTCTAGCTTCAATGATAGATTTGGGAGATAATATTGATGATTTTTCTCTTCTTCTTGATGCAACAACACCTTCTTTAGTTGTCACAAGGGTTCCATCTGACCCTCTAGTTCATTCTTTGCATGATCAATCATTCCAGGTTGAAGTGATTGTAGATACTTATGATCAATAGTTGTAGAGGGGTTCTTCATTAGCTAAGGGGATAGACAGTTCCTTGAAATAGGTTGCTTAGCTAGTTGAGTAGGTTTCAAAGACAATAGAAGCATCTCATTTGTACCCATGGCCTTGTTTCTTCCTAAGGGGAGGAACACCATTCTACAGTCTTGGATCAGCTTCTTCATCAGAGTAGTCACTAGTAGACATTCTTCTTTGGGGAGGGGTAGCCTAACTTGTCTCTCTTCCTCTTCTCATTTTTCTCTTATGTATATACTATATGTATGTCATAATGGGGGGGTCTTGATTACTCCATCCATCCATACATCGTATGTGTTTTTCATCTATCTTTTTGGGGGAGGTTTTTTCCCATGAGGTTTTCCCTCTTTCTTTTCTTTATGAGAGGTTGCATTTCATTATGTACATAGGTACCTAACATGGCCTAGTAGCCAAGACCCATCATGCATTACATCTTAGATTTTGTGAACTTAAGTGCATTTCCCTAAGTTGCACTTATGGGGGGGTGTTGGTGTAAATAAGTATTTACTATTTACACTTTACTTAAGTTTACTTAGGTTAATGCATTATTTTATTAGATTTCATTATTTTATTATTTTATTTAGGTGAGACACTTAGGAGTTTGTTACTCTCATGAGTTGTCATGTTGACAACACAGAAGTACACAACTGTATTTTAGCATATGGTGTCTACAACACTAGACTTTGCATCATTCATTAAGTTGTCATGTAGAAAACACAATTATTTGCACTCCCTTTTTATCACATGTTGTCTATAACACTGATTTGCATGCTACACCATTGTAGGCTTATCCTCTCATCATCGCACTTACTTATGTGCTTAATGGAGGATAACCCATATTTGGTGGACATGTGCCTGGTTGTATGACTTATCATGTTGTTGACTTCTATGCATTCTAGAAGCTCTTCAAAGGCCTTTATATATAGGCACTCCTAGTGTACTTATATATGGCATATTGAATGAATATATCATCATTCTAATCATACTCTCTCTTTGGTCTACTATTGTGCTTGTGTTTGAGTTCTTTGGTCTTATGTAAATTCTACCCTAAGGCAAATTCTTACACTAGCCAGTTATCTTCTGTGGGTATTAATTTTGATGAATAAATTAGGGACCTCTTGATTTTGTATTCTTTGCCTGAAAGAAGGAATGGCTTGGTAATGGCTACGAGTAATTCTAGCTCTGGGTATAATACCCTACAATATAATGATGTGATTGGTGTTATTTTGAGTGAGGAAGCTCATAGGAAAACCTTAGGTGGATCTAAATGAAGAAGAAAATAAAAGAGGAAAAGGTCTCAATCAAGAGGACCAAATTATTGCCGATACTATGGGAAACCAGCACATAAGAAGAAAGATTGATGGACTTGAAAGAAAAATGAAAGAGATAAACTAGAAGGGAAAAAAGAGCCAAATGTGGTAAGTACCAAATCTAAAGAGGATGCTTTGCTTCTATCTTTAGAACGTGTTGATGATTCATGGGTTTTAGATTCTAGTGCTTTATTTCATGCTACACCTCATAGTTTTTATTTTATTGATTATGTCTAAGGGGATTTTTGGCTTATTTATTTGGGGGATAATGAACCCTATCATATTGTTGGAAAAGGAAAAGTTAAGATTAAGTTGTAGAATGGGAATCATTGGCTACTACATAACATAAGACATGTTCCAAGATTCAGTAGGAATTTAATTTCAGCAAGAAAAATCAATGATGACAATTATGTAGTTACTTTTAATGATAAAAATTGGAGTATTTCAAAAGGTTCCCTCGTAGTAGAAAATGATGTGAAATTATGTAGCTTATATCTTTGTACAGATCATACTATTCCTTCTACTTTGATTATTTTTGAGAAAAATGAATATTCAAGAATAGTTGTTACAATTGAGCAGGGAGAACAAATAGTTGTTGTAGATTCTGATACAACACTCTGGCACAATAGACTTGTACACATGAGTGAGAAAGGTATGAAGGTACTTCATTCAAAGCAAGTTTTACTAGGTCTAAAATGTGTTAATATGTATTTTTGTGAAAGTTGTGTGTATGGAAAACAAAAGAGAGTGAGTTTTGTGAAGACTAGGAAGGAAAATAAAAGTGAGATATTAGAGCTTGTGCATACAGATGTTTGGGGTGTTGAAAATATTCAAGACTATACTAGGTTACTGAGAGGGAAGGAGTGAATCAGTAACTGAAAAATCTTTATCAATTGAAAATCTTAATTGTTGTAATCCAATTACCATTTAGTTCATCATATCTAATCTAATTGCATGCATGACAAAATGGAAACATAAAAACATTCATAACACTTGAACACAATGATTTGGTGACCCATAAACCTTCCAAAATAGAAAGTAAAATTGGGGTGGGGATGATACCCACAAAACTTCAATACTATAGCATAAAGATGGCATGTTAAGGCTTACATAGGTCACTTCTAATGATATTCCTTGTTAGAAGCATTTAGAATTGCTAGGTCCACCTTGTTAGAGGTTTTACAAACACACAATGAAGTATGCACTCTATTAAGAGATTTAAGAAAGACTGTTCAATCTACCTTGTGAAAGGATTTTGACTAGTTCACCTATTAGGATGAAACAATAGATCTCTGACTTAGAACTGGATTGCTGATAGAGATTCCTTGATTATACTGATCACCTTTCTTTGATGAATATGTCTCTGCTACTTCTCTTTTGATATGGCCTTCACAATCCACTCTTTATCTACTACTTAGCTCCAACTATTCACATTTCTATTTTTGCATTCTTATTATCTTGCATATGGATGTGATACAATACATTACATATATATACCAATCCAAATTACATAGTTACAAAGTTGACCATCATATAGGTTAACACATATATCACAAAGTTGGCCCAAATGAAGACGATTAGGTTCTGAAGAATAACTTGGTGAAGTTCTGATACTCGACACCCATAGTCATTACTTGGCATCATCATGCACTCAATAGAAGTAGAAGCTCAGTCCATACTAATCACTTCAAAGTAGTCTTGAACTTGATCTGCATTGGTTACTCGATAGATATTTTGTAACTTGGCATAAACTAAATCACTTGATAAACACATTATCTCAATTTACACTAGCTTTGCATTTCATGAACTTCAAACTCGATAGAAACTATAATACTTAGTAACCATTGAAATGCTTGTGTTGAATAGCTAGACTAAATCTACTCAATTTGAATTGCTAGGCTTCAGACTAATTGAATACACTTGGTAACCACTAAAATGCTCAATAGCTACTAGAATTAGTCCAGAAAACTCGATAGCAACTGTAGAGCTCAGTGGCTATTGAGTTACATGGCAAATGCTATAGACTATTCAATGAGCTTAGTAGCCATACAAAATTTGAATAAGTGTGTGTCAGTAATAACAAACTTGACTGATATGTCAACAATCTCCCCCTTTGGCATTACAGACAAAAACACTTATCAGCCAAAATCTTATATACATCACCATGTGATACTAGCTCAGTAGAATATACTATTTTGAGATTTTTCAAAATTTATCTTTGTAATGTATACTATGTGTCTCTCCATATATAGCATACCATGTGTCTCAACAATAATCTCCCCCTTTTTGACAATAATGCCAAAGATTTATCTAGAACTTATCTACATGGAGACACAAAAATGACATAAAAAATTAGAATGTACCTTAAGAATAAATGCAAAGGTTTTATCCCAATTTTCTTGCAAAATCTTGCATGTATGTAGAGCAATTTGTATTTCTGTAGAGAGTTCTATCATGCGATTTGCAATATAGAAGTTGTTGTCATGGATCAAGGTTTTTGAGGAAACAATATGTTTCAGCATTGTATCCATGATAGGAAGGATCATATTATGAATATCAATTAGTGTTGATTGGATCCTTTCTTCTTCTCTTAACAATTCTACCTGCATGTCTGACAAAAATATGATAGTTTTCCCTTTATTTCCTTTGTGAACTCAAAAACATCACACAACTTCCCAAAAAGTGATGTCATGTTGGTGCAGGAGGTCTCAAAATTGATGAAAGCTCAACTTGATGAATAGAAATTTGCTAAGCAATGTGCTCCAACACTTCACTATCAAATTTATTTTCAACTTTCTCAATTAGCTTGTCTTGTCCACTAGTGTCCTCATTGAACTTTTGGACTGCTTCTACTAACAAAAACAAAATAGGTTGATAACTATCAACATCAATTCCTATAGCCTCAGACAAAATATTTTTAGCATCATCTATAATCTTATACTCTCTAATATCTCTTTCTTCTCTTGATTTTTGCTTCTTTGTCTTTTTCTAAAGAATTTCACCAAACTCATGCATTTGATCTACAAAAAGATTATGAATGTCCCATATGGGGATTTCTATTTCCTCATCTAAGTCTATGTCATCCTCTATGTCCTTTCCTTTACTCAAAAATTTTGTATTTAGTTGAACCTTAGGTTCAACTATCCTTGTACTTAACACTTTTGTGTCTGGAATGGAAACAATAGTTGATATACTAGGACTTGTAGTGAAAATTGGTTTAGTACTAACCAATGGAATACTAACTGGAATGCTTGTTGAATACAAAACTGAAGAAGGCATAACTAAAGTATCCAAAACTAAAGTAGAAAAAATTGAAGTACTTACTGCTAAAGAACTCAAAATTGTAGAAGGCACTATATTCATGACTGATGACATCAACTTGGTAGCTGAAGAAGAGAGAGATTGCAGCCTACTAGATGAAGTGGAATTCACTTTTGTTAATGATATATTGAGTTGAGTGGGGGTGAAGAGTGATTGGACATTTGAAGTGTTTGTGGTTATCACAATCAAACTTTCTCAAGCTATCTCCGAGCTTGATATAGCTATTGGTTTGCCTGGATAGCAAGGAAGTGAGGCAATGACTACCACAACTATCTTAACTGGTTCAGTCTCCTCATCATCTTGCTTTGCTTCCTTGGTAGCTTCCTCCTCTTTATCTTCTTCACCTTCCTCATTGTCAAAATGTGTAGGCTCAGTATGAGTTTCTTCTTCATCATTATCACTGTCATCATCATCATCTTTTATTTCCATTAGTTGTTCACTTGGCTTGTGAAGATGATAGACATTTATCCAAGTGTTTGTGGTATTTCACAACATATTCAATGTCTTTCATCAACAACAAACAAATATTGAATTTGAGAGTCATTTTTCTTTCATTATCCTTCAATCACTTGTTTACCTCAGCATCTGTCATGCTTGGTACCATCTCAATGTTTGTGCATATATATCCTTGCTAGTTTTCTTGGTATTTTCCCATCTTATCCTTATTTTATCTAATAAGACACTAGGAATTTGTGATGCCATTTGATCAAGTGAGTACCTCCATTGGCCCATTTTATCCATGACTAGGTCTTTAATCTATTTCTGCTTAGCCTCTATTCTAGTCTCATATTTGAGAGCTTTGAAGTTGGTTACACTAGCTCCTTCTCTCAATTCATTCGATCTATCCTCGAATGTGGGTGGAGGTTAGCTAAATAGGATATCACCACCTTCTTTATCTACATTCTTCCTTGTCCTTCTAGTGAAAACTATAGTGGATGGCTTAGGTGGCTTGGTGATGATCACCTTGTCTTTCTTCTTCATCGGTTCTTCTTCCTTTTTAGATTCCTCTTCATCCTTTGCTTCTTATAAATCTTCTCCTTTGCCTCTGGTTAACATGAGAGGTGTGCTAGATTTTAGCTTAGCTATCCTCCTCTTTCCTTTGCTAACTGCCTAAGGGAGCTTTAATTCTAGTTCTATCCTTGCCTTGGCTTCATCATAAGTTCCAAAGTATGGTGCCTTTGGATCAATAGGTTCATTAATTAGAGTTTCAATAATATCCTTCACTTCATCAATATTTACCTCATAAGGAAGAGGTTTTACCCACACAATTTTGGGCTTCACTGCCTGGATGTAAACTCCATCACTATCTACCATAAATCACACATCATCTTTGTAATTGTCAACTAACTTCTTAGGTATCCTAAACCTATTGTTCATTTTTTCTTTGAATACATCAAAGTAGTTGTCCATAATGCTAACATAGTTCTCTCCCATTTTTGCAATGTATTCTTGCTATAATATAGGTACATCTTTTCTCCATACTACTGTGCCTTTGGAAGGGAAGAACTTCTAAATTTAAAAGAACAAATAGGTCAAAAGTGAACCAAATTTATAAGGGGTTTTTCTTGGATGTCCTAATACTTTCCATATTTTTTGTTGAATTGCTTCAACAACAGATCTACCAAGTTATAAGATAGATTGTTTTTCACCACTTTATAAGCTAATTCCATAGCTTTACATGATGCACTATTAAGATAGCCTGAACTATATATCTTATGTGCTATAACATGAATCCCAAATTTTAGCTTTGCATCTATCACACTATTAATTTCATGTCTCTACCATCTCACTCTGCTAGGGTTTTCTTTTCCAACTCAGCCTAACCTAGTTTTTTCATCACTTTAGGTTTGGTGAGCATGGGGAGGCCAGTGATGCAATGACTCATTTTCTTTGTAATCACAACTAGTTGCTCAAGCCATAGTTGGTCATTATGCACCTAACTTAGAATGTATCTAATCCATTTAATTTGAAAACCTTGGGGCATGTTGGGAATATGTGTTAAACCTTTGTCTTCCAAATGCTTATGCTCAAGTTTAAGAATTCCATTAACAGAAAATTCACCTAAGGCATCATCCATTTCTAGTGTACCAATTTTCTTGAATAGAACACTTGAAATGAGTATGAATATCATTAATACGGATTACCTTGGGAGGGATTTGTGATTGAGCTCCACTTGAGTCAAGGGTTTTTGCAATTATAGGCACAAGTTTGAAATCCGATGCTTTTCACTCGACTTCTCAAACCAATATCTTAGACCCTCTCTTCACTTTGCTACTACTTGATACCATTTTACTCAGTAAAACTATGAGAACCTTGATAACTTGCTATAAATTTTCTTCAAGTCACTTGATCACACAGTAATTTGCTTCTTTGCAATAGCTCTTAGATTTTACGGTGAGAAATGAGTTTGATTTCATGCTTTTTGTTAAAGCTTTACCATTAATGCTCAATACAAAGGTAGCTAAGTTGACATTGTACTTGATAGGCTATCATCCATTATTCTATTGATTACTCAATGAAGGCTTCGTGAATCAGTAACCATGTGCATCTTGTTACTCTCGACCTTGTTTGATAGAGTCCATGACCCGACCTTACTAGGTAGAGAAGATAACTTGGTGATAACTGATACTAATCTTCCTTAGTGATCCTTTTGTATCTTGAATACTAATTTGGATCTTTGTCACCTTTTCAATTGGAATTGTTTGAATGTAATCTTGATAATGCAGTTCTAGTTCTCCTTTGGAAACCTAGTTGAAAATGGTGAAGTCACCCAATTCTTGAGTGACATGACCATCATTACTTGAACTAGCCTCCTCGATAGATTTATGAATCCATTGCTGCCTCATCTACTTTTGAATGTTATTTTATTTTGCCTTCTTTTCATCTTCAATTTTACATGTATGTATGTAATTTTTGGCTAGATGACCAAGTTCGGTACAAATGAAACATCTTATGGTGGTATCTCTTCTCCTCATGTGATGTTTAACACAATTCATACTAATGTGTCCAAATTATCCATAGTATTAACATCTACACCAAGTTTTATAGTCCCAACCAAATACTGCTTTCATAATTTTCTTTGCTAGATTAAATGACTTAGTTTTGCATTCTGATGCCTTGTGACCTTGTTTCTTGCATTTGTGACACTTGCTATCAAATTTTGGTTTCTCTTTGCATTCATTAACCCTATGACCATGCTGATTACAATTGTAGCATTTTTCATTAAATTTTTCTTTACCATTACTCTAACATTTTTTTGATGTATGACCTAACTTACCACAGTGATTGCAAGTAGATCTTTGATTCCTTTGAGCACCTTGTTCGGAGGATTCACCTTCTTCTTTGTATCCAATTCCTCCTTTTCATTTTTTCTTATAGATTTTTTTCTCATTTAGTTGAACCATGTCCTGTTTGAGATTTCATCATTCTTTCATTGATTTGCTTTTCAGTGTTTAGTTCATTTTTCAATCTTTCACTGATTTTCTTTTTAGATCTCATCTCATTTCTTATTCTTTCATTGATTTTTCTATTAAGAGGTTTAAGAAAGACTATTAAGTCTACCTTGTGAAAGGATTTTGATTGGTTCACCTATTAGGATGAAATAGTAGATCTCTAACTTACAACTAGATTGCTGATAGAGATTCCTTGATTGTATTGATCACCTCTTTATGATGAATATGTCTCTACTACTTCTCTTTTGATATGGCCTTCACAATTCACTCTTTATATGTTGCTTAGTTTCAACTATTCGTATTCACATGTTACATGCTCATTATCTTGCATATGGATGTGATACAATACATTACATATATATACCAATCCAAATTACATAGTTACAAAGTCAACCATCATACAGGTTAACACATATATCACAAAGTTGGTCCAAATGAAGACACTTGGGTTCTGAAGACTGACTTAGTGAGGTTCTAATACTGGGCACCCATTGTCATTACTTGGCATCATCATGCACTCAATAGATGTAGAATCTTAGTCCATATTGATCACCTCAAAGTAGTCTTGAACTTGGTAGATGCTATGTAACTTGGTATAAACTAAATCACTCTATAAACACATAAGCTCAGTTTACACTAGCTTTGCATTACATGAACTATGAACTCAATAGAAACTGCAATGCTCGGTAACCACTAAAACACTCGAGTTGAACTACTAGACTGAATCTACTTAATTTGAACTACTAGGCTTCACACTAATTGAATACACTTGGTAACCATTGAAATGCTCGGTAGCTACTAGAATTAGTCTAGAAAATTCAGTATCAACTATAAAGCTTGGTGGCTACTAAATTACATGGCAAACACTATAGACTATTCAATGAGCTTGGTAGCCATACAAAATTTGAATAAGTGTGTGTCACTAATAAAAAACTTGATTGATATGTCAACACTAGCTTAGGTATCTTCCCTTGGTGGCTCTCATTATTATGTTTCATTTATTGATGATGCAACTAGAAAATTATGGGTTTATTTCTTTAGACATAAATCTAATGTATTTCAAACTTTTAAGAAATGGAAATGCTTGGTTGAAATGAGACTGGTAGGAAATTAAAATGTCTCATATCTAACAATGGTGGTGAGTATTGTAGTCATGAATTTGAATATTATTTCTCCACTAATGGTATTCATAGATAGAAAACTATTCCAAGGACTCCATAGGAAAATGGAGTTGTTGAATGCAGTGCCTGCCCCTGGTTCACATTTTGTTATTGTTGTTGAACTCTTTTAGAACTAGTTTTATGTTGTTGGTTAGCATCATTATTTTGAGATTATCAGATATTGTGCTATGGATTCAATTTATTATGTGATGAGATTACTTAGACTCTACATTTCATGTATGTATGATGATTATTTTTAGTGTTCACAATTATTGATGATGATTATTACATTACTTTCAATTATTAATGATGATTAGTAAGATGATTTATTATCATATGTGCTTTCTTATGGATACTTACCCCATACTTGCATGTGTATGGTGTCTGTGTTTGCCTTGCGTGTTTTCTTTTGTATGGCGTGTCTGATGTGGTTAAGGAAGGGAGTCGTTGTCACCTGCTAGTCGAGATCTACACGATGCACCACTTCCTATCATTGTCTGTTTAGTTTAGTATATATTGTGTTTGTACATGCATAGTTTTTATGCAGGTTGCAGGTACCAAGTATCGACTTTCCTGAATTGCCAGGATGAGCGTACCCTATCACATTATCTCAATGATAAGAGAGGGGAGATAAATTCTCAAGTCCAAATCCCAACCCTTTGAGCCATTTGTCCTAATTGAAAAATTAGGACAAGTATCTGAGTTGAATACCCACCGAATGTGTCGGATGACATATTTCGTGATTTTTAACCCTTTAGATTTATTTTGTATAATTTGTTCTATGATGGGTTTTCATATTTTTTCTTGGAGGTCTATGGTGAATTTTCCATTAATTAAGTCTTAATAAATAGATTTTATTAATAAATTATTTATTTGAGAAAATTAATAAAATATCATGATCTTTGATATTTTGATTGTAATTAATTAAATGTGAATTATTGGGGAAAAGGAATTAAATAAAAGAAAACTAGAAATTAAAATTAATAATAATTATAAAATAATAATAATAAAAGTTATAAAAATTAAAATGAAAGTTATAAAATTTAAATAGAGATTATTTAAAAAGTAAATTGGAGATATAAGCTTGCATGGGAATTAACATGTGTCAACAACACGAGGGTTAGTGCATCAATTAAGCACAAGGTGTCTACAACTCTATGACTCATCAAAAAGGTTGGAAAAGACCCATACTTAGTTGGTGACACCTTTCAGCGGTTTCAGGAAGCAATCCAAAGGTTTCTTGAGAGCTCTTTATATTCAGGCATTCATAGAAGCTTAGAAAGGGGGTGGAGAGCAATTGGAGCATTGGAGGACTCAAGAACTCTGAAGAAGGGAGCTTGCTTTGCGAGTTTTTCTGAGGAAGAGCAAATTAGCATCAGAATCTAGGTAGATTCTTGTAATTTTTCTTATGCTATTTCTGCATCATGCATTCTTGTCTTCTTCGTGTCTTCCATATGTCTTCTGAGGAATTTCATATTTTTATTGTATGCATTTTCAATTTTTGGGCAATTAAATTTATTTGAGAATTTTATATGCATGCATTTAAAAAAAAAAAAAAAAATTGGGTTTGGGTTCAAATTAGAATCAAATTGAAATAGATTTGAAAATGGTTTCAAGATTTATGGCCAAATCCATTAGTGAAATTATTGGATAAATTTAGAGAACAATTACATTTTAAGAAGAAATTTTTAATTGTCCTGTCGCTGCCCCTTGGATAGACTCGAACTCAGTCATTCATAACTTTTTATTGGGATCGAATTTATTCGATCGCTCTAGTCAGAAGTGGTGTAACTTGGCCCTCTCCAACATATTTAAATTTCAGCTTGATGCAACAGTTCATTAGGGAGGTATGCCCGTTTTACTGGGACTGTTTTATTCAAGGACAGATATTTCTCCATTTTCCATAACCAAGAGTTCTTTATGCTTAAACTTCACAAAAATAATATATCAAAGCATGTGATGAATTAAGATATTATTGAAATCTTCCCTTATTAGAATCTTATTAATATGCAATCTAATTAAATCAAATTTAATTCAGATTAATTAATAGTAGAAGAAGTGTAATTAATTATTAGTCAATCTAAGTAAATGGATGAGAGAAAATTAAAAGAAAAGAGATTTTAATATAGTTTATATAGTGGACTTTTTATAATGTATATTGAATACTATTTAATATATATTAAACAATTTTAGAGTTGTTTAATGAAGATGATAATGTTAAGAATTTGGAGATTATTCATGTTAAAATCTACAATGAGCCTTATTGGTTTGTGATAGGGATCTCTTTCAAACAACGTTTATATAGACAAAATATTATTAGAACAATTAGAAAATGGAGTCTAATGGTTGATTTTAATATTGATTAAATAATTGTAAGATGATAATTTATATTATGTTGATTTAAATTTAGAAACTCTGAATGATATTGGATTAAGAATGAATTATTATGTTATTGGTTAATATGTTTGAATACCTTAATAGAGTTAAGAGTTAGCCAAATATTAACTAATGAGTTTATGGAAGGATTCTATAGATCGAGTATGTATAGTTTGAGGAGTTTATTATTTATTAATGTTTGTAAGGACTAGCAAACTATTAATAAATAATGGTTTAAATAGATATCAACAAATTTGATTAGAGTTAATCTAGTGGAGATTATTTATTGATTGAAGTTTGGTAAAAGATAATAATTTTTGGAGTTGGATTATAATTGATTTTTAATCAATTGATATTCATTGAGTTGATATTATAACTATGATATTAATAATTAAGTTGTGCGATAGAGTCTTATTTGAAAAGATTAATGATAATATGAATTTGTTAAGGGAATGTCGATATTCTTTGAAAGATGACGAATATGGTCATTTAAGATTTTCAATAATTATTATTGAATTATTAATATGATATTTTGAGTATTGAATTATAGTTGACTTTTATCATACAGAATTATAGTTAGTTATTAGTCATCTGATATTAATTAGAACGTTGCTATGATTATGTAATTATTAATTAAATCAATCAATGAGAGTTAATTAGATTTAATTAACAATTAAGTTAAGTAATGAAGATTTAATTGATATAATTCTTTTAATAAGATTGTAGAAATATTGATATCAAGTTGATAGGTCTTATTCTTATGACTTGAATGATGACCTTAGATATTTAATGGTAAAGACTTAGTAATATTTAATTGAGGACTATTAGAATATGGACCTATGTTAATTGATTGATGTAATTGATCATTTTAATAAAGTTATAATCTCTTATTCAAAGAATGATAATTGGTCCTCTTATAATATAACGAATAATGATCCTAAAGAAGTTGAAAGGTTAATCAATTAGAATATAGATCATGGTTAAATATAAAGGACAATTTAATTAAGGTCAATGATGATTAGTTTATTGAATATTTATCCTTAAGTTATTCTTAGAATGTAATTCTTAATAATGGAAGGGTAATTCTATCGGGGAACAATTGGGTTGACTTGTAGGTCAAATAATGATAACTTTAAACACTTGAAGTATACTTGCAAATAGAAAACTGGAAACCCCTACACATTATTCAACTATGTGAATTTAGTAAACCAAAACATGTGTTTCTATCGTGTATTCTATATGCTTCTTGTTTTGGGTTTTGGGTTGACTAGTGTTGACCAGTCCTAGGTTGTTACCAGAGGCTCGGGGGTTATGAGATATGATGGCATGTTGATCTTATTTGGTCTCGATCTTTATAAGCCCAACCATGGTAATGTGATCGTATGCTCTATGAAATGTTTGTATTTACTGATTGTTATTGTTCATCAGTCTTCATGTGTGAAGCTGAGAGGTATGTGTATGAGACACTTGAGCTAATCATTTTTGAGTCATCAATCAGTTATCCTTGGATTATTTTCTAGTCGCCATGATGGGACTAAAATGTGGATTTATTTCTTGATGATGTCATGTTGTGACATGTTTGACTCAACCATTTCGAAGTCTTCGATCAGTATGATTTTGAGATATTCTTGGTTGCTTGTTGAGAACCATTTATCTTGAGATATATTTTGGTTATTGAGAACCAATTGATACTTATGATTATCAGTGATGCCTTCAGTTGCCAATAGAGAACTGTTGTGGTCATGATTTTCTATGGATGCTTTTTCAGATGCTCATGGAGTTTTGTTGATTCTTATCTTGGAGATTTGATGATTCTTATTATGGATATTTGATGCTTTTATGCATATTCGATGATTTTATTATGAATTATCTTTTATGATTTTAAGATTTATGATTCCATGAGCTTAGGGTAGGTAATCTACTTGTAGTGTCAGGAAGTGGCTTGCAATGGGGGCTAGGGCCCTAAGTGGCTGCCAGGGTGACTCATTGTAAGTTTGGTTAATAAGTGATAACATTTACACACTAAATGGGAATTAAATGAACCTAAAAAGATAATTGTTTTGATGTTCTCGCCCATGCCTTGAGTGCTTGTACAGGCTAGGATGCGAGTAGTGAGAACACATGGTTGCGACCATGCATTCCGTAGTATGCCTTGTCAGTATGAGAGGATACTAGTGGCCGCATGAAATCAGTATGGACCCGTGGAGTTTAGCTAACTGCCAGGGTAACTTGTATGTGATAATTGCGATGACACTTTCTCACTTGCAAAGTAGGTTTCCTACATGTCTTTGTGTGCCTCTAGGAATTAGATGTCGATTTTGTGTGATGGAACCTTTGAGTTAGTATACTTTTAAGATTCTTGAACTTTGTATGCTATGTGTATTGATATCCTGTTTGAGACTTGAGACTATCTCCTCAGCACGGTGGGAGTGGACCACTTAGGTTCCACGCGGTCGGGTGGTAGTGTATTTTCACTCTTCTCATTTGAGATCCGTCCGAGACACCGTGGCTGGAGTATCCTTGGTTGGTATTTATTCTTCATTATGTTCTTGGAGAATTATGATAGATAATATACCTTATGATGGATGTATTTATTGGTATGTTTCTTATATTGATGATTTGCTTTACTTTGCATATGTTAGTTGATGATTTATTATGCTTTACTTTGCATGTTAGTAGGATGTTTTAGGAGTGACATTCCTACTATGTTAATACCGATGATCTCTTCAGTACTTTGGAATGTTACGCACGGAGGGATGGCTAGGATCCATGATGGTCTAATGATGCTATTTATGGTTGGGAGGAACCGTGCACTTAGTTATTTATGTTTGTGATGTATGGTTATCTTTTGTGATGGATGTTTATATCTTTTGTGATGATGTATCATGTATGATATGTGATTTCATTTATGTTATTGCATCATGGATTAATATTAGATGATGATGATCTACTTTATTTACTTGGATGTTTATTCTTTTAAGCTTTTCATACCCTGTGATATGTACAGTGGATGATTGAGCTAAACTAAAATATAATTACAAAAGGACACTTGTATATTGTTTAAGTACATTGGATGTATCATTGTTGTTTCATAAGGATGGGATGTTAGATGAATAGTTAATTTAGATGTGATACAATGTTAAGAGATCTTTAAAGAATGTAGCCTGTTATGTATATATGTTATGTTTATTTTCATTTGAATTGTTGCTATTGCTTCCACAAATGTTATGAATGGTTTTATCTTTCATGTTTAAAAAGAAAAATTTTTTTTGGCAAACTTAGCAAAATTCTTTGGATCCCTTGGCGGGGCATTACATTGAATGCATAAACATGACTATAATGGAGCATGAAAGGAGCATGAGGTTACATGTTGGGTTATTGTTAAACATGTAGGGAAAGGCTATCAATACTATTGTATATTTCATTAATAGAGGTATCTCTACTTCTTTGGGTTGTGAAATCCTAGAGGAAGCATGGACTGGTAAGAAGGTGATTATTCTTTTCTCAAAACCTTCAGTTTTGAAGCATTTTCTCATATAGATTCTAAACATAGAACCAAGGTGGAAGCTAAGTCAAATAAATGTGTATTTTTTGGATATGGCATTGATGAATTTTTTTTATAGGCTTTGGGATTTTGAAAATCATAAAATTGCAAGAAGTAGGGATGTCATATTCAATGAGAAAGTGATGTACAAAGATTTGTTATAGCAACATGAGAAGAAAGAAGATGATTATGTAGTGTTGGATGTGTTGGTGTTTTTACAATATTAAGCAAAAAAATACTTAATACCAAGATAAAAAGATCACAACAACCTAAGGATTAGTTAATTCCCATAAATAGTTATATGTGCTTTAGATCTGGACCCAACTTCAACAAAATCAGAAGGATTTTCTACTCTTTAGGCTCTACAAAACCAAGGCAAGTGCACCCGAGGAGTGAAAGATTTAACAGGATACTACACGCTTATTTCATTCATTCCATGACATTCTATAATAATACATATCCCTTAAACAAGATTGGTCACAATTCTTCTTAGATTTACAAGTGAATCTGGGAAATAACAGCTAACTAAGACTCAGAGGTTAAATGTAAATAAGTGTTGACCAGCTTTGACAATTCTTCAAACATGAAAGTAAAATTGATTTGATTTGGTTTTAAGCTTGATGCTTATTCATGATTTCTCCATTTGTACACTAATCTAATAGATCAATGCCTCATCCATTGGGATTTAGAGCCTATCCAATTTTTAGACCTAATTAACTGCATTACAATCAATATTATTAGGAATTCTCACTGAAACTTATTCATATACACATCCTTCCTATTACCTTAGAGATCTTATCAACTTCACTGAAGCATCTACTTAATTCATTTGAACTAAAAGAAATAGTGAAATGACATATAATTTGGTTTAATTGCATTCAATTGAGAAAACTTTGCTCATACAATTTCAAGATAACTAGGCAATAAAATGGAGACAAGGTTCAGGAAGAAAAGATATGGGGACAATTCATCTTTTTATTAATTTCTTTTGAAAATTATATAACAATTGTAATAGAACTCAAAAAATGACTCAAGATAAGACATTATATCCTGTAACATCAATGTATTCTCAGATATCTGTAGAGAAAACATCATAAAATTTGCAACAAGAAACTAGATCGAACACTATTGAATAATACTAAAATTGTAAAATGACTCAGACCAGCTCTAGCCTTGGAATCTTACTTATATAGTATGAGATGCAACAAGCTTCAGGCATAGAGGAATTGACAACTATCCTTGAGATAGAAAAATATTTACAATACTACAGTCATAAAAGACAAAGAAATGTGCAACAAGAAAAACTTTACATCATAACATGTTTTGGTGGGACCATTTTCTATTACACCTTTTGTTGCATTTCTTTGTGAGTGAAAATTTTGATGATTGGCCTCATTACTATTGTTGCTCCTTAGAGGTTGTAGCTAATGGGATTAATTGTGACATATCTGGCTTTGCTTATTGTAGACTGACTTCCACTTGAGGCTCTCCATGTATATCATCATGAAGTGATAAGACAATAGTTTTATCTATTTTCTCTTCTGCCAAGTCATCAATCTATATTTTTGTGCTAGCAGTTGCAATTGGCTTCTCACCTTTGTCCTCTTATTCTTTTTTATCTCTTGTTGTTGTGTCAATTATCTATACCTCATCTTGTCCCATTTCCTCATCATCATTAGTTTCAACATCTTCTAACTACTCACCATGAGTGATATCTACCATCCACTTATCAAAAAGTGTACCATCTGACCAATTAAATTAATATCATGTTATTTCTTAATCAAATATTCAACAATTTTATCAATTTCAATAAAATCTTTTTTTAAAGAATCAAATAATAACTAGATTTTTACAATTTCTTTAGTAGTAACTTCCTAGTATGCATTTCCTCTTTCATTTATAACTCTATTAATCCTTAGACAAAATAGGTTATCTGATTCTTGGGCCCATTCCTCCTTTTCAATTTATTCTTTTTACCTAAAGCATGTGGGAACAAATCAAATTAACACTCATGTACTTGTCTAGATAACTGACAATTCCCCTTTGTAGCTCAACTCTTTTATCATCAAATTCTAAAAGATCATTGGCAACATCATAAGTCTTTTCTATATGAGCATGTGATAAATTGATGATAGAAGATCATAAAAATGTGACCTCTTTTCTCCTCTTACTCTACTTGTTGACAATTGGTTTCAAGGCTTCATCATTTTCTTTCGTTTCATCCCATATGTCTAATGTCTTTACTAGTTGCTCATAAAATGAGGGGCAATCAATTTTATTAACTAAATACATGAGAGACTTTCTTAGCTTATCTTGATATTGTACATTCAATTCCACATGTAAAGTCCACAATTTTCTCTTTTCTTCTTCAAAATGGTTTGCAGTATAATATTGTGGTCTTTGTGGTGTGTCTAGGAGCTCAATGAGGGGAGTGGATTTAAAAGGATCCACTAGTGGGTGAGGGTAGGTGATTCTTGGCCTAGTGGATCATCCCATCACTTTACTCAAATTCAATTCTTTTTTGAACTTCTTTATTGTATGCATCTAGAACCTTTTCATACATATCTTGTAACTCCAACTTTTCCTTTTCATCTCCTAGAGTTGTGGCTAAGGTAAAGTGTTCTGATCCAACACCCAAATGTGCAACTTCTACACTATTAGTTTCTTCAACTCTTTTCTCAATTAGGTTTCTTATCAACCCAGTATCATTAGGCTAGGAAGAGCCAGTCCTAGATCTTTTCCTCACTAACCAAATTTCCAATGTAGCATAGTCCTCACTAAATTTGGCACCTTTCATTTCTTTCTTCCCTTGATCCTCTATACTCATTTTGTCTGCAACAGAGTTAAAAACCAAAGCATCTGCAATATCCCAATCGAGTAGCAGAAATATACCATATAGTTTTATCATTTGTCTCCCCTTTTTAGGGGTCAAGCTCTTGAATTCTTGCATCATTTCTTCCTTTATTTAATTTTGAACATCCACCTCTTCCATTTCTGGATGCTCTATTTTCAGCTTATTGCATCTTTCTTTAAACATTCTCATGTGTTTTCTCCAAGAAAATTGGTAGAAGGCTCTGGATTTGACAAAATTATCATCAAAGTTGAATTCACAGATGACCTATTCCATTATAGGGTCTAACTCTCTTCCTTTGTAGTCTACCACTATTAATTCAAGGCTTGGCATTGGAGGTTCCTGAGGATTTCCCTCTTCTAACTTTGCTTGAGTAATGAACACTCCCCCTTGGGATCCCAATTGTTCAACCTACTCCCTAGTGATTTTTTCATCTCCTATTTGTTCATTTATTATTTTTTGCCTCTTGGGCAGGGGCTCATAAGGTCTTTCCTCAAGAACTACCCTAGTTGATCCCATGATCTATTTTCTTTTATCTATAGTGGCCCTTTTATTTTGAATTATATTGTAGCTAGGTCTTCTTTGAACAACTAACTGACCTAACCCTACTGTAGGAGTAAAAGATAACCTCCTCATGACATTTTTGACATTCTTAGGAAAAGAATTAATAAAGAATAGTTTCTCATTCATGAATTCCATGATTTTACAAAAAGTAGTCATGATTTTATTTAATCCTTCTACATCTATTTTGGCATCTTTTAGAGGCTTATAAGTATTATCAAAATAATGAATAAATTATAAAACCCTAGAATAAACCCTCCACTTTTCTTTTTTGATCTCCTACTCTTGTAGAGAGAACTCATTCCTTATTATGTCTTTGGGGAAATAGAATTGGTGATCTTTTGCACCCACCTTAGCCCTTCTTTTGAACATATCAAAAAATCCCTTAGTGTCACAAAAATAGGGATGAGACACAACTATCTTGTACTAGTCCAAGAATTTATACAAGAACAACTAACCACCCTTTGTTATTATGAAATGGTGAGCCATAATAAAAGTTGGGAAAATTGAACCTTTGTTTCTTCTAGCCAATTGTGCTTCCTCTAGCCCTCCTAGCTGCCACAACATCTTAGCTATCCCTACCTTCAAAGGCACATAGTAGGGTAGTATATGGGGAGCCCCTTGGAAACCATAAACCCTAAATTTTTTGAAATAGGGTATGGCTTGATATCTACCCAATTATGTGATACTTTCAAATCAAAAGGATTATCCATGGGTTTGATAAAATCCATCAATTCTTAGGATATTTTGGGATTGTCCCTTAATACGAGGCATCTTAACCTAAATGCAAAGTACCTATCAAACCTAAAAAAATTGGTCTCCCTTACATCCTAGGTCATGTTTGCACTCCACACCTGGACTGGCAGATCTTCTTCTTCATACTTTTGGTTTAAAACCATCTCCTTTTTGAAATATGTAACCCCTTTGAATAGGAACATGTGTATTAATAGTGAATAATGGCCAAAAGTTTTTTCCACCTTGATCTTCATAATTCCAACTAACCCTATATGAATTTCCTCCACTATATAGAATGCAAAATAAAAAATAATATCAATACCAAAAGAGGAAATTTGAATCAACATATACAAAAAAATTATTGGCACAAAATTTTCCTCATCCTCACCAAAAACCCTACACAGAGTCATATATATTTCTATGGCCCTACAAGTGAAAAAATCCTTTTTAAAGGGCTCTTTAATAGATGCTTTGACTTTTGGAAAATTTCTAATTGAGCCTATGTGTGCCCTCAATGCACCCTACCTGATCTTATCTTTCTTAAATAAGAATTCATTCTCTAGTCCTAGTAGGTCAATGGTTACATGAAAATCTAAAAATGATTCCAGACCAAAAAACTCTCAAATTTCTTCAAGATTTATTCTTACCAAGCATTCCCTATCCATTCTCGTCACTATCATGGTAGCTGGGTCATAATTTTGGGAAATGGCCATGAGTAGGTCAGAATCTATAAAAAGAGCAAGGACCACAAGTTTTCCCAAATCAAAATTCCAAATGTTTTCATAGGAAGCAAACAATTTTCTTTTTGAGAACCACTTCTTAAAAAGATGGAGCCCTATTTTAGTAGTGGTAGCATCCCTGACCCAATTCCCTCTATCATATAAGCCATCTGCAATCTTGAGCCTAAGGTTTATAGAAATTAGCTTTTTCATCTAGATAGATGAATTTGTAGACTCGAGTAATAATTCTAGAAGGTCATCATGTATATTCCTACTTGCATAATCTACCTTTCCTAAGAAAACTTTTTTTGCAGGCATGTTTACTAGTGACACATAAATACTAGAACTCTTCACTATCTAATGGATTTGGATACTTACCTGGCTCTTTAGTTATCCTTCTTGAAATTCTATAACAAATGGTGGATACTAAAAATCTTTTGTAATTTCAAGCATGTGAGGAACAATTCTTCAGATGGCTCTTTACTCTCTATAATTCTAAAATTTTCTTGCATAAAGAAGAAATGGAAAATTTTTGCAATATATCTTTGGTTCAGGTTCATACAAGGAGCCTTCAATTTTCATAAATGAACTGTAAGGAGAAACAAGGTGCCACCACCTTCTAATTTTGAAAATACACTATCAATTCTAAAAAATCCAACGATCTAGGAATAAAAACATGAATAATTTATTTTTAGTTCGACAAGTTAGCAGTCAACCAAATCAAGTTTCTCCACATAAGCTTTTCCTTCCATTATTGGTAACTTATTCTAGACCCACTAGCACTCATGGACACATGTCATACTCTCACTATGTCACTATGCATAAACATCAAGCAAGTTCTGCACGTGACATAGCGATTATCATTGAGTCATCTCTGATCTGATGATGTGTATTTCATGAGGGTTTTAATGCAACTATGGTGGGTCCTCTTTTTTTTCCTTTGGTCACCATGTCACATGCACTAAAAATCAAGAAGGTTTTTATAGTGACATGGCACCTACCGTTGATGCATCTTCAATCTGATGGCTTCAATCAACATGTATCCTTTTATGAATGTGGATCCTCATAGCATGTGACATCAAACCACCTTGACATGCCAACATAGTCATTTATAAAAATTAACCCTTTTGGAATTATTTCTTGAAATCAGTTCCCACCATATTTTTAATTCATAGGAGGTCACCATGTCAATACTAGCTAAAATCTTACAATTTCTCATGGTGACATAGCGACCATCATATATTTTAAAAAAAATTGGCCTCATGAAAAGCACATTCCTATAACGATACATTATTTAATGCACCTTCTAATGTTCCATAATGATGAGACCCTTAGTAAATGACAAAGGAATTTTTTGGCACCCTTTTTTAGTGTTAGCCCTGTTGTGTTTTCACTTTCTTGAGAGGTCACCATGTTGCTACTGATGAAACTCTTACACATTCTGGCGATGACATAGAAACCACCATAATTCTTGAAAAATTTGGCACCATAAAAATAACACATGCTCTCATTATGACTTTATTTGCTACTCTTCTAATGCATCTGACATTCTATTGTGTTAACATGGTTCATTAATGATAGGCAAAACTTTTGGCACTATTTTCACTTTTGGCCCATCATGTTTTCCTTTCATAGGAGGTCACCATGTTGCATGAGATAAAGTGACCACAAGTTTCCATAGTGACAAGATGACCACCATAGATCTTAAATAGATCTCATGGTGAGGAAATTTTTGGGGAAAAGTGAAACAAAATGAAAACTTTTTAAAAGGCATCTGGGAAATATATAATATTTCAAAAATGTTTTTCCCACTTAATCTCCAAAGTAAAGACATACAACCTAAAGGGTTTACTTAGGACACAATATGCAAGATACTAGTTGTGGTTTTTCTTAGGGTTAACAATTCTAAAAGGAATCAAACCCTAATTTTCTCATAAAAACTAGGAAAAATTAGAGAATGACATGCTCATAAAAACATGAGGCAAAAACAAGACCAACAAAATGATACTCCTAAAGATGATGTTCCAACAATTCCTCATAATGTGCAACAACTGCAACAACAAATACCACAAACACCAATGAATGTTAGACAGTCAACAAGGCTAAGTAGACCTCCAGAAAGATTTTCTCCTTCTTTATACTCTATTTTAGTAACAGATGCTAGAGAATCTAAATATTATGATGAAGATATGCAAGTGGATACTAAGATTTAGTGGGAGTCTACAATGAAAGATGAAATATACTCTTTGCTAAAAAATAAGACTTGGGATTTATGCAAGTTTTCTGTAAGTAAATGGGCTCTATAGAATAAATGGGTTTATAGGTTGAAAGAAGAGGATGAAGGTAAGAAAAGATTTAAACCCAAGTTAGTTGTAAAAGGACTTGCACAAAAAAAAAGGATTGATTTTGATGAGATATTCTCTCCTGATGTTAAAATGACCTCTATCCATATTGTTTTAAGTATTGTGGCTATTGAAGATTTGTATTTGGAGTAGCTTGATGTTAAAAATACCTTTATTCATGGTGATTTGGATGAAGAGATATATATGGCATAGCCATAGAGATTTGAGGTCAAAGCTAAGGAAAACTTAGTGTGCAGATTGAAGAAAAGTCTATATGGCTTGAAGCAAGTACCTCAGAAATGGTATCTAAACTTTGATAGTTTTATGCATGAGCATAGATACAATAGGTTCTATTTGGATCATTGTGTTTATTTTAATAGGTTGGATGATGATTGCTACATTATTTTATGTTTATATGTTGATGATATTCTTGTAGTTTTGTCTAACATGAATCACATTAAGGGGTTGAAATGCTAATTAGCACATGTATCTACTATGAAGAATTACTAGGAAGCCAAACAAATCCCTGGTATGAAGATTTATAGAGATAGGAAGAACATGAAACTAACATTATCTTAGGATAATTATATTGTGAAGGTGTTGCAATGTTTTCCTTGGAGAATGATAAAGTTGTCAGCACACCTTTATCTAGTTATTTGAAGTTGACTAAGGAGATGTGTCCAAAGACACAAGAAGAGGAGGATAAGATGTCTGAGCTACCTTATGCTTCAACTATAGGAATATTGATGTATGCTATAGTTTGTATAAGGCCAAATATTGCACATGTAGTGGGAGTCATTAGTAGGTATATGAATCATCTAGGGATTGAACATTGGAATGCAATCAAATGGATTCCCAAATATTTGAGAGGAACATCCAATAAGTGTCTACATTTTGAGGAATCTACTACTGATTCGCAGGGACATGTTGACTTAGATTTGGTAGGGAAATTGATACTAGGAAGAGTACTATAGGTTATGTATTTACTATTGATGGGGCTGTAGTAAGCTAGATTTCTAGGTTATAAAATTTGAACACTTTTTCTACTATAGAGGCAAAGTATGTTACTGCTACGAGGTAGCCAAGGAGATGATATGGTTTCAATTCTTCTTGGAATAGTTGGGACACCCTTAGAGGGATAATTATTTGTTTACATATAGAAAAAGTGTCATTCATCTTGCTAATAATTCTACTCTACATTTAAAGAAAAAACACATTCAGTTGTAGTACCATTTCATTTAGTAAATTTTGGATGATGGACAATTAAAGCTAGATATGATACATAAAAATGACAATCCAACGAATATGTTTACAAAGGTAGTGACAAGGGAGAAGTTGAATTCCTCTTCAATTCTAGTTGGTCTTCTAGACTAAATAGAATAAAAGAACAATAGAGTCCAAAGTGATTTGATCTAGTAGGAGCCCCATGTGGTAGCAGTATTACTACAGAATCAGTCTCCAAGTGAGAGATTATTGTCTAGTGTGGAGTCTGATCAGTCCCCAATATTTTTAGTTTGTGTTGATTGATCAGGGAAGTCCTACACATACTTCATTCACCAATTAGTTATTATTTATTCACTAATTTATGGCCAACATGTTGTAACTAATTTTAACCCTAAAGCGAAAAAATACTTGTATAAAAGGGCTTAAGATTAGGGATTTTTCATAAGGTGTGATGCAAATATTACTTCTTGTGGTAGTATTGAGTTGTAAAGGATTAAAGATTTTAATCAGGTTGTAATCACTAAATCATAATAATATTGGACTTGTTTGGTGGATGTAGCCTAGGGATTGGGTGAACATGCTAAATCTTGGTGTCTTATGTTCTCTATTATGCGATCTATTATTCTCTGATATTGTTTATATTTGCATGTAATTTTTATTTCTGTCTAAGGTTTAATCCTAACAGAATTTTCAAATATGATTCAAATGATGGTTCAAATTAGATTAGCTAGGACCCAAAGGAAGAAGGATGCTAATACTAAATTTGGATTAACTAAGAGGAATACAATACAAGGAAATATACTCTCTTAGACCCTTAATAGAATAATGTGAATGTGAAGTTGAGCCAATTGCTAAAATAATATAGATCTAGATGCTATGTAAACAAAATTAGCCAAACTAAGATATAAATCTAGGGTAAAGATATGAAAGATTTTTTTTAAAAAAAGACTCACCTTAAAATGTATAAAGGAAGATGTCTTTTAGCTCCAAAACTTGTAGACTTGAACTATTTCTAAACTTCTTTCTACAGATCTCAAAATGAAAGGATAAAGGGAAAAAAACCCAAAAATCTCCCCCAAAAAGGAAACTAAAGGATTTAGTCAACTTGGGAAGATGTCCTACAACTAGGTTGATGTAGTTTGACAACTTGAAACTAACTTCTCCAATAAGTAGGCTACAAATCTACAATACTTTTTGCTCCCAACCTATAAATCAACAGAAGAGAAAGGTTTTGGGGTTGAATTTTTTTGAGGATTCACCTTGTTTAAGCCCTAAGTTAAGGAATTAATCATAATTGAGAAAAGCAAATGTAAATTACTAAAATATAAAATAAGTGTTAGGATACACCTTTCATGAAATCCTTGTTTTTAAGGGTTTTGTATGTAAATGTATTGTAGATCTTGAATTAGCAATGTAAGGTGTCTCCACTCTTTGTAATGGATCTACCATAATACCATAATGGTTCCATGGGTATTAAAGAATATCAATGAAGAAGACAATGAATGCTTTAATGTAGATCTCCTCCCTTAATGGCCAACAATAAGTTAGATCTAAAAGGGGAAATTCTCACAGAGGATTCTTCAAGGCTAGATAGAAATATCCTTGCTTAAATGCTTTAAAGTCTTGAATACTTGAACTCCTTGGATGTAAAATATAGAAATATTCACTTGAGAGGAAGATATTGAATTCTTGAATGAATCTGATACTTGAGAATTAATAAGATATGCAAATGAAGCCTCCAAGTCTCCTTAGATATGAGTTTCAAGGTGGGAAAAAAATATAGGTTAACTGGATAATGATACAAAAATAATTAAACCCCTGAGGCATTTTGAGCTTGAAGACTTATGATGTAGGAGTATCCTGGGTTGCATTGTAATCCTACACTTTTGTTCATTGTTCTCATTGCTACTGAGTTCCAGTTATTACCAAGCACCAATTTTTAGTTGTTGTCAAGTTCTTAGTAGGTGCCAAGTGTTTAGTTGTTGTGGAGTTCTTAGTTGTTGTTGAGTGATTCCTTTGGTTGCCAAGTTATCCATGGTTTTTGAGTTCTCTTTGGATGTTTAGCTCATGCAATTGTCAAGTGATCATTTGGGTGTCAAGTGCCAGTGTTTTGTGAAGTTTTCATTTTTTGAGTAGTCTATGTCTATTTCTAGTTTGAGCCAACCTTGTTCACATTTAATTTTGGCATAGGTAGTTATTATTTGATGTGAGCCAACTTTTGGCTATGCATGCATATAATGTAGGGTTTAGTTTTTGTATTAGGATAACATTTGGCAGCACAAGTATTTAGGAAGGTCTAGGATTGAGTTCTAGAGGATAATTTGGAGGTCAAAGAAGTGTAGGGAGAAAAATGCAAAGTAGGATCATCAAGGATTGTAACTAAATTATTACATGGCCATAACCCAGAAGGCCTTATAGTTGAGAATGTATATTGATTAGCTAATGAATGTATAAACATCATGTTCTCTCTCCTTGGTGTAGTTCTTGTGTTGTGTTTTCCACTATGTTAACTCTTATAGGTTGGTTTAGATATATGGGTGTGCCTTTGGCCCTAGTTATTTCCTTCTTCCTATATTAGGTGGTAGTTGGGGGTGCCTTTGGCCCTAGTTATTTTGTCTCTCCTTACACTAGGTGGTATCAGAGCCTGATTGTTCCTAAGTGTGCAAGTAGATCACCAAAGTGTGAGATAGTTTGTACCAAGACTTTGGATCATGTAGAACCCTAACTTGGGTGTGGTTGTAGAGTTGCAAATTTGTGGATTTGACCTATAACTTGTAGAAGGTCATGATCTTGTAGGAACCTGATCTATAAAGATGGTTCATGGTAGAGGAAATGTTATTAATGCAATATCAAATATATTGAGACAAATTATAGCTAGATTAGATGCTATGGAAACAACCCAGACCCAGAGTAGAAGAGCACATCTTGACGATGTAAGTGATGTGCAACAGTAGCAAAAAACCCTAATCTAGAACTTCAAGAAGATCAAGATGAAGCAAGATTGTTGAGAGTGATGTCTAGGGAAAATTCAAAGCCTGCTATCAAAGTTGTGCCTTATGATGTAAAATTGGACACCAATGTTGTATTGGATTGGACATATGATATTATTTGAGTATGAAAACACTCCTGATATTAGGAAGGGGAAGATTGTAGTTACTAGGTTAAAAGGACATGCCTTACTGTGGTGGGAGCATTTGCAAACTAATAGAAGAAGTAGAGGAAAGGAGAAGATCAAAACTTGGCTGAAGATAGTGAACAAAGTGAAGAACAAATTCCTTTATGTTGATTACCATGTTAGCTTATTGGGAAAGATGCAAAATTTTAGGCAAAGAGACATGAGTGTGAAAGAGTATACTGAGGAATTCTATAGGTTGGACATCAGATCTAGACATGTGGATGATGATATTGAGAAAATCGTAAGGTACATAAATGGATTGAGATTTGGAATTTAAGATGAAATAAATTTTGTGAAATTGGAAAGTGTGGAAGAAGCATACTAGTATGCCTTGAAGGCTGAGGAGATCTTGACAAAGAAGCATTAATAAAGAAAAAGAGGTAGAGGTGGTAGATTCCAAAGAGGTAGAGGTAGATCTTATGAAGAATGTGTTTGATCTAAAAAATTTGTGCAATGGAAGAATGATGCCAAAGGAAAAATTGAGTGGAAAGGTGTGATTCTTACTAAGGAGGTGCTAGTTCTTATTTAGGAAGAGGTAATTCTTATTCTAGAGGTGGTTTTCATGGTAATTGTTTCAAACATAGTAAAGAAAGGCATAGATCCTCTAAATGTAGATCCTTTGAAAGTGGGCAAGGTAATAGAAATATTGTGATTCAAAGAGATATTGAGAGTTCACCAAGTGGACCTAAGGCTAGATAAAATCTAATGGTGAGAAGAACCTTATGTAATAAGGGAAGTGATGAGGAACCTATTTTAAGAAGAAGTATTCTCAATACAAGATGTAAGATGGTGGGAAAATGCTGCAAGGCGATCAGTGATAGTGGAAGTTCTAAAAATTTGGCATCAAAAGAGCTGGTTATAAAGTTGCAATTGAAGAGGTTGAAACATCCTAAACCCTATCATGTTTCATGGATCAAAAATGAGAATAAGATATTGGTAAGTGAACAATGTATTATGAAGTTCAAAATTGGGCATTACTTTGATGAAGTTTTGTGCGATATTATGCCTATGGATTGTTGTCATATTTTGTTGGGTAGACCTTGCAAATATGATAGATATGCTATACATGATGGATGATTGAATCAATATACTCTTTGGGTAAATGGGAACAAGCAAATATTGTTGCCTTGGATTGAAATTCCACATGAGGTTATTTGTACTACAGTAAATGTCTACATGGTTAATGGAAAGTAATTTGAAAAGGAAGTAAATAAGGTTTTTGTATAGTTCATAGAGGATGAAGTGTTGGTAATAATGATCGAGTAGTAGAAGGTGGTAATGACTGAGTGATAACAGATAGTGGTAGCTGAGTACTAGAAGAAATTGCAAAATTGTTGAATGAGTATAAAGAGATTATTATAGAGGATATATCTGATAGTTTACCTCCAATGAGAACTATAAGTCATTGTATGGATCTAATTCTTGGAGCTAGTTTTTTGAACAAAGCACCATATAGATTGACACCTACAGAGAATAAGGAACTTAACAAACAAGTGCATGAGTTTTTGTAGAAAGGTTTTATTAGAGTTTGAGTCCATGTGATGTACCTACTATATTAGCACTTAAAAAGAATGGAGAATGGAGAATGTGTACTAATTCTAGAGCTATTAACAAGATTACAGTGAAATATAGGTTTCCTATGTCGAGGATAGATGACATAATATATTGTTTGAGTGGAGCAAAGTATTTTACCAAGATTGATTTAAAGAGTGGCTATCATAAGATCATAATCAAAGAAGATGATGAATGGAAGACTACTTTCAAGACAAAAGATGGTTTGTATGAATGGTTGGTTATGCCTTTTGGTTTTACTAATGCACCTAGTACCTTCATGAGGTTGATGAATGAAGTTCTGAAAGGATTTCTGGGTAAGTTTATGATTGTTTACTTGGATGATATTCTAACATTTAGTAAGACTAAGAAAGAACATCTTGAGCATATTAGATGAGTATTGTAGAGATTGAAGGAGGAGAAGTTGATGATTAATTTGAAGAAGAGTTCTTTTATACAAGGAGATTGTGTATTTGGGATTTTTGATTTTAGCTAATGGATTGAAGATGGATCCTAAGAAGGTAAAATCAATTTGGAATGGCCTACAGTTAAGAATGTGGGTGAGGTAAAATCATTTCATTGTTTGGCTAATTTTTATAGAAAGTTTATAAGAATTTTTAGTTTTGTTTGTTATGCTATGATTGAGACATTGAGAGGAGATAAAAACAAATTCAAGTGGACACATGGAGCTCAAAAGATTTTTGAGAATTTAAAAAAAAAGGTTGTTGAGTTGCCTATATTGGCCTTACTTGATTCAATAAGGTATTTCAAGTTGAATGTGATGCAAGTGGTAGTGCAATACAAGCCATATTACATCAAGAAGGTAAACCTATTGCTTTCTTTAGTGAAAAGTTGAATGATGCTAAAAGGAAGTATTTTGTGTATGATCAAGAGTTTTATGCTATTGTTAAAAGATTGAATAAGTGGAGACATTATTTGATTCCTAAGGAGTTTGTGTTGTAAATGATCACAAAGCTTTACAATACTTGGGAAGTCAACATAAATTTAAATAGAGACATATGAAGTGGGCTAAGTACTTGTAGAATTTTACATTTGTTATCAAACATAAGAGTGGAGTTACTAATAGAGTTACTGATGTGTTGAGTAGGAGACATTCTCTATTGAATGAAATGAAGGTTGAAGTTCTTGGTTTTGATGAAATGAAAGAGTTGTATGACACTGACCCTAATTTTTATGAGGCATGGAGAGAGTGTAGAGCACAAATCAAATAGATTACATAAACAAGTATGATAAATATTTCATTCAAGAAGGTATGTTGTTCAAAATAACTTAGTTGTATATTTCTAGAAGTTCTATGAGGTTGAATTTGATCAAGGAAAAGCATAGTGGTGGATTGGCTGGACATTTTGGAATTGATATGACATTGAGTTTGCTAAAGGATAAGTCTTATTGGCCACAAATGTATAATGATGTTCAAAAATTTGTAAAGAGTTGTGGAGTTTGTCAAGTTACAAAAGGAGTAAGTCAAAATATTAGTTTGTATACACCTATTACTATTCCTAAGAAACTTTGGAGTGACGTTAGTATGGATTTTGTTCTTGGGTTACCTAAGAAAGTGAAGGGGTATGATTCTATATTTGCTATAGTGGAAATATTTTCTAAGATGGCTCATTTCATACCATGCAAGAGGACATCAGATGCTAAGCATGTTGCTGAAATTTTCTTTAAAGAGATTGTGAGATTGCATGGATTACCAAGAAGTATTATTTCTAACAAACATAGTAAGTTTGTTGGTTATTTTTCGAAGACTTTGTGGAAGAAGATGGGTACTGAGTTGAAGTTTTGTTCTACATTCCATCCATAGATAGATGGATAGACAGAGGTTATGCATAGAAGCTTGGATAATTTGCTGAGATGTTTAGTGGGAGATAAGCCAAGTAATTGGGAAATAGTGTTAGCATAGGTCAAGCTTTCAAATAATAATTTTGTGAATAGGAGTATAGGGAAGAAACCTTTTAAGATTGTTACTAGAATGAAGCCTAGAGGAGTATCAAATTTGAGGAATGTTACTGGTGAAGAAAAGCGAAGTATTGTAGGGGAAAAATTTGCTGATTTTATGGAGTCTTTGCATAAGAAAGTGAAGTTAAGGATAGAAAAAAGTAATAAGAAGTATAAGAAGAATGCTAATAAGTCTAGAAGACATCATGATTTTGAAGTTGGTGATGAGGTGATGGTTCATTTGAAGAAAAAAAAAATTTCTATTGGAATGTATAGTAAGTTGAAGATGAAAAAGTTTGGACCTTGTAAGACCTTGAAGAAGTTTGATAGTGGAAATGCTTATGATGTTGAATTACTTGATGAAATGGATATATCTCCTGTATTCAATGTTGCCAATTTGTAGAAGTATCATGACTCTCATGATGAAGTTGTTGTGTCAAAAGATTAGCCTAAGAAATAGATTGAATAAATTGAATAGATATTGGATCACAAAATTGGCAAGAGCATAAGAGGAAAATATTACTATGAATATTTGGTAAAGTGAGAGAATAGACCTATTGAAGATGCCTTGTGGATTTCTCAATTTGAGTTGGATTTAGCTCAGGTTGTGACATCTCAATGATTCGAGAGAATCATTTCTTCCAACCTTAGGTATCTAATGTAGGAGCATCCTGGGTTGTTGTCGAGTTCTTAGTTGTTCCCAAGTGATTCCTTTGGTTGTTGAGTTCTCCATGGTTCTCAAGTTTTCTATGGTTTCTAAGTTCTCCATGGTTGCCAAGTTCTCTTCAGATGCTAAGCTTGTGTGGTTTCAAAGTGATCATTTGAGTGCTGAGTGCTAGTGTTTTGTGAAGTCTTTATTTGCAGAGTAGTCTGTGTCTAGTTCCAATTTGGGCTAACCTTGCTCACATTTAATTATTTTATAGGTAGTTATTATTTGATGTGAACCAACTTTTGGCTATGCATGGATTTAATGTAAGGTTTAGTTTTTCTAATAGGCTAACCTATGGTAGCACAAGTATTTAAGAAGGTATAGCATTCAATTTTAAAGGATAATTTGGAGGTCAAAGAAGAGTAGGGAGCAAAATGTGAAGTAGGATCATCAAGGATTGTAATTGAATTGTTACATGGCCATAAGCCAAAAGGCCTTACAACTGGGCATGTATGTTTATTATTTGATGAATGTATAAACATCTTGTTCTCTTTCTCCTTGGTGTAGTTCTTGTGTTGTGTTTTCCACTGTGTTAACTCTTGTAGGTTGGTTTGGATAGCTAGGTGTGCCTTTGGCCCTAGTTATTTTCATCTTCCTGCTTTAGGTGGTAGTTGGGGGTGCCTTTGTCCTTGGTTATTCTATCTCTCCTTGCACCACCTTGAAAACTCCAAAGACAAGGTCGATCAAGATCAACCTAGTTTAGAACAAGATGAACTAAGTTGATCTAGTTCTAGAAATCAGGTCTTCAAAGTCATAGAGAGAAGGGGCATTTAATAAAGAGATAAGGTAGAAAGATGGAAGAAGAGGAGGGAAAATGAGATCAAGAACATGCATATCCATGGTCCACAGAGGGTATGATGAAGAGGGAGCTAAAAGGTATTAAAAGGTAAGTATGTCCATTTTTTGATGATATAACCCTTAAACCTATGATTCTCTTGAATCACATATAACATAAATATAACTATAAAGTAGAAAACCAATAAAAAGATACAACCCAAATTATTTAAATGCTCCATGTAAGGCTTGTTGATCCCTATAATTTGTTGTCTATTAATGTCAAACACTTAGTCATTCCTATGATAGAGTTGTTTGGTCATCACTAGGATTGATCCATCCTACAAAGGTTGAGCGATGTATTTTGATCTGTAAATATTTTAGCGATGACCAAGTAATTGTTATTGCCAAGTAAATATATGGTCTCTAAGTACTTCTATGTATGCTGAGTAAGATAAAAATTAGTTTGAACTAAGCTATACAAAGGCACTTCATGTTGAGTTATACAGTGAGCATCGAGAATTTAGAAGTTGAGGGACACCGTGAAGATTAGTCATGACCAAGAGTCAGAGTGTTCATGCACTGAGAGAAATAGTACTTACATATTTATTTGGGATTGCACAAACATTGAGGTAAACCATTTTTTGACTTAATGCATATTTTAATGTTCAAGGAGTAATTATGGAGATGATTACATTTTTTTGGCATGAATCATTAATCCCTATGCAAGGTGTTTATCCAATCAAAAAAATGGAAGGCTTAAGTGAAAAAGGGAGAAATTTGGGTCATTGATCTTGATCTATAACATTCTCCAATTGGTTATAAAAGAAGGATCCAAACTCTATTTTCAAAATGGATGGAGTATGCAGGTATATTTGGATGCTTGAAGTGTAGTTTTAAAAGAGAATGAGATAGAGCAACCAAGAAGAATAGTAAAGTGTAGAGAAGAGTTATATTACATCATAAAGAGGATTTAAGATTAGAAAGAGGAGATCCACAATCAAGCATTAAAGTGCTAATGGAATTATTAGGCACTAATACATTCTAGAAAAGTAAATCCAAGTAAATATCTTAACAAAGTGGTCATAATTGGCCTATGTGAATCTCCTAACAAAGTTCTTACTTTGTAGTAAGTTTTAAATCCTTTATACAATGTAGACTGAATAAGTCTTAAAGTTATTAATAGGGAAGATCCCTAATAGGGTAGATCATAATGACTGATAAAACTTGTAGCCCTGACATGAAACAATTATTTTCGTAGTAGTGATGATTTATGGGTGTCATCCCTGCCCTAGTTTTACCTTCACCTTAGATGGTTACTGGGTTACCAAATATTTTTGTTATGTGTTGATCTTTTTACTCTCAAATCTATGGTTGTGATCATTAGATTAGATCTTATACATCATCGTAGTATATGTTTATGTGATTTATGATATTGTTGAGATAAGGGTTAGTGGTGAAATATATTAGCTTGATAATTGTGTAGAAGGTTGAAATTGTTATAGATCATGTTCCACCCCCCTCCCCCCCCCACCCACTGCTCATAGCATATTTATTTCCCAATAAACTTCCAGCAATTGGTATCAGAGAATAGTTCTCTTAGCAAAAGGCTAACTACTTGAGAGTAAACATCTTGGATATGGAGGCTTATATGTTGGGAAAGATCATTAAAAATCATAAGCTTGATATATAACTTGTACTAAAATAGCTTGAACAAGAAAAAAAGGAATTGATGAAATCCTTAAAGAAAAGGAAGGAGTTATAAATCTAGTAGAATGACACTCAATATCAAGAAGAAGACACTAAAGGACTACTTCATGATGGAAATTCCAATGAAAGTGATGCAACAATAGCAAACCTATTAGAAAGGAACAATACACTGAATGATGAGATAAGAGGACTGAAGAGAGGTCATGAAATTGAATCAATAAGATTGTGTGAAGTAATTGAACATAAAAAGAAATTTGAGGAATGCAAGACAGTGGTTGATGAAGACAAAGGAAAAATGGCCACAAGACTTGATGAAAGAACATCTGATATGCAAAAAATCACTTACAAGCAATTTGATATGATCAATAAGTTGTTAAGTGCAAATCAAGAACTAAATAGTAAACATGTGGATATTGAAAATTTTATATCTAAGAATGATCCTCTAAGGAATGCAATGAGATCTGAAAAGAAATTCATTTAATGGTTGAACAAACCCAAAGAATTTGTGAGATACTATGAAGAACTAATGAGATCATGGAGAAAACCCCATGATACATTGGTACTAGGCTATGCTGAGGATATACCATCTAATGAGGAATAAGAATCATCAAAGAGTGGAGAACAAGGGAATGTAAAGCCAAAGAATAAAAAACCTACATGTTATCATTGTGGGAAACTAGGTCATACAACAAATATTTATAGAAGCAAGACTAGTAAGTAAAACCATAAGCCTAAATTCAATGGGTAATGTTTTAATCTTAAGAAGAAAGGACATCAAACACATGAGTGCATATAAAATGACAAAAATACACCTATTACACCTATATTTGAAGGTTATTGCAAAAATTGTCAAAAGTATGGACATAAAGCTTAGAAATGAAAATCAAAGGCAAAATCTAACTAGACAACCAAGAAGCAAGGAAATGCACCTAAGAAAGGTAACTCCTACAATTGGGATTACAACACATGGTTAAGTCTATGTGTTATCTATGTTCATTGTGTATTTTTTTCTTCATATAACTATTTATAATTCTATTCTTTCAAAACTATCAAACCCTAATAATTGGTATCAGAGCAAGGTTTGTTGTTGTAAATTGATAAGACTTTTAGATTTGAGTGGGAGCAATGGATGATTCTAGATTCAAGATTGAAAAATTTAATGGCTAGAATTTCTAGTTATGGAAAATGTGGATGGAAGATTATCTATATCAAAAGGATTTGTTTAAGCCATTAGAAGGAAAAGACAAGAAATGAGGAACTATCATAGATGGAGATTGTGAGATCTTGCATAGGAAGGCACTGGGACCTATTTGACTATGGCTTTCACTATCTGTAACTTTCAACATATCAAAGGAAAAAATGATAGTAGAGCTGATGGAGACATTGGCTATATTATACAAGAAATATTCAACATTAAATAAGGTATTTCTTATGAAGCATTTGTTTAATATGAAAATTGGCAAGGGGGGGATCTGTAGTGAATCATTTAAATGAATTTAACATAGTCACCAGTCATTTTTCATCCATACAAATTTAATTTGATGAAGAGGTTAGGGCTCTCTTAATCTTATACTCTTAGCTAGAAAGATGGAATAGCTTGGTTATGGCTACAAGTAACTCTGTCTCTAATTCAAATACTTTGAAATTTGATGAAGTTGTTGGTGTTATCCTAAGTGAGGAAATGTGATGGAAAAGAATAGGTAAAACTTTGACCTCGTTAAGTTCTTCTTAAAATGTGGAGAACAGATGAAGAACAAGGGAAAAAGGAAAAGGGCCTTTGCATGACAAGTCATGAGGGAAGTCAAAGAAAGGACATTCTCAATCTAAAGGAAATAAATATTGTTGGTACTATAGAAAGCATGGTCACCTGAAGAAAGACTATTAGTCTCAAAAAAATAAACAAGGAGAGGAAAATGAAGATAGCAGTAAGGAAGATAATGTTACAAGTAATACTTTACAAGATTCTTTAATCTTATGTTTGGATAATGCTAATGATTCTTGAGAAATAGATTTTGTTATAAATGTTTTAGAATAACTGAGTGGGGGTGGGTGAATCATTTATTCAAGGTCCAAAAGTCTTGATAAAACTTTTTCACTAAGTATAGTGAGCCCATTTAAACTAACCATGCATCCAAGATAAACATTCTTCTTAGCAAGTTACTAATAAATCAACATGTAGGAATAAGACATGAAAGATCAACACATAATGTAGTGATTTACGTGGAAACCCAATTTGGGAAAAACCACCAATAACATGCTACTCATTTATCACTCTTATGAAGTGATGCCCTATGAAAGCCTGCCCTATTAAAGGCTACAAAACACATTGTTAAATGTGACCTGATTAAGGGATTTCAACCACCCTGTTAGAAATAGGTCTGGTTAAAGGACTTTAGAACATTTGCTTGGAATGTCACCCTGTTAAAGGATTTACAAAATGGTTGTTAAACCAACCTAAGTCCATAGGATTTTTCCTAACTGGTACAATTGTTAGAAAGTAACAATAAGGGTGATATAACTCACAACATAAATTGCAAATTTTAGATCTCAACTTAGTTCACAAATTTTCTTAGCTTTCAGTCTCTATAGCTCTGGAAGCTTTTCCTCCTTTAAAGCTTTGTCTCCTTGAGTCTCCATGCTCATTGTGCCAATGTTATAGTCACCTATCAAAGTAGAGTCTTTATTCTCTATTCCTCCCTCACAAAGCCTTCTCCTTGACACCACACACTCTCTCCAATATCTCTTCATCTCTTGACCTATAACTCCTTAAGTAGGATTTTGGAATACCTTTCCTGCTCTAATCTTCTCACTCTTATTTTTGGGTTTGAATGGATTAGGTAAGATATGATGTATCTTTCCCTTATCTTGTTTCTTCTAGAAACATCATGTGGAATCCACTTATATTCACCTAAAAATGGTTAACCTAGAATTCTACACCACTAGCTCAATATCCTTATCTTCTATCTGGTTCACAAAATTCAAGGTGACAAACTTGTTGGCTCAAATCTAGTGAATCTTTTAATTTTCAAATAATGCAACAACTCAACACTATTGACTTTCTAATGCTTGACACATACTATGTTACTCAACACCATTAAGTTTTACTGATGCTCGACACCTATTACATTTTGTCTAGCTTGGCATTTGAACTTGCTTGACACCTTCTGTTTCTCTCAACACATACTAGATTTTTCATTTTCTTAGTACTTATTGATAATTTCCTTAGCATGAACTAACTTGCTTAGTATCCACTTATGAATTTAGCCAAGCTTTGCAGATAGTTCTATTCTTCTAGAGTTTCTAAGTATATCCAATCTCTATATCTTCAAGTGTATTATCAATACATCATTTTACCATTATCTTTACTGATCCTTGTACTTCATTACAAAACCATAACTCAACCTTTCCCTTAGGTGCTTTTGTTACATCTTATTGATTAAATCCTCGTCATCAATCAACTAAGTGATAGTACTTGGATCTTATAAGCAATTGTCATTCCAAAAAATAGTAGGTTTGACATTGGTGATAAAACAATGATTAAAAACATTTTTATCAACAATTTCCCTTCTTCATTAATGATCTTTTCAATCAAATTTCAACAGATTTTGGGGCTTCATTCCATGCTACACCCCATAGAAAATATTTTCAAGATTATGTTCAAGGTGATTTTGGATAGGTATATTTGGGTGATGATGAGCCATGTCCTATTGTTGGAAAAGGAAAAATAAAGATCAAGTTGCCAAATAGAAATGACTGGATACTATAGGAGGTAAGGCATGTCCCTAATTTAAGAAGAAATTTAATTTTTGCAGGACAAATCGGTAGTGAAGCTTGCATAGTCATGTTTTTAAACAATATCTAGAAGGTAACTAAAAGTTCACTATTAGTATCTAAAAGTGCAAAGGTAGGTACATTATATCTATCTACTAGTAACACTTATTCTACCTTAGCTTCTATTGATAATGTTAATGTAGGGAAAGCTACTCTAGATGTTGGAAGAACAAATTCAAATATGTGGCACAATAGGATTGTACACATGAGTGAAAAAGAGATGAAAATCCTTCACTCTAAAAATCTATTTCCAAGACTAAAAAATTATCAATTTAGAGTTATGTGAAAATTGTGTTTATTAAAAATAGAAAAGATTTAGATTTCTTAGAGTTAAGAAAGAAAAGAAGAGTGAGAAGTTGGAGCTAGTGTATTTAGAATTATGGGGACTAGCTCAGGTATCATCTCTTGGTGGCTCTCATTATTATGTTATTTTTATAGATGATTCAACCAAGAAAACATGCATATATTTCTTGAAACAAAAATATGATGTTTTTGAAACATTTATGAAATGGAAATCTTTGGTTGAGACTGAGACAAGAAAGAAGTTGAAGTGTCTCATATCCAATAATGGAGGTGAGTATTGCAGCACAACTTTTGAAGATTATTGTTATATTCATGGAATTTGAAGGCAGAAGATAGTTTTGAGAGCCCCACAAGAAAATGGGCTATCAGAAACACTGAATAAGAGAATCATGAAATGTTCAAGGAGCATGAGATTGCATGCTAGTATGCCCCTTCATTTCTAGGAAGATGTTGTAAACAATATTGTCTATTTGATAAATAGAGAACCTTCAGCCCCTTTGGATGGTGGTATTCTAAAGAAAACATGGACTAGAGAAAAGGTAATTTATTTATTTTTGAAAACATTTGGTTGTGAAGCTTTTGCCTATGTTGATAAATAAAATAGAACCAAGCTTGATGCTAAATCTATGAAATGTACCTTTATTGGATATGGAGTAGATAACTATGATTATTGATTATGGGATTTTGAAAATCTTAAAATAATTAGAAGTAGATATGTTATTTTATGTATTGATTATGGTGAACTCAAAGAATATGAAGAAGAAATGCAAGTGGATTCCAAACAATAGTACAAGTTGGGTATGAAAGAGGAGATGGACTCCATATTGAAAAATAAGACTTGGGACTTATTCCCTTTACTTGAAGGAAAAAGAGCCTTGCCTAACAAATGGGTTTATAGGTTGAAGAAGGAAGATGGAGGAAATAAAAGGTATAAGGCCAAACTTGTGGTAGAGGATTTTGTACAGAAAAAGGGTATAGATTTTGATGAAATATTCTCCCCTATTGTAAAAATGACTTCAATTTAGAATTGTACTAAGTCTTGTAGCTACAAATGACTTGCATCTTGAACAAGTAGATGTCAAGACAACTTTTCTCCAAGGCTATTTAGAGGAAGAAATTTACATGCAACAACCAGAGGGATATGAGGTCAAGGGTTAGGAGAATTAGGTGTATAGGTTAAGGAAAAGTTTGTATGGCCTAAAGAAGGCACCTCAATTATGGTATTTAAAATTTGATAGTTTCATGGTCAAAAAAGGTTACCATAGATGTCATTCTGATCACTATGTATATTTTAAGAAATTGGATAATGGGAGTTACAATATCCTATTACTCTATGTTGATGACATGCTTGTTGCTGGATCTAATTTGCAACAAATAAATGAACTTAAACAAAAAATAGCAAGGTCATTTGCTATGAAGGATTTAGGTTCTTCTAAGAAAATCCTTGGTATGAGGATTACATACGATAGGAAAAATAAATCTTGAATTTGTCCCAAAGTGAGTATATAAAGAAGGCATTGAAAAGATTTAATATGTAGGATGCAAAAGCAGTCAGTAAAATTTTAGCTAGTCATTTAAAATTGACTAAGGAAATGTGCCCAAAGGCACAAAAAAAGGTAGATAAAATGTCTAACATCTCATATTCATCAACTATTGGTAGTCTAATGTATGTAATGGTATGCACATGACCATATATTTCTCATGCAGTGGGAGTTGTCAGTAGGTATATGAGAAATCTAGGTATGGAACATTGGAATGTTGTCAAATGGATTCTTCAATATTTGAAAGTTACTATTAAAAAGGCATTATGTTTCATAGGATCTAGTTCTTCTCTGAGTGGAATTTTTAACTCTGATCTAGTAGGAGAAATTGATACAAGGAGGAGTACTAAAGGGTATTTTTTCACTGTACAAGGTACTATAGTTAGTTGAATTTCTAGATTGTAGAAGGTTAATGCACTTTCAACCACTGGAGCTGAGTATGTAGCTACTATGGAATCTAGCAAGGAGATGATTTAGTTACAATGTTTTTTGGAGGAATTGGGTAGTGAATTCAATATCCGCATGAGATAAAATACATCAGGACAATTTTGAAGTGTGAACCAAGAAAAGAGCACATATATCAAGTTGGAGCATAGTTGATGCCAAGCATTAATATAGATGTTAGTTGTGACCAAGTCATAGTGTGATCTAAGCTCATGTGGTGACTAAGTTGTGATTATTAAAAAAAATGAAGTTACAACTGAGTTGGTTTATTTATTGAGCTAGTGAATGGAGTATGAATGCCAAGTGGTCTTATGGATACCGAGACAATTGTCTAATATATGTTCAAAACATTAAATATAAGGTTATTTTGACAATTTGAAGGTATATGTTTAATATTCTGTTCATTTCTTCATTCATCAAGAGAGTTAGAGTTTGTAGAGTGATTCAAAGGTGATTCCAAAGAAATTTGTGCAAAGCTTGTAGAGATCTAGTGCATGTCATTGGTGAAATTGAGTAAGTTTGCAAGGTTTATTTGAACTAATTTAGGTTACTTTGTGAAATTGTTTAAAGTTTAGAAACAATATATTTTGATGTCATCTTCTATTTCTAGAAGTGGAAACAAGGAGGCATTGAAGGATAATAATGCCTAAATAATATGAAATGATATATGGCCCCAAACAAAATTTAAGTTTTATCCTAACATCATGATGACTAGAGATATATTTGGATTTTTGTCATCTATCCCTCCGTGAGTCATAATGGTACATGATGTGTGATCTTTCTACATGTGTGAGATTGAAGAAATTGGATATTTTGTGTTGAGGAATACATACAAAAAGCTACGTGAGAATGGAGTTTTAAAGGAAGAAAAAAAAGTAGTTGTTGAGAAAGGGCTTACCCATGCCCTATCCTTTCCTAACATTTTTAAGGTTGACTAGATTAGAATAGTTTTGAGAAGGGCACATGACATAAAGTTGTGGCTAGAAAATGGGCCAGTAAAGATGACCAAATTGATCATCAATAAAGTTACTAGTTATCCTACCCTTGATGTGTTACCAAGCCAAAAATGTGATTAAATAATTTACCAAGGTGAAATAGTGATATAGGGAGAGAATGAGATAACCAAGGCCAAAGGCACACCCAACTATTCAAATTTCCTATGCGAGTAAAAATATAAAAAAACATACGCCAAATAATAGCAAACCTTGGAGATAGAGGGACATATTCTTTCATATATTCATTCAACTAGAAGATACATGCCCAGTTGTAAGGTCTTCTTGGTTATGACCATATTACTATTTAGATTTAATCCACAATGATTAAACTTCACATTTCAACTTTTTTTTTAATCTTCCTTATCTTCTACCAGCTAACTTTGATACCTTAAGATTCTACCAAAGACTCTTTGAAATACATGCTTAGTCACAAGTTAGCCTATTGCAAATACCAACAATTAGGTCCTCATATAAAATACTAAAACAAGCCACAAGTCGACTCATAGAAAATATCTATCACTAAAATAATGTAAGGTCAGCTTCATCAAAAAACTACATGTAAAAAACTTAGAAAATGAAGAATACATCAAAAGCTACAACTCAGAGAACTCAACAAAACTCGGCAACCAAAGGAAAATTGAGACCTAAATGAACTCAATAGCCAAAGGAAAATCGAAAAACAAAGGAGAGCTTGGAAACCAAAGAAGACTCAGTGACCAAAGGAAATCAGCAACCAAAGAACACTTAGAAACCATAGGATAACTCGACAATAATTAAAAACTTAGAAAACCCATAGAACTCAACAATGCAAGACATTGCAACTAGGTAGTAACAAAGAAACTCAAAAAAAATGTAGGATAGTAATGCAACCTAGGATGCTCTTGCATCAAATAGAATGGTCAAGTGATGTTAATCGATATAATTCATGATCCTATTATTGAGTAAGGAATTAGTGGTTGTTGAGCCTAGGTCACCAAAAGGAAAAAAGATTATAATTATTGATCCTAAGGTCAAGAGGATTTTGGAGAAAGTGGTTACACCATGCACTTCTACACCTCAAAGAAGAGTTACTAGAAAAGGATCCAAGGAAACTACCCCTATAGTTTATAAGCCAAAGAAAGGAACAACATAGATAACTAGGCCAACAAAGGGCAAGAAGAGGAAATCAAAGGCGAGGAAGATCAAGAAAGGCCAAAAGAAGAGGCTAAGGAGGAAACCCATTAGTAAAAATAATGAAGAGGGGGAGGATGAAGGCAAGAGGAAAAAATCTAATGATCTAAGTAAATTTAGGATAGTGCCAAGGCAACCTCCTTAGAACATAGAAAAGGTATGTGAAACTATTATGAGTTTAGTAGGCCTTACTGGATTTAAGAATGTTAACTATGATTATTTAGATAAAGGAGATAAGGAGAAAGTTGAACTAGTAGGTTTTGATATGATAGTTAACTTTAAGTATATACCTATATAATTAGGACAAGAATTACCCAAGGAATTTTATAATAAAATGGATTCAAAATGGAAATGGGCATTAAGAAAATAGAAGAAAACAAGGGAAACAACTTTAGCCAAAAAAATGCTAGATTTAGGCAAGACTCATATGTCTATAGCCTAAAGAGATTTTGCAAAAAAAATTGTACCAAAAACTATAGCATATAAAATTTTGAGAAACAAAATTGAGAAGGTATTACAAGAGAGCAATTTGGTGGGAAAGAAAGCATTTGAATTAATGCCACCAACAATAGAAGAGGAAAAGGAAGATGAACAAATTGAACTGGATAATATATAGGATTTGTATAATGATGCAAAATATTTGGTAGAGACTATGGAGAAAATGGCTCAAGACAAGGAAAACAAGATAGAGATAGTCATTATTGAGGATGAAACTCCTAAAAATACATTGCCCAATGTGTTTCTAGTGACAACTGAGCCAGAGAAGATAATGTGTGCCAAGTTAGAGCAAGAAGAGAAAGCTCCAAAATCTTTTAAAGACACTTTGATAGATACGTCCAATCTAGTTATTATTTAAATCATGGAATACTTAAAGATTGGAGAGAAAAGAATGGAAAAAAACAAGTAATTGTATCAATAAGTGAAACACCTATCATTACTATTGACATTAATGAACAATTAAGAAAAAAATAAAACAAAAGACTTTAGTCATCAATATTGAGGAATAGAGTGGATCAACAGTAGAAGATAAGAGAGGTGAAGAGCCTGCTATGGCAGATCAGACCACATTGGGTTAGATTGATGGCATGAATGCACAAGTAGTGATTCAAGAGCATCCTAGGTGTCACTACTATTCTATATGTTTTTTAGTTTTCCTAGTTTCTACTGAGTTGCAATGTTTTGTGTTGTTGAGTTCTTAGTAGATGCCAAGTGTTTACTAGATGCTGAGCTTCCTGGTTGATGTTGATTTCCTAGTTACTATCAAGTGTTCTTTCAATGCTAAGTCATGTGGTTTTCAAGTTCATTTGGATGTCAAGTTTGTGTGGATGCCAAGTTTTTGTGGATGTTGAGTGTTAGTATCTCCTGAAGCCTTTGTTTGCCAAGTTTTTTGTGTTCGATTTCTTGTTGAGGTTGACCATTGCATTTAATTTAGTGTTAGAAATCTATTGTGAGCTGACTTATGGCTTAGCCCAACATTTAATATGAGAGTTTATTTAGTTGTATTTGCAACAAGCTGACTTGTGGTTGTGCATGTATTTAAAAGGTATTGGTTTGACTCTTAGGGGGGACATAACTTAGAGGGAATAGGAGTAAGAATGCAAAGTTTGATCATTGTAGATTTTAATTGAATTGATATATGGTCATAACCTAGAAGGACTTATAGCTAGGCATGTAATAAGATCTTTGAATGCATGTATGAATGAAGGCATTTGCATCCTCTATCTCCCAAGTTGGTTGTATTTGTTGTTATTTCCATTGTGTTAACTCTGTACAAGTAGTTTCAATAGCTAGGTGTGCCTTTGGCCCTAGTTTTTCATTCCTTTCCTTCATCAAGTTGTATCAAATCTTGAGGTTCATCCTTATGGATATTGGATCATGTAGAACCCTAACTCAAATTTGTTTGTGGTGTTGAAAATCTATGGATTTTGCCTATAGCTTGTAGAGGTTTATGATCTTGCATGAACCTAATTTGTAAAGATGGTTTGTGGAAGAGGAAATGTTGACAATGCCATATTGGATACATTGAGATAAATTATAGCCATATTAGATATTGTGGAGATAGTCAAAAGGAGAGAAGTGCATATTGAGGATGTGAGTGATGATGAAGCAGTAGCACCAAACCCTAATCTGGAACCTGAAGAAGATCAAGATGAAGAAATATTGTTGGGAGTATTATCTAGGGCACATTCAAAGTCTACTATAGAAGTTGCTCCTTATGATGGAAATTTGGATACCAATGTTGTGTTAGATTGGATCTTTGATATGGAGAAGTTATTTCAGTATGAAAACACTCTAGATAATAAGGTAAAACTTGCAGTTACTAGGTTAAAAGGACATGCCTCACTGTGGTGGGAGCATTTACAAACAAAGGAGAGGAAACGAGATGATCAAAATTTGGGTGAAGATGGTGAACAAGGTAAAGAAAAAATTCCCTCCTACTAATCATCAAGTTAGATTGTTGAGAAAGATGTAAAATTTGAGGCAAAGAGACATGAATGTGAAGGAGTATACTAAGGAATTCGATAGGTTGGACATCATATCTAAACATGTGGATGATGATGTTGAGAAAATTGAAAGATACCTAAATAGATCAAGATCTAGAATTCAAGATGAAATAAGTTTTATGAAATTGGAAAGTTTGGAAGAAGCATACCAATATACCTTGGAAGATCAAGAAATCTTGAAAAAGAAGCATGAACAAAAACAAAGATGTAGAGGTGGTAGACTCTAGAGAGGTGGAGGTAGCTCTTATGGAGAAGGTGGCAAATTTGATAGTTCTATGCAAGACAAAGGGAAACCTGAATGGAAAAATGATGATAAAAACAAGACTGAATGGAAAGGGAGTAATTATTAGTGAGGAGGTACTGGTTCTTACTGAGGAAGAGGTAACTCTTATTCTAGAGTTGGTTTTCATGGAAATTTTTTTAGATGTGGTAAAGAGGGGCATAGATCCTTTGAGTATAGATCATATGAGAGTGGGAAAGGTAACAAAAGTGGTGTAATTCAAGGATACACTGAGGGTTGACCAAGTAGACCTAAGGCTGGAGAAAATATGATGGTGAGAAGGACCTTATGTAATAAGGGAAGTGATGAGGAACCTATCCTAAGGAGAAGTCTTTTCAAGACAAGATGCAAGATGGCTGGAAAATGTTGCAAAGTGATCATTGATTTTTGAAGTTTGAAAATTTTAGCATTAGAAGAGCTAGTTACAAAGTTGTAGTTGTAGAGGATGAAGCATCCTAAACCCTATCATGTTTCATGGATCAAAGATGAGAATAAGATATTAGCAAGTAGGAAATGCCTTGTGAAGTTCAAGATTGGACATTATTTTGATGAAGTTTAATGTGATATTATGCCTATGGATTGTTGTCATATTTTATTTGGTAGACCTTGGCAATATGATAGATATGTTATGCATGATGGAAGATTGAATCAATATACTCTTTGGGTGAATGAGAAGAAACAAATATTGCTTCCTTTGATTGAAAAGTCTAGATGAGGTGAATTATACTGCTGTAAATATTTGCATGGTTAATGGGAATCAATTTGAAAAAGAAGTAAAGAAGAATCAGTTTGTTTTGCCATAATTCCTAAAGGACTGATTTTGGTTAGTAATGACCAAGTGATAGTATAAGCTAGTAATGACTGGGTGATAGTAGATAATGGTAGCTAAGTACTACAAAAAATTATAGAATTTTTGAATGAGTATAAGGATATTGTTGCTAAGGATATTCCTAATGGTTTACCACCACTAAGTATAAGTCATTATATGGATCTGATTCCTAGAGCTAGTTTTTTGAACAAAGAACCATATAGATTGACACCTGTAGAGAATGAAGAACTTAATAGAAAAGTGCATGAATTGTTACAAAAGGGATTAATTAGAGAAATTTTGAGTCCCTATGTTGTACCTACTATATTACCACCTAAAAAGAATGGAGAATGGAGAATCTGTATTGATTCCAGAGCTATTAACAAGATCACAGTGAAATATAGGTTTCCTATGCCAAGGATGGATGGCATAATAGATTTTTTGAGTGGATAAAAGTATTTTAAAAATATTGATTTCAAGAGTGGTTATCATTAGATTAGAATTAGAGAAGGTGATGAATGGAATATTACTTTCAAGAAAAAAGATGGTTTGTATGAATGGTTGGTTATGCCTTTTGGTTTGACTAATGCACCTAGTACTTTCATGAGGTTGATGAATGAAGTTCTAAAAATATTTTCGGGTAAGTTAGAGATTTTTTATTTGGATAACATTCTAATATTCAGTAAGACTAAGAAAGAATATCTTGAGCATGTTAGACAAGTATTGCAGAGATTGAAAGAAGAGAAGTTGATGATTAATTTGAAGGTGTTCTTTTATGCAAGAGGAGATTGTGTATTTGGGATTTGTGATTTTAGTTGATGGTTTGATGATGGATCCTAAGAAGGTAAAAACAATTTTGCAATGGCATTCACCTAATAATGTGCATTAGGAAAAATCATTTCATGGTTTGGCTAGTTTTTATAGGACATTTATAAGGAATTTTAGTTTTTTTTGTAATGTTATGACTGAGAAAATGAGAGGAGACAAAAACATTTTCAAGTGGACACATGGAGTTGATAAGAGTTTTGAGACTTTGAAACAAAAGGTTGTTGAATTGTCTGATGAGAGCAAATATTTCCTTTATTTCATGATAGTTTTAAGACACTTTGTTGATACTCTATTTTATTTTTGTCAAGACATTTGTGGACCTATGTTTATACCTAACCTATGATAAACCTATGGGTAGAAACTATGCCATCTTTTGCTAGTATTACATATTATGTAGTATTGCATATAGTTATCAAAATGTATGTTCTTATATTTGAATTTAATTTGATAAATATTTATTTGCAAAGACGTCTCTATATTGTAACTAACCTATTAATGAAGATTGAAAGATGATTTGAAGAATTCAAATGATGAGCACCAACAACATTGAAGGAGAAGAGAATGCTAAGGAGTAGCCACAATGGAGGAAAGTTGTAATGGTTCCAAAAGACATAACAATGAGTAAGGAGGATCTATGAAGACTTATTGTATTCTTTACATTTATTGTATGGCGAGTGTATGTTTAGACTTTATTATTCCTTCCTTCAACCATTATTTATTCTTCCCACCTTGAGTTGTTACTTTCCTTCTTTTTCTCTTATGGATTTAAAGCTAGGATATTTACTTTTCTATTATGAAATAAGTGTTGATCTCCTATATATAGGAATCGACCCAAATGTGCTAGTTTAGCCAGTTAGAAGAAAGAGTTTATGAGAATAGGCTGTTAAATTTTATAGTTGTGTTTTTATAGTTCTATGTTATGTAAGGAATTTTTGAAATATAATGAAATGGTTTTTGGCTTCTATCTTGTGTTAGTAGTTTAGTGAAGCTGACCAAGGGAGCCCACTTGGAAAGTGGATTAGATTAGGATAGAATAGATTTGTTTCCAAGCATTCTTAGTATTGTAAGTAGAAGTTGTAAGTTCCTTCCTATAGCATCAAACTTCATGAATGTTCCTACAGCATATGTGAGAACAATTATAGTGGATGAACCAAGTTGGAATATTTGTTAGCTTTTCATTGTGTTTTCAGTATTTGTAGAATTAAGTGTGTTAGTTTTCTATGGCAATAGTGTAAGTTACTTTTCTTGCATTTTATTTTCTTGCAGCATAAGCTTAGTGACTCATTAAGAGACCTAGAGCACATATTGTGCCAACCATTTCAAGTAAATGTCTCGAGGTTAACAAGATTAAAAGAACCTCATAGAGGAAAAAATAGTCCTTAGTTTGAATATATTATTCCTAAGCATGGCCTAGAGCATGACTATGATACACTTATTGTGAGGCAAATCATTTTTGGCACCATTTTCGAGGATGGTGTCAAGCTAGGAGCATTTTTGAGTCATAGTTCTTAGATAAAGTTTGTTTAGAAATCTCTAGTTTGAAGCTTCTTTCACCAGTGTGAAAAGTTTAATTGCATGCATTGAAGAGGAAGACGACAAGATGAATATGGAAGATTTCTTCCACAAGAGTTTGTTAATTTGAAAGAAGAAATTGAAGAAGAAGAAGTTGAGTTACCTTTTGAAGATGCAAGCCCTATTTTTCCCATAGCATCATCATCAAGAGCTAAACTAATAGATACAAACAGTTTTCAACCTTTCACTAAAGTTTTGACCACTTTTCTTGATAGCATTGCTCTGAATCCACCAGTTGTTAATCATCCACTATTCAATGTCCCTTTTTAATAGCAACCTCATAATCTAATACCTCTAGTCATGGCACAACCTACTTTTCCATTTCCTCTCCCAAGCCTTGTAAATACTGATAATCTCAAGAATATACCTATAGCTGCCCTTCCAAAGTTCTATGGCCTTGCAACTGAAGACCCTGATACTTTCTTGTTTGAGTTTGATATACTTTTTCATAGTTTTGACTACAACACTAATGCCCATAAGCTTAAATTTTTTCTAGCATCATTAAGAGAATCAATTCTACGATGGTTCATGGGCTTAGAAGCTAATGTAGCAGGAAGTTGGGATGAAATGCAAACTCTATTTCTGGATAAGTACAATGAGTATTGTAAAGCATCTAGTTCAAGAGGAGATGATGTCTTCAAGATATCCTAGAAGGAGAAAGAAACATTGGAAGACTATGTTTCACATTTTCTATATACACTACAGAAGAACCCTTAGCACGTGTTGTCTGAGGATTCACAAAAGCTAGTCTTTCTAAGAGGTGTGAATGATGATTGTCTAGAAGCACTAGATCTGATGGTTGGTGGTGATGTATATCAAGCTTCCTAGGAAGACCTCAAGAAGATCTATTATAACTATTCAAGGTCAACCATGAAGAAAGGCTGAGGACCTCGTTCCAAAATCACTAAAGGAATCAATCAAGGCATTTCAAAGCTCAAGATATCTAACCTATTTTTAGATTCCAAACAAGACATCATCAACAATGTCACTACACATATTGACACAATGACTGCAAAGAATAAGTATGAAAAATCCAAGCTAGAACTACCTAAATACTACCCTTATTATCAAAAGCAAAAGAAGGATTGCCAATGTAAACTAGTTGTAAGCATGGAAAACCAACATCTTCCAATTGAGTACGTCAAGATAGATGGAGATGATAAGCAATTATTCTTTGTTCTCAATGCTGACCATGGGACCAACATTAAGGTATGCCTCAGGACCCTTTACAAAATTCAAATTTATATGGTAATCAATTTCAAAACTATAATCCCCAGGGTCCTCCACAAAATCAACCTAATTGGAATAATGCTAGGAAAAAAAATCCACAACAATCCCAATAGCCTCTGAATTCCCAACCACCCTAGCCTAAACAATAGAGTAACAAATGGAAAAACCAACAAAACTACTAGCAGAACCAGTAGAGCCAATGGAAACCACCCCAAAGGAATTGGCAGTTTACAAACCAATGGAAGGGATCTCAACAATGGCCTAACCCAAATACTAGTACTCCACAATTACCACCTCTAGTTCAACAACCTACTCTAATTCCACGACCTATAAATCCTAGACCTCAAAAGTAGACATAGTTACCTATACAACCTCAGCCAAACCCAAATAGCCAATAGCCACAATAGCCTATGTATAGTGTTGATGCTCAACAGTATCCTTCTTATGCTTTGGGTGTTCTAGATATACATCTAAGATCTAGTACAACTTTACTAGCACCAAAACCACCTCTTATAACTAAAATACTAGACCCTCCTATAGACTCAAAACCCTCAGTTTCTAAAATAGTTGACTCAACCAGTAGTGGAACCTCCTTTTCCAGAAAAGTTGATACAAAAGAAACTTGAACAAATAGAGGAACAACCTTTTAATATTGTTGATCAACTGAAAAATATACATGTCCAAATACCCCTATTTCAAGCCATTAAGGATGTTCTAGTTTATGGAAAAGCTATTAGAGAAGCCTCCTTGAAGAAGCCTGGAAGGAAGAAAAAGGAACCCACCACAATCCATGTTGTGGGACAATTGACTGACATCATGTTGGGGAAATTGATCACACCAAAATATTCTGATCCAGGAAGTCCAGTAGTGAATGTCAGTATAAATGGTCAGTTTGTTAAAAATGCTTTAATAGATCTTGGAGCTTCTATAAATTTCATGACTAAGGATACTATGAAGAAGTTGAAAATAGAAGGACTAAGGGCTACACCAACAATTATGCAATTTGCAGATAGTTCTACTGTCACCCCTAATAGGATAATCGAAAACAGAGTTGTAACCTTAAATTCTCTAGAATATCCTACAAACTTCATGCTTTTATCCCCCAAAGATAATCTATTTGGTTACCCTATCATCCTAGGTAGACTATGGTTAGCCACAACTAATGCAAATATAAGTTGCAGATCAGGGAATATGACCATATCAAATGGCCAAGCAACAAAGAAATTTGATTTATATCCTCTAGCCCAACCATTACCAGATTTGAGCACATCTATTCGGCCAAATTTAGGGGATGAAGAAGAAGAGTTAAACTCTATAGTACAGTTCATGATGTTACATAGACAGTCTTTTCTAAAACTCCAAGAGGAAGGTTTAGTACTTCAAAGTATCCTCACTAATAGTTGTGTGGTAGAAAAGATGTATCTGAAAGTTTTGTGTTGGAATTAATCACATATGAAGAATTTGATAAGAATTACAATTTTCTCAAAGAACTTGAAATTCTTTATCCACTTTTACCATGTGAATTAGAAGCAAGTCCAATCTCTGAAGCTGCTATGATAGAATCCACCACTACTGTTGAATTGACTAAAGGTCATAATCTCCATGTTAATCCCAAATTAACACCCACACAGATCGAACAGTTAAAAGAATTACTTCAAAGGCATGAAAAGGCCTTTGCATGGGACTATAGTGATATGAAAGGGTTAAGTCCTACACTGTGCACACATGAGATATACATCAATGAAGGTTGTCTACCACTCTGTTGACCCTAGAGAAGGATAAATACAAGCCTTAGGAAAATAGTTAAAACTAAATTGCAAAAATTGCTTGATGTTGGTTTTATTTATCCTATATCTAGTAGTAGATGGGTGTCACCTCTAATCATAGTACCTAAAAAAGGAGGAAAATGGAGAATTTGTGTAGATTATAGAGAATTGAACATGGTCACAAAAAAAGATCACTTTCCTTTACCATTCATAGACCAATTTCTAGACACTCTAGCTGGAAAGAAGTATTTCTCTTTTCTAAATGGGTATAGTGGTTATAACCAAATCAGTATTGCTCCTGAAGATCAAGAAAAATTGAGTAATGCTCCTGCAACATTCCAATGAGCAGTTATTAGCATCTTTACTAATATATCACATTATTGTATGGAAATATACATGGATGACTTCACAACATTTGGAGTCATTTTTGAGGAAGCAATGGTGAATCTTGAAAAGGTTTTGGTAAGGTGTCAAGAACATAATTTGGCACTTAATAGTGAAAAGTGTTTCATACTCATGCATGAAGGCATGGTACTTGGTCATTTCATATCAGCTATAGGAATACAAGTGGATTTAGCTAAGATAGAGGTAATTCAAACATTGCCCATACCTACAAAGTCAAAAGATGTGATGTCCTTTCCAGGCCATGCTAGATATTACAGACATTTCATAAAAGATTTCAAAAAAATAGCTAGTTCCTTGTATAAGTTACTCACAAAAGAAGCTAATTTTAGTTGGACATCCAAATGTGATGAAACCTTCCTGCAGCTTAAGAAACTTCTGACTACAACCCCAGTTTTACAAGGCCCTAATTGGAATTTACCTTTTCACATATATACAGATGCCTCTGATTATGCCATAGGTGTAGTCCTAGCACAACAATCCTAAAATCTTGAAAATACAATCTATTATATAAGCAAGAGCCTTCATGGACCAGAATTAAACTACATAGTGACAAAAAGAATTGCTAGCAATAGTTTATGCCCTGAACAAATTTTGGCATTACATAACTGGCTAGTCCATATTTGTTCATATTGATCATGCACCAATTAAATATCTCATGAATAAACCTGTTATAATAGGAAGATTAGCAAGATGGTTACTGTTGTTGCAAGAATTTGATATAACTATTCTTGATAAGCCTGGACAAGCTAATGTTGTAGCTGATTATTTATCAAGAATACATCATGATGATACCGAAACTACTTTAGTAGATGATGCATTTCTAGTTGAGCATTTATTTCATATTGTTGTTCAAACTCCATGGTATGTAGACACAACTAAACATATTGCAGCCAATAAAATATTGAAACATTTTTCTTACAAGGAAAAGAAGCTGCCTATAGAGAAAACTTTATGTTTCTCCTGGATAGATAATCTCTTGTTTTACATTGGACCTAATCAAGTTATGAGAAGATGTGTGAGAGAAGATGAGCCATATGATATTCTACATGCATGTCATAATGAACCATGTAGAAGACACTTTTCAACAAAAAGAACAGCCTTGAAAATCTTGACAACTAGTTATTATTGGCCTACACTTCACAAAGATGTAGCCAACTATACAAGGAAGTGTGACAAGTGTCAAAGGATGGAACAACCAACAAGAATAGATGAAATACCTCTTAATCCTCATATGGCATTACCACCATTTGAAAAATGGGGCATGGACTTCATTGATCCAATTAATCCTCCATCTAATGGGAAATCTTATATTCTTGTATGCATTGATTACCTAAAAAAATGGGTTGAAGTAAAGGCCATGAAGCATGCTCGTGATGAATAAATTGCTGAATTTCTATATGAAGAAATTTTTACTCACTATGGTGTACTCAAAGAGCTATTCACTAACCAAGGTGCACAATTTACCTCTAATCTAATCTCAAAGTTGATAAAATAGTATAACACCAGGCATCAAAAATCTAGTCCTTATCATCCTCAAGCCAATGGACAAGTAGAGTTCACAAATAATGAACTGGAGAACATCCTAACAAAAATAGTTCATCTACATCATAGGGATTGGACCAGCAAATTACAAGAAGTTGTTTGGGCTTATAGAACAACCTAGAAGACTACTACAGGATTTACACCATTTGAGCTCCTGTATGGAAAATTAGCAATGCTTCCAGTTGAATTTGAACATAAAACTCTAAAGACAACATTAGCATTGGATATTGAGCTTCCTGTAGCACAAAGAGAACATCTTCTGCATCTCAACTCTTTGGATGAAATGTGCAAACTTTCTTTGGAACACACTGAACTGATACAAAAACAAAGGAAACAATGGCATAACTCTCATATTATCAGTAAACAATTTCAAGTTGGTGACTGGGCACTATTATATGATTCCAAATTTAAAGATATGCTTAGAAAACTACAAACAAGATGGCTCAGACCATATGAAATTAGTCATGTCTTTGATAATGGAGCCATTCAACTAACTACCATTGATCCAATACCTTTCAAATTATTAGTCAATGGTCATAGACTAAAATTATATAAATGGCCCTAAACTAAAGAGGACTTCCTACAGTAGTTTCAGTGATTGGGTTCAAATACAACTAATGTAACTCTTCCTGCAGTCAAAGGTGTCAACTTTCCAATTGCCACTCTTCAACATTAATTCCTTTGTGCATTATCATAATAAATACTTTATGTTCACATAAAGTTCACTTTTCATTCACTTTCTCCTTCCATCTCATCTCTTTACCTTCCACCCATCCACCTCATCTCATTTCTTTACCTTCCATCCACCCACTTTCCACGTCATCAATTTCTCATGTTTTCAATAAATTCTGTGAGATGATGATGGATGCTACTACTAATATCACTTCCACCACCTTTTTTTTGGTATGTGTGATAATCAAAGTGACAGGTATAACATTTTCAAATTATTATTCACTTATAGTTTGCAGATTTTGTTAATTATATTTAATATTGCATAATTTATATGATGGTGTTATGCTAGTCCCTTACCCATACTAGGTCTAACAAGTGTGGACACTTGTCCATATTTAGCAGGAGACCGAGAAGGTCACTAATATCTAGTGGTATTATATTTATTTGTAAATATTTTTCCAAATCTTTACATTCCCTTCATTAATGAAATTTAATTGCCACAAGTACACAAGTGAGGTGTCGTATCCCTTATTTTTGAATGATTTTTTGTGTCAAGCTGTGATGTGACTTGTGTTTAAATTTTATGTGATCTCACACATATTCATGATTTACCTTCATTAAAATCCATATTATTGTGCACAACAATTTGTTATGACATTAATTAGCTGTTAAAACAAAGAAATATGAGTTGAGTCTATAAAACAACAAAGTAGCTTGAATTCAAAAGGGGAAAATACAACAAGTAGAGAAAGTGTTAAGAAAAATGGGTGGACAGTTTCAAAGGAGAGAACCAGTAGAACATATTATGTTTCTCTCAGACGTAGAAGCTGTAAGAAGTTTTAATGCATGCAGATGGCTAGGGTATTTCTTGAGTTTGACTACATATGATGAAGAGGCAGTTGTAGAATTTACAAGGACATTTGATGAGAGTGAAGCTTCCATTTGGGGTTTAACAGTGATTGCAACAAAAGAATGCATTGCTGAAGTAACTGGGTTTCCTACAATTGGAGAACATTACCCCAGCACACATGATGCAAGGTTAGCAAGAGCTCAAATTACTAGACCTCTTGATCCTCAAATGGACATTACAAAGCAAGGTTGCAAGAGACTGTAACTATTGCTACCATACAATGAATTAGCCATGCATATTATCAAGTATTTTACATGATAAGGAAGATTCTCATACTTGCATGCACATCATTTCAAATTACTTAGTTGTGTAAGGCGTAATCTTACAATAAACATTCCAAATTTCTTGTATAATATGCTCTGTATTAGTGCAAAAGAAGCTTAGAAAGGAAAAGATAATTTCATTACTCATCATGCCTTAATCAAATTACTAATAGAGAGGTCACTTAGGGATGTGTCCCCCATGACATGGGATGAATTTGTGCAAGCCAAAACTCTACAACCCCAAGCTTCCCTAGTGAATAGCCTAGTGTGGAAAATGTCCCCACCAATGAGCCTACTGAACAAAATACCCAAGAGGTTGAAACCAAAAATACCCAAGAAAATGTGCAAGAAACTATTCCTATTCAAGAGACCGTGCATTCACCTGTACAAGAGATCCTAAAATCTACTTCTAGCATAGCCAAGAGGAAAGGAAAATTGTTAGGAGAAATCTCTGTTCCGGAAAAGGAAGAGCTAAGCCCTACAATTGTGAGACAAAAGAGAACAAAGAAAAGTCCTACAACAACCACTCCTATAGTAGGGACACCCAAAGGGAAAAGTACGCAAAAGGCTATGATGTAAGAAGAAACTCCCATAAGGAGAAGCCCTAGGATGAGAGGGCAAGTTTCTAAGGATTCTACGTTGTCCAAAACATCTACTAAGGAATCCCCTATGCAAATTTTCTCTGATCACTCTCCTCCCCATCCTAAGATTATAGGAATTCCCAAAAATCCTACTAATGAATGTAGGGATGAAATCAAAGAAAATCTAGATGATACCCCAACAGACCAACTAGGTACTTCTAGCTATAGGAATGAAACTGTTCTTGAATATGTTGATCCAAACACTGCCCTTGTTGCCCATAAATCAACATGGATTACTAGTTTTGTAGAACATTTATGGAAGGAGAAGAGAAAGAGGAAAAGAAATCATGAAGAAGATAGTAGTTCTATCACATTGTAGAAACTCCTTTTTCAATTGTATGGATAGCATCTATTTGTTGAGGCCTTGTGGAAAGAAGAGAAGAAAAAGATGAATAAAATCATAGCATCTCAAGGTAAAAAAATTGCAAATTTAAAAGAACAATTAGCAAGTCAAAAGTAACGAATGAATCATCCCTCAAGTTAGCTAATCAAACCCTTTCTTAGAGACCACTACCAAGAGTTTATGCTCTTTGTTTGAAAGAACAATTTCTTTTGTTTCAATTAATATTAACTCTTAAGGATATTAATGTAGAGTTCAACTCAGCACAAGAATTTTATGGACTATATCAGACTCTACCACCCTAGCAACAGAATTTACTTTGTGAATTATATGTTCATAATTTTGCTATCCCTTCAGAAACTCAATGGAATCCCTTGCTCTACATAGGGGAAATACATTTAAGAGCCCTCATGTCTTGGATGTCCAATGAAGCAAACTATGACAAGAAGCTAAATAATTACAGGGATGAGGAGAGGTCAAAACCCTTGCATTTAAGAGAAGAGAGTAGCAAGCCAGTTCAAGTTCTCAAGGATTGGTTTGCATTAACTTATGGAAAGAAGAATACAGAAGTAAGGGATGGGATCTTTGATGCCAGAGCTAAGGTTTATGTTGATTATGAAAATTTTCCCTATTTTTCTCTCTAGAAAGCTATGATTGGTGCCAAAGTAGATGGGCCAGATTGCCTGAATCTCTTAAAAAGTTAGAACCACATAGTCCCATCAGCTTGGAAGAAGCACTTCAGAGTGTTCCAAAATATTTAGAGTTAGGTAAGTAGGCCAAACCAAAGTTTTGGTGTCCCCTATCCATGTAGCCTCTAATGCTCCTATGGCCTTTATATAACATTAATGTCAATAGACTCTACAAGCTGCAAGAAGATCACAGAAGGGAAGTGTGGGAGAGAACTAGAGGACTTTACTACACATTCAAGAGAAACAAGAAAGGAAGGAAAAAGATTGGAGAGTTCAGGTCATTAACAAGGAAGCACAATGCTTGAGGACAAGCATTAGTTTAGTAAGGGGCAGATGATGAGACCAAATATTGCCTTTATTTCATGATAGTTTTAAGACACTCTTTTGATACTCTATTTTATTTCTTTCAAGACATTTTTGGATTTATGTTTACCTAACCTATGATAAACCTATGGGTAGAAACTATGCCATCTTTTACTAGTATTATATATATTATGCACTATTTCATATAGTTATCAAAATTTGTATTCTTATATTTGAATTTAATTCAATAAATGTTTATTTGCAAATATGTCTCTATATTGTAACTAACCTATTAATGAAGACCAAAAGATGATTGGAAGAATTCAAAAGATGAGCGCCAACATCATTTAAGGAGAAGAGAACACTAAAGAGAAGCCACAATGGAGGAAAGTTGTAATAGTTCCAGAAGACATGACAGTGAGTAAGGAGGAGCTATGAAGACTTATTGTATTATCTGCATTTATTCCATGGCGAGTGAATGTTTAGACTTTATTATTCCCATCTTAAACTATTATTTCTTCTTCCTGCCTTGAGTTGTTATTTTCCTTCTTTCTCTCCTATAGATTTAAAGCTAGGATATTTACTTTTCTACTATGGAATAAGTGTTGATCTCCTATATGTAGGAATCAACCCAACTATACTAGTTTAGCTAGTTAGAAGAAAGAGTTTATGAGAAAAAACTATTAACTTTTATAGTTGTGATTTTACAGTTTTGTATTATGTAATGAATTTCCAAAATATAATGAAATAGTTTTTGGCTTCTATCTTGTGTTAAAAGTTTAGTGAATCCTACCAAGGAGGCCCACTTGGAAGGTGGATTATATTAGGATAGAATAAATTTGTTTCCAATCATTCTTAGTATTGTAAATAGAAGTTGTAAGTTCCTTTCTATAGCATCGCACTTCATGAATGTTCTTGCAGCATATGTGAGAATAGTTATAGTGGATGAACCAAGTTGGAATATTTGTTAGCTTTTCATTGTATTTCCAATATTTATAGAATTAAGTGTGTTAGTTTCTTGTAGCAATAGTGTAAGTTCTTTTTCTTGCATTTTACTTTCTTATAGCATAAGCTTAGTGACTCATTAAGAGACCTAGTGCACATACTGTGCCGACCATTTCAAGTATATGTCCCAGGGTTGACAAGATTAAATGCACCTCACAGTGAGAAAAATAGTCCTTAGTTTGAATATATTATTCCTAAGAATGGCCTAGAGCATGACTATGATAAACCTATTGTGAGGCACATCATTGTCTATATTGGCTTTGCCTAATTTCAATAAGGTATTTCAAGTTGAATGTGATCTAAGTGATACTACAATGGGAGTTGTATTGAGTGAAGAAGATAAGCTTATTGATTTTTTTAGTGAGAAGTTGAATAATGCTAAAAGGAAATATTTTGTGTATGATCAATAGTTTAATGCTATTGTTCAAGCATTGAAGAAGTGGAGATATTATTTGATTCCTAAGGAGTTTGTGTTGTATATTGATCATAAAGCTTTACAATATTTGGGAAGTCAATATGAATTGAATCAGAGACATATGACATGGGTTGAGTATTTGTAGAGTTTTAGATTTGTGAAGCATAAGTGTAATGCCCTGCCAAGGGATTCAAAAAATTTTACTAAGTTTGCCAAACAAATTTTTTTTTAAACATGAAAGATAAAACCATTCATAACATTTGCGGAAGCAATAGCAACAATTCAAATAAAAATAAACATAACATATATACATAACAGGCTACATTCTTTAAAGATCCCTTAAAGTTGTATCACATCTAAATTAACTATTCATCTAACATCCCATCCTTATGAAATAACAATGATACATCCAATGTACTTAAATAATATACAAGTGTCTTTTTGTAATTATATTTTAGTTTAGCTCAATCATCCATTGTACATATCACAGGGTATGAAAAGCTTAAAAGAATAAACATCTAAGTAAATAAAGTACATCATCATCATCTAATATTAATCTATGATGCAATAACATAAATGAAACCATATATCATACATGATACATCATCACAAAAGATATAAACATCCATCATAAAAGATAACCATATATCACAAACATAAATAACTAAGTGCACGGTTCCTCCCAACCATAAATAGCATCATTAGACCATCGTGGATCCTAGGCATCCCTCCATGCGTAACATTCCAAAGCATCGAAGAGATCATCAGTATTAACATAGTAGGAATGTCACTCCTAAAACATCCTACTAACATGCAAAATATAGCATAATAAATCATCAACTAACATATGCAAAGTAAAGAAAATCATCAATATAAGAAACATACCAGTAAATACATCCATCATAAGATATATTATCTATCATAATGCTCCAAAAACATAATGAAGAATAAATACCAACCAAGGATACTCCAGCCACGGTGTCTCGGATGGACCTCAAATGATAAGAGTGAAAATACACTACCACCCGACCGCGTGGAACCTAAGTGGTCCACTCCCACCGTGCTGAGGAGATAATCTCAAGTCCCAAATAGGATATCAATACACATAGCACAAAAAGTTTAGGAATCCTAAAAGTATACTAACTCAAAGGTTCCAACACACACAAAATCGACATCTAATTCTTAGAGGCACACAATGACATGTAGGAAACCTACTATGCAAGTGGGAAAGTGTCATCGCAATTATCACATACAAGTTAACCTGGCAGTTACCTAAAATCCACGGGTCCATACTGATCTCATGCGGCTACTAGTATCCTCTCATACTGATGAAGCATACTATGGAATGCAAGATCGCAACCATGCGTTCTCACTACTCCCATCTTAGCCTGTACAAGCACTCAAAGCATGGGCGAGAACATCAAAACAATTACCTTTTTAGGTTCATTTAATCTCTATTTAGTGTGTAAATGTTATCACTTATTAACCAAACTTACAATAAGTTACCCTAGCAGCCACTTAGGGCCCCGGCCCCCATTGCAAGCCACTTCCTGACACTACAAGTAGATTACCTACCCTAAGCTCATGAAATCATAAATTTCAAAATCACAAAAGATAATCCATAATAAAATCATCAAATATGCATAAAAGCATCAAATATCCATAATAAAAATCATCAAACCTCCAAGATAAGAATCATCAAATCTCCATGAGCATCCGAAAAGCATCCATAGAAAATCATGACCACAATAGTTCTCTATTGGTAACTGAAGGCATCATTGATAATCATAAGTATCCATTGATTCTCAATAAATAAAATATATCTCAAAATAGATCACAATATCCATTGGTTCTCAACAAGCAATCAAGAATATCTCAAAATCATACTGATCGAAGACTCCAAAATGGTTGAGTCAAAACATGACATCATCAAAAAATAAATCAACTTTTCAGTCCCATCATGGTGACTAGATAGTAATCCAAGGATAACTGATCGATAACTCAAAAATGACTAGCTCAAGTGTCTCATTCACACACATCTCAGCTTCACACATGAAGACTGATGAACAATAAAAATCAGTAAATACAAATATTTCATAGAGCATACGATCACATTACCATGGTTGGGCTTATAAAGATTGAGACCAAATAAAATCAACATGCCATCACATCTCATAACCCCCAAGCCTCTGGTAACAACCTAGGACTGGTCATCACTAGACAACCCAAAACCCAAAATAAGAAGCATAAAGAATACACGATGCAAACACATGTTTTGGTTTACTAAATTCACATAGTTGAATAATGTGTAGGGGTTTTTAGTTTTCTGTTTGCAAGTATGCTTCAAGTGTTTTAAATTTCACCATTTGACCTACAAGTCAACCCAATTGTTTCCCGATAGCATTACCCTAAGAATAACTTAAGGATAAATATTTACTCATTAAATTGATCATCACTGAATTTTAATTAAATTGCTTTCTTTATTTAACTAAGATCCATATTCTAATTGATTAACTCTCTTTCATAAATCAAGCATCATTATTCATTTATAAAAGAACCAATTATCAAACTAAGAAAAATTATAACTTTATTAAAATGATCAATTAAATCAAACAATTAACATAGGTACACCATCCATGACCTATTAACATCTAATAGTTTCCAATTCAATAATACTAAGTCTCACCATTAAAACATCTAAGGTCGTTATTCAAGTCATGAGAGTACGACTTATCAACTTCGATGTAAATACTTCACAACTTTGCTAGAGGAATCGATATTAACATATCAATTAAAACACTATTACATAACTTGATTATTAATTAAATCTAATTAACTCTAATTAATTTAATTAATAATTACATATCCAAGGCAACATTCCAATTAATATCAGTTGACTAATAACTAACTATAATTTTGTAAGTTAAAAGTCATCTATAATTTAGTACACAAATATTCATATTCATAGTTCAATAATAATAACTTGTTAATATTTAATAACAAGCTTATATTGGAAATCTTATTAATAAATCTATAATGACCACATTCGTCATTCTTTTAATGAAAACTAATTTTTCTTTGACAAACCCGTATTATTGATAATCATTTAGTTAAACTTCATTTGATTCAACTAATTATCAATCAACTATATTCCATTTCATTAACATTAGGATTAGTAATAGTTTAATAACTAATAACAAGTTAAAATAAATCTACGATAACAGATTTCTTTATTATTTTTGCTAATAATGATGTCACTAGTAAATTAAATATAACTTCTTTAAGAATCGTTCTCCAGATGAGATTTACCAATAATCAATAAGTAATCATTTGTCCAAAATAATCTTTGATGATTCTAAGTATAATGATCACCAACTTCATTAATCACAATTTCATTCATGATAACATGAATTCATTTTCATTGTATTTTTTTCCCCTTAATTTGATCTCAACTAAATTCTTAATACTATACTTCAATTATTAACTAATCTCAATTAGATTGAACTTGATTGAATCAATTAATAATTATATAAACTTATATATACTATCTTTCATTAATAATTTGTTAAACTTAACAATTATTAATAAATAATAACTCACTAATAATTTCAATATTCAATTATAATGATTGATATTCGAACCAATCAATGAATAACAACTAAATCATTAGTATCTCTTTTCTTTTAATTTTCTCTCATCCATTTACTTAGATTGACTAGTAATTAATTACACTTCTTCTACTATTAATTAATCTTAATTAAATTTGATTTAATTAGATTAGATAATAAATCATATAAAACTAATACATATTAATAAGATTCTAATAAGGGAAGATTTCAATACTATCTTTAATTCATTCCATGCTTTGATATATTATTTTTGTGAAGTTTAAGCATAAAGAACTCTTGTTTATGAGAAATGGAGAAATATCTGTCTTTGAATAAAATAGTCTCAGTACGACGGCCATATCTCCCTAATGAACCGTTGGATCAGGCTAAAATTTAAATATGTTGGAGAGGGCCAGGTTGAGCCAATTCTGACCGGAGTGATCGAATAAATTCGATTCCGATAAAAAGTTATGAATGACTGAGTTCTAGTTTATCCAAGAGGCAGCGACAGGACAATCTGTGATGAATTAAGAATTTTCTCTTAAAATGTAATTGTTCTCTAAATTTATCCATTCATCCATCTGATAGGTTTGTCCATACGCGTCTGAAAATATAATTTCATAGAAAGATTACATCTAATCATACGAATTTTCAACTTAGAATTTCTATTTTAATTTCAAATCTTGTCTATCTAATTTCACAATATAAATTCGAACCCAAACTCGATTAAGATCTAATTATTTTTCCTTAATTGGATTTAAGATTTTTCTATTGTTTTCTTCTCATCCAAATAAAATATCTAGATTCTAATTTCAAATACAGAGAGTATTCAGACACATAAAATAGATATGATGAAGACAGGAAGAGAAAGAGTGCAAAGAAAATATGTGAATATCACGAGTGCACCTGGACATTGATACTAATTTGCCATGCCTCAAAAGTCCATAGAAAATATCTTCCTTCTCCATCATTCGCAATTCTTTCAAGAATCCAAGCCAATCGAATCTTCCAAGTGATTAGAAGAGCTAGAAGGAGTATAGAAGCAAGTAAAAAATATATGAGCATATGAATTTTCTCCCATGCATGTAAGCTTTGAAGCTTCTATTTTTTTTAGCTTGTAGCTCGAGGCTTCCATTAAGCTTGTAGCTTCCATTAAGCTTTTCATTTAAGCTTCTATAAATGTCTGAATATCAAGAGCTCTCAAGAAACCTTTGGAATGCTTCTTGGAACCGTTGAAAGGTGTCACCAACTAAGCATAGGTCTTTATCAATTCTTTTTGATGAGGCATAGAATTGTAGACACCTTGTGCTTAATTGATTCACTAACCCCCATGTTGTTGACACATGTTAATTCCCATGCAAGCTTATAACTCCAATTTACTTTTTAAATAATCTCTATTTAAATTTAATAACTTTCATTTTATAACTTTTATTATTATTATTTTATTTATTACTTTATTATTATTTTATAATTATTATTAATTTTAATTTTTAGTTTTCTTTTATTTAATTCAATTTTCTCAATAATTCACATTTAATTAATTACAATCAAAATATCAAAGATCATGATATTTTATTAATTTTTTCAAATAAATAATTTATTAATTAAATATATTTATTAAGACTTAATTAATGAAAAATTCACCATAAACCTGCAAGATAAAATATGAAAATCCATCATAGAACAAATCATACAAAATAAATCTAAAGGGTTAAAAATCACGAAATATGTCATTCGACACATTCGGTGGGTATTCAACTCAGATACTTGTCCTAATTTTCCAATTAGGACAAATGGTTCAAAGAGTTGGGATTTGGACTTGAGAATTTATCTCCCTTCTTATCATTGAGATAATGTGATAAGGTACGCTCATTCTAACAATTCAGAAAAGTCGATACACGATACCTGCAACCTGCATAAAAATCATGCATGTACAAACACAATATATACTAAACTAAATAGACAATGGTAGGAAGTGGTGCATCGTGTAGATCTCGACTAGCAAGTGACTACAACTCCCTTCCTTAACCACATCAGACACGCCATACAAAAGCAAACACGCAAAGTAAACACACACACCATACACATGCAAGTATGGGGTAAGTATCCATAAGAAAACACATATGATAATAAATCATCTTACTAATCATCATTAATAATTGAAAACAATGTAATAATCATAATCAATAATTGTGAACACTAAAAATAATCATCATACATACATGAAATGTAGAGTCTAAGTAATCTCATCACATAATAAACTGAATCTATAGCACAATATCTGATAATCTCAAAAGAATATTACTAACCAACAACATAAAACTAGTTCTAAAAGAGTTCAGCAACGATAACAAAATGTGAACCAGGGGTAGGCACTACATCCACCCCCCCTGGGATTAGGCTTACTCCTGGAAGCCTACAGGAATGAAAAACTAAGATACTCACTATGTGGGTCCCACTGAACCCTTTCTCTCTGTAGGGAAACATGTTTCCATTGAGGATATTACAACACCCTTAGAGAAATATGATTCTGGTTTAATGGTAAACCGAAAACCATATCGATCCAACATTCATTCTTTTAACAACTACTAAAATAGATTCCATAATACATTCTAAACAAGAGCAACTTAATAATTGCAAAGATAATCAGAGGTTTACTAGCTTACAACATAGATAAAAGATACATGTTTTGCAGTTAGAATGAGTTTCAATTTTTAGTTTTGCCTTCATTTAGATTTTCAGTAAAATTTTTAGTTTTGGAAGCTAAGTGTTGAAATATAAAAAAAAATATGCAAGAAACAGTTTTAAGTTCTGTTTCAGTTCACCTAGTTTCAAGTTTTCAATTTGAAAAAGATACACATGATAGTTTTAAGTTTTTGTTTTATTCAACTAGTTAATAACTAGTAGCATTCCAATATACCTATAGCTCCCAATATTGAAACTCGAGCTCTAATACCAAATGTAATGCCCCGCCAAAAGATCCAAATAATTTTACTAAGTTTGCCAAACAATTTTTTTTTTTAAACATGAAAGATAAAACCATTCATAACATTTGCAGAAGCAATAGCAACAATTCAAATGAAAATAAACATAACATATATACATAATAGGCTACATTCTTTCAAGATCCCTTAACGTTGTATCATATCTAAATTAACTATTCATCTAACATCTTATCCTTATGAAATAACAATGATACATCCAATATACTTAAACAATATAAAAGTGTCATTTTGTAATTATATTTTAGTTTAGCTCAATCATCCATTGTACATATCATAGGGTATTAAAAGCTTAAAAGAATAAACATCCAAGTAAATAAATTACATCATCATCATCTAATATTAATCCATGATGCAATAACATAAATAAAACCACATATCATACATGATACATCATCACAAAAGATATAAACATCCATCACAAAAGATAATCATATATCACAAACATAAATAATTAAGTGCACGGTTCCTCCCAACCGTAAATAACATCATTAGACCATCGTGGATCTTAGCCATCCCTCCATGCGTAACATTTCAAAGCACCGAAGAGATCATCGGTATTAACATAGTAGGAATGTCACTCCTAAAACATCCTACTAACATGCAAAGTATAGCATAATAAATCATCAACTAACATATGCAAAGTAAAGCAAATCATCAATATAAGAAACATACCAGTAAATACATCCATCATAAGGTATATTATCTATCATAATGCTCCAAGAACATAATGAAGAATAAATACCAACCAAGGATACTCCAGCCACAGTGTCTCGGACAGATCTCAAATGATAAGAGTGAAAATACACTACCACCCAACCGCGTGGAACATAAGTGGTCTACTCCCACCGTGCTGAGGAGATAATCTCAAGTCCCAAATAGGATATCAATAAACATAGCACAAAAAGTTCAGGAATCCTAAAAGTATACTAACTCAAAGGTTCCAACACACACAAAATTGACATCTAATTCCTAGAGGCACACAATGACATGTAGGAAACCTACTATGCAAGCGAGAAAGTGTTATCGCAATTATTACGTACAAATTACCCTGGCAGTTAGCTAAACTCCACAGGTCCATACTGATCTCATGCAACCACTAATATCCTCTCATACTAACGAGGCATACTACAGAATGCACGATCGCAACTATGCATTTTCACTACTCTCATCCTAGCTTGTACAAGCACTCAAGGCATGGGCGAGAACATCAAAACAATTATCTTTTTAGGTTCATTTAATCCCCATTTAGTGTGTAAATGTTATCACTTATTAACCAAACTTACAATGAGTTACCTTGGCAGCCACTTAAGGCCCCGACTCCTATTGCAAGCCACTTTTTGACACTACAAGTAGATTACCTACCCTAAGCTCATGGAATCATAAATTTCAAAATCACAAAAGATAATCCATAATAAAATCATCAAATATGCATAAAAGCATCAAATATCCATAATAAAAATCATCAAACCTCCAAGATAAGAATCATCAAATCTTCATAAGCATCCGAAAAGCATCCATAAAAAATTATGACCACAATAGTTTTCTATTGGCAACTGAAAGCATCACTGATCATCATAAATATCCATTAGTTCTCAATAACCAAAATATATCTCAAAATAGATCACAATATCCATTGGTTCTCAACAAGCAACAAAGAATATCTCAAAATCATACTGATCGAAGACTCCAAAATGGTTGAGTCAAAACATGTCACAACATGACATCATCAAGAAATAAATTAACATTTCAGTCCCATCATGGTGACTAGATAGTAATCCAAGGATAACTGATCGATGACTCAAAAATGATTAGCTCAAGTGTCTCATTCACATACATCTCAGCTTCACACATGAAGACTGATGAACAATAACAATCAATAAATACAAACATTTCATAAAGCATACGATCACATTACCATGGTTGAGCTTATAAAAATCGAGACCAAATAAAATTAACATACCATCACATCTCATATCCCTCAAGCCTCTAGTAACAACCTAGAACTGGTCATCACTAGACAACCTAAAATCCAAAACAAAAAGCATAAAGAATACACGATGCAAACACATGTTTTGGTTTACTAAATTCACATAGTTGAATAATGTGTAGGGGTTTCCAATTTTTTATTTGCAAGTATACTTCAAGTGTTTTAAGTTTCATCATTTGACTTACAAGTCAACTCAATTGTTCCCTGATAGCATTACCCTAAGAATAATTTAAGGATAAATATTTACTCATTAAATTGATCATCACTGACTTTTAATTAAATTGCTTTCTTTATTTAACTAAGATCCATATTCTAATTGATTAACTCTCCTTCATAAATCAAGCATCATTATTCATTTATAAAAGAACCAATTATCAAACTAAGAAGAATTATAATTTTATTAAAATGATCAATTAAATCAAACAATTAACATAGGTACACCATCCATGACCTATTAACATCTAATAGTTTCCAATTCAATAATACTAAGTTTCACCATTAAAACATCTAAGGTCGTTATTCAAGTCATGAGAGTACGACTTATCAACTTTGATGTAAATACTTCACAACTTTGCTAGAAGAATCGATATTAACATATCAAGTAAAACACTATTACATAACTTGATTATTAATTAAATCTAATTAACTCTAATTAATTTAATTAATAATTACATATCCAAGGCAACATTCCAATTAATATCAGTTGACTAATAACTAACTATAATTTTGTAAGTTAAAAGTCATCTATAATTTAGTACACAAATATTCATATTCATAGTTCAATAATAATAACTTGTTAATATTTAATAACAAGCTATATTGAAAATTTTATTAATAAATCTATAATGACCACATTCGTCATTCTTTCAATGAAAATTAACTTTTCTTTAACAAACCCGTATTATTGATAATCATTTAGTTAAACCTCATTTGATTCAACTAATTATCAATCAACTATATTCCATTTCATTAACATTAGGATTAGTAATAGTTTAATAACTAATAACAAGTTAAAATAAATCTACAATAACAGATTCTTTATTATTTTTGCTAATAATGATGTCACTAGTAAATTAAATATAACTTCCTTAAGAATCATTCTCCGAATAAAATTTACCAGTAATCAATAGGTAATCATTTGTCCAAAATAATCTTTGATGATTCTAAGTATAATGATCACCAACTTCATTAATCACAATTTCATTCATGATAACATAAATTCATTTCCATTGTATTTTTCCCTCCTTAATTTGATCTCAACTAAATTCTTAATAATATACTTCAATTATTAACTAATCTCAATTAGATTGAACTTAATTGAATCAATTAATAATTATATAAACTTATATATACTATCTTTCATTAATAATTTGTTAAACTTAACAATTATTAATAAATAATAACTCACTGATAATTTTAATATTCAATTATAATGATTGATATTCGAACCAATCAATGAATAACAATTAAATTATTAGTATCTCTTTTCTTTTAATTTTCTCTCATCCATTTACTTAGATTGACTAGTAATTAATTACACTTTTTCTACTATTAATTAATCTTAATTAAATTTGATTTAATTAGATTAGATAATAAATCATATAAAACTAATGCATATTAATAAGATTCTAATAAGGGAAGATTTCAATACTATCTTTAATTCATTCCATATTTTGATATATTATTTTTGTGAAGTTTAAGTATAAAGAACTCTTGGTTATGGAAAATGGAGAAATATCTGTCTTTGAATAAAACAGTTTCAGTATGACGGTCATATCTCCCTAAGGAATTGTTGGATCAGGCTAAAATTTAAATATGTTGAAGAGGGCCAAGTTGCGCCAATTCTGACTGGAGCAATCTAATAAATTCAATCCCGATAAAAAGTTATGAATGACTGAGTTCGAGTTTATCCAAGGGGCAGCGACAGGACAATCTGTGATGAATTAAGAATTTCTTCTTAAAATGTAATTGTTCTCTAAATTTACCCATTCATCCATCTGATAAGTTTGTCCATACGCGTCTGAACATATAATTTGATAGAAAGATTACATCTAATCATACAAATTTTCAACTTAAAATTTCTATTTTAATTTCAAATCTTGTCTATCTAATTTCACAATATAAATTCGAACCCAAACCCGATTAAGATCTAATTATTTCTCCTTAATTGAATTTAGGATTTTTTTATTGTTTTCTTCTCATCCAAATAAAATATCTAGATTCTAATTTCAAATACAGAGAGTATTCAGACACATAAAATAGATATGATGAAGACAAGAAGAGAAAGAGTGCAAAGGGAATATGAGAATATCACGAGTGCACTTGGACACTGATACTAATTTGTCATGCCTCAGAAGTCCATAGAAAATCCCTTCCTTTTCCATCATTCACAATTCTTCCAAGAATCCAAGTCGATCGAATCCTCCAAGTGATTAGAAGAGCTAGAAGGAGCATAGAAGCAAGTAGAAAATATATGAGCATATGAATCTTCTCCCATACATGTAAGCTTTGAAGCTTCTATTTCTTTTTAGCTTGTAGCTCGAGTCTTCCATTAAACTTGTAGCTTCCATTAAGCTTTTCATTTAAGTTTCTATGAATGCCTGAATATCAAGAGCTCTCAAGTATATTTTGGAATGCTTTTTGAAACCGCTAAAAGGTGTCACCAACTAAGCATGAGTCTTTTTCAATTCTTTTTGATGAGTCATAGAATTGTAGACACCTTGTGCTTAATTGATGCACTAACCCCCGTGTTGTTGATACATGTTAATTCCCATGCAAGCTTATAACTCCAATTTACTTTTTAAATAATCTCTATTTAAATTTTATAACTTTCATTTTATAACTTTTATTATTATTATTTTATTTATTACTTTATTATTATTTTATAATTATTATTAATTTTAATTTTTAGTTTTCTTTTATTTAATTCCTTTTCTCCAATAATTCACATTTAATTAATTACAATCAAAATATCAAAATTCATGATATTTTATTAATTTTCTCAAATAAATAATTTATTAATTAAATCTATTTATTAAGACTTAATTAATGGAAAATTCACCATAAACTTCTAAGATAAAATATGAAAACCCATCATAGAACAAATCATACAAAATAAATCTAAAGGGTTAAAAATCACGAAATATGTCATCTGACACATTCGGTGGGTATTCAACTCAGATACTTTTCCTAATTTTTCAATTAGAACAAATGGCTCAAAGGGTTGGAATTTGGACTTGAGAATTTATCTCCCCTCTCTTATCATTGAAATAATGTGATAGGGTATGTTCATCTTGCCAATTCATGGAAGTCAATACCCGGTACCTACAACTTGTATAAAAATCATGCATGTACAAACACAATATATACTAAACTAAACAGACAATTGTAGGAAGTGGTGCATCGTGTAGATTTCGACTAGCAGGTGACTACGACTCCCTTCCTTAACCACATCAGACACGTCATACAAAAGCAAACACGCAAGGCAAACACGTACACTATACACATGCAAGTATGGGGTAAGTATCCATAAGAAAGCACATATGATAATAAATCATCTTACTAATCATCATTAATAATTGAAAGCAATGTAATAATCATCATCAATAATTGTGAACACTAAAAATAATTATCATACATACATGAAATGTAGAGTCTAAGTAATCTCATCACATAATAAACTAAATCCATGGCACAATATCTGATAATCTCAAAAGAATGTTGCTAACCAACAACATAAAACTAGTTCTAAAAGAGTTCAGCAACGATAACAAAATGTGAACTAGAGGCAGGCACTACATCCACCCCCCCAGGATTAGGCTTACTCCTAGAAGCTTACAAAAATGAAAACTAAGATACTCACTATGTGGGTCCCATTGAACCATTTCCATCTGTAGGAAAATATGTTTCCATTGAGGATATTACAACACCCTTAGAGCAATATGATTCTGGTTTAATAGTAAACCAAAAATTATATCAATCCAACATTCATTCTTTTAATAACTACTAAAATAGATTCTGTAATACATTTTAAACAAGAGCAACTTAATGATTGCAAAGATAATCAGAGGTTTACTACCTTACAACATAGATAAAAGATACATGTTTTGCAGCTAGAATGAGTTTCAATTTTTAGTTTTGCCTTCGTTTAGATTTTCAGTAAAAATTTTAGTTTTGAAAGCTAAGTGTTAAAATATTTAAAAAAACTTCAAGTAACAGTTTTAAGTTCTGTTTCAGTTCATTTAGTTTCAAGTTTTCAGTTTGAAAAAGATACACATGATAGTTTTAAGTTTTTTATTTATTCAACTAGTTAATAACTAATAGCATTCCAATATACCCAGAGCTCCCAATGTTGAAACTTGGGCTCTGATACCAAATGTAATGCCCCGCCAAGGGATCCAAAGAATTTTACTAAGTTTGCCAAACAATTTTTTTTTAAACATGAAAGATAAAACCATTTATAATATTTGTGGAAGCAATAGCAAAAATTCAAATGAAAATAAACATAACATATATACATAACAGGTTACATTCTTTAAAGATCCCTTAGCGTTGTATCACATCTAAATTAACTATTCCTCTAACATTCCATCCTTATGAAATAAAAATGATACATCCAATATACTTAAACAATATACAAGTGTCCTTTTGTAATTATATTTTAGTTTAGCTCAATCATCCACTGTACATATCATAGGGTATGAAAAGCTTAAAAGAATAAACATCCAAATAAATAAAGTACATCATCATCATCTAATATTAATCCATGATGCAATAACATAAATAAAATCACATATCATACATGATACATCATCACAAAAGATATAAACATCCATCACAAAAGATAACCATATATCACAAACATAAATAACTAAGTGCACGGTTCCTCTCAACCATAAATAGCATCATTAGACCATCGTGGATCCTAGTCATCCCTCCGTGCGTAACATTCCAAAGCACCGAAGAGATCATCGGTATTAACATAGTAGGAATGTCACTCCTAAAACATCCTACTAACATGCAAAGTATAGCATAATAAATCATCAACTAACATATGCAAAGTAAAGAAAATCATCAATATAAGAAGCATACCAGTAAATACATCCAACATAAGGTATATTATCTATCATAATTCTCCAAAAACATAATGAAGAATAAATACCAACCAAGGATACTCTAGCCACGGTGTCTCAGACGGATCTCAAATGATAAGAGTGAAAATACACTACCACCCGACCGCGTGGAACATAAGTGGTCCACTCCCACCGTGCTGAGGAGATAATCTCAAGTCTCAAATAGGATATCAATACACATAGCACAAAAAGTTCAGGAATCCTAAAAGTATACTAACTCAAAGGTTCCAACACACACAAAATCAACATCTAGTTTCCAGAGGCACACAATGACATGTAGGAAACCTACTATGCAAGCAAAAAAGTGTCATCGCAATTATCACGTACAAGTTACCCTGGCAGTTAGCTAAACTTCACGGGTCCATACTGATCTCATGCGGCCACTAGTATCCTCTCATACTAACGAGGCATACTACGGAATGTACGATCACAACCATGCATTCTCACTAATCCCATCCTATCCTGTACAAGCACTCAAGGCATGGACGAGAACATAAAAACGTTGATGCTAAAAAAACTCACACAATCTAATCCAGAAACATTGCTCACATACTAATGGATTGTGGAAATCTGATTATGTTAACATCAAAACAATTATCTTTTTAAGTTCATTTAATCTCCATTTAGTGTGTAAATGTTATCACTTATTAACCAAACTTATAATGAGTTATCTTGGTAGCCACTTAGGGCCTCAGCCCCCATTGCAAGTCACTTCCCGACACTACAAGTAGATTACCTACCCTAAGCTCATGGAATCATAAATTTCAAAATCAAAAAAGATAATCCATAATAAAATAATCAAATATGCATAAAAGCATCAAATAACTATAATAAAAATCATCAAACCTCTAAGATAAGAATCATCAAATCTCCATGAGCATCCAAAAAGCATCTATAGAAAATCATGACCACAACAGTTCTCTATTAGCAACTGAAGGCATCACTGATAATCATAAGTATCCATTGGTTCTCAACAAGCAACCAAGAATATCTCAAAATCATACTGATCGAAGACTCCAAAATGGTTGAGTCAAAACATGTCACAACATGACATCATCAAGAAATAAATCAACATTTCAGTCTCATCATGGTGACTAGATAGTAATCCAAAGATAACTGATCGATGACTCAAAAATTATTAGCTCAAGTGTCTCGTTCACATACATCTCAACTTCACACATGAAGACTGATGAACAATAATAATCAGTAAATATAAATATTTCATAGAGCATACGATCACATTACCATGGTTGACCTTATAAAGATCGAAACCAAATAAAATCAACATGCCATCACATCTCATAACCCCCAAGCCTGTGGTAACAACCTAAGACTGGTCATCACTAGACAACCAAAAACCCAAAATAAGAAGCATAAAGAATACACGATGCAAACACATGTTTTGGTTTACTAAATTCACATAGTTGAATAATGTGTAGGGGTTTCCAGTTTTCTGTTTGCAAGTATACTTCAAGTGTTTTAAGTTTCATCATTTGACCTACAAGTCAACCCAATTGTTTTTCGATAGCATTACCGTAAGAATAACTTAAGGATAAATATTTACTCATTAAACTAATCATCACTGACCTTTAATTAAATTGCTTTCTTTATTTAACTAAGATCCATATTCTAATTGATTAACTCTCCTTCATAAATCAAGCATCATTATTCATTTATAAAAGAACCAATTATCAAATTAAGAAGAATTATAACTTTATTAAAATGATCAATTAAATCAAACAATTAACATAGGTACACTATCCATAACCTATTAACATCTAATAGTTTACAATTCAATAATACTAAGTCTCACCATTAAAACATCTAAGGTTGTTATTCAAGTCATGAGAGTACGACTTATCAACTTCGATGTAAATACTTCACAACTTTGCTAGAAGAATCGATATTAGCATATCAATTAAAATACTATTACATAACTTGATTATTAATTAAATCTAATTAACTCTAATTAATTTAATTAATAATTATATATCTAAGGCAACATTCCAATTAATATCAGTTGACTAATAACTAACTATAATTTTGTAAGTTAAAAGTCATCTATAATTTAGTACACAAATATTCATATTCATAGTTAAATAATAATAACTTGTTAATATTTAATAACAAGCTATATTAGAAATCTTATTAATAAATCTATAATAACCACATTCATCATTCTTTCAATGAAAACTAACTTTTTTTGACAAACCCATATTATTGATAATCATTTAGTTAAACCCCATTTGATTCAACTAATTATCAATCAATTATATTCCATTTCATTAACACTAGGATTAGTAATAGTTTAATAACTAATAACAAGTTAAAATAAATCTACGATAACAGATTCTTTATTATTTTTGCTAATAATGATGTCACTAGTAAATTAAATATAACTTCTTTAAGAATCGTTCTCCGGATAAGATTCACCAATAATCAATAGGTAATCATTTGTCTAAAATAATCTTTGATGATTCTAAGTATAATGATCACCAACTTCATTAATCACAATTTCATTCATGATAACATGAATTCATTTCCATTGTATTTTTCCATCCTTAATTTGATCTCAACTAAATTCTTAATACTGTACTTCAATTATTAATTAATCTCAATTAAATTGAACTTAATTGAATCAATTAATAATTATATAAACTATATATATTATCTTTCATTAATAATTTGTTAAACTTAACAATTATTAATAAATAATAACTCACTAATAATTTTAATATTCAATTATAATGATTGATATTCAAACCAATCAATGAATAACAACTAAATCATTAGTATCTCTTTTCTTTTAATTTTCTTTCATCCATTTATTTAGATTGACTAGTAATTAATTACACTTCTACTATTAATTAATCTTAATTAAATTTGATTTAATTAGATTCGATAATAAACCATATAAAATTAATGCATATTAATAAGATTCTAATAAGAGAATATTTCAATACTCTCTTTAATTCATTCCATGTTTTGATATATTATTTTTGTGAAGTTTAAGCATAAAAAACTCTTGGTTATGAGAAATAGAGAAATATCTGTCTTTGAATAAAACAGTCTCAGTACGACGATCATATCTCCCTAATGGACCGTTGGATCAGGCTGAAATTTAAATATGTCGGAGAGAGCCAAGTTGCGCCAATTTTGACCGGAGTGATTGAATAAATTCAATCCTGATAAAAAGTTATGAATGACTGAGTTCGGGCTTATCCAAGGGACATCGACAGGACAATCTGTGATGAATTAAGAATTTTCTCTTAAAATGTAATTGTTTTCTAAATTTACCCATTCATCCATCTAATAGGTTTGTCCATACGCGTCTGAAAATATAATTTGATAGAAAGATTACATCTAATCATACGAATTTTCAACTTAGAATTTCTATTTTAATTTCAAATCTTGTCTATCTAATTTCACAATATAAATTTGAACCCAAACTCGATTAAGATCTAATTATTTCTCTTTAATTGGATTTAGGATTTTTCTATTGTTTTCTTCTCATCCAAATAAAATATCTAGATTCCAATTTCAAATACAGAGAATATTCAGACACATAAAATAGATATGATGAAGACAGGAAGAGAAAGAGTGCAAAAGGAATATGAGAATATCACGAGTGCACTTGGACACTGATACTAATTTGCCATGCCTCAGAAATCCATAGAAAATCTCTTCCTTCTCCATCATTCGCAATTCTTTCAAGAATCCAAGCCGATTGAATCCTCCAAGTGATTAGAAGAGCTAGAAGGAGCATTGAAGTAAGTAGAAAATATATGAGCATATGAATCTTCTCTCATGCATGTAAGCTTTGAAGCTTTTATTTTTTTTAGCTTGTAGCTCGAGGCTTCCATTAAGCTTGTAGCTTCCATTAAGCTTTTCATTTAAGCTTCTATGAATGCCTGAATATCAAGAGCTCTCAAGAAACTTTTGGAATGCTTCTTGAAACGGCTGAAAGGTGTCACCAACTAAGCATGGGTCTTTTTCAATTTTTTTTGATGAGTCATAGAATTGTAAACACCTTGTGCTTAATTGATGCACTAACCCCCATGTTGTTGACACATGTTAATTCTCATGCAAACTTATAACTCCAATTTACTTTTTAAATAATCTCTATTTAAATTTTATAACTTTTATTATTATTATTTTGTTTTTTACTTTATTATTATTTTATAATTATTATTAATTTTAATTTCTAGTTTTCTTTTATTTAATTTTTTTTCTCCAATAATTCACATTTAATTAATTACAATCAAAATATCAAAGATCATGATATTTTATTAATTTTTTCAAATAAATAATTTATTAATTAAATCTATTTATTAAGACTTAATTAATGGAAAATTCACCATAAACCTCCAAGATAAAATATGAAAACCCATCATAGAACAAATCATACAAAATAAATCTAAAGGGTTAAAAATCACGAAATATGTTATCCGACACATTCGGTGGGTATTCAATTCAGATACTTGTCCTAATTTTTCAATTAGGACAAATGGCTCAAAGAGTTGAGATTTGGACTTGAGAATTTATCTCCCCTCTCTTATCATTGAGATAATGTGATAGGGTATGCTCATCTTGGCAATTCAAGGAAGTTGATACTCGGTACCTGAAACCTACATAAAAACCATGCATGTACAAATACAATATATACTAAACTAAACAAATAATGGTAGGAAGTGGTGCATCGTGTAGATCTCGACTAGCAAGTGACTACAACTCTCTTCCTTAACCACATTAGACACGTCATACAAAAGTAAACACGCAAGGCAAACACACACACCATACACATACAAGTATGGGGTAAGTATCCATAAGAAAGCACATTTGATAATAAATCATCTTACTAATTATCATTAATAATTGAAAACAATGTAATAATCATCATCAATAATTGTAAACACTAAAAATAATCATCATACAGACATGAAATGTAGAGTCTAAGTAATCTCATCACATAATAAACGGAATCCATAGCATAATATTTGATAATCTCAAAAGAATGTTGCTTACCAACAACATAAAACTAGTTCTAAAAGAGTTCAACAACAATAACAAAATGTGAACCAGGGGTAGGCACTACAATAAAAGTGGAGCTACTAATAGAGTTGTTGATGCATTGAGTAGAAGCCATTCCTTGTGGACTAAAATGAAGGTTGAAGGTCTTGGTTTTAATGACATGAAAGAGTTGTATAATATTGACCCAATTTTTTTTGAGGTGTGGAGAGAGTGCAGAGCGCAAAAGTTAACAAGTCACATAAGTGAGTATGATGAATATTTCACTCAAGAAGGTATGTTGTTTAAAGGAATTCAGTTGTGCATCCTTAGAAGTTCTATGAGAATTAATTGGATTAAGGTAAAGCATAGTGGTGGATTGGATGGACATTTTGGAATTGATAAGACATTGAGTTTGTTGAAGGATAAGTATTATTGGCCACATATATATAAGGTGTTGGATACAATTGATTAATTATATATTATCTTTGATGTTACACAAATGTCATATCATTATCATTCAGTACATGTCGAGTTCAGTCAGGTAATGAAGACAATTTTTTGTGTCTACTGAGCATTCTTGTGTTTGCCTAGTTTAGAAGGCAGTGTCTACCGAGTTAACAAGAACATCTAAGAAAAGTTTATAGAAGATGAGTGTTAACTAAGCTCACTCGATTAATAAAAGAAATGTTGAATGGAACTAGTGTTAAACAAGCTCATTCAGTTACCAAAGGATATTTGTAGATATGTAGTGTTAATCAAGTTCACTTTGTTAACATAGGAAAATTATTTTTGAATTAATGTCTACCAAGTAAGGCTGGCTAACAAATGATTTTCTTATTTTGGCATATTGAGTTTAATTAATTTATCTATTGGTTCTAGTCGAATGAGGTGATGAATATTAGTTATGCTAAGTTGTATATGAGCCAATTTGACAATATGAATGATATGAGTATAAGGTCAAGTTGAGAATTTGAAATTATGTAAAAGTGTGTAAGAGTGTGAATGCATGGAATTTTTTGAAGATCTAATGATGCAATAAGGAAGTGAATCAGGAGGATAAGAAGAATATCCTTGTGAAGCTAAAAAGATATATTTGATCAAGAAGGATCAAGTACAAGCTAGAACAGAGATCTATAATCAGCAATTTAGTTGCATTAGAAATCAGGTCATCTCATGTTTACTCTCTAACCATTGTAGTATCGATCAAAATATCTTAACAAAGTTGGCTTAATAGCTATTTGTTAAATCTCTAACAAGGTGGTAGTTCTATTGAATTGTCTAAAGACCCCTCACAAGGCCACTCCTAATAGGGTGATTAAATCCTTTACTAGGGTCACACCTAATAATCTATTTTGTAACCTTTAACAAGGTTGGTTCCTAACAAGGCTCACTTCAGAAGAGTGAAAATAGTAACTAGTTGCGATTGGTAGTTTTCTCAAATTAGATTTCCACGTTAAATCTTGGTGTCAATTATGTTCATGCTATTTTTTTTTATTTGTTCTCATCTAAATGGTAATCATAGATAACATCTAATATTTTCATGTTATGTACTTACCAAGCATATTCAGTATTTATCGAGTTATAGCATTTTATGTGTGTTTGTTAAGCATCAACAATATTCATTTTTTAAAGTTTATTTTCTACTAACATCTAAAGGGATCTAGGATTTATTTTAGCGATAACTAATTCACCCCTGCCCTCTCAATTAATCCTCTTATATTTCCAACATAAGGATGTTCAAAAATTTGTAAGGAGCTACAGAGTTTGTTACGTTGCAAAAGAGTAAGTCAAAATACTGGTTTGTATACACCTATTACTATTTCTAAGAAACCTTAGAGTGACATCAGTATGAATTTTATTCTTAGATTGCCTAAGAAGGTGAAGGGGTATGATTCTATATTTTTTGTTATGGATAGATTTTCTCATTTCATACCATGTAATAATATCAGATGCTAAGCAAGTTGCTAAACTTTTCTTCAAAGAGATCATGAGATTGCATGGAATACCAAGAAGTATTATTTCTGACAGAGATAGTAAGTGTTTTGGTTATTTTGGAAGACTTTATGGAAGAAGATGGATAGTGAATTGAAGTTTTATTCTACATTCCATCCATAGATAGATGGAAAGACAAATGTTGTGAATAGAAGCTAGGGTAATTTGCTGAGATGTTTAGTTGGAGATAAGCCAAGTAATTGGGAGATGGTATTGGCACAAGCTGAGTGTGCATATAATAATTATGTGAATAGAAGTATAACAAGAATGCATCCTAGAGGAGTATTAGATTTGAGTAATTTTTATAGTGAAGAAAAGAACAGTGCTAAAGGAGAAGAATTTTCTGATTTTATGGAGTCTTTGCATAAGGAAGTGAAGTTGAGGTTGGAACAAAGTAATCGAAAGAATAAGGAGAATGCTGGTAAGTCTAGAAGACATCATATTTTTGAAATTGGTGATGAGGTGATGGTTCATTTGAAGAAAGAAATATTTCTTGTTAGAACATATAGTAATCTAAAGATGAAGAAGTTTGGACCTTGTAAGATTTTGAAGAAGTTTGACAGTGGTAATGCAAATGGGGTGGATTTGCTTGATACCATAGATATATCTCCTATATTCAATATTGCTAATTTATGTAAATATCATGAGTTAGAAGATGACATGGACATGTTAGATGATTATCCTAAGAAGAAGGTTGAAGAAGTTGAACAAATATTGGAATAGAGAATTAGTAAAAGCACAAGAGGAAAGGATTACTACGAGTATTTGGTGAAATGGAAAAATAGACCTAGTGAAGATGCTACATGGATTTCTCAATTAGAGTTGGATTCAATTTAGGTTATGACACTTGTATGATTTAGGATAATTATTTCTTTCTACCTTGGTTATCTAATGTACGTGTTGGAAATATATGATAGGATAAGTTGCTGAAAGGGGAGGGGTGAATTAGTAACCAATAAAACTTAGTTTTTATTCACCAATTAATCATTCATATATATTCTAATCTAATTGCATGCATAATAAATTGAAAGCATTAAAACATTCATAACACTTTCACACACAATATGGTAACGCAGAAACCTTCCAAATAGAAATTAAAACTAGGGTGGGGATGATATCCACAAGCTTTAGTATTACAATATAAATTTGGCTTGTTCAAGCTTAGAATGATCACTTCTAATGATCTACCCTATTAGGAGCAATAAGGACTACTAGGTCCACCTTGTAAAAGGATTTACAAAAATACAATGAAGTATGCACTCAGTAAAGAGATTTACTAAAAAATTTAAGTCTACCTTGTGAAAGGATTTAACTATTCCACCTGTTAGGATGAACTAGTTGCTGATCTCTAATTTGTAACCTAATTTTTTGAATGAGATTCCTTTGGAGTATAATGATCACCTTGTTGTGATAGATAAATCTTTGTTGCTCCTTATATTGCTTATAGCCTTATTACTTCACATTTTTGCTCTTCATGTGTCACATATGATAATCCTTTTTTCTTACCTTTGGATGTAATACAATAAGTTACATATATAGCAATCCAAATTACAATTCATCAAAGTTGGCTAAAATACAAGTTTTACAAAAATACACAAAGTCGACTCAACTACAAGTACATAGATTCTAAAGACAAACTCAGTGAGGTTTTGACACTCAACAACCATTGTCAATGCTCAGCATTATCATGCACTCAATAGATGCATAAGCTCAATTCATATTGATCAATTCTAAGTAGTCTAAACTTAGTCTACACTAGTGATTCAATGAATACTACAAAACTTGACATATAAATTGAATCACTTGGTTGATACTATATAACTTGGTCAACACTATCACTATGAGCTTAGTATAAATTTAACCACATGGTTGACATTTTATGGCTTGGTCAACACTAGATTCACATTATTGAAGCTATGAACTCAATAAGTACTAGAGAACTTAGTTTGCATTGACAAACTTGATAAACACTATGAAGCTCAATTTACACTGATAATCACTGACTTGGTAGAAATTGCTCGGTCCAAAATGAATATTATTCCTAGAGCTTGGTCGCAACTATAGAACTTGGTAGAGTCTGAATTACTGGATTAACATTATTAACTATACTATAAACTCAATAGTTACTAGTCATCTAAATGTGTGTGTGTGTGTGTGTGTGTGTGTGTGTGTGTGTGTGTGTGTGTGTGTGTGTGTGTGTGTGTGTGCGCATGCGTGCGTGGGTGTGTGTGTGTGTGAGAGAGAGAGAGAGACTATAAACAAACTTAACTATAATGTCAACAATCCCCCCCTTTGGCATTAGTGACCAAAACATTTATCAATCAAAACTGAATTCAAAAGTTCAAAATAATTTTGGTCTCCATCTTGTGCCTTCAACTCAGTGATATACTCTATTTTTGAAAATTTTCAAAATTGCTTTTGTAAGAGATGTTTATATGAGTATATGTACATGTATGTGTATAATATTATGATGCTTCCCCATACATATATATTCAATATATTGTATACATCTTCTCATCTTTTATCTTTTTATTGTATCATTAAATATTCTCCCCTTTTATATCACATCTTATATTACATCTTCTCCCCCTTTGCAATATGATTTACATGTTATATACATCTTCTCTCCCTTTTTTACATAAATACCAAAGGTGTATGTTACATTGTAATGCCAAAATGTGACAAGAAGTTTGAATATACCTTTAGAATTAGTGACATTGTCTTGTTCCAATTTTATTGCAACACCTTGCTTGCATGCAATGCAATCTAAACTTTTACTGATAATTCCATCATGTGATTAACGATGAAGAAGTTGTTATCATGGATGAGAGTTTTAGCATGTGCAATGTTTTTTTGTAATGCATCTATATTTGGAAGAATCATGCCTTGTATATCTACAAGTGTAGCCCTTATCCTAGCTTTTTCCCTTAGTAATTATGCTTCTATATTAGTCATAAATCTAATCTTTATGTAATGATCTGAACTGTAGCTTGGATCAAGTGACAACTGGTGTGCACTTGCCTTCAGATCTTTGTCTATCTTGGAGAGTTTATCTTTGATTTCTTGCACAAAGATAGATGTATCACATAGTTTACAAAATAGAGAAGTGACATTTTTGGCAGAGGTTTCCAATGAGCTTCGAATAGTAGACAAGTCTATATGGTATATAGAAATCTTTTGTGCAACTAGCTCCAATACTTTATTTTCAAAAAATTTCAAATTTCTTTTTTGCTCTTTGCAATAATTTCTCTTGCCCATTCAAATCTTCATTTAATTTATGAACCACTTCTGCTAACTGAGCCAAACTAGGTTGAGAAGTGTTAACCTTAGTCCTAAGTGCATCTACAAGAATGTTCTTTGCATCTTCAAACACTTGATGTTCTCTATTTCTTTCTTCTCTAAGTTTTTGCTAGAAACTTTTGTACTTAGTTAAGGCTTGCCCTCAACTATCTTCATACTTATTATTTGCATGCTCAGAATAGTAACAATGGTGGAAATGGAAGGACTAGCAAAAAAATTAGATATGGCACTAATTGATGAAATACCTTGTTGTAGAGTAGCCAAAGTTGATGAAGGAGGAAGCACTGTCTACTTGGTAGATGAAGTGCTAGTCACTATAGTCAATGAAGTACTAAGTTGAATAGGTGCAGAGATTAGTTGAGTACTTGGATTTGCAATTTTTGTCACAACCAACTTGGCAGAAGCTTTCTTTGATCTAGATGACTTTAAAGATTTTTTAGAGAGTGAACAAGTAAGGCTATAACCACTACAGCAACCTTTTCAGGGTCAATCTCTATAATACTCTAAATCTCAAGGAGATTCTCCTTGGTGAATTCCTGTTCTTGTTCTGCATCATCTTTATTTGCATCAATTGTTTCTTGGTCATCATCTTTTTCCACTTCTTACTTGTCATCTTCATCATCATCCTTGTCACTGACATGAACAAAAAAATCACTCTACTTATGAAGATTGTAGATTTTCTTCCATGTATTAGTAGCATTCCTCAACACATGTTCAATGTCATTGATCAATATCAGACAAGTGTTAAATTTCAAAGTAAATTTTTCTTTATTTTTCTTGATGGACTCTTTTACTTCTTTGTCACTTAGACTCAACATGAATTACCTCAGAGTTTATTCATATATATCCTTGGTAGTTTTCTTGGCATGTTCTCATCTTGGCTTAATTTTCTCCATTAATTCATTTGGATTCTATTGTGCAAGTTGGTCAAAAGAATATTTCCATTTTCCTAGCTTAGACATAATCATGTCTTCAACTTTCTTCCTTTCCTCTGCTTCTTCACCCAATTTTAGTTTCTTTCTAGACACTCTTCTTGTAAATACTATAGTAGATGACTTGGAAAGTTTGGTTATGATAATCTTACCTTTCTTCTTAACTAGCTCTTCTTCTTCTAATTTTACCTCATCATCTACATCATCTTCAATTATATCATCTCCTTTATCTTTTGTCAATGGGAGAGTAGAACTAGTTTGTCTTATTTTTGCGATCATCTTCTTTCCTTTACTGATAGGACAAGGAAGCTTTATCTCTAGTTTTATTCAAGCTTTGGCTTCATCATATGTCCCAAAATATGTGGCCTTGGGATCTACAGGTTCATTCAAAAATGTCTCAATTATAACCCTGGTGTCATCAATATTAAACTCATCGCCTAGTGGCTTGACCCATACCACTCTTGGTTTTATTGCTTGTATGCACACTTTTTCACAATCTACCATAGAAAAATATCATCCTTGTAATATTCTACAAGTTAATTTAGAATTATGAATCTGTTATTCATCTTTTCCTTGAATGAATCAAAATAATTGTCCATGATACTAACATAATTTTCACCCATTTCTACTATATACTCATTGATTTGATATTGTATAGGCATATAGGCACATCTTTTCTCCATACAACTATACCTTTTGAAGGGAAAAAAAATTTCACAAAGAAGAATAAATAGGTTAAAAGTGACCCAAGCTTACACAGGTTATTCTTTGAAGTTTTGATGTTTTCCATATTTTTGTTGAATTGGTTCAACATCAAGTCAGCAAGGTTGAAGGACATGTTGTTCTTGACCAGTTTGAAAGCGAGATCCATTGCCTCACATGATACACTATTGAGTCAACTAGAGCTATATATATTGTGTGAAATTATATGAATTCCAAATTTCAGCTCCATATCAGCTACACAACTAATCTTCATGCCTCTTCTATCCCATTTGGCAAGGGGTTTTTTCTCTAGCTGAATTATGGTTTTGATAGTTTTTTCCTTTGTCAACATTGGGAGCCCTATGATCTGATGAATCATTTTCTTTGTAATGAGAATAGGTTTCTCCAACCATAGCTACCCATTATGCACACAACTAAGGATAAACCTTATACATTTTATCTAAAATTCTTAGGGTATGTGTGGAATGTGGGTTAAACCCTTGGTTTCCAAGTGTTGATGCTTAGGTTTCAACACCGATCACACATAGCTTTTCCAAGGTTTCATAGATTTCTAGGGTTCCTATGTCTTGAATAGAACATTGAAAATATAAGCAAATATCATTAACCAACAATACCTTAGGTGAAATCTATGATTGAGCTCTAGTAGGATCAAGAGTTTCTACAATTTTTGGACTCAACTTGAAGTTAGGTGCCTTCCATTTAACTCCTTGAACTAACATCTTAGACCTCTTCTTGGTTTTTCTATTGGAGGATGTCATTTCTTGGTAGGGTTTTATGAAAACTATGAAAATTTTCAACAATAATTTGCATAGATTACTTGGATGCACATAAATTGCTCTTCACAAATAGCTCTTGAAAATTCATGGTGACAAATGAATTCAATTTTGCCATTTTTATCAAATTTTTTCTTCTAATCTCCTTAAATTATTGGTTGATGATAGACTATCTTCCACTTGGTTTGAATTAATTTCTAGATAGGAACATTCGTGACTTAGTGTCCACACAGCAATTTAGTTACTCCTGACCTATCTCAATAAGGTCTAGAATTTCCTTAGACACTTGGTGATCCCTTTGCATCTTGAATTCTAATTTGGATCTTTCCTTCTAGCTTGACTAGAACTGATGTAAAATGTCTTCTTTAGAATCTTACTTCCATTCATCCCTATGGGAGATCAAGTAGAAATGTTTGAGTCACCCAATTCTTGAGTGACATTTGCTTCATTACTCAAACTTACATTCTCAGGAGATTTTGGATTCCACTATTGTCTCATCTACTTTTTAATGTTGTCAACCTTGGCCTTCTTTTCATCTTTAGTTCTTCCAGTTTTCATACAGTTCTTGGCAAGATGAACAAGTTTTTTACAATTGAAACATCTTCTAGTGGTGTTTCTTGTCCTCATGTGATGTTTTACATAGTTTATTCCAATGTGTCCAAATTCCCACAGTAGTGACATTTGCACCAAGTGTTGTAGTCCCAGCCAAATATAGCTTTTACAATCTATTATGTTGGATTTAATATCTTAGTATTGCATTTAGAAGATTTGTGCCCATGTGCTTATTGCATTTGTGATGTTTGCCTTCAAATTTAGGTTTTTCTTTGTATTGATTAGCTCTATGACCATGCTTATTGCAATTGTAGCATTTTCCACTAAATTTATCTTTACCATTGCTCCAACATTTGTTTGATGTATGACAAAACTTACCACAGTGATTATAAGTAGGTCTTTGATTCTTTTGAGGTCCTTACTTGGATGATTCACCTTCTTTTGTATATCCAATTCCTGCTTTGTCTTTTTGTCTATATTAGATTCTCTCATTTAATTGATCCATGTTTGCTTGAGATTTCATCATCCTTTCATTGGTTTTCTTTTCATTGTTTAGATCATTCTACAATCTTTCATTTTCTGATCTTAAATTCATGATTTCTTCATTTGCATTAGTAAGCTGGTTAATGAAGTCTGCCTATTGAAGGGATAGGTGTTGAATTTCATTATTCTAGCCTTCTAATTCTTCTTTTATCTTGTTTTTCTCTTCCATGACTTTACACAATCTTACTGAATGAATTTCTTGCTCTCTTTTCAACCTTTTAATTTCTTCTTGAAGTATACCATTCTTTTCTAATGGTTCTTTGGTTGCCTCAATAGCTTTATTTGAATTACTTTATGAATGGATGTCTTCAATTCTTTCTTCAATATAGAGTTTTCCATTCATTTTTACTACAATATCTTTTCTTCTTTTTAAGGATTGAGAGATTTTCTCCTTTGCTTTCTTAAGTTTCCCAATAGCCAATTCCAAATCTAGGTTTTCATTTTCAATAGCCATATCAAATCTGAATACCTCCATTGCCTCTAATATTTTCTCAAGCTCTAAGAACCACAAAGCTCTGATACTAATTGTTGGAAATATATGATAGGTTAAGTTATTAAGAGGGGAGGGGTGAATTAGTAACCAATAAAACTTAATATTTATTCACCAATTAATTCTTCATATGTATTCTGGTCTAATTGTATGTATAATAAACTGAAAGCATTCATAACACTTTCACACACAATATGGTATCCTAGAAACCTTATAAATAGAAAGTAAAACTGGGGTGGGGATGATACCCACAAGCTTTAGTACTACAATATAAAGTTGGCCTATTGAGGCTTACAATGATCACTTATGATGATCTACCCTATTAGGAGCAATAGGAATTGTTAGTTCCACCTTGCAAAAGGATTTACAAACATACAATGAAGTATGCACTTGGTAAAGAGATTGACAAAAGACTATTAAGTCTACCTTGTGAAAGGATTTAATTGTTTCACCTATTAGGATGAACTAGTGGCTGATCTATGATCTACAACCTAATTTTCTAAATGAGATTCCTTTGGAGTGTAATGATCACCTTGTTGTGATAGATAAATCTTTGCTGCTCCTTATATTGCTTGTAGACTTATTACTTCACACTTCTTCTTTTCATGTGTCACATATGATAATTCTTTCTTCTGTGATAAAAGACATTACATATATACCAATCCAAATTAAAATTCAAGTCGACTACAATACAAGTTTCACCAAAATAAACAAAGTCAACCCAACTACAAGTACACAAGTTCTAAAGAAAAACTTGGTGAGGTTTTGACACTTGAAAACCATTGTCAATGCACAACATCACCATGCATTTTGTAGATGAAGAAGCTCAGTTCATACTAATCCCTTCCAAGTAGTTTGAACCCAGTCTTCCTTGGTGACTCAATGACTACTATGAAACTTGGCATATAAATTGAATCATTTGGTTGACATTGCATTGCTTGGTCAACACTATCAGTACGAGATCAGTATAAACTAAATCATTTGGTTAACAATGTATGGCTTGGTCAACACCGAATTCACAATGCTGAAGGAATGAACTCAGTAAGAACTAGAGAACTCAGTTTGCACTAAAAAACATGGTAAACACTATGAAGCTTTATTTACACTAATAATCACCAAAGTGGTAGAACTACTTAGTACAAACTAAATATTGTTCTCAGAACTCGGTAGAGCTTGAATTATTTGATTAACATTGTTGACTATACTATAAGCTCAGTAGCTATAGCCATATGAATAAGTGTGTGTGTCACTAATAAAAAAACTTGACTATAATGTCAATAGCAAGAGCATCCTGGGTGGCACTACTATCCTACATGTTTTTTAGTTTTCCTAGTTTTTGCTGAGTTGCAATGTCTTGCATTGAAAAGTTCTCAATAGATGTGTAGTGTTTAGTGGATGTTGAGATTCCTAGTTGATTTTAATCTCATAGTTATTGTCAATTATTCTTTGGATGTTGATTCATGTGGTTTCTAAGTTTGTTTGAATGTTGAGTTTATGTGGATGTCAATTTTGTATGGATGTCAAGTGCCAGCATCTCTTGGAGCCTTCATTTGTTGAGTTGTCTATGTTCGATATCTTATTATTGAGGCTCACCTTTGCATTTAATTTAGTGTTAGATATCTATTGTAAGTTGACTTGTGTCTTAGCCCAACATTTAATATGATATTTTATATAGTCATATTTGCAACAAGATAACTTTTGGTCATGCATGTACTTAAGAGGTCTTGGTTTGAGACTTAGAGGGAGGAAAAAACTTAGAGGGAATAGGAGTAAGAATACAAAGTTGGATCATCGTAGATTGTAATTGAATTGATATATGGTAATAATCCAAAGGGCCTTACAACTAGGCATGAATAAGATATTTTAATTCATGTATGAATGAAGGCATTTTCTTCCTCTATCTCCTGAGTTGGTTATATTTGTTGTTATTTCTACTCTGTTGACTCTGTGCAGGCAGTTTGAATAGCTAGGTGTGCCTTTGGCCCTAGTTTTTTGTTCCTTCCCTATGTCAAGTAGATAATTCTACTATTGGTGAGATATGAGAATCAATATCAAGACCTGTTATAAAGACAAAAACACCAAGTGATGTAGTGGCTAAGGAATAGGGTCAGTGATAGAAGGCAACATAGAAAGAGAGTGGATCAAGTGCAGAACCTTCTACACAATTTAAAGCTAAGGTAAGTGGTATACCTAAACATCAAGTGATTGGGAGCTTTCTTTAGAAAGTATTGATGCTAGTGGATCATAAGAGTCACAAATATCAAGTGCTTATGTTTCATCACACTCACTTCATCTAGCATTGTTGAGTAGCAACACCTCAAGGAAGAAAATGTTGAAGAAGAAGGCAAGATCACATGGAAACATTGTAACATTGAATAAAGTTAAAGTGATCACTAAATATGATACTAATAACTTGAAATATGATTATATGCAAATTTTGGAAGATCTATAGCCAAGAAATCCAAACAAGAAGAATTGAGAAGTGAGCATCAACACAAATAGATACTTCAAGAGATTAAGGATATTTTTGTTGATGCATGTGATATTAAAGATATAGATGGGAAAGCCCAAATCATAGAAAAATTAGTACATATTTTTCAAAAGATAAATAATGATGATATAGATGCAAATGAGAATTTATTGCACTAGGCTGAGAAGATTTTGGAAAAAGTGTCAACAAAATTTGCTATAAGGCAAGTTGAATTTTTTAACCTTGTAAATAATATAGAAGGTGTAGTAAATAAATTTCAAATTTTGTATAGGAAATTTTGTGATGTACCAAGGTTTACACAAGATATTCAAGATCATATTGAAATGTAACAGTTAGTTCTAAAGTCTACAAGACATTCTTTGAGCATGGGCACAAGTTCAAGCTCTATTCATTTTAATAGATTGATTCTTGCCCAAGGGAGATTGGCTAAATTGAAAGCCATAGATGGAAGAATGAGACCTAAATTGATTTCCATTTAGTCAAGTCAGATACTTCATTTAAAGGTGATGTAGAGAGTTATAACTTGCAAAGGAGATAGAAAACAAATATTCACATCTCTCTACTGTAGAAAGTCTAGTTGACCTAGCTACTCAGCTAGAGATTAAAATTTTAGTTTTGGAATTTGTTAGATCAAGTAGGGATAATACTTTAGTCATGGTTATATTGATTCACAAGCCATTTTTGGACAAGTATGGTTTGACCCCTTCACCCCAGTAATCTTAAGTGACAAAAAAGGGGGGGAAATGTATCTAGATGGATATCAAAGGTATGATTCTTTGAAATTTTTGTAATGTATACTCATTTTGAAGTTAGAGTAAATATGTTAGAAGTCATGTATATAGGTTGTCTAGAGTGCAATTTTTTGAAGACTAAGTCATAGTTTGAGAGGGAGTACTATTTTCAATTTTGGATGTAATGTTCAATCACGACAAAGTGTTTTTGCAACTAATGTCAAAGGGGGAGATTATTGATCCCTACAATCCATTGTCTATTAGTGCAAAACACTTAGTCATCCCTATGGTAGATTTGGTTGGTCATCATTATGCCAGAGCCATCCTACTAAGGCTGAGAAATGTAGACTTGTTCATATTTCAATTATGACCAAACAATTGTTATTGTTGAGAAGTTCTATGGTTGCTAAGTACTCCTATGTATGTTGAGTAAGATAGAAAATAGTTTGTAGAAAGCTATATAGAGTTAGTTCATGTCAAGCTATACACACATAGTGTCAAACATTTAAAAGTCAAGGGACAACATGAAGAATAGTCATAACTAAGTACTATAGGGTTCATGTGTCGAGTGAGCCAGTATTGACATATTTGTTTTGAATTGCACAAATATAGAGGTAAACCATTTTTTTTTACTTAATAAATTTTTTAATTATGAAGGAGTAACTTATGGAGATGATTAAATTTTTTGGCATGGATCATTAATCCCTATGCAAGGTGTTTAACCAATCAAAAAATAGAAGGTTTAAGTAGCAAAAGGGAGAAATCTAGATCATTTATCTTGATCTAGAACCTTCTCTAGTTGATTATAAAAGAGGGATCCAAACCCTATTTTCAAAATGGATGGTGTTTGCATGTGTTTTTAGACGCTTGAAGAAAAATTCTATAAGAGAATCAAACAAAGTGATTGTGCATGTAGAGAAGTGAAGTATAGAGTAGGGTGATACCACATCAGATAGAGGATTAGAGATTGAAAAGAGGATATCTATAATCAAGAATTAGAGTGCTAACTAAAGGATCAAGTACTAATACATTCTAGAAAAGTAAATTGGGGTAAATCTCTTAATAGAGTGGTCCTAATAGGCCTATAAAAATCTCCTAACAAAGTGCTTACTTTTTTTAAGTTTTAAATTTTTTATCAAGGTAGACTAAATAAGTCTTGTATCTCTTAATAGGGAAGACCCCTCACAAGGTAGATAATAAAAAATGAACAAAATTTTAGCCCTAATTGTTGTCGTAGTGAAGATATTTGGGTGTTATCCTCACCCCAAATTTACCTTCACCTTGGAGGGTCTTTGGGTTACCAAATCTTTGTGTTATGCTTTGATATTTTTACTTCCATGTTTATGATTTTGATCAGTAGATTAGATCTTATACATAATTGCAATATATGTTTATGTGATTTATGATATTATTGAGATAAGGGTTAGTGGTGAAATATATTAGTTTGATAAAAAAAATTTAAAGTTACAATTTTTATAGATCCTTATTCACCGACCCCCTCCCCCCCCCCAACACCCCTGCCCCCATGCCTCGCTCTTAGTATCTTGCTTTCCCAATAGACTTCTAACAAGACTTACTATAATTCCTAAAACCTACATAAGACTTGTTATTGGTACCAAAATTTTTGGAACTAAAAGAATAAAGTACAAAAAAATGGAACCAAATGTTATAAATAGGGAATATTGAGAAGGGGGAAGGATGGGTGAATTAGTGTCCCATAAAAATTTTCACAACTATAAATATTATTAACAATCTTTAAACTTCAATAGATGATCAAACAAAAAAGTGAACATAAGCAAAACATGATGTAACTCATACCACCATTATTTTTTAACTAGGGAAGCCCTAACCAAATAAAAACCCCAATGGGGATGGTACCCACAAAATGATCCACTAACCAAAAGTATCATGTGATAGATATTAACAATGTTAGGATTCTATTACATCTATATAGTGTATGTTAGAATTCTTTAGAATAATTGAGAGGGGGGGGGGGGTGAATCAGTTATCCAAGGTCCAAATGCCCTATTAATACTTTTTCACTACTTTTAATGAATCCATACACCTTTCATCCATCCAAACTTTAAATCAACCATATTAGCAAGTTACAGTAAATCAACATGCAAAGATAAAACATGCAAGATCAACACATGACACAATGATTTACGTGAAAACCCAATTTGGGAAAAAACCACCAGTAACATGCTACTTGATTCTCACTCTTATGAAGTGATGCCCTGTTAAAGGCTTACAACACACTATTAAATGTGACCTTGTTAGAGGATTTCACCAAACTATTAGGAATGGGCCTGGTTAAAGGACTTTAGAACATTCACTTGGAATTTCACCCAATTAAAGAATTTATCTCATGGCTATTAAACCAACCTAAGTCCATAGGATTTAAACGTTACTGTTACAATTGCTAGAAAGTAACGATAATGGTCTTTTGATCTGATATAACTTACAACATACTTTGCATATTTCAGATCACACTTTTAGTTCAATCCTAATGCTTGGCTTCAATCACTTTAGCTCTGACTGCTTGACTTCTTCTCAAGCTTTGTCTCCTTGAGTCTTCTAACTCATTATACCAATGCATCCATATCAGGGGTCTTCTTACTGAAACAGAGTCACTATGCTCTCTTATCTCCTTAGAACCTCCTTCAGCATTTCATGCTTTCATGCTTGACCGCCTCTCTCTCTTTTTTTCATTAACTTATGACTCCTTAAATAGAAATTTGATTTTCCTTTGTCGCTCATTTCTCCCTCTCCAATTTTAGGGTTTCGAATGGATTAGGTAGGATACAATGTATTTACCTCATATCTTGTTCTTATCTTCAAACTTCGTCAGTTGTATCCTTAAAAAAATTTACATGGTGTTTTGTGCCACCAACTCATCATTCTTATCTTCCATTTTAATTCACAAACTTCTAGATAACAACCTTGTCTGCTTAGATCTGGCGAATCTTCAATTTTCAAAATAATGCAGCAACTCAGCATTATTGATTTACTGGTGCTCGACATCTTTGTGTTACTCAGAACTATTGGTTTTACTAGTGCTCGGCATCTTTGTGTTACTCGGCACCTATCTCTACTCAGCACCCGATATCACTCGGCACTTGAACTTGCTCGGCACTTGAAGTTTACTTGGCACTTGAACTTGCTTGGCATTTGAAGTTTACTCGGCACTTGAAGTTTACTCGACACTTGCACTTGCTTGGCACTTGAAGTTTTACTCAGCACTTACTAGGAATTTGCTCGGCACATACTAGCTTGCTCGGCTCCTTCTCTCTAATGAACTTAGTTGAGCTTTACAAATTTCTTAGCTAAAACCTTACATCTTTGATATGTTTCAATGTGCCCATTCTCTATATCTTATAGTATGTCATCAAATACACTTTTTCATCAATGGCTTAGTTGATCCTTGTACTTCATTACAACATCATAACTTCAACCTTTCTCTAGGTGTTCTAGTTACATCTTATTGATTGCCTCCTCCTTGACAATCAACTAATTGATAGTATTTGGATCACTAAAGTAATTGTCATTCCTGGAAGTAGCAAGTTTGACATCAATGACAAAACAATGATTGAGAACATTCTTTACCAGTTCTATATATCATTCCAACAACTTTTCTTATGATCATTTCAATCATTTCCAACAATCTCCCTCTTTGGCATTGATGACAAACCAAACTGATCAATTGATCAACTTAGTTACCACCAAGATTGTATACGTTATTTTCTATATTTCTTTGCTACTGCATCTTTTACTACTGATCTCATATATCTCCCTCTTTCATATATATCTCCCTCTTTCTTATATATTGATCAGGTTTATACACATTTCTCCCTCTTTGACATAAATGCCAAAGATGTAGCATCTTTATCATGCTAAATATGAGGTTTGGCTTCTTGTTGTTTTCTCCCTCTGTCACCATACTTGTGACTGATTTGGAGTTTCTACTCCTGCTGTCATCCTCTGCATCACTCTTCTGATATTTCAATGATTTGTTTCTGTTGATGTAGAGTAGCATACTTGTTGGTTTAAACTGCTTGAGTTAGGGGTATTACCCCCAACTTGCCTCTAAGATATTCATAAGCATCCTTGGGCAATGGTTTGGTGAAGATATCTGTAGTTTGTTCCTTTGTGTGAATGTATTCCAACTTCACTTGTTTGTCTTCTACCAATTCTCTGACATAATGATACTTGATTGCGATATGCTTAGTTTTTGCATGCATCACTAGATTTTTGGATATGTTTATAGCACTTGTATTATCACAATATAATATCATAGGTTTTGTTACCTCTTCTTTCATTCCTTTCAATAGATGTGTGAGCCATACAATGTTTGTGCAATTGACTGCAGCTGCTACATATTCTGACTCTGAAGTGGACTGGGATGTACATTTTTGTTTCTTACTAGTCTAGGTAACTAGCCTTTTGCCTAGAAATAATGTACCTCCACTTGTGTTTTTTCTATCATCAATGTTGCCTCCCCAGTCTACATCTGTATATGCATTGAGCTCAAATTTTTCATTCTTTTTGTAGTATAGACCAAAGTTATCAGTTCCTTTAAGATATCTCATTATTCTTTTTACTGCTATGAGATGATTTTCTTTGGGAATAGCAGAGACTCTGGCTACTATTCCAACTGCTAATGCTATGTCTGGTCTACTATATACAACATATTATAGTTTTTCAATCATGGATTTGTACATTATTTGATTGACTTCAGTTGATTCATCATTTTTGGACAGCTTATTTCCTATTGCCATTGGTGTGCTGACTGGTTTGGATTCCTCCAATCCAAACATTTTAAAAATCTCTTTGATGTACTTTGATTGTGTCACAAATATACCATGTTTGAGTTGATGTACTTGCAATCCAACAAAGAATTTGATTTCTCCAAACATATACATCTCAAATTCATGTTTCATTTTGTCAACAAAGCCTTTGCAAAGCACTTCCTTTCCACCAAACACTATGTCATCCACAAAGATTTTAGATACAATAGTGTCTTTATCTTCTTCTTCTTTGATGTACATGTTGTTTTTATCATCAGTTCTTTCAAATCCAATTTGCACTAGATACTTGTGAAGTCTCTCATACCATGCTCTAGGTGCTTGTTTCAAACCATAGAGTGCTTTATGTAGCTTACACACCATATCCCTATTGTTTTCATCAACAAATCCTTCTGGTTGTTCAATGTAGACTTCTTCTTCTAGTATACCATTTAAGAAAGTAGATTTTACATCCATCTGATAGACTTTAAAATCTTTTTAGGCAGCATATGCAAGTAAAGTTCTTACTTCTTCCATTCTAGCAACAGGGGCAAATGTTTCCCCATAGTCTATTCCTTCTTCTTGAGCATAACCCTTGCATACTAGTCTAGCTTTGTTTCTGGTAATCTCACCATTCTCATCTAGCTTGTTTCAAAATACCCACTTGGTGCCAATCGCATTCTTGTCAGTTGGTCTGGGAACCAAACTCTAGGTTTTGTTTTTCTTTATTTGATCAATTTCTTCTTCCATAGCTTTACACCAGTTATCATCTTGTAATGCACCATATACTATCTTGGGTTCAGATTTTCTGATCAGACATGATTCATGTCTTAGTCTGTTCCTTGTCATTGGTCTTGCATTTTTGTCACCAATTATCTGTTTAGCAGGGTGATGTCTTTTTGCATATTTGGATAATCTTGGCTCTGTCCTTGTTTCCATGTTTGATCTTTTAGATTCAAGATCACTGTGCACTTCATTGTCAATTTGTTCTTCATCATGTGTACTGTCTTCAGAATCAGATTGTGCATTTTCTTCATTCTGCAACTTGGCTTCTGAATGCAACTCGGCATTCACTGGTTGTGACTCGGCTGAAATTGATACTTGTTGTTGATTTTCAATTTGATTGACATCATCCTCATCAACAGTCATTCCTTCATAAGAATACACAAAGGTTCTGTACTCTTCTATTTTCTTTGGTACTTTAGCTTGGACTTCTATATGTTCATCAAAGTTTACATTTGCACTTTCCACAATTTTATTAGTGTTAGTATTCAAACACTTGTATGCCTTACTTCTAGTGGAATAACCAAGGAATATGCGTTCATCACTTTTTACATCAAATTTTCCATTTCTAGCATCTTTAAGGATAAAGCATTTGCAACCAAACACTTTGAAATGTTTTACATTGGGTGAGTGACCATAACATAATTCAAAAGGTGTTGTATATGTACTTTTCTTGACTTGTACTCGGTTCAGTGTATGAACAGCTACACTCACAACTTCTCTCCAGTATTTTAGAGCAACAATTTTTTTCATCATTAGTGTTCTGGCACAGTCAATCACAGATATGTTTCTTCTTTCAACAATTCCATTCTGTGGGGGAGTTATAGGAGCTGACGTTTGTCTTTTGATTCCTTTATCATTATAGAATATCTCGAATTCATTTGATGTGAATTCACCACCTCTGTCTGATCTTAGGCATTTCAAGCTTTTTCTTGTTTCCTTTTCAACTCTATCCACATACCACTTAAACATTTGAAAAGCATCAGATTTTTGTTTTAAGAACATAACAGTCATCATCTTAGAATAGTCATCAACAAACAACATTATGTATTTATCTCTTCTATAGCTTTGTACTTCCATTGGACCACATAAGCCGGTATGAACTAATTCAAGTACTTCTTTAGATGTATAGATTTTGCTCTTGAAATTTGACTTAGTCATCTTTCCTAGCTAACATTGTTTGCACATGATATTATCGAGCTTCTTCAATTTTGGTAAACCTCTGACTTTCTTCATTTTACTGATGTCGACCAGATTGTCAAAGTTGACATGACATAATCTTCTATGCCATAACCATTCATCATCAAATTTTGCAATAAAACAAGAAACATCATCCATATCAAGGTAAAACAGATTACTCTTTGTTTGATCTCCTTTTCCTATCAGTTTACCATCAGTATCATAGATTTTTGCAGTTTTGTTTCCAAATTCCACTTTGCATCCTATATTGCCTAACTGTGAGACACTTAGTAAATTATAGTTTAATCCTTCAACATAGTATGCATTATCCCATGAAATTTGTTTTGTGAGATTAATGGAACCTTTTCCTTTGATTTGACATGGAGCATCATTACCAAATCTAACACTATTTCCATCATACTGAGTAAACTTAACAAACTTACTTTTATCTCCTATCATGTGATGTGAGCATCCACTATCTATGATCCACCTGTCATTCTTGTTAATACATGTTACAAGTGTTGTGGGTTCTTCTTCATCAGATTGATCCTTCATGGCTACATAAACAACTTCATCATCATTTTCATCAGAATTCTCTTCAACAATGTAACACTTCTTACCTTTTTCTTTATAATCTCTTTTGTCATCATCTCTTCTAAATTTATTTTTGTTGCCTTCCTTGTAATCCTTTTTTTGTGTACACCTAGCAGCAATATGACCTACTTCATTGCAATTGAAACAAATGATAGGCATCTTATCTTTGAATTTTCCTTTACCTCTGTGAAATCTTCTAGCAAGCAATGCTTCCAATTGTTCCACATCTTCCTCATTAGTTTTGTTGTCACTGGATACATACTTCATTTTTCTTCCTTTCTTTGATTTCACCTATTCAGCATCTTTTAGTGATAACTTAGCCTTAAAAGTAGATTCAACATTCTCTGGTCTATAGTTGTCAAAATTAGATAACTCAAGTGCAGTGAGTCTACCTATTATACCTTCAAAACTTAGATTGTTTCCTAGTATACATCTTAGCTCTTGTATTGCTGATACTCTAATAGCATAGATAGGAATCAAGGTTCTTAAGAACTTACTATTAACAGTATCTTCATCCAATTGACCACTCAAGCATCTTATTGCACTTACCACTTTCTTTATTCTTGCACCATACTGAGCAGTGTTCTCATTTTTCTCCATTTTCATGTCATCAAACTTTCCTCTAAGACTTTCTCTTTTTTCTCTTTGTACATTCTGATCTCCTCCATAGATGTATGATAGGGCTTTCCACATTTTGAATGCAGTATCACATCCTTTGATATCATCAAATTCAACAAAGCTGAGTGCAGAGGCAATTTTCAGCATTGTCTGATTGTGTTCTTGCTTGTTTTTCATATCTTCTACAGTAGGAGCACCTGTTGGATCTACATGTTTAGTGACAATTGAATTTTGGGCATAATCTCGTATGGATCCAAGATGTAGCTTCATCAAGCTTTGTCATGCAACAAAGTTGTCTTTATTGAGCTTGGGAACTTCTCTCTTAGGCATTTTGATCTTTTTTGCTTATGCTTCCTTTAAATTGAATCAGCAGTAAGGCTCTGATACTAATTGTTAGAATTCTTTAGAATAACTAAGAGGGGGTGGTGAATTAGTTATCCAAGGTCCAAATGCCCTATTAATATTTTTTCACTACTTTTAATGAATCCATACACTTTTCATCCATCCAAACTTTAAATCAACCATATTAGCAAGTTACAGTAAATCAACATGCAAAGATAAAACATGCAAGATCAACACATGACACAATGATTTACGTGGAAACCCAATTTGGAAAAAACCACCAGTAACATGCTACTTGATTCTCACTCTTCTGAAGTGATGCCCTGTTAAAAGCCTACCCTGTTAAAGGCTTACAACACACTGTTAAATGTGACCTTGTTAGAGGATTTCACCAAACTATTAAGAATGGGCCTGGTTAAAGGACTTTAGAACATTCACTTGGAATGTCACCCTGTTAAAGGATTTATCTCATGGCTATTAAAACAACCTAAGTCCATAGGATTTAAGCTTTACTGTTACAATTGCTAGAAAGTAACGATAATGGTCTTTTGATCTGATATAACTTACAACATACTTTGCAAATTTTATATCACACTTTTAGTTCAATCCTAATGCTTGGCTTCAATCACTTCAGCTCTGACTACTTGACTTCTTCTCAAGCTTCATCTCCTTGAGTCTTCTAACTCATTGTACCAATGCATCCATATTAGGGGTCTTCTTACTAAAACAGAGTCACTATGCTCTCTTATCTCCTTAGCACCTCCTTCAGCATTTCATGCTTTCATGCTTGACCGCCTCTCTCTCTCTTTTTCATTAACTTATGACTCCTTAAATAGAAATCTTATTTGCCTTTGCCACTCATTTCTCCCTCTCCAATTTTAGGGTTTCGAATGGATTAGGTAGGATACAATGTATCTACCTCATATCTTGTTCTTATCTTCAAACTTTGTCAGTTGTATTCTTAAAAAATTTTACATGGTGTTTTGTGCAACCAGCTCATCATTCTTATCTTCCATTTTAATTCACAAACTTCTAGATAACAACTTTGTCGGCTTAGATTTGGCGAATCTTCAATTTTCAAAATAATGCAGCAACTCGGCATTATTGATTTACTGGTGCTCAGCATCTCTGTGTTACTTGACACTATTGGTTTTACTGGTGCTTGACATCTTTGTGTTACTTGGCACCTATCTCTGCTCGGCACTCGATATCACTTGGCACTTGAACTTGCTCAAAACTTGAAGTTTACTCGACACTTGAACTTTCTCGGCATTTGAAGTTTACTCGGCACTTGAACTTTCTCGACACTTGAAGTTTACTCGGCACTTGAACTTGCTCGGCACTTGAAGTTTTACTCGGTACTTACTAGGAATTTGCTCGGCACATACTAGCTTGCTCGGCTCCTTCTCTCTAATGAACTTAGTTGAGCTTTGCAAATGTCTTAGCTAAAACCTTACATCTTTGATATGTTTCAATGTGCCCATTCTCTGTATCTTATAGTATGTCATCAAATACACTTTTTCATCAATGGCTTAGTTGATCCTTGTACTTCATTACAACATCATAACTTCAACCTTTCTCTAGGTGTTCTAGTTACATCTTATTGATTGCCTCCTTCTTGACAATCAACTAATTGATAGTATTTGGATTACTAAAGTAATTGTCATTCCTACAAGTAGCAAGTTTAACATCAATGTCAAAACAATGATTGAGAACATTCTTTACCAGTTCCATATATCATTCCAAAAACTTTTCTTATGATCATTTCAATCATTTCCAACAGTGTATATGTCATTGCTAGAAGACTAGGCCTTACTAGAAGCCTCAACAGTATTAGGAGTTGTTATTACAATACAAAATGTTCAAGATGAGCCCACTTCTCAAGAATGCATATACAACTATACAATACTATCAACAGAGATAGATACAAAAACTATACACACAATTTTTCTGCTATGATCTAGCATAAAATTCACACCTATACCAATCAAATTAATTGTTCTTGTAAATATTATATCAATATAGTACAATGTCACACTTTGCTTAACAAAATGTTCTACCTTTATACCAAATTTCTTAGCCCTATCAGCCTTGCTACTTGATACTTTTCTAAATATTTTAAATAATCTTTTTCCATATGTAAGTTAACATCTAGGATGTCATACCAAAATTTTTAAGTAATTAATTTGGTAAATCAAAATAATTCCTTAACCATAATTCTATTACTATGTTCTATTTGCACAACTCGAAAGTGATAAATTTGTCATAACTTATGAAAATTTTAACATTATCCTTAGCACTATTGTACATATGTTGTACACCATCTATGTTATCTCCCCTTAAGTAAAAAAGTCTCCAAGTGCTTCTAGTGAAACACATCAAACCAAACTGTCTGATTGTTCATTATTTACCTTTACTAAACTTAGACAATTTTATATTTTATCTTTCACATTACCTTGTTCCATATCAAAGTAAGCTATGTTGCAATAAATGACAACCCCAATACTTTACATTAGCCAAATTTTCAATCATCTCCTCATTTGGCATTTATGGAAACATATGAAAAAATTGGCTATGTAAAAAAATTGTAAAATTGTGGCCTTGTAAATTCTTAAAATGCAGATATTTTATATTTATCATACCATCTTCTACATAGTATATTCCCCCTTAGTTCATTCTCTTACTTATATCTCTCTTATATAATCTTTACAATGCATAATACTTTAATTTATCTTACCATTACTCTCCCCCATAGACATCAATGATAAGGTGAGTCCAAAATCTATATACAAGTCAAAGTTTTTGTTCTTTTCCCTTCTTCTCTTTAATATAAATGATTTTCCAATAATTTTATAAAATTTTAAAAGTTCTTGATATCAGAAAAAAAATATTTCTCAAGAATTTCATACTACATCTATTATGCTAATGATTTTGGATTAAGAATTAGATGCTACCTTTTCTACATTAAATCTAAATATGCTAATTTGTGATACAATTCTTTTTCTTCCAATAGATTATCCAATTGTTTCTATACTACATCAATTTTCACAATCAAATGCTCTCTTAGCAGAGTGAATCTCTTCAAGATTCTTTCCTTATAATTTTTAAGAAGTCTCAACTCATTAAGGGTTTTACTTATTTGGTCCTTAAATATTGTGATATTTTCATCTAGCTTATTGAAAATTTCCCTTATATTCTCCAATTCATTCTCCCTTTCTTTGATGGCCTTAAAAATATGCTAGATAAATCCATGTGCTCAGGCACATTTCACATATAGACCATCACTATCATAAGTTCTTCTTCTTAACTCTTTTATGAAAACATATAGGAAATTTTTATCATTCCTTATGTTCTCACAAAATATTCTAAATAATTTAGCATCATGCTCTATCTACAATTTAGTGTAAATTTCTTTTTCAAGTGTGAAAAAATGATTGTCAAATTCCTCTATTATCTTCTCATCTCTCTTCTCAATATTCTTCTCAGCTAACTATACAAGAAAGGATAATTTTATTTACAATCTTTCAGTGGTTATCTCAAGCAACCTTTGTGCACTCTTTCTCATCTTTCCTGATTCTTCTATAATTTTACCAATAGAAAATGCTAATAATTGAATGTATTTTTGAATATCCATGTTCTCAAAAAGAATGCTTATAAAATATTTTGAAAAACCTAAAAGTAATGTGTCAAAAGGAAACTTTGAATTACTAGTTGGAATAGTATCAATTTCCTTTATAAGAGATGTCTATAATGTTGTTATCTACCTTTACTTTCCAATCTCATTTAATTCCCATGATGTAACCTCTAGTGTGATTTGATGCAGACTTATTATTTATTCTTTCCCTTTCTCTTTTTTCTTTCTTTTCTTCTTTGTCTTCTCTTCCTTTCTTCTCTTCTTTCTTGTTTTCTTGAGTTCCTTGACCTTGATGTTGAATACTAATACTTGCACCCTCTATGCTACGTGTTGTTGATGCCAAAATTAAATAGGGCCAAGTCAAAAATAGTCCTCTTGAAGATTCATCACCACACTAAATACACGTGTCTTGATAACCTATGTTCTCATCCATTTTACTACACTCCTTCCCATCATCCTTTTCATCTTCACTATTTGAATAATATACAATATTTTCAATAACCAAATTTCCAAAAAAGATATTATATTAATCCTTGAAGGGGTCTATTGCAGCATCAACTATAATCTATACTCTATCTATGTATATTGAAGTTTTGTGTATCTGATATGTGGAAATTGTATTACATCATGTGTATCCATGTCTAAAATGTCTTGTTGTTATAGCTCTTCTTCTTCTTCTATTGTTGTTGGTTGAAAAATTTCAAGCTCACTTAATGCTTGATAAATTAATTTCTTTGTTTCTTCCCTTACCTATTCATATAAATCACCCATTAATTTGTTTTCTCTCATTTTGTCTCTCAAATGTAGGTTAAACTTCTACTTAATTATTTCCATTTTCTCATCACTTTATATGGTACAACATTTATGGATGGAAAATTATCTTAATTTCTTCTCCTTGTCTACTACACTAAGTCTTGAATTATTCAATCTTTCATACATTTCATTAGGCAATGTTTCATGTAAGATGATAAGAGGTGTTGTAAACTTGATCATGTACCTAATGACATGTACTTCAAAATTCCTCTTTTGATTAATAGAATAATTGTCATTAAATTTTTTTTAATTCTCTAGATTACAATCATTCATAATTATTATATTCATCTTACCAATTTATGGCTTCCATTTCCTCTTCTTGTTGCCGCTTGTTTTTTCCAGTTGATCTTCCTTTGGATTGTCTTGAGGAAATGAAATTTCCCTCTCATCTTCTTGACTAGTATTTCCTCTTGATCCTTTCTCTTTCGTTGGTAGGAAAGCATAATCTTTTATTTCTTTTTGGGTCTAGGTCCTTGTTCCATCTCTTTAACTCTCTTAAATTTGTTAGGTGTTTCTTCATCTCACTTGATTTCTATTTGTAATAAAGTTGTTTGAACAACTGGTGGTGTATTCCTTGTGATTCTCCTTTTATATGTTGTAGGTGAGGATTATACATGAGTAATATTCACATCATCCACAAATGATGTCTAAATTTATCTTGTAGCATTTGTAGGTGTTGGTTCAACATGAGTGCTAAAAGAGGCATCAATAGCCAATGGTTTGACCATCATTATATTTTCATGTCCACTATAAATCATATAAAATTTTATTTGTTTCACATCCTCCTATTCTTGCTTACTCATCTTATAATCCTTTATGACATTTCTGATACATCTTTGTACTTCTTTTATCAGATCTTCATGTTGATTAGATTGTTGGTTCATAAGATCTTGTTTCTTTGTAACTTCAGATCCTTTAGATGCTTCTCCTTCAACATATCTAGTCCCCATTTTGTCTCCAATAGGCCTTTGTGCCATAATATTCTCATCAATATTCTCAATGCTTGAGTACAACTTCACAAGATGATTCTTTATGTGTAAGTTCTCCTTTGATAATAGTGTTGTACTTCTCAAGTTTAGATGTCACCTTAGTAAGTTTGGATTTCAGATCTACATTCTCAGATCTCAAATCTAATTGACTTTTCATTTCATCTTCCATCATAATCATCTTTAAGTTTGTATTTATACTCTCATGTTTTATGATTACATTCTCTTTCTTAAGCATTGAAACTTCTTCACAACCCTTAATATAATAATGCAACTCTATCTTCTCCATTCTAGAGGTTTTAATACACTCTTTCAATTTTGATATGGAATTTTGTGCATCTTTAAGTTTGACCTTAAATCTATTTATTTATTCACTAACAATATCAAGTTCCTCAAGAGCTTCATCAAAATTATTTTGAAATTTCTCCATATCCATAGTGATCTTACTCAACATTCTAGGACTTTGTTGAGTGACTATGCTCTCATACCAATTGTTAGAAATTGAGAATATTGAGGGGAGGAGGGGGGTGTATATAAACTTGCATAGATGATCAAATTGAAAAGTAAATATAAGCATAACATAGTACAACTCATAAAACCATTATTTGTTAACTAGGGAAACCATGACCTAGGAAACTTGGTGGGGATGGTACCCAAAAAATGATCAACTAATCAAAACTATCTTGTGAAAGATATTGACCATGTTAGGAGTCTAGAACATTCATATAGTGTATTTTTCCTTTTTAGAAGCCTCAAACCAATTAGTGTTAGGATTAACCTTAGATAGAAATAATAGTTACATGCAAATATAACCAATATTAGAAAATAATAGATCATATAAAGGAGAATACAAGACACCAATATTTAGCGTGGTTCACCTAATCCCCAGGCTATGTCCACCAACAAAAAGTCCAATATTATTATTATCCAGTGATTATAACTTGATTGTAATCCATAATCCCTTACAGTTCAATACCACCACAAGAAGCTACAATATCACCATTACATTATGACATCCCTAACCCTAAGCCTTTTTATACAAGGTTTTTCTGCTTAAAAAATTAGGGATAGAATAAGATGTCCAATAGGAAAAATAGCAACAGATACCTCTTACAATATAAGGGTATTTTTAGCTTCGGGGACGTTGCCCCCCAAAACCTCTGCGAGGGCATTGCCCCTCAGCCCCACCCTGTACTATGACAAGGAACCCACCTGGGGAACTTCCCTTGACCCTATCTTGGGGCATCTGCCCCAAAACCCCTGTAGAAATAATATAGGGAGAAAACCACACTGAATAAACCTCTAAGTGTGATTAGGCTCCACATCACAACAGTTAGGGGTTTTTATTACAATACAAAATGTGCAAGATGAGCATACTTCTCAAACATGCATATGCAACTATGTTGACAATTGGCTATATATGTAGTGATGTAATTGTTGTCATTTATGGCAACATATGATGTACTTACTTGTAAAAAACCTCGGTAATAAAGATACTTATCTTTTGATACTCATAAAATTGTCTAAGTATGAAATTGGTTTACAATAGTACATTATTTTATATGTAAAATGTTTTTGACGTTATATTATGACTAGAAAAGATAGATGGAGATAGTATACACATTGATGATGACTTGTATAACCTCAAAAATTAGTATAGAATGTATAGAAAATAATTATTTATGATTGACCAAGTGAAATAGAATAGTGAAATTAAAGGAAAGAAATTATTTTTCTTAAAAAATAATTACATGAACAATTAGGGCTAACATCCTAGATGTTTAATCTAAGTTGGAAAAGTATATTGTGGTCTTATCTGACCTAGCAACAATTTGTGAAAGGGCACAATATTTATACAAAGGATATCTTGCAAGAAGTTATGTGCAATTGTATTGTGATAAGTGATATGCAAACTTTTTGTGAAGCGATATATGTGAAGTTTTTGAGAACCTGATTTTGTGATCTAAGATTGAGCTGAGGTGAAAGATCGGTCAAGAAAGAGGATACAACATCTATATACCTAAGGTCTAGTTACTTTTTTGGGTAGTGACATCTTCTTGTAATTTAAAGTACATGTTTGGATAGTGAGCTCTTCTTGCATCCACTATACTACAATTCCTAATAGGGTTGGAATCTCCTAGTAGGGATTCAAGGTCTCCTATTAGGGGCTCTCTATAGTTAATTTTCTCATTGATTCCTAAAAATGTCCATCCTCTAACAAGGAACATATATATCAGTATATTATCTAGTCGATATCATCCCCACTAGGTTTTTCCCTTGGCCAAGGTTTCCCTAGTTAACAAAATATGGTGTTATGAGTTCACTTTATGCATGGTTACTATTAATGTTCAAAATTACTTGTTTACTTTCTTATGCACACTTCAAAGTAATTAATAATATCTAGCTGACAAAAAAAGTTTGTAGAATACTGATTCATGACCCCCCCCCCCCCTTAGTATTCCCTCTTTCTAACAATTGGTATTAGAAATCAATTACCCAAAAGATGCTTAACAGGTTGAGTAAGATCCCTATGGATATAAAATAGTTGATGAAGAACCTTGAAGAGGCACTTGAACGAAATTATATCCTTACTAAAGAAAGAAATAAGTTGAAGGATAGATATAAAGACTCCAAAGCATATATTGGACAACTAAAGGACAAGATTGAACATCTCAAATCCAAGCCTGAATCTATTGAATCTACTAGTGATGATGGATATTCCAAACTAAAAATAGAGTACAAGATCCTGAAGCATCAATTGAAGATTGCCAATTTAAAGTTGAGTTTGAAGAATGATCCTAGAAAAATTGAATCTAATTTGAAGATTGAAAATTCAGATCTTAGAGAAAGTCCAAAGAAGACATTTGAATTTGAAACACTAAAAGAAGATCATGAAGAACTTCATAAGTACAACACTACTGTGAAAGGTGAACTAAATTAGTCCAAGTAAAAGCTTGAAAATATTTACACTAGAAAAGAAAAGCTTGATGAATATATGTAAATACAAAGACCTACCTATGATAAGACTAGTCTTGATTATCTATTTAACTTGTCTGCAAAGAAACCTAAAAGTAAATCAAACTTGAAGAGAAAGATAAATCTGATGATAAGATTGAATCCAAACAATCTTCTAATAAATCCAAAGAAGTTGGACAAGAGAAAGTAACTGTGAAATTGGATGAACCTAAGCAAGGGGAATCTCCTAAGGAAACTAGGTATGAATTTAGAGGTAAATGTTTTTTATGTAATGAAATAGGTAATATGAAAAGAGATTGTACAAATAAATCATTTAATCTTGTTATAAAATTTTACTATCATAATTGTCATGGTATTTGTCATAATGCAATTGATTGTAGGAAACCCAAATATGATAATGATAAAAAAAATAGTAGAATTTTTGGAAACACTAACCCTATAGATAGAAGAAGATCTAATGAAAGAACACCAAGAGAAACTAGACCTTATGAAGAAAGGAAGTAGGTCATGTGTTATAAGTGTAAGAACTTTGGACATATAACCCAAAATTGTCAAGCACCTATTGATCGATAGAATCCTAGAAGTAGAACCCTAGTATGTTAGTTATGCAATAACTTTGGAAATAGAAAAAAGTACTACAGAATGGATGAAAGCAATCATGGAAGAAACTTTGAAAATAGAAGCAACAATGGAAGGAACTTTGAAAATGACTGAAGGAATCATGGAAGTAACTCTAGAACTAAGAAAGACAAAGAAGAAGAAACAAATATAGTTAGTGAACTTCAAGAAGAACTTAATGAGGCATTTGTAAAGGGATTATATATTTCAGAAGAAAAGTTACAAGATTCTAAGATAGGAAAATCAAAGTGAGTAATCAAGTTTGATTCATCCAAGTTGAGGAAAACACTACTTTGGCCTTATCAAATACTCTGAACAATGTAGTGTTCTTGGAAGATGTAGGAAGCTATCTATGTAGTAAGTTTGAAACTATTGGAAGTGAGTTTATGAAAAAGGATATGGAAATTGTTTTAAATCATGACATGATTATTAAGCCTAGATATGAGCATCTAAAAGACTTAGAATTAGTCAAATATCATTTTTGTAATGAACTTGATATAGAAGAATGGAAACAGATCATATTAAGAAGAATTCATAATGGAATGATTTGGATGGAGACAATATAGTTGACATCTTTATTGACCTTATTCATGAAGTCAATAGTCTTAGCAAACAAGGTAGTGTACCTATTGGTGAGAAATTAGTTAAGAAAAAGGTTGAAAGTTATACCAAGGTAGTTTACAATGGTAAAGCAATGGTGATCAACACCATCAGACAACATGATCTAAGATTCTTGAGTGGAATCATTGCATATTCTATATGTGTAAGTTCTAAGAATGATGATTTGTTAGCAAGTTTCATTAATACAACTTATAAGATATGTGTTGAGAAAGAATGGATGAATCTAAGTGAGATTCTGAGAGTACAACTTCTTGAGAACTTAGAGAAGATTAGGAGAACGAGGAATGGTATATTCAGATTCTAGTCATTGATTAATCATATTTTCTTTCATGTACTTAAAATATTTCCATTTTTATCAATTACTGATATTATGAGCAGTGAAAGATGCATTATGGACAAGACAATAGGTGTGTGCAAAAGGCATCCAATAGAGAAAATATTTAATAGAAAAAAATTGATTGTGAGAACATATCAGAATGAAATGAATCAGAGATTCAGAATTGCCCCTGCAATTGTTGATAGATTCAAGAACAATATATGTTTTATGGTGGATACTAACTTAACCTACATTGAAGGAGTAGAACCTCAGGAAAATTTTCTTGAGCCATAGGGTTATGAATTGAGAGATGATGTAGCTATCATTTATATTGATTTAATGTTGAAATCCAATATAGATCAAGTATCATACAAATTCAAAATATATGAGGAGATAACCTAGTCAACCTAATGGCATCATTAAAAAAGGCATCTCATAAGAAGATTGCATCTATAATGAAGAAATTATTATTTGAGGTCAGTATGTGAAAAGAAGAATCTCAAGTAGTGAGATAAAAAATCTTCAGACTAAAAAAAACTAGTGAACAAGGTGTAATGTATGTGACACCTTTGTCTATTGGCCAAGAATCTAGTGTATCTACTATAGAAACTCCTATAGAATAGAGCATTCCATATATTTTTGTATCAGTCGAGAAACCAATTGAACCTAAGAGGAATTTTGAAAGGTTACTAGAGACTCAAAAGTCTAAAAGAGTCAAGTAGCAAGCTACTGGACCAGAAAAGAGGAAAAGGACATTGTTGAAATTTGAAGACTCTAATGATGAAGAGGAAAAAGAGGAACAAGAAGACAAATGGCCAGAGAAAGTCATTGTTTCCAAGCATCTAGTAAGTAAAACAAGGCAACCCTAGAAACCAAAGATAGAGAAGATTAACACAACTATTGTTAATGAAGGGAACTTTGTACAGATGAATAAGTTCTATGATTTGTACAATGATATGGAGAAAGAACATATTGATATCTCTACTATGAGATATATGATTCTCAATAACTTGAAACTTGAAAGTATTGAAGGCATGATGAATCAGAATGTCTATGATAGACTTGTAGCTAAGAAGAAACTAGTTCATGAAGAAAACATGGAACTTTGGAAGTCAATGCTAAGATCTATGTGCAAGATGGATGATGACAATGAAATCAAGAAATTAGTGAAGAAAATAGCACCTTACTTGCGAAGTAAGATGAGGCCATTTCTATTCACGGGAGGAGAAAAGAATGTTATTAGAAGTGAAACTATAGTAACCATCAATCAAATGATGAATGAGTTAATGAAGAATCCTTCAATTGTAGAGAAAAATTTGGAAGTATCAATAAGTGGTGATGCTATGAAGATTGATCAAACAAATGCTACTGTTAACATTGATGAAGACTCATTCAATCATCCTAAGCTCCTTTCTAAAGATATTCAGGATCAGTTGAGACTTATTAAAGAAGAGAAAAGATAGCCTGAAGAAGAAAAGAAGAAGATTGAAGAAGCCAAGCTGAAATTTATTGAAAAGGAAAAGAAGTAGAAAGAAGATAAAAGGAGGAAAGAGGAAGAAAAATAAAAGGAAGTAAGAGAAAAGAAAGAAAGAGAAGAGAAGGAAGAAGAAGATAGAAAGTCAAAGAAGGCAGCAAAGAAGAAACTAAATAAAAATGAGGTGAAAACATCTAGCTCATCCTCTCCTATATCTCTTGCAAACCTTACAGGTGATGATGATGATCAATCTAACTTGATCTCATCCTTAACAATATTATTTGAGAAGAACAAAAAGGTCAAAAGCCTACAAAGATCATTAATGGAGGTGACTAATAGATTGCACAACACCCTCTTAGCCAAACATAGTGAAGAAGACTCCAAATAAAGAGTTGAAGTAGTTGTAATTTAATCATTTGATGATGAATTAACAAATTTGTTGCATGTTGTTGAGTCTAAGGCTCAAATTTCACATGATGCTAATCTTTTTAGCACCATTTGCCATAATATTCAGAATGATTTGCTAAGTCTTGATAATTTTATCAAGGAACTCCAAAGATGTCAACAAGTTGGCAAGGTATTGTACATCAATTATAATTTATGTCATAAGTTGACCAATGATGTGGATAGAAAGATTCATGGGAAGCTAAGAAAGCTAGAAGCTCTAACTAGTCAGATACAACAACCCTCTTGTAGAGTTGATGAATTAGAAGGACAAGTTGTTGGTGTTCACATAGACATTGAGAAATTGGAACTTGAGAAATATCTAATGGTGAGAAGACTATCAGAGTTTAGAGAGTCTATTGCTCTAAATATATCAACCATGGAAAGATAGTTGGAAGAGTGTGTCAAAGTAAAAGACACTTATGCAAACTTCACCTACTCTGACCTTAATGTAGTTGAGATTGCATCATATGCCTTATGTGCAATGCTCACTACTATTAAAGCAACAAGGGACACATGGGAGAAAGGTATGAATAGTTTGAAGGAAATTTTTGATGATTGTATGAATATTTTAATAGCTTAAGGTAGCAAGATAGTGTTTTGACAGCAGTCATACAACATTTTTGATAGTTTTTGGATTTTCTGACCTTTGTCATTGATGTCAAAGGGGGAGAAGTTATAGAAGAAAATTGTGTAGTAAGTTATGTATGTAGAAATCATATCCAAAGGGGGAGAAATTTATCAATTGAGTATTTGTAATGTAATAGTATAAGTATTGTAAGTTTTGTTAAGATTTTGTCACTTATACAATTTTTGTTACTTTGTTGTCATCAATGCCAAAGGGGGAGATTTTTGACAATTGGCTAGATATATAGTAATGTAATATTTTCATTTATGGAAACACATGATGTAATTACTTATAGAAAACCTTGGTAATAAAGATACTTAACTTTTAGTACTCAAAAAATTGTCTAAGTTTAAAAATGGTTTGCAATAGTACATTATTTTATATGTAAAATGTTTTTGACATCATATTATGACTAGCAAAGATAGATGGAGATAGTATACATGTTGATGATGACATATATAACATTGGAAATCAATATGGACTGTACATAAAAGAGTTATTCACAATTTACCAAGTGAAATAGAACAACAAAATTAAAGGAAAGGAATTATTTTGTTTACAAAATAATTACTTGACCAATTAGGGCCAACCTCCTAAATGTTTACTCTGAGTTGGAAAAGTATATTTTGGTCTTACCCAACCTAGAAATTTTTTTTGAAAAGGAACAACATTTATACAAAGGATATCTTGCAAGAAGTTGTATGAAATTGTATTGTGATAAGTGATATGCAAACTTTTTGTGAAGCATTATATGCAAAGTTTTTAAGAACCTCATTTCATGATTCGAGATCGAGTTGAGGTTAGAGATCAGTCAAGAAAGAGGATAGCATCTATATACCTAAGGTCTAATTACTTTTTTGGGCAATGAACTCTTTTTTTAATTGAAATTTCATGTTTGGGTAGTGAGCTCTTCTTGCATCCACTATACTACAACTCCTAATAGGGTTGGAATCTCCTAACAGGGACTCTCTATACTAAAATTTTTCATTGACTCCTAATAGGGTCCATCCTCTAACAAGGAAAATATATATTAGCATATTATCTAGTGGGTATCATCCCCACCAGGGTTTTCCCTTGGCCAAGGTTTCCCTAGTTAACAAAATATGGTGTTATGAGTTCTCTTTATGCATGGTTATTATTACTATTCAGCATTACTTGTTTATTTTCTTATGCATGGTTCAAAGTAATTATTAATATCTAGTTGGTGAAAAAAGTTTGTAGAATACTAATTCACCCCCCCTAGTGTTCCCTATTTCTAACAAATTGTACAATACTATCAAAAGAGATACATACAAAAACCTTATACAATGTCGATATCTTCAATATCTGATCTACCTTTGTAGTTCCTCTTCAAGAATATAGACACACCTTTTCTACTATAATTTAGCATCATATTCACATTTATAATAATAACATAAAGTGAACCTATAAACATTATCTCAACATAATAAAATGTCACACTCCGCTTAACAAAATGTTCTGCCTAAGTTATACCATTTTCATAGTCCTGTTGATCTTGTTGCTTGATATTTTGCTAAATCTTTTAAATAATTTTTTTGTACATGTGGGTTAATATATACAAAATCACCCAAACATTTTTAAGCAATTATTTATGTAAATAAAAACAATTCTTGAACCAAAATTCTATTACTCTACCTTTTACTCTATTTTGTCTAGGCAACTCAAAACTAGTAAATTTGTCATAACTTATGCAAAACTTAATACTATCACTAGTGCTCTTACAAACATGTTTTACACTATCCATACTATCTCCTTTAAATGTGCAAGTCTCCAAGTGATTCCAATGAAGTGTGTCAAACTAAATTATCTAACTATTCATTATCTAGCTTTACTAAAATTAGACAATTCTAATGTACTTAATCTTTCACATTATCTTCTATCATCTCAAAGTAAGCTATATGTTTCCATAAATGATAATCTTAACACTTTACATTATACAAATTTCCAACACCACAACCCTAAGAAAAGACAAGAGAAAAGAAGAATTTTGAATCTATTTTGGGATTCCCATTTGTCCATATGCAAACTATCTTAAGGCTAAAAATTCATATTTGTGTCATAATAGAGGACATCTGAGATATTTTTGGATGAATCTCATTTCTACATCAAAACTAAAATTTCTTCAATAACTAAAAATGCCTTTTTATAGATCTTAAAGTTAAGACCATCATCATATAAATTTCATAGTATTTTGATTAGTTATAAAATGGTATAATTTTAAATATTGCAAGTAGGCATTTTCACATTCAAGAAGATGCTACTTCAAAAAAGAGAAAAAGAGAAAAAAGAAAAGTGACTTATATATATAAAAAATTCAAAATCTATATTTCGCATTAGAGGAGAAAGTCCTCTTCAAGGATATGTATTTTTTCAAAAAGGTAGAGATTTGATAGGAAAAATTTGATAGGTAAAAATAATTGTTCATTTTTTATAAGTTTGACTTCAAGTACTTATAATGGAGACAATATACATCGAAAACCAAACTTTCTTTTTTTGTACACTAGAAACACATCTCATCTATAAAATATTTGAAATCAAAGCAAAATAAAGGTATTTTCATATATTTGTTTGGTGAGAATGACACCCTATGTTTTTAACAATTTAAAAATTAAAAACATGCATAAATTCTTGCACAAAAATAATGTAGGGAATTTTGACGGTCATAAAGTTTGACTCAATTCTTTGATTTCACTAAATTATTATAGGTGTGTTCTTCAAGAGGTGAAATATGTTTTGTTGACCAAGTTCTACCCATTCAATGGTCATTTCAACAATCTATTGGGAGCTAGAAAGTTCATTTGGGCCTCAAGAGTTAGATTTTAGTATTTTTCTAGTTGTTAAGAAGTTGTGTCTTGTAATAAATTCAAAATCATGTTTCTAATTTTGGATATTTTTTAGAATTATTTGTATCTTAGCTAAGGATACCTTTAGGCTAAAAATAATATTTTAGGTGTTGTTTTGAGAATAACCAAACATGGTAAAAAAAGATTCTAAGGAAAAAATGCCAAAAAAGGTAAACTTTGGATTTCTAGTTTTAGAGAGCTTTCATTTTATTTAAGGATCTAGATATCATTGTAGAGTCAAATTTAGAGAGTTGGTGAATGAAGAAGATATAATTTTTTATTCTATATTGTTTAATTTCTATAATTATGCATTTTTTATAATTATATTCTTACATTCTCTTATCTTGATGATGGATCATGGAGTGTGATCCAAAATGTTGATGCTAAACAAACTTACACAATTGAATCCATAAATAAACCCACTCATCTATCTTGTGTTTTGATTGCTTCTAATTATGTATCAATTGAAGTAACATAGATGTATATTAGTGTGCTTCATCATTTGGTATCAGAGCTTCTAATACAAAACTTCTTACCAATCAAGGGTTGAGCCAAAGAAGAGATGATCCAGATGAATAAGCAAACTAGGAAGGACAAGAAAAAAACATAAAATAAAGAAGAGGAAGGCCAATAATATGAATTTTTTTTAAGAAAGAATTTCTAGAGCATTAGAGTCAAGAAATGAAAGTGTACATATTCAAGTATTTGACTATGCAAAAAGTATTAAACCAAAGGAGTTAATAGATTGGCTAAATAGCATGGGGAAATTATTTGAATGTACGAATATGGTAGATCAAAATAAGGTACACTAGTACATTTGAGTCTTTTTCGATGGCTAGTGATCGCACATCTAACAGACATAGGCATTGAATCTATTCCATTACAAATTTTTGATAGTTGGTCTCATCATCAAATAATTGATGGAAAATGGTATCATCATACAAGGGTATGATGCCAAAGATTTATGATGCATAGAACCGCAAAATTTGGTCTTTCATCAATCTTGTGATGACTAGGCATTGTAATACATGAGAAGGATGCCAAAAATGTGTGACACACAGAATGTTAAAAAAATTCATCTTTTATCAATCTTCTGATGATGAAATATCACAATATTTGAGCGACCCACCATTACTTGAGTTAAAGTTACAATACATTTTTGAAAATGATTTTTTATGACTGACAAATGGCCATCAAAATTTTTGAAGATTGGTCGTCAGAGGTGTTGTTAGTCATATAATATCACCATTGAAAAGGGCTTTGCAAATCTCTCATGTGTCATTGATATTGTGATAGCTAGGCATGATTTTTAAAATAAAAATAGTATTAAATTTGGATTTCCTATTGCATGATCATGATGGGAATGAATAAGCCTAGGCCTAGTTATTGTTTATGATCATAGTATAGTCTCTACACATTATAGTATGGTATAGTTAGTACTATTAATACTAGTGCACAGAGGCACACTATAGTATGATCATAAATAATAACTAGGCCTAGGCTTGATCATTCCCATCATATGATCATGCAACAAGAAATCAAAAAAGTCTATCGATCTTATGTACAAGCTCACAAACTCCATTTTTTTCCCTTGTGACATAATTTTGCATTCACTTACTTTCTACCATTATTGACTCTTGATGATATAATAATCATATCCTGCATTTTAATTTGATTTGTTCATTGTATAATAATATTTGTTAAATAGATAGTACTGGTTCATTTGCATGGTTATTATTGTTGAACAAGAAAACTATGTTTCTCTTAAAATTATCAAAGCTTCTAGGTGCTTTAAAATTGCTATTAAATACAATGTAATTATAATTTACTTGTACATAACTCATTTTGGACTGATAATCCCATGATGTTTTCATAGGAAATGATCTTTTCTATGATACTCTTTTTGAAATAGCATTGAAGCTATTTGGACCCACCATACATAAAAGGTACACAGTTTCATATCATTGCTACAATATTTTTCTTTTCTTCCATTTATTGTACTAATCTAACAATTTTATTTTTTCAAAAAATGTGGAATGAACAGGGTCATAAATTAAAAAATTAGGTCCTTAAGTCTTTTGAGGACCTCTTTGGAAAAATTATTTTTAACAGTGTCCTACTTCTTGAAGGAGCATCCAATCATATAAAGACTATGAGGGACCAATATAGAAAGGCTCTGAAGGTTAACCCAAAGTACAAACATCCTCCTATGATTCCACCAATGGAGTGGAATGAAATAATAGAAGATGCAAAAGAGAAAAGGCTATAGGATAAAGGAATTAGACCAGAAGATGGAAAAAGAAGGTATTTCATGATAGTATTAAGTAGAATGTAATCATGCACTAATTTGTGATCTTTGTAAATATATAGTCTAACATGTTTAAAACTTTTCAAACTACAGGACACATTAAAACCTACACATGTGAGAGTACAAAAGGTTGGCCAATACAAACTTGGCTCTGGTGGATATATGAAACTTCCCTCAACAAGTAAGTAGCAGCAATTGAATTTCATATTTAAAAAATTATATAATATTGTAAACAATTTTGTTTAATCAAATCATACATGCAAAACTAACATGATTGAGAAAAAATGCAGGGCATGCAATTCAATGTAGAGCCCATGAATGAAGATAAAAAAATTTCCTTGAAGGAAGGCTATAAAGTCATGTGTGCCTATGCCAAGAATCTGAAATCCATACCCAAGAATTTGGTGCACTAGATGAGACACAAGTAAATTGGTCAAATGAAAAGAAAATTAAATAGAATAGTTGAGAAATTTCATTTTTAGTGTTAGTTTCCAACATAAATTGACTATTTCTAATTTATACATCAAACAATGATAACAATGCACATAACATTTCATTATAGCCTTCAAATCCTATCATAGAACCTATGCATGATGAAGGTCATGATGTACATCATAGTGGTGGAGGTATAAATTCTCTATTGCAAATTAATTATGTACTTATGAATAGAATTTAACATCTTCAATTGCAATTTGTCATGTAACCTTTTTTTGAATATTTTAGAACATGTTGAACATCATGCTGAATGAGTGGCATGTTCGAAGTGCTCAACATGTTGAGGTGGAGACCAATCAAAATGTTATTGTACATTTTTTGGAAATACAATAGGGAAAGTAAACTTTGGGGGGGCGGGGGGGGAGGGGGGGGGGGGTTGGGTTTGAATTAGTCCTTCAAAACTTTATCCACTAAAACATTCACCACACATCCATCTCATAATTTTCAAGAAAACTAAAATATCAAACTGAACATGTTCATTCATAGCATGAAAATGAATAAACATTTATCACATATGACACAAGATATTTGGTTATCCAAAAACCCTCCAATGAGAAGGTAAAATTGGTGTGGGATGACACCTATAAATCTTCACTAATGCAATTGTAAAGTCTATACAATGAAGGTTACAATGTTTTATCATAAACTATGATTTACCCTGTGAAAGGTCTACCCTATTAAAGGCTTACAAAAATTGTTAGATCTTAACCTATTAAAGGATTTCAATCCCTATTAGAAGTGCACCTAGTTCAATGACTTTAACTTATAATGAAGTAAGCACTCAATTAAGAGATTTACATAAAAGTCTACTAGAATTTGAAACTTGTTAAGGCTACTCTATTAAGAGATTTTACTGATTCACCTATTAGAATGTCTTAGCCTTGATCCTTTAGTTAGCACTCCTTTTCTAGAATACAAACAACCTCTATCCTAATCTGTACTTGATCTTCTCTAATCAAATGTATCACATATGTTCTCTCTACTTTCCTCTATTCTCTCTAACTTATTCTACAATGCATATCTCAATTCACAACTCCTTAGTCACCATGAAAATATTCTATTTCAGCATGCAAACTTCTCTCTTCACTCCTCAACATATTTAGGGTTTGTCTTCCTTAAGAAGACCTAGATGAGTAAGAATCAATGATTGTGATTCACTCATTTTGTCACTTATAACATCCATATGTAGTGCCTCTCCCATTTGACTTCTGTAAGTCATCCTAATGGATGCAACCTTGTTGATCTTTTGTTGTGATGGGATCATGATTGTGACCCTAAGTGGTCTACACCATCGAGGTGTTTGGATTTATGTTTCTGTATCAGTTGCTTTTTTAATGCTTTTGACTGATCTATGAGATTATGTTGTGATTTTTGGTTCACTAAGGTTTGTGCTAGTGGTTACCAAGATCAATGTGGTATCATGAGGTTGTTCCATGATTACCTTGAGATGTGTGTAGAGATTACACTGTGTTCTATTACCATGCTACACTAGACTAGGCTCCTAGAGTAGTGGTTAGTCATGTTTATGACTGTGTTTGCTTATGTGTTTTAAGTGTCTTTTTGTTGATTTTGTAATCAATCATTATTAAATTCTTAAGTAATTAGAAGTGGATTGTTCATGTGGGATTTTTTTTGGTTATGTGTTGCAGACATTTACCTTGTTTTATTTTGATCTAAGAGATGTATGTTCTTATGTGATGTTTTACATTTGATACGACCTGAGGGTCAGATGCTATTCTTTGATTTTAGTATCATAGATATTAGACTACTATGCTATTCAATTAATCATATTGCATGACGATGCCATTTTGAGATGACAGTGTGTTTTATGATGATATCTGGTTATCTAGTTTTTGGACATACCTCTAATTATGTTATGTGATGGATTTAATGCTATGGTTATTTACTTCATTCCTGCATTGTTATGCTTTATGCGAACGTGAGTGATGTAAATAGATTATTTTAATATATTTAATTAAATGGTTAAATTAGGTGATTTAATTGCATTTATTGCTTTGGCTATGTTATTATATCCAATTGCACTTGATCGTGTTGTTTAGTGTGCAAGATTTATATCCCTGGCAGTGGCACATGGAGTTAGTGATTTAGCCATTCATATTTTACCAATGTTGTCCTTATATGGTCAATGTATCCTTTATTAAAATGTTTAAATTAAACCTTTCGGTGATTATTAAATCCGAACTCATTTGCATTATGTGATTAGACCAGTAAGTGTGTCTGTGCATTTAGAGGTTCGCATTGTCGTGAAAGTTATTAAGGAGATTTATGTGTTTTTGGGTTTTTGAGCTTTTTAATTGATTTATTTTAATTTCTAGCAGCTTTTCCATAGATGAATTCCTATTTATAAGAATAGCCTATTTTTTTTTGGACAATTTGGGGTTTAACTAGATTGGCTAGTTAAATGCCCTAATCGATTATTCACACAAAAAGTGAATAAGTATCCAAAGAGGAATTTAATTCCTCACTTCTCACTTTTGAATTAGAAAGTTGGGGAGTAAAACCCAAAATCCTCTTCATGAGGATTTATTATTTTGTTCATTGTGGGAGCTACGAGCATGAGATTGTTGCGAAGTTGGGCTCGTTGGATCCAACTCGGGGAAACCTTGGATTGCGGGGATTTTCAACTACTTCTACAGGATATTTATTTTATGGTTCAGATTCTTGTTTTGCCCTTTTGGTTGTGAGGTAGGGCTTTTTTGTTTTATTGTTTCTACTTTGTTTCTACTTCTATTTTTGGTAGCCATTTGTTTGGAGGCTGAGAACTAGTGTTCCCCTCCAGTTTTGTATGTTAGTTCTACCCGGTTAGGTGGGTATGAACATTTCCCTATTTTTCAAGATGAGGGTTTGAGATTTTGGGCCATGATGCTAGCCATTTTTGCATACGGTGTTCAATTCCTTTTATTTTTAGATTTTTGGGGTTTTTGAACCCAAAGGCCAAATGGGTTTTAATTTTGTAGTTTTTCCAAAATTTGGGGTTTTCACCTCGTTTTGCATGCCGCCCTGTTTTCTCAGGTATTCTTGGCACAATGTGGATCGTGGACCTTGATGATTTGTTTGGATATTAGTTAGACCACTTTTGCACTTTTATGTTGCATTGGGATGCATGTTGCATCTGTACTCTTGACGTTGTGTTCGATTGAGTGATTTTATACCTGTTATGGTTTCTTTTGGACCTTTGCTTTTGTTTCATGAATGCTAGGATTTGTGTAGAATCCATATACTTAGATTGAGGCCGGTTGAGTGAGTTCATGATGTTTGGTCTTGTTACATCATTAAGATTCCTCTAGAATCTATACTCTCAGATTGAGGCCGGTTGAGTGATTTCATGATTTATGATTTTATTGGCTTTGGGATTCATGTAGAATCCATCCTTCCCATGTTGCTTTCAGTTGGGTGGTTTCTTTGCATTGTTTTCTCATTCCTATCCTTGTGTTATGATCTTTGTGATGGTAGTGTGCCACACACGAGTACGTACACGTACATTTGTTGAGTGACTTGTGAGGCTCAATCTTCTATGGTACTTCTGAAAGTTATGATCATTGAGGTTGGGATGGAAGTATGCATGCCCATGGGCACTTGTCGTAGGATGAGCATGGGTAGGGTAGGGTAGCATCTAGAGGGGGCTTCTATCTCACAGCCTGGTGACCTTAGTCCCATGGGGTTGGCAGAGGATAGGAAGTTTTAAATAAGTGATAATTAAAGAAAATGTGTGACTAGTAAAAAAACTTAAGATAATAAAATGTGTGTGCGGGGCCCTCCGTTGAGGAGTTGAAACGCACAATTCGAGCTTGAGCTTGTCGATGCCAAGTGAATCTCCATGATGTCAACCCCTACTTAGTAGCCTATTGAGTGTTTGACCAAGACCTGTACTCCTTGCATTGTCTTAGGTTCTTGGTTATAGCCATCATACTATCTAGCGTGAATGTTAGCCTTGGCTCTTGTGCTTTATGTGTGTTTGTGGTTGGATCATTATCTCCATCAGCACGGTAGGTGTGGACCTATGGGTGCCACATGGTTGGGAAGCATACCTACCTTCACCATTGCTAGGGATCGGTGTACACAGATGATCTTTTGTCCTAGTGTGACCATTGTTGGATGTCTTCACTTGATACTTCGAGTTCCAGAGTATGCTTTCTTGTGATTTGTGCTTTCATTGGGATGCTTGTATATCATGTTTAGATGATGTTAGTTTATTTGATGCATTCCCTTATCATGATGTTTAGCATATGATTAGATGATGTTATTTGATTTAGTAGTATATCTATTGCTTACTGTTGTTTAGCATGTGATAGGTGATGTTATCTACTATGGGATTATCTTATGCGTTATCACTAGCATGTTAGATTTCCTTATGCTGATATTGTGCATGTTTTTAGTAGTGATATCCCTATTATGACAGTACTGACGATCTGGTTGGTGGCTTGGGATGTTACGTGTGGGAGATGGCTAGGAACCACAATGGTCTTATGATGCTATTGATGGTTGGGAGGAACTGCGTACTTAGTTTGGTTGTTCAGTTATTACGATGTTACTTCTGTTTACTATGATGTTGCTTTCAGTATGTTCTTTGTTGTTGTAGTTCAAATGGATAGATGTTCATCGTTTTGTGTTGTTCTTGCACTCGAGTGTTCATTCCTCGAGCCTTTGTAGATCCGGTACTCCCTAGTGTGGGGGTTCTATGCTCTATTTTGGGCCTTTTGTGATTCTTGAAGTGTTTTTGTGTTCTTTGGGTGACATTTGTTCAGCATGGTGTAACATTAAAAATGTATCGCACGCCCATGCAAACTGTGTCGTACGATACTGTAAAGTATCACACACCTTCTTGAGAAATTTTGTACGACACTGGAAGAGTGTCACATGTCTTCTTAAGAAATGTTGTATGACACTGATAAAGTGTCGCATGCCTTAAGGAGAAGTGTCGTCCTCCCTTAATAAGAAGTGTCGCACGATTTTTTGTAAAAACTTGCGCAGTCAAACAGGAAGCACTTTTCATCGTGTTTCAAACTTTTTGAGGGATGATTTGGCTACCCTTTTGGGTGTTCTTTGACCCTATGCTATTGCATTTTGAATTCTGTCGATTTCTCTTGAAATCCAATTTTTTGTGTTTCTGTTTTAGTCTCTTGGGGTTTAAAATATATCGTTTAAGTGTAAGTTGACGTATGTTTAATTTTGTATACTTAAAATATATTTTAATATGTGCGATGAATATTTTGAGATAGGTTTCAGACCTCTTGGAGATAAGTTAAGGATTCTAAGAAATTTTAGGGCTTCAAAAATCTAGACTTAGCTAATTTTCAGGGCTTCAAAATTTTAGGCTTAGCTAAATTTTAGGATTCGGCATTTTACCCCAGCTTGGTGTTTTGTTGATGAGTGGTCATTTCTTGAGCCCTCATCTTGTTCTGGTGGTTGTTGGCTTTTGTTCGCGTGTGTCAGTTGGTAGTGGCGTTCAGAGATCTGTTGGTTATCGAGATTGTGGTGAAGTCTTCCGTTGCAATCGTTGTGATCCTTGTATGATGTTTTCATGTGCATTCATACTTGTAAAAAAAAATTCTTGGCTTGTATTTCATCCTTGTTTCCAAGGATCTCCGAGCGGGGCATTACACCATCAATCTAATTGGTTGCATGTACTGCATAGGGATTCTCAATATAGATTCGCTCTTATCATCTAGAATTGCAAAACAATCCTTAAGTCAGCCCAAAAATGGTTTACATAGAAGTTTATTCCATTACAAACAATTATGTCCACAACTATTTACTCGGCACTTAAAGCCTTTCATGCTTGACATCCACTATATCTTCAATGATGTAACTCATCTCCTGAATGACTCGACATCCATTGTTCACTCAGCATCTGAATCACTCAGCATAAACTAAATTACTCATACTAGAGTGACTTGGTACTAACTATCTTCTCAACACATACTATATATACTGCTCAACTTGCATTATTTGACACCTTATGCTTGGCATACACTACTTACTTAGCATGCACTTTTATAATATGAATAAGTGTCTAGGTACTCATGTGTCAAAACCAATCTAAGATTGATAGTGGCATTTTCAAGTAATAAAACTACATGGTATGTTCTGTTGGTTAATGAAATACTTGTAATAGTAAAAAAAAGAGAAAGAATATGCCGATTTTAACCCATTTACCTATTATTGCAATAGAGCCCCCTTTAGTGTAGTAGCCTTGTACTCCTAAAAATAGGAGGAGGAATCATAATTTAACATTACATGTGCCATAAGAGGAGGAGAATGAGGAATATATTGATGCTCTTATCAACCTTTTCCTTAAGAAATCTAAGAAAAATGAAGAAATGTTTTTTTTTAATGTTCTTTGATAAACCTTGCTTGATAAACTTTGTTGGATAAACTTTGTTGGATAATGAAAGGATATTGTTTTAAGTAATTATCTATGAATGTTGCATATTAATATTGATTTTTATGTCATTTATGTATTAATGAAGTCTTTATTAGTATTGTGTGCTAGCAAATGTTAAGTGATTGTATCGATTGAATGTTATAGTTCATAAACGTATGAACAAATGAATGAAGTATGTAATTATATGTTAATGGGGAATTTAGATTGATGTTTGGGAGAGGGCGGAAAGGCCAAATGACCTTCCAAATTAACATGGTTAGCTTTGTTAAGTAGAGAATATTAAACTATTCTTGAAACCATGTGAAGCTCAAACTAACATAACTTCATTAATTAATCAATTTCATTCATTTTAGGTCTAGACTGATAGGATGATACTCTATGTTATAGGTGCGAACAATGAAGATGCTCCTATTCCAAGTGAAAAACTTGTTCGAGATGTATTTCATCTTGTAAAAGAGAAAAATCCTTGTGCCATATTTATAGATGAGTTTGATGCAATTGGAACCTAAAATTTTGATAAGGACTGGGATTTTTAATTTTCATTCTTGTTGGTGAGCTCACAATGGTAAATAGTCTAAATTGTAAAAGTGTATTGGGTTTAAAGATTAAATCATTCAAGGGATTTTCTTATTGTGTATTAGCTTGCAACATTTACAAATCAATATACTTTATCATTGGTATCACTGTTGTTATTCTTATCACTTGGATGTAAACTTTGTTTGACATTAATGAGAGATATGATAGTTCTCCAATATTATATTGTAATCACTTGTATTTGTTATAATTCTTGATCTATAGCATGCATTTATTACCTTTACCCATAGGCATTAAATAATTGGTGATATTGCTATTAGCTTCATCTTCATTAGAATATCTAAATGTTTAAGCAAAGATGCTTGATGCAAAGCCCTCCATTATCCCCTTAAGGAAACCAACTCAACTCGATGATTCAATAAGTAACTTGGAATCAGCTAAAGGAGTTAACCTCACTTAAGAATCTAGTAGAGATGCATGATTTTTTAAGTCACTCCCATAACCATTGTAATGCCTACCCCTACTTGACTTTTCTGTTGTATTGCTAGATTCTTTTAGGCTAGTTTTCTGATTTGGTTTTATGATTATTGGTGCTTGGTTACCAGATTGGATTAAATGTTATTTTAGATTTAGTTGATATATGTGATGAATTAATTAATTATATTAGTTATTTCATAATTATTTTGATAATGATAAATGTATGTTCATACACTGATTTCAATCATTTCATGATGTTAATTAGAGGAATGATTTATATGCGATTTTGATGGATACTTACCCCATACTTGCACGTGTATGGTGTGTTTGTGTGTGTTTTCTTTATGTATGTTGTTTCTGATGTGGTTAAGGATGGGAGTCGTAGTCACCTACTAGTCAGGATCTACATGGTGCACCACTTCCTACCATTACCTATTTACTTTAGAATATAGATGTGTTTGTCCATGTGTTGATTTTATGAAGATTGCAGGCACTGAGTATCGACTTTCCTAAATTTTCAAGATGAACATACCCTATTGCAATATCCCAATGGTAAGAGAGGGGAGATAAATTCTTGAGTCCAAATCCTAACCTTAAAACCAATTGGTCTAGAAATTAGGATAAACATCTAAAATGATTATCCTTCCAAATTTTTCATATGACGTAAATTCATGATTATAACCCTTGAGTTTGATCTTGTATGTGGTATTTTACGATGGGTTTTTATATTTCATCTTGTAGGTCTTCGGTGATTTTTCTTTTATTTAAGTAAAATTAAAATAATATTTAATGATTTAATATAATAAAAAATTATTAAGATAATTTAAATATTTAATTATATTTAATTAACTAAGAAATTAATTAAATAAAAGAATAAAATTTAGAGAGGAATTTATAGTTCTAATATTAGAGCATAATAATATTAATTTAATTTAATAATAATATATTTGGGAGATCATTTTTAAATAAATGCTAAATATTATTATTACTTAACTTAATAAATATTTTATCAAAAAATGCTTCAAAATTAATTAAAGAGAGAAAGAGAAATGAATTTAATAAAGATATTTTAAATTGCAAAAAGTATGCATGAGTATTCATAAAAATAAATAAAGAGTTAAAAGATTGTGATTAACAAGTTCCCTCATGTGATTGCACAATCAGTGCCCAGAATTTAGGAGAGAACTCCTTATCAAATATTGAGAGTTCATTTCACAGGGACCAGGGATTTTTGGAGAAGGGGATTTTTAGAGAGAAGGTTTTGAGAGAAAAGAGAATTCTCTCACAATCTTCAGGTGGTTGCGTATTAGTATTAGATTCAGGTAGTCTTGTATTTTTTTAACACAATGAATTATGCTCTTCGAAATTCTTGTCTACATCATGTTTGTTGAAACTATTTTCCAAAATTTTTTTATGTTGATTCTTTCATTATGAATTATTGACATTCATATCGAATTTTATCTATATATGAGGATTGAAAAATTAGGAAACCCTCATTCTATAAATCAAATAATTGTTATTTTAATCAGGAATAGTTTTGAAATGAAATCAAAATTTAGAATAAAAATTTTCATTGGTTGATTTGGGTTTCCCTATCAAACTAAATTTGCAATATATATATATATATATATATATATATATATATATATATATATATATATATATATATATATATATATATATATATATATATATATATATATATATATATATATATATATATATATATATATATATATATATATATATATATATATATATATATTGGGAATTTGTTTTAAAAATAATTTATATTAAAATAAAATAAAAATTAAATTTATAAAAATGGGAGGGAGGCAAGTTTCACACTCCACCTCCCCACCCAGTGACGATAATTATTGTGGCTACTAATAGTAAGTATTACAGTAGCAGCAGTAGTACTTTGTACTGTTGTTGCAACTGCAGTCTACTACGGTAACAGCTTTAATGGTCACATGACACAGTCAGGTCGACGGGTCATAAATGTTTGTACAATATCATTTTTAATTGTTTTTAAATTTTAATTTATATAAATTTAATTATTATTTATTAAAAAAATGTTATTAATAATTTTTACTATTAATAAATTAATTAATGATTAATAATTTATTTATACGAGCTTTTTAAAAATAATTATTAAATTAATTTAAATAATTTAGTTTAATTAATTTTTAAGTAATAATAAAATATTATTTAATAACATTTAAGTTCTTTATTGATATTATTATTTAATAATTTTGATTGTTAATAAAATTATAGTAATTTTATTTAAGGATCAATAATAATTATTTTAATAATTTATTAGAGATAATAATTTATAAAGTCATCTAATGATATTTAATTGTAAACCTTGAAAGTTCATAAGCTATGGGTAATTGTGCAAATTTTTCTATCACAAGAAATGGGTTAAGTGGTAAGGGTAAAATGTAAATCTCATCTACTCAAAAATTTACATTGAAACAAAAACTTAAACCTTAATGTTAACTCAGAGTGTTTGTCTTCAAAATCAAACAAAACAAGGAAACTACATTGTTAATTGTATGTTGTCTTATGCTTTGAGTTTGGGTTGACTAGAGTGTTGACCAGTCCTAGTATGTTACCAGAGGCTCAAGAGTTCTAATTTTTATATATTATGATAATTTTTTTATCTCAATCTTCTATTCTCAACCATGGTAATGTGTCTGGTATGCTCTATGAAGAGTTTTGATCCACTGCTTGTTATAGCTTTCTAGTGTTCTTGTGTGATAATGAGGTGAATGATGTGACCTATCTGATTTAACCTTTGAGTGTTTAATGAGTTATTTTTGGATGCTTTCTAATTGCTTGTAAAGGATTGAGGCATTATTGTGAGTTGTCTTTTGATGCTTTCCAGTCACTTGTATAGGACTAAGGTGAAAAATGTGATTCTTTGAATTTTAATTTTATGAGCTTGGGGTAGGTAATTTGTATGTTAAATTGAGAAGTGGCTTGCAACGGAGGCTGAGGCCCTAAAGAGGCTAATGGGTAACCCATTTTAAGTAGTTAATAAGTGAAAACACTACACTAAATAAGAGAAAAATGAACCTAATAAAAATCTTTTTCTTTCCTCACCCATACCTTAAGTGCTAGTACAGACTAGGATAGGAGTAGAGAGGATGCTTGGTTGCAACCATGCATCATTAGTATGCTTTGTCAGTACAAAAGGATACTAGCATCACATAGAGTCACTAGGGGGCTAGAGGATTAAAAGACTAGCTGGGTAACCCTAGAGTTAGCTCATGTGATGGAACTTGCCCACTAATAGTATAGATTCCCTAGTGTCTTTGTTTCCCTTTGGGTTTGGGTGTCATTTTATCTTGGAACCTTTGAGTTAGATTACTTTTAGGGTTTTCCTTGACTTAGATATTATTTTTGATTTTTGGGATTGTTATCATGTTTGGGACTTTAGACTATCTCCTTAGAGTGGTGGGAGTGGACCTTTTAAGGTTCCCACGAGGTCAAGTGGTAGTGCTTTTCACTTTTACCATTGATATTTGTCCATTGATGTCATGGCTAGAATTTCTTGTTTTGTATTTCCTTACATTCTATCTTTGTATATTATGATGTATGGTTATATCTATATGATGGATGATTTTACTTATTGTATTGTATTTTGTTTCATTGATCTGAAAGGGATGATGTAAACTATTTTATAAATGTATATTCTTTTAGCCTTTCATACCATGTGACATGTGTAGTGGATGATTGTTCATTCTAAATTAATGCCAAGTGGCATTCAGAACAAATGTATATTATTTAAATGGATTTGAACTTGTAGTTATTCTTTTATGTGGATTTGTTATTTATTGGACTTAGTATTATTTAAATTTAAATGTGATTCAACATCTTGGGATCCTTAAGGAATGTAATTTGTTATGTGTTTCTTATGTAGGATCGTATGTTATTACTTTCATTATTTTACAATTGTTGTTTATGTTATTATTATTTTAAAAATATATAATTTTTGGAAAACTTTGTAAAAATTTATGTTAATTTCTTTTGGGTTCCCTGGTGGGGGCTCTAAAACCATACTAGTCAAGTTCACTTCCTTGATTCCTTCTTCCAATGTCTTCTTGCATCAACTCCATCCTAGGTTACCTAGTGCACCTAGTGCCTCCACCATGCCAAAACTTAAACTAGACTTCATAGCTTGATTTCAACACATAGATCATCTCAAAATGGTCTATTTACCATTTTCCAACATTCCATTCACTCCAATCCACTCAAGATTCACCATTACTCTTCTTTAGCCTCTAGGCATGTCTAGTAGCCCTTCACACCGTAAAATCTGAAAATCTCTCACAAACTCTCCAAACATCCTAGAAAAGTATTTATATTTTCTAATAACCTTTTCAGAGTTACTAAGTTCATCTCAATTCTAGACCTTCATTATTTGACTAGTGAAGACTTCCATCACCCTCCAATTCTTCTTCTAGGCCTAATTAGCCCTCTCCTAAAAAAGAAACCACTATATCCACTTGTCTCTAGGACTCCATGATCCTAAAAATTCTTGGTAAAGGATCAAATGATGCAAATTTTCAACTTAATTCATCCATACTCATCCTTCTACACTCCCATTCAATAAACCCTCACCTTTTGGGCTAGAAACCAAGGGTTTTAGAGAAATGGCTCTTCCATATAACTCACAACCACACTACAAGTTATAACACCTTCCCATACATTCAAAACCACACATAATACATATAATAAATCTAAGGTATCTTCCACCAAACCATAGTTAACACAGAGGTGGGAGTGCCCTTACATATTAAGGGGTTTTAACCTTTCACCACTAACTATGCCTATAATTCTAGTCCTTGTTGTCGAATACCAATCTCCTTCCTATATCCTAAAAGAACTCTAAACAATTAAATAATTACATAAACTTGTTAAAAAAAAACTTCTTTTATATCATTACCCAATCACAATCACATTTGTTCGATCATTTCAAAATACTAATTTTTTCAATTGTACCCATGGATAATATACTCCATTGTAGAGAAATTAGATTGTATTCATCAAAACTATTAAAAACTTGATCCCTTTCATCTCCATAATACTCTCTCCCTTTCTCATCTCGTGAATCCTCCCTAAAAAAATCCTTCTTTTCTCAATAACCTGATATCAACCTTCAACCAACTTCTCTAACTATCCCTAAATAGTCTTAACGGACTATTAATAATATAAACAATTAATTCATTGTCCAGTTGACAAAAAAAGTTGTCAAATCAACAACACAACATCTAAACCCAATCTTTTGACTTCTAAAAGTACTAATCACAACCTTTAAAACCAAATTAATCCAATAACCCTTACTACTAACCCCATGCAAGCCCTTGTTTGGCATATATTGCCAATATAGGAAATTTACAAACTATTGCACTCTTAGTGCTTTTAAGATAATTTATAGGACTTAAATGCCTTATTAATGATTATAGACCCTTATAGGTCATCTTCCCATTCCATGACACCCATTTCATTCAAAATGATTCACCCTTGTAAGAAATTGCCTTCCTTGTTTCAATTTATAGCCAAGAACAACCTAGTCTCGCCTATGGCTTCCAAGGAAAAGTTTTAGCCATGTGCTTCCTACCCCATCCATCCTATAATACAAATTAAAATTTTCTACTATAATTTATCAAGGTTTCAAAGAATTCTAACCATGGGGAATGCTAGTAGACACCATTTTGTAATGTATGCCCTAGTACTGACCAGCAAATAGACGGATTACAAAAAAATTTATTGCAATTATAAATAGATTGCTAGGAACTTCAAACCAAACGAAGAAGAAATTAATAAATATGAAGAAACCAATTATAAACACCAAAAGACTAGATGTGTCACGTTGCTATCAAATCCATTCTATTTACTCAAAATTTTCAGCACTTTTCATGAATTCATTTGCATTTTTACTCCCAAACCCTTCAAACCTCTACAATACTGACTTGGAGGGATTTAAAAACTCATTATCCAAATAAATAAACCAAATAATTCTATTTTATAACCTCCTTCTTCATTCTAACAACTTTTGCAACTTCTTATACAAGAAAATTGCAAAATTGCAAAATTGTCAATGTGCAATTTTTGCTAAATTGTCAATTTTTGAATTTTTACACTTTAGGCTTTATGAGGCTAAACATAATGAATCCAAATCAACCATGGAATTTATTTAAACCATTTCCATGCCTAACTACCTACCGACACTTAACTAGCCCTCTAAGACAACTTTTAGCACTTTTGGACCTAATTGACAATATTTTGCTAATGCAACATTTTGACAACAAATTGCCTATAATGCATTACATTGTTTCTTTACATGAATAAGGACCCCCAAACTAGTGACCTCATTATTTCTAATTATTTCCAAGGATCTTATTTTCTTTCTAACCACCAATCCTAGGCGCTCATGTACTGCTCAATTAATTGTTGAAACCTTCTTGTGATCACCTCACTATTGAAGACTATATAGAGTTTTTTGCCATTAGGAAAGAGTTGAACTAAAGATTTAGCAGATTTTTGGGCCTTTTCCAAGGAAGAAATATAGGGAAGAGAATCCCAAGGTAGAGATCCTATTCCATGGTGCATGTCTTTTGATTCCTGAAAAAGATGTAGTAGCAATTTAATTCTTCTTACTAAAGTTAAGAAATTCTTCTTCTAGGTTTTCCTGTAATGATCAATCTAAACTATTTCACTTACCAATTTTATCAATGAGTAATGTCACCAAATGCCCAAGCAAGTACCTCTGAAGACCATTTATCAATAACAATTGGCCTACAAGGGTCAAGGCAATTGGCTAATCCAATCATAAACTATATCATCCCAAGAAGTGGACATTGCATTGTCAAATTGTTGCACAAGAATGCTCATATGCTTTGAAAAAAAAAAAAGAGATCCAAGTAGAGTGAAAATAGTTTGAAAGTGAAAATGGGTGAAAGGGAAATGAAATGTGTTTAAATGTCTTAGGAACTTGTTAGGTTTCCATTTGATTTTTTCTACTGTTAGTTTTTTATTTGAAGGAAAAAAAAAAAAAAAAGACATTCAAGTGTTTTCAAAGTGTGATGCAAGGCCCATAGTAGGACTTCAGAATCTCAAAAAATATCATGAGTCTAGAAACAAGACTTGGTAGGTCTGCATGTTGCTTCATACTTACTAAGGGTACCTCATAGACTTGTGAGTCAAAGTGAAAACCTAGCAAGTTCCAATATATTGCTTTGGAATAATCAAATTATTTCATTAGATGTCTTTTAAACATTAGAAAAAATTATGGCTAGAAAAATCACACATTACTTTTAATAGCTAGAGTGACGAAGAAGCATGACTTTTAAAAGATAACTATTGGGAAGAATGACCTTGTATTCTTCTTATTTTCCTCATTAGTGATTTTTATAAACATATTCCTTCATAAGAGTATATCCTCTCTTCTTATTTGTATTTAGTTTTATTTTCATGGACAAATTTATATGACTTCAGTTTCTCATTTTCCTTGCTATATACTATCACTATCAAGATTATATTTTATGTTCTAGGTCCACCTTAGGGAAATCCATGTAGAAATTTTGCATCATCATTTTCAATGGCTACAAAAGCTAGATGAGAATCAATAGAAAGCTAAAGAAGAGAGTGATGCAAAAATTGAAATGGAGTACAGTGGGAGAGCAATAGAAGGTAGGATTTGAGATGTTGGTTGGGGCATACTTCTTTTATCATAATTTATAACAATTCCTATTTAGTGATGATGTTCATGTAATTATATCTATGCTGTTATATTTTCCATGTCATAGAAATTTTATTTTGTTTTAAAATATTTTCATACATGATGATTGTGCATTTTTTTCTCTTTTAAATATAAGTGTGTTTATTTATTGAAACAAAAAATAGAAGCTAAAAGTCTAGTTGAAAATTTTAGATTATGGGTTGTTGAGATTATTTTAGAATAACTGAGAGGGGGGTGAATTAGTTATTCAAGGTGCAAATGTAAAAATAAAACTTTTCATAATTCAGTGAACCCATATAAAATTCTTAACCATCCATGCATTCATTGTGTGTTAACCAAAACTGATATGTTACTATAAAATTAACATGCAGAAATGTAAAGCATAAAACATAGCATATCCATTAGTGCACTTGACACAATGATTTAACATGGAAGCCCAATTTGGTAAAAACCACTAGTAACATGCTACTCATTTTTCACTCTTCTGAAGTGATGCCCTGTTAAAGGCCAACCCTGTTAAAGGTTACAACACACACTATTAAATGTGACCCAGTTAAGGGATTTCAATCACCCTATTAAAAGTGAACCTTGTTAGATGACTTTAGGCCATTCACTTGGAATGTCACTCTATTAAAGGATTTTCCAATGATTTTTAAGTCAACCTTTCTCCAAAGGATTTACCCTAATCTAATATGATTGTTAGAAAGTAACAGTAGAGCTTTGATTTGATATAACTTACAACCTTAATTGTAGATTATAGATCACTATTTAGTCCTCAACTTTGCTTGGCTTCCAATCTTTGTAGCTCTGATAGCTTGTTCACCCTTCAAGAATTCATCCTCTTTGAGCCTTCTTGCTTAGTTTTCCATTATAGAGTTCTTCTCTTGGGTCACTAAATGAAGCAAAACCCTTCTCCTTCTCCTTGTCAGATTTTTTCATTCAAAACTCTCTAACCTCTTCACTTCATGATCAGACATCCCTACATATAAGAAATTATAACTCTTTTCCTGCTCATTATCCATCAGAAAAATTAAGCTTTTTGATAGATTAGGTAGGATACAATGTATTGACCTCGTATCTTGTCTTCTCTAGAAAATTCTCCTAGAATCCATTTGAATTCACCTCCAAAATGGTTTACATAAGATTTTGTGCCTCCAGCTCATCAATCTTATCTTCCTCCCGCTTCACAAGTTCTAAGAAAATAAACTGTCAGCATTTAATTGGTGAATCTTCAATCTTTTTCATAATGCAACAACTTGGCATTATCAATTTATTGATGCTCAGCACATACTATGTTACTGAACATCTATTGTAAAATCACTCCACATCAACTGAATTTTACAAGTGCTTGGCATCAACTAAAAATCACTCAGCTTCAACTATCTTGCTATGTACCTACTAATTTTCTTAGCATCTACTAGAATTTGCTTTCACTTGGCTCCAACTAACTTTTTTCTTGGCTTGCATTAACTTTGCTCAACACCTTCTATCAACTTGGTTAAGCTTGGCAAATGAGCTTTGTTCAACCTTATTCTTCTGAACTTTCTATGTGTAGCCAATCATTTTGTAACCTCAAGTAGATCATCAATACATTATGTTATCACTATCTTAACTGATTCTTGCACTTCAATACATAATCATAACTCAACCTTTCCTCTAGGTACTTTTGTTACATCTTGTTGATCAAATCCTCCTCATCAATCAACTAAGTGATAGTGCTTGAAACATATAAGAAATTGTCTTACCAGCATGTAGAAAGTTTGACATCAGTGACAAAACAATGATTGAAACACTTCTTCAACAATTTTTCTACTCAAATGATCTTTTCAATCATATATCAACAATCTCCCTCTTTGGCATTGATGGTAAACCAAACTAATCAACCAGTCAAACAAATGATGAACATCTTGTTCCATCAAACTAATTAGGTTAAAATAGTAAGGCAATACCACAGAGAAAGCCTATGATTAAAACTTCTCTCTATTAGTAACTTCCTTCTTCTGATTAGCTTACAAAATAAAACTCCCTCTTTTGTTCTGATCCTTCCTCTGAATGCTTTCTATTTTCCCCCTCTTTCTTTCTTACCAAATTGAACTTTTGATGTACTTTCTCCCTTTTCATCTCCCTTGATCATTTCCCTTGATAAATATGCACTTGATCAGTTTACTATACTTTCTCCCTCTTTGACAACAATGCCAAAGACATATACTCAACACTTGGCATCTCGTTATATGTAGACATAAGTTTTTGCAAGCTCTTAAATTTTCTCCCTCTATCACCTTTCTTGTGACTGATTTGAAATTCCAATTCTCTGATTACTTTAGTTAGTTCCTGAAGTAAAATCCACTACATCAATTTGTATGAAATGAGTGTCAGCATGTTTGATGTAGGGTACTTCCTCTGTCTTTTACATAGCCTTTGATAGGGGTATCACCCCTAGTTTACCTCTCAGATACTCATAAGCATCCTTAGGTAATGCTTTGGTGAAGATATCAAAAATTTTCTCATTTGTGTTAATATATTACATCTTCACCTCTTTGTCTTGAACCAACTCCCTTACATAATGATACTTTATTGCAATGTTCTTTGTCTTTGTATGCATTATAGGATTCTTTGATATATTTATAGCACTTGTATTATCACAATAAAGGGTCATTGGTTCAATGATCTCTTCCTTCATTCCCTTTAGTAGATGTTTGATCTATACAATGTTTATGCAATTAATAGTAGCAGCAACATACTCTACTTCAATAGTAAATTGGGAAGTACAACTCTGCTTCTTGCTAGTCCATGTAACAAGTCTTCTGCCTAAGAAGAATGCTCCTCTACTGGTGCTCTTTCTGTCATCAATATTTCTAGCCCAATTAGCATCAGTGTAGGCTTTCAGTTCAAAATTTTCATTCTTCTCATAGTATAAACCATACTCTTATGTTCCTTTCAAGTATCTCATTATTCTTTTCATGGCCATCAAGTGATTCTCTCTAGGGTTAGCAGAGAATCTAGCAACTATCCCCACAGCTAATGTAATATTAGGTCTATTATGTACTACATATTGCAATTTGCCAATCATGAATTTGTATAATGTTTGATTGACCTCAACTGAATCATCATTCTTTGATAGCTTGAGTGTTGTTATCAAAGGTGTACTTACTAGTTTTGAATCCTCAAGTCCAAATGTCTTCAATATCTCTTTGACATATTTTGACTAAGTGATATATACACCATATTTCATTTGACAGACTTGTAATCCCACAAATAATTTGATCTCACCAAACATTGACATTTCAAACTCTTGCTTCATCTAATTTGCAAAATCTTTACACAAAGCATCTTGTCCTCCAAATATTATATCATCAACAAATATTTTAGATAACAATATACTTTTTTCTTTATCTTTCTTCATGTACAAATTGATGTTATCATTTGTTCTTTCAAATCTAATCTTAACAAGATAAGTACGAAGTCTCTCATACCATGCTCTTGGTGCTTGTTTCAATCCATATAGGACTTTGTGTAGTATACATACCATGTTCTTATTGTTTTTATCCACAAATCTTTTTGGCTATTCTATGTAGACCTCTTCTTCTAATATGCCATTCAGAAATGCTAACTTAACATCCATCTGATTAACTTTTTAACCTTTATATGCAGCATAAGAAAGTAAAATTCTTACTCCTTCCATTCTTGCAACAAGGGAAAATGTTTCACCATATTAAATTCCTTCTTCTTGTGCATACCCTTTGCAAACTAGTCTTGCTTTGTTTCTTATCACTTCACCATTCTCATCTAGCTTGTTTCTAAATACCCATTGTGTGCCAATCACATTCTTGTCTTCTGTTCTAGGAACTAGACTCCAAGTCTTGTTCTTTTCTATCTATTAAATTTCCTCTTCCATATCCCAATCATCATATTCCAATGCATCTCTCACTATCTTAGGTTCCTTCATGCTTAACAAACATGATTCACCTCTCAATCTATTTATTGCCATTGGCCTTGAATCTTTGTCTCCAATGATTTGATCTGTAGAATGGTGTCTCTTCACATATTTAGATAGTTGAGGCTCAATTCTTGTGGCTACATTTTTTCTCTCAACTTCAGTATCTCTATGTGCATCTCTGTCAGGTGATTCAACATCTCTTTCATGTGTGCTAATCTCAAAATCAGATTATGCATTCTCCTCTTTTTGCAACTCAACACTCACAAGATGTGACTCGGCAATTGTTGAGACTTACTATTGGCTTTCTACATGATTTTTAGCATCTTCTTCTGTAGGAATTCCTTCATAATAATATACAAATGACTTGTAATCATCTAGTTCTTTTGTAATTTCAGCCTCATGTACTTCTATAAACTCATCAAGATTAACATTTTCACTTTCCAAAATTGTGTTAGTGTTAGTAATTAAATACTTATAAGCTTTACTTCTTATGGAGTAACCAAGGAATATACCTTCTTCACTCTTTGCATCAAACTTTCCACTCCTAACATCTTTAAGAATATAGCATTTGCTTCCAAATACCTTAAAATATTTCACATTAGGTGGATGACCATATCATAGTTCAAAAGGTGTTGAGTGAGTACCTTTATTTACTTGCACACGGTTCAAGGTGTATACAGTAGTGCTTAAAGCTTCTCTCCAATATTTTAGAGCAACATTTTTCTCTATCATGAGTATTTTTGGCACAATCCATTATAGATCTATTTCTTCTTCCAACAATTCTATTTTGTCAAGGGGTCCTAGGAGTACATGTCTATCTCTTGATTCCTCTGTCATTACAGAAAATGTCAAACTCATGTGAAGTGAATTCACCTCCTCTGTTTGATCTCAAACATTTTAAATTCTTACATGTTTCTTTTTCAACTCTTGCCAAGTACCATTAAAACATTTTAAAAGCATCTGATTTTTGTTTTAGAAACATGACTATCATCATTCTAGACTAATCATCAACAAACAACACTGTACACCTATCTCGTTTGTAGCTTTGCACTTCAATGGGTCCACACAAGTCAGTATGAACAATTTCAAGTATTTCCTTAGAGGTATAAGCTTTACTTTTGAAGCTTGACTTTGTCATCTTGCCTAGTTGAAATTGTTTGCACATTATATTTTCTAGTTTTTTCAACTTAGGTAAACCTCTAACTCTTTTCATGTTACTAATACTAATCAAATTATCAAAGTTAGCATGACATAATCTACTGTACCAAAGCCATACATCATCAAATTTTGCAATAAGACAAGTAGCATCTTCTATATCCAAATAGAACAGATTACTCCTAGTTTGATCACCTTTTCCAATCAAGTTTCCATTTGTATCATATATCTTAGCTGATTTCTTTTCAAACTCAACTTTGTACCCCAAATTATTCAATTGTGACACACTTAAAAAGTTATAATTCAATCCTCCAACATAATAAGCATTGTTACATGAAATATTTTCTGTGATTTTGATAGATCCTTTTCTTTTTATCAAACATGGTGCATCATTACCAAATCTTACACTATTTCAATCATAACAGGTTAAGATAATGAGCTTACTTTTGTCTCTAGTCATGTGATGTGAGCATCCACTATCAATGATCTATTTTTCATTCTTGTTCACACAAGTCATAAGTGTAGTTGTCTCATCCTCATCTGATTCATTTTTCATTGCAACATATACCACTTCATCATCATTTTCATTAGAGGCATGTTTATTGGCAATGTAGGATGACTTCTTTCCTTTATCTCTGTAGTCTCTTCCATCATCTTCTCTTCTATTTTTGTGCTTGTTCCCTTCTCTAAAGTTCTTCTTCTACGTACATCTTGCTACAATATTGTCAACTTCATTGCAATCAAAACAAATGATAAGCAACTTACCTTTGAATTTACCTTTTCCTCTGTGAAATATTCTTGCTAGCAGTGCTTCCAATTGTTCAATTTCTTCCTCATCTATACTATTCTCACTGGATGCATACTTTATCTTTCTTTTCTTTTTCTTTGGCTTTACCTCCTCAGAATCCTTCAATAACATTTTTTCTTTGAAAGCTAATTCAATACTCTCTGATCTATAGCTGTCAAAATTAGATAACTCAAAGGTAGTGAGTCTTCCTACCAGACCTTCAAGGGTTAGATCATTTCCTGGCATACATCTTAACTCTTGAATTTTAGATACTCTAATGGCATACACAAGCAACAATATTCTCAATATTTTACTTAGCATAGTATCATCATCTATTTTACCAATAGCACCTTTTATTGCACTAACAACTTCTTTTATTCTAGAAACATATTGAGTAATACTTTCACCTTCTTCCATTCTCATGTCATCAAACTTACCTCTGAGGCTCTCTAACTTGGCTCTTTGAACATTTATGTCTCCTCCATAGATGGTTTCTAGGACATCCAACATCTACTTTGCACTTTTAAGGTCTTTGATATCATCAAACTTAGGATATCTTAAGGCAGAGGCAATCTCCAACAAAGCACAACACATCCATTAGCACACTTGACACAATGATTTAACATGAAAACCTAATTTGGAAAAAACCACCAATAACATGCTACTCCTTTTTCAGTCTTTTGAAGTGATGCCCTATTAAAGGTTACAACACACATTGTTAAATGTGACCTGGTTAAGGGATTTCAATCACCCTATTAAAAGTGAGCCTTGTTAGAGGACTTTAGGCCATTCACTTGGAATGCCACCTTGTTAAAAAAATTTCCAATGACTATTATGTTGATCTCAGATTGGTTTTGACAATTGAGTGTCAACACACTTAAGCTTTTTACTAAGTTCATGCCAAGTATAATATGTATACATGTCGAGTTGCAATGAGTGTTGAGTCACTCATGTGCTGAGCAGTTCAAGTGTGTTGGTACCTAATAAAGGCATAGTCTTAAAAAATTTAATTTATGATTTTGAACCACTTTGAACCAAGGTTCAAAGAAGTTAAAAATGGTTCGATGGTTCAAATGGGTTCGAAATGCAGATTTATCAATTCAAAAAGGTTTAGAATCTATGTTTAATTTAATACCTGAATTCAATCTCAGTTCATTATTTAGGTTCATATGTTGTCAGTTCAATAATTTCAAGAAAGTGCAAAAGTGCAGATCAAAATTATTGAAATCTGGTCCAGTGATTTGAAAATCAAAGGTTTAAAGTTCAAGACTTCTGTTCCAGATTCTAGGTGTCATTTTTTAGATTGAGGTTCAAATTCCTTACATGCAAATGCAAGTATCATTTTAAAGTTCAACATAGTGTTGTGGTTCAAATTCAGTCATTCAAATTGTAGATTTAATTGTCTAGATTTCAAATTTAAGAAAATAGGTGCTCATGCTCATGATCATATTACTAATGTTAACACAACTACAAGATAAAGGAACATCAAGCTATTGATGATACATGGTCTAATAGGTTGAACATATAATTGCACAAATGGTTTGAAGGTGGGGTTATATTTTACATTTAAAAAGCATGAGAATTCAATATTCAAGCGTGAAATTTCAAATCTCTTTCCACTTAATAAGTGGACAGTTCAAGGAGACTTCCAACAATGAATATAGATGATGTAATCACAAAGTTGTTGCTATGAGCATTTCAAATCATATTTGGGAAAACACTCTTCATACCTCCATATTTTGATATGGTAAAGTGTCCATTAGATATTGTGGGTCCAGAGAATATCATGTAGAAATGAAAAACATATGCATCAACATATCATAAGTCAAATTCAGGCCAAGTTGCAAATGTGGGTCAACATTGTTAATAACCCAATCTCTATGTAGTTGTGGCAATGAATACCCAATTTGGGAGAATGGGTTGAAGGACTCACAAGCACATATAGAGATTCATAAATATAGAAATCCAACAAAATGGAATATGCAGGCATGCATCATAAACCTGATAATTCATATGATTGTGGCCCAAGACTATCATAGAGGTTGGAGCATAGATGGTGTGGGCAAACTATTTGATGCAATACCCTAGCACATGGTCTTTGTTTAGAAGCTAGATCAATAGAGGTACACACAAGCAATCAAATTATATATATTAATATTCAAATCTAAGTCATTCCATACCTGCACCCTCCATAGATCAAATGAAATACCTTCAGCTACAGTTTAAAGAATGATTGATTCCCAGATGCAGGTGGTAAAACACCAAATATATGCACGTTGATCAAGAAGATGTATGTCATGCTCAACTATTTGAAGTCATTGCAGCCCATGCATTTTCCTGACAAAATGCATATGCCACTGTAGAAAAGAGAATTGTTCATTGTGAAGAATATCATGTAGAACTTCAACGCGAAGATTGAGAATTATGCACATATATAAATTTAAAGAAGAAAAGCTGACATCCAAATATATGGATACATGTGAAGATGTGTTAGTTAACTCTTATTTAATGCTTGTGGGATATCAATTAAAGAAAACACAGAATCTATCTATTGACTCAGTGTCACCATGATGACATTTCAACTCATTCTCTTCACCCAAGTCATGGCTTAAACTTAGCATCAGCTTGCAAAGAATGAAAGATGGCCAAAGTTTTGTCGATATCTTCATTATGATTCCTAAGCATCTAAGAGCACAACGAGGAACCCACAAAACATATATAATAAGTAATGGTCAAGTGCATCCAAAAAATGGAATGCCCAAAACCAGTTCTAAAGATGTTTTGTATGTTATACCAGTATTCCCATAGCATCTGAGTTGAAGACATACTCAGTCCAAATAAATAATGATAATATCAAACTGCGATCTGAGCTGTATATTAGATAGGAAGATTGAAGCTCGAAAGCTCACGCTTGATAGAAATAGATAAAGAAACAAGGGTCGACTCTCACTAATCTTCATCAAGTGGTAATGAACCAAGACCAAATTAGTTGCACCTTCATCATTCGTGGCATTATATATGATAATTATCAAGCTGATGGTTGAAAGCGATGGTATTATGTGAATAATCGTCAAGCATGAGCTTGGCTACATCTAATATAGAAAGTTGTGGATGCCAAATGCCCACCCACGACGATTCTCAACCAGTTTAGTGAGAATTGTTGAAGACATGAAATGTTAATACAGATTGTAAAAATTATTCTAAGTTCCTCAGACATAAACATTGATTGGTGCTTGATAGACCAATTTGTGAGCTTGGGTTGCGTCTTTAACTCTTGATGCCGAGTGTTCATTAGCAGAAACACCATGGAGAAAAGAACTTGATACCACTCTATGTTGAGGCCCACAGATGTAAATGAGAATTGAAGTAAAGATAAGAATAATTTCAAATGGATACAAATAATAAGCCAAATTACCAAGAAAGAACTCGTCATGGTCAACCAATGACATATGCTCTAGTTTATTTCATGATTGAAATGTTGAACATTATATAATGAAGCCTTTTCCCAATTATAAAAATTGCAGATGTAAGCGGATTTGAGTGGTTGAGTTTGCATAAAGATCACACCCTCTTCCTCTCTGAAAAGATCAAGGACAAGTGTGGAGCCAAGTGTCAATAATCTCCTAAGAATTAGTTGATGTTTTTTGTGCAGTGTCATTAATCAAAAGTGTCCAAATATTACGAATATGGGTGGACTATGTATGTCAATCTCATATCATGATAATATTAAAAAGCTATTAGGTATGGGAAGATTTCTAGGATGAAGTAGGGTGAAATATTAATAATAAACCTTTCCAAGAATCAGTTAATCAAACTAAATCGAAATCAACAAGGGAAAGGATAAATATGCCAATGGAAGAGAGAGGAGGGGTTCCACTTTTTTTCCAATGACTGCAGACTATGTGCTATAGTAGGGAGGGGAAGTTTTCTAGATTTGTTCTATTTCTTGTGAGAAAGAGAGGGTAGAGATTATTTGTGAACTCTGTGTTAGAGGAAGAGATGAATTTTGATTTGTTTTATGTAATGGAAGAGATTTCCATTTTATTCCTGATAGTGATTTAGATGTATATGTGTAATTAGGTTTGTGTTATCTTTTATGCTCGAGAGAAGGGAGATTGGAGGATAATTTCACATTCAAACTTTGATTTGGGTGTCATTTCTTTCTATTAATCGTGATCTTTGTATTGCTTTTAGTTTTCTCTAAAATGCATTATAATGTCACTGTCTTTTGATTATGTTATCATTTCAAGATACCTTTGAAAGTTCTGATTCTTCATTTTCTCAAAAGGATGGAAGATATATTCTTATTTTTGTCTGCTTGTAATGCAACATCTAGGTAGATATACTTTGTGTTATTTGTTGTTCTTTTCTTTTCAGTCACTAACTTTCTGCATCTATTTCATGTTTACGAATAGATGTTTGTAAACCTTTTGTGCTTTGTGGTTAAGAGCATCCATATTTAAATTCATTGTAAATCTTATAAAGGAAGATCTGATAAAATTTAGAGGAAGGTTATCAATCCAATGATAACCTATCCAACTATTTGTGTTGATTTAGTCTTCTTATCTAGGCATTAAATTTGTATATATTTTCTTGCAAGACAATCTATTCACTTATAGATTTTTGGCAACTCTACTAGGGATCCTGAAGTGAAGATTTAAGTGCCTAACATTTTCTTCCTTAGTTTTATGATTATCTTTGTATGTAGGAGATTGGCAACTCTATACGAAGACCATGCTAGATACAAAAGCCATAAGAAGATTGAGGCTAGACCCTTCTCTCCTATAACTTTATCAAATTGATGATAAAGTGTTATGTGACTTTGTGGACAGTTTTGAAAAAAGTATTTCTTGGGGTATCCAAAATAATATAAGCCTTGAAGATGATGACTTGTCTTGGCTGCTATGGAAGAGTCACTGTGAAAGATTTCACAAGTTGAAAGACTTGCAAGAACTTGAGGACAGAGTGTCTCAGTTGAAGAAGAATTTGGAGATCGATGATGATGAAGCTCTGGTTATCTCAATTTCACCCATGTACTTCAATCACCTTGTCATGAATGACCAAGAGGTATAGCCAGAGTTACTCCAACCTCATGCTGATCTAGTTTCAATGGATGAGAATATATGTGACAGTAATGGAGAAAGGGGAAGCAATAATGATGAAATCTTGCCTCAAGGTCCTTCTTCACCTCATGTAGAAAGTTTTCTAGTTGAAGATCATGGTGATCATTCTTTTCTTAAGAATTCCATGCTTTCTAGTAATGCTTTGTAAGAAGACAAATCTTTAAATATCATGAGATATTGTGAGGACATTGGCTTTTTGAATGTGAATGCTGAGAATAGCCCTATTCTCGAAATCTTTCACTTTGAAAATAATGCAGTAGTAGACCTTAAAAGTAATGTTGATTTTAATGAAGGTGCCTCTAAATATTTCTCCTCTCTGGCTTTAGAAAGTTTCATTTTTGAGAGTGTTGATAGTCATCTCATTTTAGAAGTTCCTATTTATAAAAAATCAAACAACATTTTGCCAGAATATCAATCTTTCACTTTTAATGAGATGGATGAAAATGATATTGGTCATCTCTTTTTGAAGAGTCTTCTTGGTGAAAATTTTTATAATAACATGTTGGTCTAAATTTTGCGTGGCAAAATTCTTTTTTTTAGGTATAGAAAATTTTGATTGTATCCATTAATGGTGAATAGGGTTTCTAGCTAAGTCATCCTTTTGTTAGCCTTTGAAATTTTTTTGTTAAAACCATACTTCTCATTCCATTTAAATTTTCCCTGGCGCAAAAGTTTTAAAAAAATGATAAGAAAATATTCTTTTCCTACCCGTGTTGAGGTCATTGTTCAGTCCTTGTGAAAGAAGTTTTATCCCAACGTCAAATCTTATTTGAATCTATGGTTGTCACATATTTTCTAAAGCAAGATGCTTGAATGTTACGCCTAGCGAGGTAACGACCATCGGATAATTGTGACTGTAACTGAAAAAAAAAATCTGGTGCAAAGAATTGTGACATTATGACCACGTGTTATGTCCTAGGCTTGTCAGTTTTCAATAGAAACACAAATGAAGAAAACCATAAATGGTGTTACCGGCATCCAAGTTTCTCTAGCAATTCGCTAAGTCGCTATCTGAAAATCCATGCAACTTGCCGGTGGCAACATAGTGAATGCCCAGATTTTGCAAAAGGTGGTGCTCTTTTAAAGGTTGATGTGACCGTGAAAAATTCCCACACTGTCTTATAAATGTGCATGACCACCTTCTCTGACACCATCATTAATTGGTAGGTTTTCAATAATGTGTTTTTGTTCTCTATCACCAGAATTGAGAATCTATCAAAAGTTGCTATATCGCTAACTGGAATAACACCACTTTTCTAGTAGCAACATGACAAGGGCCCGATCATTGCAAAAGATGACATTCTTTTAAAAATTAGAAAATGATTGTGAGGAACCCGAAGAAAATATCGTGCAGGCTCTTCTTTTATTTTTGTGCAAGTTCTGTTTTATTTCCCAGCGTCAGTTTTGATGTTTACAGGGAGGTCACTATATCACTAATCAGATAGTTGGTATTTTTGCCGGTAGCGATGTAGCGACTGGTCGAAAAGTGGTGATGTAACAGAAAGTTCTCAAAGGTGGGCCCCAAATGAGTGGCATGATAAAGCTAAGTTGTGCAGATCAAATTACACAGTGGCATCCTACTAAGCATCTATAAGCTAAAAAAATTTGATTCATCAAAACTTGCCATATCGCTAGTTGGATAGTTGGTATTTTTGCTAGTAGCGATGTAGCAACCTGGATGAAAGTCATGAATGTGGCAAGGCCAAAAAATGTGATGTCATTAAGAGATTAAAAAATATATGTGTGCCAACGTGTTGAACTAGCTTAGTGACAGCAGTATCCTGGACCCACACCCCATGTATAAAACTTATGAAGAATTCTGATAGTTAGATTAAACTAGGATCAATGGCCATCACTATCTTGCTATGGAAAAGTGCTCAAAAGTTATGAATAGCGAGTTAGCAAGTTGGGGCCCACCACTATTGTAGTAATGTGTTACCCACAAGATCAAGTATGGATCAACGATGCTCATTAACTCGCTATAGAAGATGTGCAAAGATTATGTATAGTGAGTTAGCGAGCGCAGGACCCATCATTATTTTCTTAAAAGTTGTTTCAAATATCTACCACACGATCAAAGAAAAATCAATGGTTATCACTAGTGTGCTATGGAAAGGTGCTCGAAAGTTATGTATAGAGAGTTAGCGAGTTGATGACACGTGTCTCTGGTCATCCATGGGACCAATTTGAAATGCCTGCCTTGAAGGAAAGGTACAGATGGAGGCAGTTTATTGGTTTGACTGCCAGCGTGCTAAGAAGAACATTGAGTCAGCCTGGTTTTCATTCCTGGATCGTAGGATTTTTAAAGGATTAATGGCACAAATTTAAAAGAAAGTGTGATGCTACTCTATTTTTCTATTATGCGCATTTATGATGAATGAAAGCTTTGCGTGTGGGAGAAACAGAGTATAATATAGAAGATTTTCATTCATTCTAGTCCCATGCAAACAAAGATTTCATGCTATCTGAGCACAAGAACCTATTGATCACATTGTGTTAAGCCTGGTAAAGATGTGAAGTGATTCCTTAGCTATTCGAAAGCAACTACAGAAGTTCAAAGAGAAATAAGTCTGGCAAGTCAAGTAAGTACTCATATATAACCCCTGTGACATTCTAGTTCTTTTTATTATGATCAAGATGCCTCCTAAGAAAGCATTCTTCGAGAAAGTTAATTATATGGATAGGAATGTCCACGATGATTTGTTGGAATTACTCCCAGAATCCACTACAAAGCATGCACAAGTTAAAAGGTTAATTTCCTTAAACCCTAGGCTGAAAATTGTTGATGGCTTATATGACAAGGGGAACTGGGTTACGGATGCAATAACTACTCAAACTGGCCTTGTTTTGTTTAAAAAGTGGTTTTCAGAAAGGAAGTTGTTTGCCCCTCATGCTAATATCTAGAATTTTGATTTGGGAAAGTTAGTAGTTCCAAGTGTTTTCATGGATTATGATTTGCTAGAAGCCATTGCCAAGAATTATGACCAAGCTATTAGGGTTGTGAGAAGAAATGATGGTGTGCCTCTGGTCTCAATTAGCCCTGAAGAAATTAGAGAGGTTTTTCACCTAGAACCATTATCAAATTACCACGTGCCAATCAATTTTCCAGAATTAGAGAATGAATACAAAGCAAAGAGAGATGTAATTAGGGGAGGTGCACTAAGGGCATTGATTGGTACTATAGGAACTTTGCCAGTAATTATTGCAGCCTTTAGAGAACCTTTCAAGAAGTGTCTTTTCATTTCCCGGGCTGTAGAGATATATAGGACCCTGTGCCATGTTTTTGGTGAAGATGAGCAGGATTTCATGCCCATTGGCCTTATGTATATGATGGTTCAAATTGCTTCTTTCAGTGTAGATGTTATCTTTGATTTTGCTTCCTTTTTGGCTAAAGAAATTCACATTGGATTAGTTGGAATTGCAAAGGGCAAAGTGGAGAAAACTTTTGGCCACTATTATCTATTAATGCGTATGTTCTTGTTCAAGGGGGTGACATATTTTGGTAATGAGATGGAATTGAACAGAGAGGAAAATGGGGAAATATTGCCAGTCTAGTTATGGAGCGTAGATATGACCTGGGATGCAAATAATGCCAATTTTGTCAGATTAGATAGATATTTTGCTTTTAAGTTGAGATGCCTCATATTGAGTGACAATCCCAGAATCCCTAAGATACTAATGAGTCTCATTAGGCCTATGGATAGCCACCATAATTTGAAAGTTTCACATAATTGGGGAGATATCATCCCTTACTCTGTTTCTACTATTTTTAGAATTTATGGTTTTAAACAGAGTCCTCATCTCTTGCCTTACCAAGTACCTTTTAAGGTAGGAATGGCTGAAGTTTTGTGGCAACTAGGAGGAGTAGAAGAAATGTTTTTGTTGAAGAGGCAACTAGGGTCAATTTTCCCTACTTGCACACTGGTCCATCAGTTTGTGATTACAAAGGGGGTTGGCTCTTTTTACATAAAATTTTGGATCAGTATATGATGGCTATCTCTCATCCCCATTTTTGTGATTCTGAGGGATTTTTCAATTAGACCTTGAGGCATAGAATTAAGCTGGGACAGGTCAAACATGATTCATATTATCCAAAGGACATTATAAAGAATGAATTCTCATTGTAGGAACAAGAAACTAAAAAAGAAAAATGGAGAGTTTACTCCTAGGTCCTAGAATTCATTCATTGTTTTGATCATAAATATAGTCCTTTAGATAATGCTAATATAGAGGCTAACAGAATAAATAAGCTCATGAGCAACTTCCCTGAAATAATGGAAGCTATGAATGAGAAGAAACAATTTTTTATTGATTCTTATCCTGATAAGGCAAGAGAATTCATGAGGAGGTTGGCTTTCACTCCTAATATAGGAGCTAGTCAAATAATTGTACAGAAGAAGCCTGGTTACACTATAATTCAAAATAAAAGGGCTCATGTAGATAAGGGCAAACAAATAATGGGATCCACCAGTACAGCCCTAGAGGAGAGACCTGATGAGCCTAGTCCCAAGAGGTAGAAGGTAATGAGAGAAGAGAGGCCTCAAGTTGAGGAATATTTTCCCACTCAATCCCCTTTGAGGATTGAAGAAGAACAGCTCATAGGTGAGCAAATTGAGGAGATTGGATACAGGGAGGTATTTTTGTTACTCAAGTAGAATTGGATGAAGGTAACCCTCCAGAACCTCCCCTCCCAAGTCTGGACCTAATAATAGCTGACTATAGAGGTAGGGAATTGGACCTTGTATTAGAACAAGCAAGTCATCAAATTTTGGCTGATGACAGTTTTGTGAAATCTAGGGCTTTTCAGCAGTTTTCCTGGAGGGCAAACATGAATATGTTTGAGGAAAAATGTAAAAAGTTGAAAACAGAGCATCCAGAAAAGGATGAAGACTCCATCCAAAAAAAAAGAAGGAACAAATGATACAAGAGTTCTAGAACATTACCACTAAAGAGGGAAGGCAAATGGTAAAGACATCTAACATTCTATTATTGCCCAATTGGGATATTGTAGATGCATTGATTTGCAATTCTGTTTCTAATAAATTGGAGTTGCAAGACCCAAATAAGGGGGATTTCCAAGGCACTACATTCATTGAAGATCAAGCTACATTAGTCAGTTGGTCATTGAGAAGAGGATCTAGAGCCCCATCATCACAACTAGATGAGTCTGGATTGATGGGAAGCATAATTGTGAGAAGAGTTGCTAACACTTCACATGTGTAGGCAACACATTGGAATGTGGATTCTTCCAAGTTTCTTTTGGCCTCTGCTAAGAAGGAGGCACAAGCTATGTTTGAGTTATAGAATAAGTATGAAATAGTGGTGGATACCTACAATAAAGAGGTAAAAAAAGAGAATTGAGGTTGAGAACAAGCTATTGGGAAAATCCACTAGGCCAAAAATAACATACCCTTGCCCCCCAGTTGAACCCTTCAAATCCAACCCCTCATAGAAATACCAAATACACCCCAAAGGCCACAGTACTGCACTAGTGAGGATTTTGAAGAAGAAAAAAGTAAACTGTGGGCCTTACATGTAGAATTGGAGTCCAAATATGAAGATAAACTAAGAAAAGCTCTCACATATTTAGGGGACAAAGTTGAATGGCCACTAATTCATGATCAGTTGGCCATGGTGATCAGTATCTAGGAGGATTTGAAAGCCAATGATGAGGCTTTAAAGCCTATTGTGAATAAATGGGTAAGAAGGGAGAAAGAAGTGACATTTTTGTGTTTCTCTGTCATAAATAATTCTTGTGATCAAATTGAAAAAACCTTTGATATTTTATCTGATCTTGCTGATTTTGACAACAAAAGGATTCATTTATAGAGAATAATAGTAGGCTACTTGAACAAATACAAGAGCCAAAAATTTAGTTTGTTTCCTCATGCCCTAGATAAGAAAATTAATCTAAAAAATAAAGATGAATGGGCAAAGGAACTTGATGATTTATTCTATTTAAGAATGGATCAAGATATAAATGAAGTAGGGCATGCATGGTGGGTTGCCACAACAAAAGAAATGGTGAAAGTCCAAATATTCTTTGATTCTTTAAAACAAGATTTTGTTGCTATTAATAATGAAGGTGAGTATGTGCTAAAAAGGCAAAGGGATATTTTGCTATTCAATTGGCCAGATGACACACTTTTTGATGAGTGGATGGTAGAAATAGCTCCTGGTGAATAGTTTGATGAAGATGAAACTGACAGTGATGAGGTGCAGGATGAAGAGATCCAAATCATTGACACTGTCACTACACAAGCCCAACTAGAAGAAGAAGACAAAAATAATAAGTCACCTTCAATTACAGGCTTGGGCCCACAAGATGTTGATACAACCAAAGAAAAGACAAAGGTAGAAGTTACTCCTACCATATAGGGTAAAAAAAATGAAAGCCCACTAGTGGAGACTAGTGTGCCATCATTAGAACAAGCTTCATCGTTGGCTAGTTTGGTTGTTTCCTACAAAGAAGGATCAGAATAGAAGCCAACTCAGCAGTGTTAAAAGATGGGATAGAAGTTGACCCACCAAAAAGAATGTTTTGATTTGGACATCTTTTGTTACCCACATTTTTGTCATTTTGTGATAGGTGTGTGTAAATATTTCTTGTAAAGGACACTTGTCATTTTCTCTTAGCTTGAAGCTTGTTGCATCTCACACTATATAAGTGAGATTCCAGGGCTAGAGAAAGGGTTTGAATTCTATTTTTTCTAGGTGATATACTTAGTCTTTTTTTGGTCCATTGTTTGGAGCAAGTTTGTGATGTATTTCCTCTATTAGTTCCTAAGAATGCCTAAATAATAGAATGATCTCAATTTTTCTTCCTAAGGTCATTCTAAGTTTACTGTAAATATATACAATTTTCAAAGAAAATGAATACAAATTATGAGTTGTCCCCATGTTAGTTCTTTCTAAATCTTGTCTCCTTTTGGTTACTTGGTTATCTTGATATTGTATGAGTAAAGACTTGTGCAATTGAATGCAATCCAGTTAGGTCGTATATCTGTTCATCACTGCTATTAGTTTAGTGGATTAAGTAAAAGCTTTGATGAATTTGATAAGGTTGCTATAGTAGTGGAAAGGATTTTTTGAATGATGAATTCTGATAAGAATTGCTAATAAAATTTGTTGTAAGGCAACAAATTAGATCTAAGAATTTGTAGTAGACTCTAAACCCCAATGGATTAGGCATTGGTCAAATTCATTCAGCTGGAAGAGAAATGTGTCATAAATGGTTTTCAAATGCAGAATTTTAATCAATTTTACTTTTATTTTCTGTAGATCTTCAAAGTTGGCCAGTACTTGTTTGCATGGAATGTTTTAGCTTCAATTACCCACTATTGCTTAGAACACCTGCAGATCTATAGAAGAATTTTGGCCAGATCTGTTATATGGGATGTGTTTAGCAAATTGTCATGAATTATGCATGTATTTGAGGATTTGAGGTGAGAATCATAATGAAACTAAAATAATCCTCATACAGTGTTTCCCAGTCTTGAATCATCCCTGGGTATACTACCCTAGTTTTGTAGAGCTTGAAGAGTAGAAAACCACCCTTGGTTTTTTTGAAGTTGGGCCAAAATGGTTTGCACATACAATTGTTAATGAGAATTGGCTAGTCTTTAGATTGTATGAGTGATATCATTTTGGTATTGAGCATTTTGTTGCTTAGCAGTTTTAAAACACCAACATAACCTACAGTCTAAGATTGAATCTGATACTTTCATGGATAATGAAAATGATTCCTCATGCTTGAAAATTCAAAATCAGCTCATAGGAAGACCTTATCGGTTTGAAGGTGAAATTTGCGTTGGAAAATTTTCCTCTCAAGCTAAAAAATAGATTGAAGAAAGATGTGCTAAAATCATTATTCAGCTTGCCGATAGCAATGCTGAAACATGGTAAGGCACATTCCTTGATCAAGAAGAGAAAATAATAAGTGAGTTTTTATTATCTCTTTAGCCAGAAGACCTTTCTCAGGTTAGTTCATTTGATGGCAATTTAATCCTTCATAGAGATAAGTAGAGATGTCTTTGGACGGAAGTCTTCCTACTGAAATTCTTATTGAGAAAAGGATGTATGAAGCTGACTTTCAACATAGTGGTGACTCCACTCTTTTCAATGAGGGAGAAGAAATTATAGACACATTATTATCACCAATCAAGCCAAATCATTTATTTAATGATGACTTAGGTATTCATTCAAATTAGATTAAGAATAAAGTGTTCATTGATGATTTTTCTTCTCATTCATCTACATATGATTTTGCTGATTTCAATTTTGGGAGAAATGCTGAAACATGTGATGGCATTTTGGAAAGAGGAAAATATTGACTTTGTGGCATGTTTGATGATAGTTTAGTTCTTGAAAGAGGTGAAGAAAACATATATTCAAGGGTTGATCCCATGTTGGATGAGGCATCTTTATGGCTACAATTTGGCCATGACATTAAGGAACATGTGCAACAACTAAATTTCAATGACAACATTTCCAAGTATTGTGCATCATCTCTTGGTGAAGTTTCTACATTTTATTTTTTTAGCTTGAAGTGAAATCTGATGCTATAAAGGTGAAAGATCAATTCTTGAATGAAGAAGAATGCTATGATGAGTTATGGCTATTCAAAAAGGAGTGTTGGATTAGCATATGTATGAGCACTTTCAGTTTGAAGTCTAGAAATGAAATAGTCATCATTAAGCAATGGTATGGAGCTACTTTATTAAGACATGGCTTGTTGATATGGAATGGCTCCTACTTCTCCCAACTAGTAAATGGCTTCACATGATTCTTTCCTTAGTGTTGATTTTGTGGTAGGTTTTCTTCCTACCTTTGTATATTTTTGTAAATATGTTTTTGGTGTGTGTAGTGTTTTGTTTGAATCAAGCTTCATGCTTGCTGGTAGTTTTAGGTGTTTTTGGTTGTTTGGCTTTGTCCTGCTCCCCTCCACCCTCTCTTTGCAAGTAGCTCCCCATTTTCTCTTCTTGGTGGACTTTGTTGCTCAATGGTTAGGGCACTCATCTTTTGTCAGAGATTTTTGGAGTTCTATGCTTTTGTATCAAAAATAGTCCCATAGTTAGAGCCCCTATTGGTACCTAATATAGGCACAATCTTAAAACTTTTAATTTATGATTTTGAACCATTTTGAACCAAGATTCAAAGAAGTTTGAAGTGGTTTGATGGTTCAAATTGGTTCAAAATGCAGATTTATCAATTTAGAAAGGTTTAGAATTTGTGTTTAGTTTAATACCCTAATTCAATCTCAATTCATAATTCAGGTTCAGATTTGGTTGGTTCAACAATTTCAAGAAAGTACAGAAGTGCAGATCAAGATTGTGGAAATCTGGTCCAGTAATTCAAAAATCAAAGGTTCAAAGTTCAAGACTTGTGTTGTAGATTCAAGGTGTTAGATTTTAGATTGAGGATCACTTTCCTTACATGCAAATGCAAGTATCATTTTGAAGTTCAACACAGTGTTGTGGTTCAAATTCGGTGATTCAAATTGCAAATTTAATTGTCCAGATTTCAAATTCAAGACAATAGGTGCTCATGCTCATGATCATATTACTAATTCCAACCAAGCTACAAGAGATAGGAACATCAAGCTATTAATGATACATGGTCTAATAGGTTGAACACATAACTACACAAATGGTTTGAAAGTGGGGTTATATTTTACATTTAAAAAGCATGGTAATTCAAAATTCAAGCATAAAATTTCAGATCTCTTTCCACTTAATATGTGGAGAGTTCAAGGAGACTTCCAACGGTGAATGCAGATGATGTAATCACAAAGTTGTTTCTATGACCATTTACAAATCCTATTTGGGAAAACACTCTTCAGGCCTCCATATCTTGATATCGTGAAGTGTCCATCAGATATTGTGGGTCCAAAGAATATCAATATAGAAATGCCAAACATATGCATCAACATATCATTAGTCAAATTTAGACCAAGTTGCAAATGTGGTTCAACATTGTTAATAACTTGATCTCTATGCAACTATGGTAATGAATGCCTAATCTAGGAGAATGGGTTGAAAAAATTGCAAGCACATATAGAGATTTATAAACATAGAAAGCCAACAAAATGGAATATGCATGCATGCCACATAAACTTGATAATTCATATGATCATGCACCAAGACTATCACAGAGGTTGGAGCATAGATGTTGTTGGAAAACTGTTTGATGGAATACCCTAGCACATGGTCCTTGTTTAGAAGCTAGATTAGTAGAAGTACACATGAGAAATCAAATTATATGTATTAATATTCAAATCTGAGCCATCCCATACCCATGTTCTCCATAGATCAAATGAAATACCTTCAGCTATAGTTTGAAGAATGATTGATTCCTAGTTGCAGGTGGTAAAGCACCAAAAAGATACATGCTAATCAAGAAGATGTATGTCATGATCAGCTATTTGAAGTTGTGGTAACCCATGCATTTGCCTAAAAAAATGAAAATGCCACTATAGGAAAGAGAATTGTTCATTTTGAAGAATGTCATGTGGAACTCTAACATGAAGATTGAGAATTTTGCAAATATATAATTTTAAAGAAGAAAAGCTGACATCCAAAAATATGGATACATGTGAAGATGTTTCAATTATCTCTTATTTGATGCTTATGGGAGATTAGTTAAAGAAAACACAGAATCTATCTATCAACTCAGTATCACCACAATGACATTTCAACTCATTGCTCTTCACCCAAGTCATGGCTTAAGCTTAACATCAGATTGCAAAGAAAGAAAAATGGCCAAAGTTTAGTTGATATCTTCATTATTATTCCTAAGCATTTGAGAGCACAAGGAGGAACCCATGAAACATATATAATAAGTAATGGTCAAGTGCATCCAAAAAATGGACTACCCAGAACCAGTTCTAAAGATGTTTTGCATGTCGCACCAATATTCCCACAGCATCTGAGTTGAAGACATACTTAGTCCAAATAAATAATGATAATATCAAACTATAATCCAAGATGTATATTAGATAGGAAGATTGAAGCTTGAAATCTCATGCTTGATAGAAATAGATAAAGAGACAAGGGTCGACTCTCACTGATCTTCATTAAGTGTTGATGAACCAAGACTAAAAGAGGTGCACCTTCATCGTTCATGGCATTGTATACTCCAATTACCAAGTTGATGGTTGAAATCCATGGTGTTACGTGAATAATGCTCAAGCATGAGCTTGGGTGCATCTAATGTAAAAATTTGTGGATGCCAAATGCCCACCCATGATGCTACTCAACCAGTTTAGTGAGAATTGTTGAAGAGATGAAATGTTAATGTGGATTATAAAGATTATTCTAAGTTCCTTAGACATAAACATTGATTGGTGCTTGATAGACCAATTTGTGAGCTTAGGTTGTGTCTTTGATTCTTGATGTCGAGTGTTCATTAGTAGAAACACCATGGAGAAAAGAACTTGATACCACTCTATACTGAGGCCTGCAGATGTAAATGAGAATTGAAGTAAAGATACGAATAATTTCAAATGGATACAACATAAGAAGCCAAATTTCCAAGTAAGAACTCATCATGTACAACCAACAACATATGCTCTATTTTATTTCATGATTGAAATGGTGAATATTATATAATCAAACCTTTTCCCAATTATAAAAATTATAGATGTAAGCGGATTTGAGTGGTTGAGTTTGCATAAAGATCACACCCTCTTCCTCTCCAAAAATATCAAGGACAAGTGTGGAGCCAGGTGTCAATAATCTCCTAAGAATTACTTGATGTTTTATGTGTAGTGTAATTAATCAAAAGTGTCCAAATATTACGAATATGGGTGGACTATGTTTGTGAATCTCATATCATGATAACATTAAAAAGCTATCAAGTTTGGGAAGATTTCTGGGATGAAGTAGGGTGAAATATTAATAATCAACCTTTCCAAGAATCAGTTAATCAAACTAAATTTAAATTGACAAGGGAAAGGATAAATATGCCAATGGAAGAGAGAAGAGGGGTTCCACTTTCTTCTAGTGACTATAGACTATGTGCTATAGACTAGTGAACAAAGAGAGGGCAGAGTTTATTTTTGAACTATGTGTTAGAGTAAGAGATGAATTTTGATTTGTTTTATGTAATGGAAGAGATTTACATTTTCTTCCCAACAATGATTTAGATGTATACGTGTAATTAGGTCTATGTTATCTTTTATGCTTTAGAGAAGGGAGATTTGAGGATAATTGCACATCCAAACTTTGATTTAGGTGTCATTTCTTTCCACTAATCATGATCTTTGTATAGCTTTTAGTTTTCTCTAAAATGCATTCTAATGTCACTATTTTCTAATTATGTTATCATTTCAAGATATCTTTGAAAGCTCTAATTCTTCATTTTCTCAAAAGGATGGAAGATATATTCTTATTTTCTTCTACTTGTAATGCAACATCCAAGTAGATGGACTTTGTGTTATTTGTTGTTCTTTTCTTTTCAGTCACTTAGTTTTCACATCTATTTCGTGTTTATGAATAGATGTTTGTAAACCTTTTGTGCTTTCTAGTTAAAATAATCCATATTTAAATTCATTGTAAATCTTACATGAGGAGTTGTACCCAATAAAATTTGGAGGAAGGTTATCAATCCAATGATAACATACCCAACTATTAGTGCTGATTTAGTCTTCTTATCTAGGCATTTAGAGTTAATTTGTATATATTTTCTTGGAAGACAATATGTTCCTTAAAAAAGTGCTAAGTGAATAGTAGATGCTGAGCAAGTTCAAGTGCCAAGCCAAACATAATTATAGTATGTGTTGAGCATCAATATTAACAAATACCGAGTAACACAGAATTGACCTAGTTGTTTGTAATGGCACAAATAACTATGTAAACCATTTTTGAGCTGACATGTGGATAGATCTTGAAACCTTAAAGATAAGATTGAATCTATTTGGATTCCCTATGTGATCAACATGCAACCAATTAGAAAAATGGAAGGAATTGAGCAGGAAAAATGGATGAATCTCAATCGTAGATTCATACTTAACCCTAAGCCACCAAAATCTTTTAAAAGGGAGATGAAGCCCCATAATTGAAGATATTAGAGAGAACATTAGAGAATGCATGTGAGGAGATGATACTAGCAAACATTTGAAGGAAGTGAATTGATTTGTATACATTCAAGGTGACTTAGAAGAAGGAAAGAATTGCAAAATTAGTTTGCAAAATAAAGGATTGTGGATACAACAATTTGATATTAGAGCAAAAAGGATCAAGATGGATTGAATTGAGATCTGAAATCAGCAATACCAAATTGTAAGTGTATCAGATCAAACATTCTACTATACTTTCTAACAATTGTATTAGTAGGATGAAATTCTTTGTATTAAGGTTGACTTAATAGTTAGTGTGAAATCCTATAATAGGGTGACATTCCAAGTGAGTGTTTTAAAGTCCTTTAGCAAGGAACACTTTTAGTAGGGTGTCAAAATGCTTTAACAAGGTAGGATCTAACAATCCTTTTTAAGTCTTTAATAGGGCAGGCCTTTCACAGGGCAGATCATGAGAATGGTCAAATTATGTAACCTTACTAGGTGAACTTTATTGCTGCAGTAGTGAAGAATTGTGGGTGTCATCCCCACCCCAGTTTTACCTTCTCATTGGAGGGTTTCTGGGTAATCATATATGGTGTCAAATGTTTATGTGGATGCATTTACTTCATATGTTATTTCAATATGTTTATGCATGCATTGTTTTAAAGTTAAAATTTTTATTGGTTAGAGATTAGTACTTCTGATTCACCCCCCTCTCTTAGAAGTATGCATTTCCCATTTGTATTTCTAAAAATTGGTATCAGAGCTAAGTTCTCATTAGGAGAAGCCTTACAACTTGGAGAAAATATCTTGAGATGGAAGTTTACAAGTTGGGAAAGACCATTGAAAATCAGGAGATTGAGATACATCTCTTACTACAACAATTGAATGAAGCTAGAGATGCCTTGAGAAGTTCACTAAAGAGAAGGAAAGAGATTGCTATGGTAGAAATTGACACCACAAAGTTATTTGTAGATGGTAACTCATGTGAATTTGATTTAGCAATTTTAGATCTCATGGAAAAAAATAGAGCACAAGCTGAGGAGATCATAAATCTCAAGTTGGGGCAAGAATCACAAACAATATTGCTATGTGAGGTGACTGAAAAAAAGAAGAAATCTATATAAGACAAGACCATGATTGAAGTAGACAAAAGAATTTTTTCAAACAGATTGGAAGAAAAATTAGTGGAGCTATCCAGGATCTCAAACATGCAATTGGACACCCTAAGCCAAATGATGAATGCTCATCATGAGTTGAATGTCAAGGAAGTTGCAAAATGAGCAATTGCAAAATCACCAAAAAAGAGAGAAGGAGTTTTTTGAAAGCTTCAACAAGCCAAATGAAGCCACCAAGTACTTTCAACAACTACTAAAATCCCCTAGATCTAGTAAAGACACATCAGGATTGGGCTACACAAGCACTAAAGAATGATAATCATCCAAAGATGCTGAGGAAAGAAACAATAAAGGTAAGAATTCTAAACCTACTTGTCATCATTGTGGAAAGAAAGGACACACAACAAATGTTTTTAGGAGCAAGAATGCTAGTTATAATGCCAAGCCAAAGAACCTAACTCATTGTCACAAATGCAACAAGCAAGGTCATCAGGCACATGAATGTAGAACTAGAACCGTGCACCAAAATTTGAAGGATGCTGCTGCAATTGTCAAAATTTTGGACACAAAGCCTTTGAATGTAGATCCAAGTTCATATGGTCATCAAACAAGAGAAGAAGCTTTGAAAATTCCTGTAATTGGGATTAAAATCCAAGACATAGTTGTCATTATTGTCAAGAGTATGGACACATCCCTGAGAATTGTATAAGAATACACTTTAGTAGTAGCTACAATAGGTGGTTGAGTCAAATGACATGCTTTAGTTGTTTGAAGATTGGTCATATCAACAAGCACTACCCAACAAGGACCAAGGCACCTAACTCAGAGTTCAACAAGGGAGGCAAGGTAGATGTTGAGCACATCAAAAGAGAGATGAAAAAACATGGAAGAAGAAAGATGGATGCAACACATGAAATGAAGGGATCACTTCACCTGAAAGGTCAAGTGATCACATCTCAACAAACTAAGAAAAAAGAGGTATGTGGGAATGATATTTAAATGCTTCATCATACATTAGTTCCAAGATAAATTTAGTGCTGAAAAAGATAAACTAGCATGAATAAAGATGCAAGTCAACAAAAAAAAACCAAGGTCAAATATTCAAGCTTTTATCTTACTACCAAATGTGAAAAGTTCTCTTCAATTGCCAAATAAAATTCTAGTGCATGCTAAGTTGTCAGCCAAAGTCAATTGAAGCCAAGTCAAAAGTATCTGTTGAGTGAAGGAAATTCCTATTGGAGATAAGTAAGGGTAATTCTAATAGCTTCTGAGTGATGGAAAAAAAAATGGATGCCAAGTGAAATAGAAATTGCATAGACGCTGAGTTTATAGTTGTACATGCACCATGCATTAAATGAAATGTTTTGAAAAGGGTATAAAGCAAATTTTTGCTCTTTTTTTATCATTATGAACATAGAGCAAGAGCAAGCATAGTGAAGAAGCAATTAACAAGTAGAGATTGAAGCATTTGCATGGATTCCGGCAAAGATCAAGCATTGTTCCATCGATCTAAAGGTATTATTCTTGTGCTGAGTTATGCAGTTATGCAATTTTATATTTGTCAAAACCCTAGCTTGCAAAATGGCCTCTAGCTCCAGGAATCCTAAGGATAAGGAACCATTTGAAGTTTAGCTAGTTAGTAATGAGGTAAAACAACTAGACTTTAGGGCTATTCCAGAGGTTGCATACAAAAATGACCCAGCAAGCACATTATCAGTCATTCCACCCAAGCTTGTAATGGTTCAGATGTAAGGAAGTGTTATAACTGCAAGGTTAGAGGAATTGGGGACATGGAAATTTTTTAGGTGTATGATAAATTATGTGAAAATAGAATATTAAAAGAAGAATTCCAAATCGTAGAAAGAAAGGGACTAACCCATGCCCTAGATTTCCCCATTGTCTTCAAAATGGAATGGATAAGAATTTTCTTAAGCAAAATCCATGATGGATGCCTATGGCTAGAAGGAGGACCTATCAAACTATCAAAAAGGATTGTGCATAGGGTGATAGGATATCCAACCCTAGATCAGCCCAACAACCTAAGGAGTGACTCAAGAGAAGCAATTGAGAAAAATACAGGAGCAAAGTGGAACAAGAGAGCAATGATAATCAATACTATCAAGGATCCACTTCTTGAATTTGTAGTGAGGGTCATATCTCATAGATTCTATCAGTTAAGTCAACTAAATAGTGTTCCATGTATAGCAGTAGATGTAGGCTATAATATTGTGAAGAAATATCATACTTATGATCTAGGAAAGCTACAGTTGTAGAAAATAATGGAGAACTTAGGAGCAATAAGGAGATCTAAAAGTGCTCAATGTAAGTTTGGTTCCATATTGATATACATATTCTTTTATATTAAAAATGAGTTTCCCTCTTTTGGTAAGGTATGATGGAAGACCAATAGATCTATGGCTATACAAATAAATGAGTACATTGAACAAATGGGAGACAATTTTGAGTCAGTGATGACTAGTCACTTTGAGGATTTCAACTAATCCATGAAATAAAGGCTAAGAATTCTAGTTTCCTTGGTGGATAAGTATTAAAATGATATATGTTTCTTGATAGACATTGATTACACTTTTTTCCAGGTGGCAGTACCTAGAGTGAGATGGCTAAGGCCTTTGGGTTATGAAATTAACATAGATAAAGTATCAGGTACCATCATTGCACAACTTGTAGAAGAAGTTGACAAGTCAACAAAAATCTTTGGTAATTATGATATTGTCAAATTCAAAGTTGAAATGGAGTTGAAAACTACCTCAACTCTAAAGAATAAGGATAAAATGGTAAAGAAGCTTAAAGCCAGGTTGGGAGGAGCTGAAGGCAATGATGAAGATGCTGATGAAGAAGAAGAAGAAGAGGAAGAACAAGAGCTAGGCCAAGAACCTCTTACCCTAACCCAAGGTATGGGTGAAGATGAAGAAAAAAAGGTGCTTAGAAGGAACAAGCCAAGGAAGCACTAGCAAAGCAAAAATCAAAGAAGAGAAAGGCTAAGACATAGCCTATAGCTCAACCAAAGGGTAAGAAAATTACAAAACCTACTGCTCCAACCACAAGAACAACCACAAGGGCCACCACTCAAAAGGATAAGGAGAAAATAAAAGAGAAGAAGAAGGCTATTGAATAACAAGGTCTAGTGCAGAAGAAATTAAGGAGAAAGTATGTTGCACAACCTAAATCTGACAATGAAAGGACTGAGCCAAAAGACACAAGCCAGTTCAAAGTGGTAAGTCATGCTCCCAAGTCTAATATTGAAAACATTGGTGATAATGTTAGGGACAATGTAGACTTAACTAGTTTGAAAAACATTGAATTTAATAAATTAAGTAGAGAAGATCAAAATAAGGTTGAAGAATTAGGATATGCCATGATGGAAAAATTCAAGAATACCCCTCTTGAATTTGATAATGCAATGCCTAAAAATTTATATTCAATTATTGAGAATAAATGGAACTATTGCCTAAATATGGAGAAGGAAATAAGAGAGTCCACATTGGCACAAGTGATGCCAGAATTGTCTAAAGGGAAAATAAAAAAGGCAAATAAGAAACATGGTTGTAAATTTGCATCCAACTATAGAGCATTCAACATACTTCAAAACAAAATTGAAGATGTTGTAAAGAAGTCAACTCAAATGTGGAAGTTGATATATGGCTTGACTATTGTCAAGGAAGGAGAGGAAGATCCCTTTGAGGGAAGAAATAATGAAGAAGATGAAGATTATAAGGAAGGTGAATTTGAGAAAGGAAAGGAAGATAACACAATGGAGGAGACACAACAAAAGGGAGATGAAATGGCAATAGCTGAGGAGAAAAAAATAAAATAAAGTGTGCAAGACACACAACTGCCACCACTGTGCCCTCCACATGACACAAACACACCTGCAGTCACAATAAAATTAAAAGATGTTCCTAACAACTTATCTTAGAACATCAATCCACTAACTGTAGAGGATCTAAAGAAGATCCTTGACTAATCCACATTATGGGATAAATTATGTGATAATCTAGTGTTGGTTAGTATGGATGAGTTATAGAAAGCAGTAGCTGACATAACCAGGGATAAGGTGAATACACAAGAACCACCTTCTACCATCCCTACAACTACTAGTGGTCAACCTCAAGAGAAAACATCAACAGATATATCAGTAAGGGTTGATACCACAGTCAAAGCTATTATGATTGAAGAATAGACTAAGACTACAAAAGAGCCCAAAAAGGAACAAATAGGATAGACATAGGTATCTATACCTATTGCACAAAAACAAGGTGCACCATAGATAATTGTAATTGATCAATGAAGATTAGAAGAATACAAGGACATTCCAAAGGAAAAGGAGGAGAAATCCATTTAGACATTGGTCAATTTAACAACAACTAGCACTCCTACCAAAGTCCTTCAAAATTCAAGCACTAATGTAATGCCACTTCAAATTTATGCACCGGGCTCGAGCTTAACAAATGAGGCAAGGATACTTCACTATGGAGACCCAACACTAGATGAGGAAATTGCTATACCAAAATATGACTATGCAACCATGAACCTAGAACAGATCAATATCATGCAGGAGGCATTAGAAAGGAAGAAGAACCAAGAAATACTCATAAAGGAGTATAAGCAAAGGAAAGAACTACATGAGATAAAAGAAATATTTTTAGATGCATTTATCTTGCAAACACCTGATGAAACCAAGGCTATATTGGAACAATTATCAAAAATTGTTGAACAGGTGACAAATGAAGATCGGGAAACCAATGCAAAAATCATGGAATGGTCTGAAAAGAAATTTCAAGGAAAGCTAAATGAGAAGATATCTAGTGGAATAGCACTATCACAAGTGGAATTGGCTACATAGATTAAAAGAGTGAAGAAGGTATTTGAGAACATATTCTTAATGTACACCAAATTGTGTGACCCCGCACTCTTCACCCAAGAAACAAGCTAGAGGATTCTAAGTTTGGAAAGAAATTTGAAAATATCTGGTATGCAATTACCAAAAAACCCAGTTCAAAGTGAGAAGCACTTTCACTCCATGCTTCACACACAAAAGGAACTAGTTGTATTAAGAGTAGAAGAGGCTAATACTAGAGCCAAGCTAGTCCAAATTCAAGCCTCCCTGACCCCTCACATGGAAATACTATAGAAGGAACTAGCCTATGCTGAAATAGTACTCAAGCAAGATCCTAATCTTTCAACTTTTGATGGCTTTGTTCACCTTGCAGTAGAGATAGCCATCTAAATCAAATCATTAGATGTTGCAATAGACAATTGGGATGTTACTCTCAAGATTGTAATGGAAGTGAATAAGAACTTTCTGGATAAATACACACTCAGTGTATAGACCCTTTGACATAAGTGTCAAAAAAGGGAAGAAATATTAAAGGGGGAGATATATGCAAGGGGGAGACGTGAAAGGGGAGATAAAGTAAATAGAGAGAAGAACAAACAAAGAGGGAGTAAATAGTAGGAAAGAAAAAATAGGGTGTATAAAACATTTTAGATAAAGAGTATCAAAATGATTGAAGACAAAGAGTAATAGTAGGGGAAAATCTACTAAGAGAGATTTTGGATACAGAAAAGACACATTATCTCAGGGGGAGTCACAAAAATTTTGAGGTATATGGTTCATTACAAAATTTTGAACAATTTTGAAGTTTTGTATATATGTCAAACCAGATGTATATTATACTCGACAAGATTAGATTCATCGTGTATGGTTATGTATTTTTTCCACTCATGTCAAAGGGGGAGATTTTTGATCTCATATTGGATTTGACAATTGAGTGTCAACACACTTAAGCTTTTTACTAAGTTCATGCTAAGCTAGTAACATATGCCGAGTATAATATGTATAGATGTTGAGTTACAATGAGTGTCAAGTAACTCATGTGTCGAGTAATTCAAGTGCCAAGTGAATAGTAGATGTCGAGAAAGTAAAAGTGTCGAGCCAAACAAAATTATAGTATGTGTTGAGCATCAGTACTGACAAGTGTCGAGTAACACAAAATTGACCTAGTTATTTGTGATGGCACAAACAACCATGTAAACCATTTTTGAGCTGACATATGGATAGATCTTGAAGCCTTAAAGATAAGATTGAATCTATTTGGATTCCCTATGCGATCAACATGCAACCAATCAAAAAAATGGAAGGAACTAAGTGGGAAAAATGGATAATCTCAATTGTAGATTCATACCTAACCCTAAGCCACCAAAATCTTTTAAAAGGGAGGCAAAGCCCCATAATTCAAGATATGAGAGAGAGCATTAGAGAATGCATGTGAGAAGGTGATACTAGCAAAGATTTGAAGAAAGTGAATTGATCAATATACATTTAGGGTAACTTAGAAGAAGGAAAAAATTGCAGAATTAGTTTGCAAAACAGAGGATCGTGGATACAATAATTTCATATTAGATAAAAAAGAATCAAGATGGACTAAATTGATCTCTAAAATCAACAATACCAAATTGTAATTTTATCAGATCAAACATTCTACTGTACTTTCTAACAACTATATCAGTAGGATGAAATCCTTTGTATTAATGTTGACTTAACACTCAGTGTGAAATCCTTTAATAGAGTGACATTCCAAGTGAGTGTTCTAAAGTCCTTTAGCTAGGCACACTTTTAGCAAGATGGTAAAATCCTTTAGTAGGGTAGGATCTAATAATCCTTTGTAAGCCTTTAATAGGGCAGGCCTTTCACAGGGCAGATCATGAGAATGGTCAAATTATATAACCTTAATAGGTGAACTTTATTACTATAGTAGTGAAGAATTATGGGTGTCATCCCCACCCCAGTTGTACCTTCTTATTGGAGGGTTTTTGGGTAATCATATCTGGTGTCAAGGGTTTATGTAGATGTATTTACTTCACATTTTATTTCAATATGTTTATGCATGCATTGTTTTAAAGTTAAAAGGTTTATTGGTTAGAGATTAGTACTTCTAATTCACACCCCCCCTCTCAGAGGTATACATTTTCCATTTGTATTTCCAAAATGTTAAGTCAACCTTTCTCTAAAGGATTTACCCTAATTTGATACAATTGTTAGAAAGTAATAGTAGAGCTTTGATCTGATACAACTTACAACCTTACTTGCAAATTACAGATCACTATTCAGTCCTCAACTCTGCTTGGCTTTCGATCTTTGTAGCTTTGACAGGTTGTTCACCCTTCAAGAATTCATCCTCTTTAGGCCTTCTTTCTTAGTTTTTCATTGTAGACTTCCTCTCTTGGGTCACTAGACAAAGAAAAACCCTCTTCCTTCTCCTTGTTGATAAAATAAGTTGAACATATTTTATCTAGATCTTGTTGATAAAATAAGGGCTCTCACATATGCATTTGAGAAGATGGGAGAATGGTGAAACATTCTTAATAATATTTCATGTTGGACCTCCATATGAAGACATTGTAAGCTTTTACAAGGCATCGCATACATGATATTTTTTGGTATTTCTAGGGTTTTCTTGTTCCACTAGCTTTAATGCATAAATATTTTGTTTAATATTTCTTCTCATTGTTACAGGCTTTCCTCATTATGAATAAGGAATGAGAATATTTACATAATAAAGGATTCAAGTGTACATTTGAACGAGGGATTATTCATTTCTATTTCCATTTCAAATAGTACAAATATCATCGATAGAGATTGATTACACTAGTATTGAATTGTCTTTTGTTGGCAAATCCTAGATAAATTATTTTCATAAAGAGATTCAAACATGAACTAGAGATTAAATGGAAAGAAATATGTGTTAATGTAATAATTCATACAATATTATCTTGTAATGTATGATTTGATTGAGGTAAATTAATTGTTCTTAATATTGATTGAGTGCTTCTTGAGATTCATTGTTTATATTTTGGCAATCTCCTTCATTCTTGAATTGGCACATTAGCATTGATGATGAGGAGGAAGTGGCAGAATTGGTGGTGCCAGAGAAGGGCTATCTTGGTCTTGGAGCATGTTCACATTGAGGTTGTGATTTGTAAATATTAATGTCACACCTGCTAATGAAGAAGATGAATGAGAGGAATCTGCCATTTCAATTCCTCAACTGTCTTCCAAAAAGATACTCATTTTTATTATTATTTTCATATTCCAAAATGTTCCAACTCCTCCTTGTAAACCTTTACCTCTTTCATATCATAATATTGTTAAAGTGCATGATTTATATAGAACTTAGACAACCTTACCACTTGGTATTAGGCTCAAATCAAATGTATTAAGAATATTTGTGTAACGATATGGGAAGTCAAGTTTATGGCACAATAGCTCACCTAGATAGTCAAAATTATGAGTGTAGTTGTAATTTTTTCAAATTCTATTTGAATTAACAATATTGGGACAATGTTTTGGTATATAATGTATGACATCATGTTTGATTTGATGGTAAGGAACAAATATAGTTCAATTTTCCCTATTGTTCAAAAATTTGTAGACAATAATCTACTTACATTTACTATTCTATTAATGTTATGCTAACTTATACATGCTTAACAAGCTTCATGAATCCAAGGTTTAATCATTTGGTTGAGCTAACTATTCTATTCACATGATTCTTAAAGAAGGATTTACACTTCAAATGGGGAGGTGAATGCTAGGGGGATTTTGATTCCATCAAGTAAAACTTGCCATGTTGATGCACACTATGTAAGATAGGCCCTTTATCTTTTCAGAATTTCACAATGATTTAACAACTTTATTAGCTTAGTATGATGATAAGGAAAATAAAGTTTATTATTATATTAGTCATGTTCTTGTTGACTATAAATCATGTAACTCTGCCATGGAAAAACAATGTCTTGCTATATTTTTCACAACACAGAAGTTGAGGCACCACCTTCAACATACAAAAACTTGAGTCCTCACTAAGAACAATATACTTATGATTTATTTTCTAGAACTGATACTTGAGGGAGATTAATAAAGTGGATGTTGTGTATTTTTGGGTTCAACCTCAAGTTTGCAACATAAAAGTCATTCAAGGTATTGTTAATTAATTAAAGAATCTCCCTCACCTAAAAGACTTCCCACATTTAATTTTATTTTTATTGAGAACTTTCACACAATCAATCATGACCCTATTTAGGATATCCATTTTAATGGATTAAGGTGTCAAACTAGTTTTGGAGTAGGTGTTATCTCAATCTCACCTAAAGGAAAACTAGCTCCTTGTTCCTTTTGTCTTATTTTTATGAACATGTGGGCGTAAGGGAGCTAAGAATCAATAGGATAAGGTTAACTCACATGCATAATGCACATAATGTTCTCTAAAATCCATGCCTAATATATTTGGTAAGTTTTGATTTGTGGTACTCATGTTGTATGTAGCAATTGAGATTGTGGTATAGGTGGGCCACCATGATACGACCCCAACATATATTTTCTCCATCTCCATAGTCTAGATGTAGGGAATGAGACACACTGATAGATGGGAACCTCATCTATCTTTAGCCACTTGTAGTGCCACTATGGTCATCAAAATTTACCACATCAATAGAATCGGGTGCCATCCTTACTCAAGAAGCCACAAGTAGAGATGTCCTTTATCATCCACTAACCTACCATAACCTTATAGATGCATGAATCGCAAATGTCAGCTATCAAGGGTTTATCTTTCATAACTTGTTCCCCACTTATGAGAATATATAAGATCTGATAGATGTTTACTAATTTTATGACCAACTCCTAACATCTCCTAATTAGGAGATAGAATGACATCATACTTGAATCTCATCTCTCTATAGGTTCCATCAATATAGGTCTATGAAATATCATCTCAAGGTGGTGGTAGACCCACCAAAGCCCTGAAGATAAATATCCAAACTAATCACCAACCAGGATGTCATTAATGATTATGTTGGATATTTATCTTTAGGTAATTATTTTTAACAAACCACATTGGTCAAAAGTTTGACCAAAAGAATTGATCAGGATGCCATCATGAGTTGGACATCTTGGTTGATCAAGGGATAACCATTGGTCGAACTTTCGACCAAAGGGTTAATAAGGATGTCATCATGGGTTTGGTATCCTGGTTGATGCTTTGGTCAAAAGTTCTAGTTGATCGAGGGTTAGTATTGGTCAAACTTTTGACAATAACATCGACTAGGATGTCAATGCTTGGGTCAAAAGTTTGACAGATGTTCTCACAAAAAAGGGAGACCATTTTTGACCAAATTGTATGTCAAAATTCTGATGTTGACAAGTATTGGTTGAAGTTCCAACAAGGAAGATAGTGAAAAAACATTTTTTAGATAATTCAACCAACATGAGTAAAAAATTCAACCAATTTTCATCAAAAAATGAGGCCAATTCTACTAGTGGGATAACCTATGATCCCTTTCAAAACATTTCATGATAACATATGTTATTAGGTGATATAGAGCACTTAAACCTCATTCATTTTTCATGTTGTAATAAGGTATATGGATAGATCTAATGATCTCCCTATGACCCATCCAACTTGTAATAGACACAAGACCCCTTGGTGCAACTATAAACCTTGGGTATCAATTGGTCCAATGGGTGGATTTTGAGTCACTTTTATGTTTTATAGGTGTGTCTAGGTGTTTGGTAACATTAATAAGGTTCTTAGGAGTTAATGGAGTTCATTTGCAACTTTTCTTGCAATAATACCAATCATAGCACAAAATTGCTAAAAAGTTGCTTAGCAACTTTTGCATTTTCTTAACAACTTTTTGTATTATTCCTTCCAATAGTTCAATAGTTGGTTATAACAGTTTGAAATGGCCTATATAGGCCCAAGTCATTCAAAGGAGGAGACATAAAGAAGTTTCAAATGTTTTATTGTTCCCAAATTAATAAAATCTATTGTTTTCCTATGCTTTTTTCTGGTTTTGACCATACAATATGGAATCCAAGGACTAAAAAATGAACCTTGCGCACTGAGAAGTTAATACTATTCATTTAGAATATTTTGGCATTGGTTTGAGGTTTTTATCATTTCTCTTGCAAAGGTTATTGATTTTTATTCCTTGTTGATCTAAGAAACCCGTGATTTGAGGGTTTGGTCACTAAAATGACCCTAACTTGATTTTTCGCTAGTGGATTTCCTTCACCACTGGCATGGAGCAAGTTAAGGGTGTACTCTACAAGATTTTTGAAATTAGGAAGTAGGAGAAGAAGTTTTTGATTTTTGGGAGCCAGCCCTAGGTCAAACATCTTCATATATTTGGCCCAAATTTGAAGAGATTAAGCAAATTAAAGTGATGGAGATGGTTTGAGGACTTGATGTTCAAATAAGGTACCCTTATTTAAGCTAGAATAATAGCCTATAAGTGGATATTTGATCCCATGCACCCATTCTTGACGACTTGCCTTGAAAACCAAGCCTAAAGTAACTAATTAGGTCTATGTACTTGGTTATGGTTAGGACATGCTAGAGTGGAATTGGTCTCTACAACTTTGGAGTTTGTAAGAACTTGGAAAAGGGTACTTGAATATAAATTTTTTTCTTAGGTCTTTTGGAGGGTTTCAAAGTTATTGGCAAAAATTAGTGTTAGGAGACCTATTAGGCTTCTAGGTCTAATCTTTCAAATTTGGTTGTGGGTTGTTGGGAGTGCAACCAGTGGTTGATTTATCTTATTTGGGTTTAAACTAATTTGTTCCAAGCCTTTGATTGAATTTGCAAAGTCTAAAACAATGAAATCCCTATTTTTTCCCATTTTGAGGGAATTTGTCCTATTTGCTTAAATTGGGTTCATATTGCTTTGTGTCTTACTTGACGGTGGTGAGACTAGAAACCTCTTTCAGTATTTCTAAGGAAGGGTATACACCTATGAAAGCATACCAAACCATATGTTCAATCCTTTTGAGCATACTAAAAGTTGTGTGGGATTTGGGCTTGATTCTTGCTTCCATTGTGTCATCTTTGCATCAAGTGGTATTAGAGCCACTTTGATCTTGGTGTGGCATTAGGAGACACCATAGCTGATGGAGGAGAAGAACATGAGAGGGAGATTCCTTTGAGGATCACCAATGTGGAACTAGCCAAGCTAGTTACGGAGCAAATGGCTAAAAGTAGAGTAGTCCGGGAAGAAAATAGGACTATAAAGAGGGAGTTAGATAATTTCAAAAAAAAAATGAGGAAAGGAAGTGATGAAGAGTCTGAGCCAGAGGAGATAATAGGGAGTGAGGAACAAGATAATACCCTTACTGATCAGAGACCCTTCCTTACAGCATTGGTGAGAGTTGGAAAGAAGGGAGAAGGGGACTTACCTACCTTCCATGGTAAGTTGGACCCTGATGAATGTGTGGACTAGATAGAGGCTCTAGATAATCACTTGAATGTGATAAAACCCCTAAAAATTAGAGAGTTAGAATTGTCAAAGCCAAACTTAAAGGCCCTACCTTGAGTTGGTGGAATTTCTTGCAGAATGAGAGATTGGATGAGAATAAAGAACAAATTTCCACTTGGAAGAAGATGAAGGTTGAGATCAAGAAGTATTTCATACCTGATGATTATGAGGCGTTGATGCACAATAAATTACAGGACCATAAGTAAAGGGATTTGGATCTCAGCACTTACATACAAGAGTTCCACAATTTGACCCTCGAAGCCAAGGTATATGAGACTGAAAAGTAGAAGCTTGTAAGGTATGTAAATGGATTAAAATATAGCATTCAAGATGAATTAACATTAATTACTCTTGGTTCAATTCATCAATTTTTTAATATGGCTCTAAAAATAGAGGAAAAACATAAAAGAAGAGGAGACACAAATAATAGGGGTGGAGGAAATAACAATAGAGGCAGAGGTAGGTTCCATGGAGGGGGGTCTTTAAATAAAAATTAGGAGGAATCCAGTAGATCAAATGTTGAAAGTTAGTCTACTAATAGAGGGACATTTAGAGGTAGAAAATTTAATGGTAGAGGAAGGTCTAATGGAAGAGGGCCTAGTGTGTTCATTGGTAAGTGTTTCACTTGTAACCAAGTAGGACATCAATCCTTTAGGAGGAGATAGGAGAATTCAATTAACCCAAGAAGAAGATAGTCAAAGTTTCACCTTTTATCAATCTACCACCTCTAGACCTGCACTTCCTGAGCATGGTGAATCATTGATGATGCAAAGAACAATGTTAAAAACCCCTATAACAGCAGTACCACCACAAAGAAAGTCATTGTTTAGGACTTATTGCAAGGTAAATAAAAAGGTCTACAGATTTATAGTGGACTCAAGTTCATATGATAATGTTGCTTCTAAGGAGATGGTTGATAAGTTGAAACTAACCACAAGGCCTCACCCTTACCCATATAAGCTATCATGGTTAAAAAAAGACAAACAAACACTTATAAATGAAAAAGTGTGGTGGAGTTCAACATTGGGGAGTACAATGACAAAGTTTTGTGTGATGTGGCAGAAATGGATGCATGCCATTTGCTTCTTGGGAGGCCATGGCAATACGATGTATGTGTTAAGCATGATGGCAAGACAAATGTTTATACCGTAACCAAGGAGGGGGTTGAATATACTATGCCACCTTTACTAGATGATGGGAAACCTACTACAAATGGGGTGATGTTGGAAGGAGAAAAGGAGTTTATGAGAGTCACTAAGGAAAAGGACACACATTGTTTTGCATTGGTAGTTAGGCCATAAAAACATCCCATTAAACAATCACAAAGCCCATCCAAGGTTATCAATGTGGGATCCAATGAGGTAAGAGATTTGTTAGAAAAGTATGGAGGAATAGTTGTAGGAAACCAACCAGAAACATTACCACTTGAAAGAGACATTATTCATTGCATAGATTTCATCCTAGGAGCCACACTTCCAAAAAAAGTAGCATACAAGATGAGCCCTGAACAAAATAAAGAGATAGCAAAAAAAATTGAGGAATTTTTGGCCAAGGGGTTCATTAGGAAAAGTATAAGTCCTTATGTAATCCTTGTAATCCTAAAACCTAAGAAGGATGGTACTTGGAGATTATGTACAAACTCTAGGGCAATTAATAGGATAACCATTAGATATAAGTTTCCTGTGCCAAGGATAGAAGACCTCATGGATTTTTTGGGGAAGGCACACATTTCCTCTAAGGTGGATCTCAAAAGTGGATACCATCAAATCAAGATCAGAGGTGGAGATGAGTGGAAAATAGCATTTAAGACTTCAAAAGGCCTTTATGAATGGCTTGTGATGCCTTTTGGCTTGTCCAATGCACTTAGCACCTTTATGAGACTTATGAATGAAGTCTTAAAACCTTTCTTGAATAAATTTGTTGTTGTATATTTAGATGACATCCTAATATTTAGCAAGGATAGGGATGAACACTTGAGGCACTTAGATTTGGTTTTACATGGACTTCATGAGAAGAAACTAATGATAAACTTGGAAAAATGTTCAATTTTGCAGACAAAGCTGATCTTTTTGGGTTTTGTTATATCAGGAACTGAGTTGAAAATGGATACTTCCAAGGTTGAAGCCATCCTTAACTAGCCACCTCCCACCACACCATCAGAGGTAAAGATTTTTCATGGTATGTGTAGTTTTTATAGGAAATTTATTAGAAATTTTAATGGTGTGTGTGTTCCTATGATCAACACCATAAAAGGAGCAAAGAAGTGTGTATTTTTTTGGACTAAGGAGTCTAATGATTCATTTGAATGTTTAAAGAAAAAGATTGTAGACAAACATATTTTGGTGGTCCCTAATTTTTACAAGTTGTTTACAGTTGAGTGTGATGCTGGAGCATAGGCCTGTGGCCTTTTTTAGTGAAAATCTCAATGAGGCCAAGAAAAAGTATTCAACATATGATCTTGGCCCAAAGAATTTGTTGTGTACACTGATAATCATGCCTTAAGCTTCTTGAATAGGAAAGAAAAATTGAACCATAGGCATATGAAGTGGATAGAATTTTTTCAAGCCTACACCTTCATCATTAAGCATAAACAAGGAGAAAACAACAAGGTTGCAGATGCACTTAGCAGGAGAAACTTGACAATCCAAGAAGTTCAATTAGAAAGCGTTGGCATCCATGCAATGAAAGATATGTATGAACAAGATGAAGACTTCAAGGAGGCATACCAAGTCTAAAAATCCATGGGGGAAAGGTATCATATTGACTTCAATGAATAAATTTTGCAAGAAGGACTTTTTTTCAAAGGTGGTCAGTTTTGTATTCCCAAGGGATCTATTAGAGAGAACATTATAAAGGAGAAGCATTGTGGCAGTTTGGTAGGTCATTTTGGAGTTGACAAGACTCTACAGTAGGTTAGGAGATTCTATTTTTGGCCTAGAATGTAGACTGATATTAGAAATTTTGTTGAAGAATGTTTGATATGTCAGCAAGCAAAGGGAGGTACATCAAATGTAGTACTTCAGACACCACTTCCAATACCTCACAAGCCTTGGGATTCAGTAAGTATGGATTTTGTAGTTGGACTTCCAAGAACCAAATCAGGTTATAATAGTATTTTTGTAGTTGTGAACAGGTTTTCCAAAATGGCCCACTTCATAGCTTGCAAAACTACTCATGATGCCTCTCACATAGCAAGTTTGTTCTTCAAAGAGGTTGTTAGACTGCATGGCTTTCCTTTGTCCATTATATCTAATAGAGGTCCAAAAGTTTTGGGGCATTTTTGGAGAACTTTGTGGAGAAAATTAAAGACTAATTTGTGTTTTTCGTCTTCCTACCATCCTCAATTTGATGGGTCAACAGAGGTAGTTAATAGTTCCTTAGGAAACATGCTAAGATGTCTTTCCAAGTAGCATGAAGTTTCATGGGATTATATTTTGCCTCAAGAAAAATTTGCCTTCAATGATTCAATTAATAGAAGTATAGGCCTCACACCTTTTCAAGTTTTTTATGGCACTCATCCAAGGGGTACATAGGAAATTAGGGATATCAAAAAAATGATGAAGAAAAGTGTTCAAGCTGAAGATTTTGCAAAGGTCATGAAAGAGATACATCAACAAGTGCAGGATAGGTTGCAGGATTCTTCCATAAAGTATAAGCAGCAAACAGATAAGAAAAGGAGAGAACTATAGTTCAAAGTGGGGGACATAGTAATGGTTCATCTTAATAAAGAAAGGCTCCCAAAATAGATGCATACCAAGCTTCAAATGAAGAAAATTGGCCCACTCAAGATAATCAAAAAGTGTGGCAATAATGCTTATCAAATTGATTTACCCGCTGATATCAATTTCTCCTATATTTAATGTTTCTAACCTATATGATTTCAAAGGTACTCTTTCAACTGATGTGGATGTAGGTACACTTGAAAAACCTAAGGAAGAGTTGAAGAAAACCATGCCATCTATGCCTAAACAAGTGGTAGACACTATTTTGGATAGGAGGATCAGCAAGCAAACAAGGAGGTGTACATATTATGAGTACCTAGTTAATTGGAAGGGGCAAATAGAAATAGATTCCACTTGGTTGACTAAGAAGGCTCTCAAGGCATATTTTAAAAAAATTTCTGAGGGAAAAATTCACCTATGAACTAAGAACTCAAACACAAGCACAATTGTAGACCAAGAGAGAGAGTATGATCAGAATGACGATATATTGAATATGCCATGTTAAGAGTACACTAGGAGTGTCTGTATATAAAGGCCTCTAAGATATATCTAGAATGCCTCATAATCAGCTACATGTTAAGTCATACAACTAGGCACACATCCACCAGATATGGGTTATCTTCCATTAAGCATGAAAGTATGTGCGATGATGAGAGGATAAGCCTACAAGGGTGTGACATGCAAATCAGTGTTGTAGACACCATGTGCTAAAATAGAGTTGTGTACTCCTGCGTTGTCTACATGACAACTCAAAAAGATGCACAAGCTCCTAAGTGTCTCACAAATTAAAAATAATAAAATAATGCATTAACCTAAGTAAACTTAAGTGTAAATAATGAATATGTATTTACACCAACACATATGGCATTGATCCTTCCCATTTCACTACTCCAGAGACTGGAGTTTCTTTTATGTATGGGAGTATGGTGTAGAGAACCTAACTCTCATTCATTTTTCATGTTGTAATAAGGTCTAGGGATAGATCTAACGATCTCCCTATGACCCATCCAACTTGTAATGGACACAAGACCACTTGGTGCAACTATAAACCTTAGGTATCAATTGGTCCAATAGGTGGATTTTGAGTCATTTTTATGTTTTCTAGGTGTGTCTATGTATTTGAGAACATTAATAAGGTCTCTAGGAGTTAATGGAGTCCATTTGCAACTTTTCTTGCAATAATACCAGTCATAGCACAAAATTGCTAAAAAGTTGCTTAGCAACTTTTGCATTTTCTTAACAACTTTTTGTGTTATGCTTTTCAATGGTTCAATGGTTGGTTATAATAGTTGGAAATGGCCTATATAGGCCCAAGGCATTCGAAGGAGGAGACATAGAGAAGTTTCAAATGTTTTATTGCTCCCAAATTAATAAAATCTATTGTTTTCATGTGCATTTTTCTAGTTTTGACCGTACAGTATGGAATCCAAGGATTGAAAAATGAACCTTGTGCACTGAGAAGTTGATACTATTCATTTAGAAGATATTGGCATTGGTTTGAGGTCTTCATCATTTCTCCTGCAAAAGTTATTAATTTTTATTCCTTGCTGATCTGAGAAACCCTTGATTTCAGGGTTTAGTCACTAAAATGACCCTAACTTGACTTTCCACTAGTGGATTTCCTTCACCACTAGCATGGAGCAAGTTAAGGGTGTACTCTACAAGACTTTTGCAATTAGGAAGCAGGAGAAGAAGTATGTGATTTTTGGGAGCGAGCCCCAGGTCAAATATCTTTATATATTTGACTTAGATTTGAAGAGATTAATCAAATCAGAGTGATGGAGATGGTTTGAGGACTTGATATTCAAACAAGGTACCCTTATTTAAGCTAGAAGAATAGCCTAGAAGTGGAGATTTGATCCCATGCAACCATTCTTGATCACTTTCCTTGAAAACCAAGCCTAAAGTAGTTAACTAGGTCTGTGTACTTGTATATGGTTAGGACATGCTGGAGTGAAATTGGTCTCTACAACTTTGGAGTTTGTAAGAACTTGGAAAAGGGTACTTGAATCTACAATATTTTTTTCTCAGATCTTTTGGAGGGTTTCAAAGTTATTGGCAAAAATTAGTGTTAGGATACCTATTAGGCTTCTAGGTCTAATCTTGCAAATTTGGTTGTGGGTTGTTGAGAGTGCAACCAGTGGTTGATTTACCTAATTTGGGTTGAAACTAAGTTGTTCCAAGCCTTTTCTAGAAGTTGTAAAGCCTAAAATAGTGAAATTCCTATTTTTGCCCATTTTGATGGAGTTTGTCCTATTTGCTTAAATTGGATTCATATTGCTTTGTGTCTTACTTGAGGGTGGTGAGACTAGAAACCTCTTTCAGTGGTTCTAAGGAAGGGTATACACCTATGAAAGTAGACCAAACCATTTGTTCAATCCTTTTGAGCATATTGAAAGTTGTGTGGGATTTGGGTTTGATTCTTGCTTCCATTGTGTTATCTCTACATCATTGGGGGTCCTTGGACCCCTAGGGACATATTATAATTGATCATATAGGTTGAAATGGGTCATAGGTTAGCCTATCACCCCTTCTGACACATTTCATGACAACAAATATCTCTAGGGGTCAACACATTTTCATGACAATGATGCTTTTGAAATAGAAAGAGAATTGTAAGTGTGAGTTACATGTGAGTAAGCAATCAAAGGGATTGTTGTGATGTGAGTTTGTGGATCTAGTATTGAGACCTAAAAAGTATTTAATGTAGTAGAGGCACATTTAATAAGCGTAGTGATTATATTTGGTAGAAAGTCCTAAAGGATAGTTGATCAATTGCTATTATTTTGAAAGGAATAATAGAGAGGCTAGTTGGACAGTGAGTTCAGTGGTCTTTCCCCTAAAGTTGTTTAGATAGTGGGTCCTTCTACCTTCCACAACTCTTAACAGGGTTGGCACAACTCCTAATAGGGCTAAAATCTCTTCATAGGGATTTGAAGTCTCCTAACAAAGAGTGATATGTACTAAATGTATTTCATTGGCTCCTAACACAATCCATCTTCTCACCAAGAACTTATATATTAGTACATCATTTTGTGGGTACCATCCCCACTAGGGTTTTCCCTCTTATCAAGTGTTTCCATAGTTAACAAATCTAGTGTTATTGTGTATTATTGCACTTGTTGATTACATGTTTTATATTTAAAAGGAAAAGAAAAGTTGTAATTATTGCATAACTGATTCACCCCCCACTCACCCCCTCTCAATTATCTTGGTGGACTTTAATTTCTAACAATTCTTTGTTTATTTAGCCAACTTAAACTTAATAAAACTTGTGTGTGTGATTCAACGTTAAGGAGCCCTTGAGAGATGTGTACTAAGTAAATTGGAATGTAATATAAAAAAATTGAAACATCACCATGTCCTTTCATTGAATTTACATTTATGTCAGCATAAAGTATACAACGAATTTGAAGAATTTACTATTTTCCAAAGATATCAAAATCATTAAACATTATGTTGTACATATGTTCAATCAAGCAAAATTTATTGTGATGAATCCATAAATACTAGAGAAAAATGATGAATCAACCCAGTGAGTGTTCAAATACCATAGCTTTTCTTTATTATTTGACTTGATAAATTTATGTAATACAACTAGTGTTTAATTTTGTTTATATTAAAGTAGTTTAATTTACAATACTCTCAACTTCTTTGCACTAAAAGGAAGAACAAACTTTATATATGTTGTGAACACAATTTGCTAACAGTAGACTCAATTTGAACCCTTCAAATGTTAATTAAATCTCATGTAAAAATGGTAAGTGAAGTTTTTGTGATTGTGAGATTGAAAACAAGCATGAGGGAGTTGTCTAAACTATATTGTTAGAACTTCAATTAATCTATAAGAAATTGATATATGCATAAAAATACTTTAGATGATAAAAAATAAAAATAAAATATTTATATCTCAGATGTTCACGCTATAGTTTGGGCTTGACACTACATTGTAAGTTGATAAACATGAAAATATGTATATACTGAACTCAAATGGGAGTCTCCTTGTTGATGAGCACTCAAAGCACAGACTTAATACCAATTGTTAACCTCACTTCTATTAGTATCAATAAGTTCCATATAATGGCAAGCTCAACTGCCTTTTAAAGTGAATCAAAGTTCCATATAATGCACAGTTGAGAAGTGCCAAGATCAGACATTGTCAAAATTCCGTAGGACTGCAAAAGAGAAAGCGCACATGTTATCAAAAAGATAATTACTCTTCTCTGATTGTTTTTGTAGATACTTTTTGCTTTTTAACGAAAAGTTCATAAAGTAGCTCAGAGCTGAATTGTGTACCCACATCTGTGCGTTCAACCATTCATTTTGAGTTTATAAAGTTTTGGCACAGTGGGTGAAGAATCACACAATTTTCAAGCCATATTATTATTACAAAATGCTCTATTCCGTTTCTATTATCCGTAGTGTTTCTCTTTATGTAGATTCGTGGAAATCATATTGTTTGACTTGACCGATTGATTTCAATGTACTAAGAAAAATTTAATGGCCAATGCCTAATTGCTGATAAATTTATGGGGGCATAAGGGCTCCTCCATGAAACTATGCAACTTAATGAGGACACTTCATGGTACATGAAGGTTTCTATATAGTTAATAGCTTTTTAGGGAGCTTAGAGGTTTCTAAATAGAACCCTCAAAAATTATAGATCAAACACTACTTTTCATTAGTATTTGGGTGGTTTTGGTAATGAAGTTTCATTTTCCTATATGTCTCTAATCAAATTAGTCTAACAACCATTTAGATTTTGTTTCCAATGATCTTTAAAGACCTTAATGTTGAAGTTGATTAATTTTAACATAAGAAATTCTCTATCTCTCTTTTGTATGTAGATTTCCTTCTATAAGAGAAGGAAATTCATAGAAATCACAATCTTTTTCTTAGGTCAGTATTATAACATTATGAAGTCAATTTGCCTAGCAAGCTCAATGGCCAAAACCTAATTATTGATTCAAATTTTATTATTTATTATTTTGTTTTTTGTTTTGTTTTTTTTTGTTTTTTTTGTGGGGTAATGCTTGTGTTACGTTTTACTCAATCTAGAGAGGTGACCATCATAATTCAAGTCTATTAGGGCTAGTGCAAGAAATTTTACATAAACTCATATTAATTTATTGCTAGAGACCAAATTTGTCTATGTTGAGACTGAGATAACCTTGAGGGTCCATAGAATCGTCCATAATGGAGGGGGATTCTCCAACATTAACAAATGAAACAAGAATGAATAATACATTAACATCTTATATGAGCATTGTTGGTCTTGAAGCATCCCACTTGCCTTCCTCTCTCTCCAATTCACCTTATAAAGCAAAGGAACACATTAAGTATACAAAATGATGAAAAGATGGAAAATAAGGAGCTTAAATTTTAAAAAATAAAATCTCTTCTAAATTTTGATCCGTTCCAAGTTTGAGTGAGGATTATAATTAAGTTTACCCCCTTTAGATTTAGGGGCAAAAACATCTCATAGTTGACTCCAAAAAGAACTTTTATTTTTCTCTATTCAAAGAATTTTTTTTTTTAAATACTAGTATTAACCTTTAGCAATAAGGTCAATCGAAATCATCATGGAGAAGCCTCTAAATTTATTTTTAATTTGTTTCAATAAAGTTTGCATTAATTGGAATTAATCTTGTTTTATCAATCCTTCAACCATCATCATTTGACTCAAACTAAATTTGATCTAATCCAAAAGATTACAACTTTAACTCAAATACTTGACATTGTGATTTAAAGGTAGGAGTTGCTACCACTTACAAGTACTTTGGTGGTATATCTTTGCAAACATGATGCCACTTGATTTGGAGTAATATCTGACACTGGTTGTTGTTATTTTTACTTCCATCCCATATCATTTTCTTTTCACCTGCGATCAAGATTAATTAAATACAAGTTTGGATTAAATATTGAGAGGAGGCTTACCTTTATTTACTTGGTGGAAATACAACTTATAGGATGATAAAATCCTCGTGAGAGGGAAGAATCCACCCTCCACAAGGAAGATTCTAAACAACTTCAGGGGCAAGAATCCTATGACCCCTTTCGACCCATTTGAACAAATGAAATAGGTCCCTAGGGGTTCTAGGACCCCTAGGGACCTATGTTGTCATGAAATGTGCATTGTATGACCCTTTTTAACCCATTTGAACAAATGAAATTGGTCCCTATGGGTCCCTAGAGAAATATATTGTTATGAAATGTGTCGAAAGGGGTCATGTTAGAGCACAAATTTCACCAAGATAACTGAGAGGAGGGTGAATCAGTCATCTAATCAATACAAGTTTTATTAATTCTCAAACATGTGATCAATATAAACAAAAACCATAAGAAGATAAAAATACCTAATAACATCAGATATGTTAACTAGGGAAACCCTTGATCAGAGGGAAAACCCCAGTGGGCATAGTACCCACAAAATGATGTACTAATATATAAGTTCCTTGTAAGAGGATGGACTCTATTAGGAGCCAATGAAATACATTCAGTACATATCAGTCCCTCTTAGGAGACTTTGAATCCTTGCAAGGAGATTCCAACCCTATTAGGATTTGTGTCAACCCTGACAAGAGTTAGGGAAGGAAGAAGGACCCACTATCCAAATAGCTTCAAGGGTAAGACCACCAAACTCACCATCTAACTAGCCTCTATATTAGTCCTTATAATAAAAGTAGTTGATCAATTGTCTACTAGCACTTTCTACCAAATATAATCATTGTTCTTATTCATTGTGTCTGTGTTGTTAGGAATAAGGTGTCTCAACCTTGTATAATTCCTATTCTTATTATTTGTTTTGTAAAATGTATTTCTTGCAAATAATGTCGATGTATCGACATCTTGAATTGTGTGTAAGGAGATCATGACTAAAATGGTTATGACGGATTCCTATGACACGTAAGAGCTATGTCAGGAAGATTCAATGACAGGTGAAGACATGTGGCAACTAAGATATTTGAGTACTGTACACTCTACCCCAATATTTTTTTGGGGTTCCTATTTTCTCAGAGAATGGTAAAACCCTAATATGGTTTACCTTTGGAAGTAGCCCTAAAGTAAAGTGCATGTTATAAACATTTTTAGGGTTGCGAAGAGATGCGATGCGAAAAAGGGTGTATTGTTGGTACTACGAGTAGCTACTAGAGTCTTCTATTGTTGATGTTGAACTTGCATTGCAAGTGTATTGTAACCTCGTGTTGAAGATAATACATTGTGCAGGTTCTGAAGGGGTGGGGTTGTTTTACCGAAAGGTTTTTCCCCACCAGCAAATCCTTGTGTTATGTATTCCTTTCTCTGTCTATTTTCTGTATGCATGGTTGGTTGCAATGTTGTTGTTTACATGATATTGAATCTATAAGTGTAGAAGATTTTAATAGGATTTGCATCATACTTTCCTTATGAGATTAGTGTAGGAAGTTGTTTCCGCACCTGAGTTTCCTTACATGTGTTGCACCAAATACTTCTTAGATCTAAATACAAGATCCACTAACTCGCATCACAATAATCACTTCGACATGCAACTCACACTTATAATTTTCTTTCTATTTCAAAATCATCATATACTTTATTCCATATGCTTCATCACAAGGAAAATAAATTTCCTTCATACCAATTCCTCAAAATAATTTATTGAATTTTCCTTGAGGTTTTCCCAAATTACAATTACAACAGGACCTCATTAAGATAAAATAGTACATGCTACATTACACCTTTTCATAATTATATAATAATTTTGGCTCATAGCCTTTACAAATATTTTACACACGCAACCTCAGACTTTGCATACTCACTAACTTCATCATCAGGATGTCTTATGTTGGAAATATAAAGTGGGATAGGTTACCGAGAGGGTATGGGTAAATCAAGAACCAATAAAATCTTTAACTTATTTCACCAATTAATCCTTCATATATTATTCTGATCTAATTGCATGCATGAAAGAATGAAAGCAATAAAACATTCATAACACTTTGATAGAGATATAGTGACCCAGAAACCTTCCAATCAGAAAGTAAAATTAGGGTGGGGATTGTTGGTGTTTGAAACTACTGAACAACAAAATTCTCAATACCAAAATGGTAATGCTCACATAATCTAAGGGATAGGTACTTCCTAGTGACAATTACATGGGTATTCCACTTGGAACCAACTTCAAGAAAACCAGAATTGGTTTTCTACTCTTTAGGCTCTAAAAGACCAAGGTGGGTATACCTAGGGGATGATTCACAAGGATAGTTCTATATGAGAACTACTTTAGTTTCATTCTGATTCTCATCTTCTATCCTAGACACATACACAATTTATCCATTTCTTGATATTCTCTGATTCATAAGCATCCCTCATAAGTAGATTTGGTCACAATTCTCCTTAAGTTTACAAATATTTCTGGAAATAGTAGCTACCTAAGACTTAGAAATAAGGTATAAACAAGTGCTGACTAGCATTACTACCTTGAACAAAATGGAAATAAAATGATTTTAAATTTTAAATTGATTTAACATAGTAGAGGCTCACCTTGTTCAATTTATTAAGGAGGCTCACCTTCAAAGCAATGACTTGTTAGTGAGCTTCGATGTGGTCTCTCTTTTCACCAAAGTCCCCATTCTTGACACAATAGAAATTTTAAGATGCAAGTTGAATTCAGAGGTTGCTTCATTTGTGGAGTTATGCCTGACTTCAACCTTTTTCACTTTTCAAGGTGTCATTTATGAGCAAGTGGATGGAGTAGCTATGGGCTCCCCTCTTTCTCCTGTCATGGCTAACCTCTTTATGGAAGACTTTGAAGAAAAAGCTCTCTTCTCTGCCTCTCTCAAGCTAAAGTGGTGGAAGTGATATGTTGACAACACTAATGTTTGTTGGACGCATGGTAAGGACAAACTCAATTAATTCTTGAGTCACCTCAACAATGTTGCTCCATCCATCACCTTCACCATGGAGATTAAGGCCAATGGTCAACTCCCCTTGTTGGATGTCTTGTTAAAAAAAACAAATGGTTACCTTGGTCGTCAGGTTTTTCGTAAAGCCACCCACACTAATCTTTACCTCCACTCACTTTCTCATCACCATCCTAGTCAAAGATTTGGGGTTTTAAAAACTCTCACCTTAAGGGCCTATAGAATTTGTGACGTAGATAATATTAATCAAGAACTTGACCATTTGCGCCACATTTTTAAGTTGAATGGGTTCTCTAGCAAGCATATATCTAGGGCCCTCACCCAGGCCAAATCTCAGTTTCTATCCCTTTCTACCCCTCTCCCTGCTCAAGCCCCCCCTAGCGTCACGTTACCTTATGTTGAAGGTATCTCCCACAAGCTAGCCAAAATCCTTTCTATTTAAAGCTCTCTTTGTAGTTAGGAATCACATTCCGTCTCTCAAGGACCCTAGAAATAGCCTCTCTGAGTTAGGAGTGTACAAAGTGACTTGCTCTTGTGGTATTCCTTACATAGGTGAAACTGGTCATTCTTTCAAGACTAGATTTAAAGAACATAGTGCTGATATCAATCATGAGTGAGTCCTCAAATCGACCTTGGCAGAACACGCCCTCATCACCAAACACCACATTTGTCTTGAGAAGGCATGAATTCTCTCTAAAGAGGACAATATATTTCACAGGAAAATGAAGGAAGTCATTGCAATCAATAACCACCCATCTAACCTCAATCGCGATGAGGGGTGGAGTTTAAGCATTTCATGGCAACCTCTGCTTACCAACATCAAAAGAAATAGCTAGCTCCTCTTGTGGCTTTTGTTCATCTAGCTTGGGTTTGTTTGTCTTCCTGGTGCATCCTTCTTCCTTTCTCCTATCCCTCTCCCTCTGTCTTATCTATCCTTTTCTTCTGTTGTTTCTTTTTTATTCTCAGTGTGGTTACAATTTGGTTATTTATTTATTTATTATTTTATTGTTATTTTTTCATTTTCTTAATTTTATTTATGATTACTATTGTTATTGTTACACACACACACACATCTGGGCATTCATATATGTATTTAAATATAAATCTTTTATTTTAATTTCATTTTAAATTTGTTTTTTTTTTGGGTTTTTTTTAACAGGTTTTGTTAATCAAGTACACTTATATATATAAACCTCTTTGTTATTATTATTATTATTATTGAGCATATTATTTGATTTGTGCTCCTATTTGTCTTCTTGTATTTATATTTATTTATATTTAGAACGCCCTTTCTCTTATTATATTTTGGCCTTTTTAGAGGCTAACCCCTTTATTTTATTTTTTCTATTTTTTTTATTTCTTCAATTTTTTAACTAATTAATTTATTATTTATTATTCTTAATTTTATTTTTATTTAGTTTTATTTTATTTTTATTCTTATTCTTAAGATTTCTCCTTCTTCCTCTTATGTTTGGGTGGTGGTTGTTTGGTTTCTTTGTTTGGTTTTGTTTATTTTATTATTATCATTTTATTTTTACTGATTTTTTATTTTAAATGGCATTGCTTCTTTTTAATTTCTGAGTGATTAATTCTTTATTTTATTTATTCTTTGAGTTTATTGTTTTTATATTTGTTTGATTTATTCTTTGAGTTTATTATTTTTATAATTGTTTTATTTATTCTTTAGGTTTATTATTTTTATATTTATTCCTTTATTTTTGTTTTTAGAGGTTTAGTTAGACAGTTGCTCTCATATATATATATATATATATATAATTATTTGTAATTTTAAATTGCATTGCTACTTTTTAATTTCAATTCAATTAATTCATTGAGTTTATTATTTTAATTATTTTTACCTATCTTTCTTGCTAGCATTTAGAGGTTGCTTCATTGGTGGAGTTATGCATGACTTCAACCTTTTTCACTTTTCAAGGTGTCATTTATGAGCAAGTGGACGGAGTAGCTATGGGCTCCCCTCTTTCTCCTGTCATGGCTAGCCTCTTTATGGAAGACTTTGAAGAAAAAGCTATATTCTCTACCTCTCTCAAGCCAAAGTGGTGGAAGTGATACGTTGACGACACTAATGTTTGTTGGATGCATGGTCGGGATAAACTCAACTAATTCTTGAGTCACCTTGACAATGTTGCTCCATCCATCACCTTCACCATGGAGATTGAGGCCAATGGTCAATTCCCCTTCTTGGATGTCTTGTTGTTAAAAAAATCGAATGGCTACCTTGGTCGTCAGGTTTTTCGAAAAACCACCCACACTATTTTTTACCTCCTCTCACTTTCTCATCACCATCCTAGTCAAAGATTTGGGGTTTTAAAAACTCTCACCTTAAGGGCATATAGAATTTGTGATGCAGATAATATTAATCAAGAACTTGACCATTTGCACCATATTTTTAAGTTGAATGGTTCTCTAGCAAGCATATATCTAGGGCCCTCACCCAGGCCAAATCTAAGTTTTTGTCCCATTATGCCCCTCTCCCTACTCAAGCCCCCCCTCACATCACCTTACCTTATGTTGAAGGTATCTCCCACAGACTGGCTAGAATCCTTTCTAAGAAAGGCATTTGTTGTGCCTTTAAACCTCTCTCTGTAGTTAGGAATCGCATTTCATCTCTCAAGGACCCTAGAAATAGCCTCTCTGAGTCAAGAGTGTACAAATTGACTTGCTCTTGTGGTATTCCTTACATAGGTGAAACCGGTCATTCTTCTAAGACTAAATTTAAAGAACACAGTGCTGACATCAATCATGAGCAAGTCCTCAAATCGACCTTGGCAGAACACTCCCTCATCACCAAACACCACATTTTGTCTTGAGGAGGCACAAATTCTTTCAAAGGAAAATGAAGGAAGCCATTGCAATCAATAACCACCCATCTAACCTCAATTGTGATGAGGGGTGGAGTTTAAGCATTTCATGGCAACCTCTACTTACCAGCATTAAAAGCAGTAGCTAGCTCCTCTTGCGGCTTTTGTTCATCTAGCCTGGGTTTGTTGGTCTTCCTCGTGCTTCCTTCTTCCTTTCTCCTATCCCTCTCCCTCTGTCTTATCTATCCTTTTCTTCTCTTGTTTCTTTTTGATTCTTAGTGTGGTTACAATTTGGTTATTTATTTATTTATTATTTTATTGTTATTTTTTCATTTTCTTAATTTTATTTATGATTACTATTGTTATTGTTACACACACACACACACACATACGGGCATTCATATATGTATTTAAATATAAATCTTTTATTTTAATTTCATTTTAAATTTGTTCTTTTTGGGTTCTTTTTTATAGGTTTTGTTAATGAAGTACACTTATATATATGAACCTCTTTGTTATTATTATTATTATTATTATTATTATTGAGCGTATTATTTGATTTGTGCTCCTATTTGTCTTCTTGTATTTATATTTATTTATATTTAGAATGCCCTTTCTCTTATTATATTTTGGCCTTTTTAGAGGCTAACCCCTTTATTTTCTTTTTTCTTTTTTGTTATTTCTTTAATTTTTTAACTAATTAATTTATTATTTATTATTCTTAATTTTATTTTTATTTTTATTTAGTTTTATTTTATTTTTATTTTTATTCTTAAGAGTTCTCCTTCCTTTTATGTTTGGGTGGTGGTTGGTTGGTTTCTTTATTTGGTTTTGTTTATAGTATTATTATCCTTTTATTTTTACTCATTTTTTATTTTAAATGGCATTGCTTCTTTTTAATTTCTAAGCAATTAATTCTTTATTTTATTTATTCTTTGAGTTTATTATTTTTATATTTGTTTGATTTATTCTTTGAGTTTATTATTTTTATAATTGTTTTATTTATTCTTTAGGTTTATTATTTTTATATTTATTCCTTTATTTTTGTTTTTAGAGGTTTAGTTAGACAGTTGCTCTCATATATATATATATATATATATATATATATATATATATATATATATATATATATATATATATATATATATATATATATATATATATATATATATATATATATATATATATATATATATATATATATATATAATTATTATTATTATTTATTTGTAATTTTAAATTGCATTGCTACTTTTTAATTTCAATTCAATTAATTCATTGAGTTTATTATTTTAATTATTTTTACCTATCTTTCTTGCTACCCACCGCCGCCCCCCACCACCCCCCACCTCCCCCCCTTTCCCTTTTTATTGCTATATCTCCTATGTTTCATCATTCATGTTCTTTTTCTTCATCCTGATGATGGATCACAAAGTGTGATCCAAAACGTTGATGCAAAAAAATTATAACACAATCAAATCCAGAAAAATTCTATTGATTTAACATGTAGAAGTAGAATCTATTCTCAATTATTTCTAATTTGTATGACCAGTGCCTTATCCATGGGGGTAAAGAGTTAGCTATTGGTAGGAGATTTGGTTCAAACAACTTGTAAATGAATCCATCAACTATAATCACCCATTTCCATTCTTATGAAATATCCTTTTCATAAACTCATAAATTCTACTGATTTACTAAAGCATTTACATAACCCCTTGAATTAAGAGCAACAATAAACCAATATACAACCCATCCAGACTGCATTTAATCAATCAAACCTTATTCAAATGACCTCAGAATTAACAAACTCATGAAAAGGAGACAAAAATTAGTGACATAGATCTAGTGTAAATACCCTTTTGCATTATCCTTTTATATGACTAATATAATAACCAATAGAAACTCATTGAGAAACCCAAAATATCTTGTTGATTCTGTCATTTCTTTATATCATCAAAGAGTAAAACAATTGAAAGAAACTCAAAACAACTACATATGATTGGACCGACTGTACTTTACTTAAATTTTGAAAAATACACAAGTATTCAGACCCCTTCTCTAGCCCTAGGATCTCACTTATATAGTGTGAGATGCAGCAAGCTTCAAGCTCAGAGAAATTGACAAGTGTCCCTTCACAAAGATATTTACATTTTGCTCCTACAAAAGGACAAAATTGTGTGTAACAAAAAAACTTATACATCAAACATTCTTTTGGTGGGCCTCTTTCTTGTCACATCTCTTGGAATGACAAAAACACTATGACCTAATTCTTTTATCATTTTGATTCCTCAGAGTAAGTGGCTATCAGGCTTGAAAGTGATGTGTCATCTTTGATTACCTGCAAACTCACTTTAACCTAGGGATTCTCCACGTCTTCATCATCAATTGTAAAGGTAACAGTTACTTCAGCATCATCTTCTATCTTGTTACCTTCTTCCATCTACTCTATAGACAAATTTTTCCTTCCATTCATTGTAGGCAGTGTCATCAAGCCAATCAAAATTTAGTACCTCTCTTTATATAGTTATTAAAGAATTTCCAACTGCCTCTATATCAATGAAGTCTTTTATGATGGCACTATAGAATAACTACACTTTAACTAACTCCTCATTAGTCATTGCCCATAATAAGTGCCCAATTTTATTTATGACATTATTCATCCTTTGACAAAATATCTCATCGAACTCTTTTTTTCCACTCTTCTTTTTCCTTTACTTTATCAACAGTTTTTAAAGCACAAGGAAATAAATCAAACTTTTCAACTATGTACTTGGAAAAAAAAATTGTCACTCTTTTCTAAAATGAATCTTGTTTGTCATCAAAACATTCTAATTCAATCAACAAATCAAAAATCTTTTCTATTTGATGATAAGGCAATTGGATGACAAATATGCACATAGCAGTGATATCATTATTTCTTTCAGTCCACTTCTGTACAAGAGGTTTTAATTTAACTTCATTTCTTTTCAATTCATCTCTAATTTTTGCAATCCTTGCCAACTAATCAAAATATACTGACCACTCAATTCTATCTATCAAATACAATACACCCTACCTTATCTTTTCTTCATACTGATTGTTCAACTCTACCTGCAGTTCATACAATTTATTCTTTTCTTCTTCAAAATCCTCTATAGTATAGATTTGAGGCCTCTCTTGGGTGTTTGGTATATCAATAATGGGATTTGATTTAAAAGTTTCAATAGGTGGCCGAGGATATACAATTCTGGGCCTACTAGACTCTTCCACCTTTCTTTTCCCAAGTTGTTTTTCCATTTGAGATACTTGGTTTTCCAATGACTGTATTTGTTTACCCCTATCTTCATATACTTTCAAAACTTCTTCAAACCTAGCATTAAGTTGCACAAACTTATCCTCTTCCTATCCAGACACCATATTGATGAATTTCATCATTTCTGTAGTCATTCCAAAAAAATTGTTTGCTACCTACCTCACCAGCCCTAAATACAGTTAGTGCACCAATATGCTTTGCAGTAGAGATTTCTTGCATTTTGGTTTTGTCTCTCTTTTCAATTGACAAAATTACCAAGTCATGGTGGTCATCATTGAATTTGACTCCCCTATAGGCTTGCAGTACCTCTTCCTTAGTTTTATACTGTACATCCTTTTCTTTTCTTATTGAATCAAAAATCATTGCATTGACCCCTAATTGCTTAACTAATTGCCTCCTGGCCTCAAGTATAAATTGGGAAAAATCACTCAAAAACTTAGATTGTACCTCCTCCTTAATAACAAAGTTTGGTTTGCTAGGTTGCTCTACTTTTATTTTCTCACATGTTTTCTCAAAATTTCCTATATTCAATCTCCACAAAAATTTTACAAAAGCTCTAGATTTGACAAAATTTTCATCATTAATAAATTTCTCAAAGGCTTGAGAAACAATTGGGTCTATCTCCCTACCTTGATAGTCAACAATTGTAAGGTCCAAGGAGGGTACAGGAGACTCTTGAGGTACTCCACTCTCCAAATCTATGGTAGTAACAATAACATCCCCTTCACCAATCTATCTCAATTTCTCCCTTAAGGATGCTTCATCATCTATTTGGATTGGGGTTTGGCTTGGGGAGTATTGTTCTATATGAGAAGAAGATTATTGCTCCAACTTATGCCTCTTTGGGGCACTTGCTTCAATTGGGCTCTCTGGCCTTGGTCTTTCATGAGGGGAAGCTTGTTGTACATGTTGCACCATCACATATCCTGCCCTCTTTTGCAAAGTATATTGACTAGGAGCTACTATGTTTCTATTTTTTATTCTTCTCTATACCTTTGCAGCCTTTGTCTGGATAGGTTTTGGCATATGTAACTTTTTTCTCATTCATTGTTTGCATGATTATAATAAAATTGTTCATCAACACATGCATTTTGGCTCCCTAGTATTTTTTATCCTTCAAAGGATCATAAGTAGGGTCAAAATCATTAATGAACTCCAACACTTTACTAAACGCTATTCATTTTTCTTTCGTAACTTCCTACTCTTGTAAAGAGAATATATTTCTTATAACATCCTCAGGAAAATACACCTACTGTGTCATGCAAGTAGCCTTTGTCCTTTCTCTTTAAAGATCATAAAATCCTTCTGGATCAATAAATATTGCATGGGACTATGCCATGTTGTACCTATCTAGAAATAAATTGAGGTGTTTCCATCCCTTTCTTACAAAAAAAAAATCATGTGCTATAGTAACAACTCAGAAAAAAGTACCTTTCTTGGGCAAATCTCTTTCATCAATAGTCTTGATTTTCCATAATAATTATGTTATCCCTATCTTCAAAGGCATGTGGAAAGGTAGCACATGAGGCTTTCCCAAGAAACCATACACTCTGATCACTGTAGAAACATTGTATGGGATTATCTCCCCCCAATTATGAGTAACCAAAAGCCCTTTTGCATGGTCCTTAGGTCTGACCAACTCTAACAGTGATTGTGGAATCTTAGGGCTATCTCCTCTTAAAAGCAATTTCAGCTTGGATGCAAAATATCTGTCAAATCTCACAAAACTAGCATCTCTAGCCTCTAAATTCATGTCAACACTCTATAACTAGATTGGATTATTTTCTCCATCCTTTGTTACTTCCAAATCCATACCAAAAGAGAAGTAGGTGACTCCCTTAAAAAGACATACATGCATGAGCAATGAGTACCGATAAAAGGGTTTGTTTACTTTTCCTTGTGATATCCCTACCAAACCATTGTGAATTTCTTATGCAAGGAAAGTGGAAAAGTCAAGAATAGTGCTCATCCTAAATTGTGGAGTCTGAGCCATGTTAAGAACAATTAAGCCTGGGATTTTTTCTGCTTCATCCATCCCAAAAATCTTGCAGAGAGAAAAATATTATGCTTGAGCCCTAAGATTGAAATGTCTCCTCATTAATGGCTCTGGGGTGTTGGCAGTAATCAAAGATAATGTACCAACCTTGGCAGAATGCTCTTGCAATGGACTTGTCCTTAAGTATATCCTTTATGCATCATACCTTGCTTAAAGGTCATCCATATCAATGATTTCATGCACAGCATGGTTAGGGTTGAGGTTAAAAACCTCTCTAATTGGTTCAAGAGAAACCCTAAAAAGACTCCAGCACAGTTCTTCACCCACCTAGTAATAGGATCATACTTCTTAGCTAAATTAGTAAGTAGATCACTATCAAAGAAAACTATAGGGACTACTAATTTCCCAATGTCAAATTCCCAAACATTTCTCATAGGGGTATCTAGTTTTCTTTCTAAAAACCACTTCTTAAACAACTCTAATCCTCCCATAGAGACCTGGGCATCTCTTACTCAGTTAGCCCTATGATAAAAACCCTCTACTACATCTACCCTAGGGTTCTTTGGGATGAGCTCTCTCCCATTAGTTATTTCATTTATAGACAAAGGGAATTGTTCAAGAAAATCATCATGCACAGATCTCTTAAGATAATCAATCTATCCCATGAATTCTTTTCGTGGAGGCATCTTTTAAAAACCCTAAGATTTACATAACACCAGATTCTTGATTTTCAGAAGTTATAGAGCACTTACCCACGAAATCACACTTCTTCTTTGTAGAATCTCTACTGTAATTTGACTAAATTTCTCTATAAAATTCTATGTCCTAGCTCCAGAAGTTCTCTGCATTATGATAACCTTTTGTAATTTTATGGTTCAATAATGGTGAGATCATGAACTATATCTAGGAATTGAAATGACACGAATGAACTCTAAACCATATTAACTTCTAGTAGTCGTTATTTCCAAATTACAATCAAATTTGAATCTTATCCATCGATTTCATCACATTAAACAGCCTTAATTCAAAAAGAAAAAAACTTTATGACTTTAAAAAAGTATGACCATGTGTCAATCAGACACTTCCCCACATTGCTTAAGTTTCTTGCATTTTGAAAATGTGGGCAAGCACCAACTGTTGATCCTTCTCCAGATCAATGGTCAAGAGAAATAAAACATCTCTACGGTAGCAATTACAAGGTGTGACACAGCTGGCACAATAAATCTTTCAACCTAGAAAACATTGACCCACTTTGGTAGTAGCTGGCCCCACTGTGCCATGCATCACAATGGTGCTTTCCTGCATTATTTAACTAGTAAACACTTTCCTTATGTAAGCAAGCGCCATCTGTCGATCTTTGTAAGATCAATGGTGGTACAACTCAAAACCCTTTTACAGTCTAAGATGGAGGTGTTGACATCACCACAGACATGTTTTTGCACAGTGCTTACCCACTTTGCTTCAACTTCTTGCAAGTTATTAATGCGGGGATGCGTCATTCATCGATCTAACCAAGATCAATGGGGATGGGGCATAATCTTTGTCTCTTATGGTCCCACTATCAAATTTGACCAATATAATAATACCTTTTAGACATCATGCTCTAACAAGTCTGACTGCCATATTAATTGTTAGAGTTTTTGTGCCCATGACATCATCACTCCCAACTTGGCATATACATCATATTTGACCAATGAATGCACTTGAATCCTTATGGTCTTACAATGTGGCATGCCTCAGTAATCTTCCCATAACCCAGCCCCACTATGCCACACGGTGCAAAGGTGCATGCCCACATCTTTTATCTCTCAAGCAATTTCTTAATGCAGGCAAGTGCTATCCATTCATCTTCAAAAGATCTATGGTCATAAAGCTTCCAACCTCTTTGACAGATAAAACCTTTTACTAGCCCAACTAGCATTACACATTAGCATCTCTTTATAGACTAGCACAAAAAAGCACATAACCTTCATCCTTAGTCCTAGTTTGCTACATGTCAAAATAGTGCTTGCTCACATTACTTATCTATCAAGCAACTTCATAAAGTGGGTAAGTGCTAACCATGGATCTCACACAGATCAACGATCATGAAATTGTGCACTTTTAATAACATCGAGTTAGCTAAACTGACCAATGAGATACTCCCTTGTAGTCCAACTCACCTAAAAACTGCCACAGAAGAAACATCATTGTTACCCTCTAAAAAGGTAGGCCCATGATGCCACACGTAGCAAAGGTGCATGCCCGCATTGGTTAAGATTCTTTCATTTTCTTAATGTGAGCAAGCATTATCCGTTGATTAAGGCAAGATCAATGGTGCATCAAAGCTTGCAGAAAATTAAAGTTTTAATGTCAGCAAGGGCTATGTGTCATCAAGGCACATGCCCACTTTATTTAAAGACCTTGCATTTCAACATTGTAGGGATGCACCATTTTTTGATCTGATAAAGACCGACGGATAAACAAAAGGTGTTGCAATTGATATTATTCAATAAAATATTCGAGCAAATTGTGAACAAAACAAGGTTAATAAAATTTTATCAAATTTTAATGAAATCATCCTTGCATAAGCTCAACCTTAGGGTAAATATTAACTACCTAAAACAAATTTGAAAAAGGACTCCCAAAATTTTGCAAAAGCTAGGGTAAAGCAAGATAAGGTATTAGGGTTTTTTATGAATTTTACCCAAGGTTTTACCTACTTTCAAAATTTTCAAGGCACATATTTAGGGTTTTTCATTGCTGAATGCACAAAATAGAAATGGTGGAAAACCAGGCCAATAGGGATGATACCCACAAGCTTTAGTACTATAGTATAAAGTTAACTTGTTAAGGCTTACAATTGATCACTTCTAATGATCTACCATGTTAGGAGAAATAAGGATTGTGAGGTCCACCTTGTTAAAGGATTTACAAACATACAGTGTAGTATGCACTCAATTAGGAGATTTAGCAAAAGATGGTTAAGTCCACCTAGTTAAAGGATTTAATCGATACACCTGTTAGAATGAATCAGTGGTTGATCTCTTATCTACAACTTTGATTTATTGAATGAGATTCCTTGAATTGCAATGATCACCTTGTTATGATAGATAAATCTCTATTGTCCCCTTCAATTTACATTCATACACTTCATATTACTTCTCATTTTCACACTTGGATATGATACAATGAGTTACATATATATGAATCCAAGTAATTACTTATTGGAGTTGGCTACAATACCAAATTCATCCTAATTCACAAAGTCGACCCAACTACTATAACTCAAATTCTAAAGATAAACTTTATGATGTTCTAACACTCAAAAATCACTATCAATGCTCAACAAATTCTAGCACTAAGTTGAAGTACAAGCCTAATCCATACTGATCACTTCAAGTATCTCGAACTTGGTTAGCACTGTGTGACTAGGTGAACATTGAGAAACTCGGTAGATACAAAATCACTCATTTGACACTGTATGACTTGGTCAACACAATATTCACTTTGTTAACATAGAAAGCTTGGTAGACACTGTAGAACTTCATTAACACTAAGATCTTCATCACTTCTACTGGATAGCTCGATAGACACTGCTATGCTCAAGCTATACTACAAACTATCTCAACTGCTTGGTAAACATTGAGTAGCTCAGCATGAACTATAATATGATTGTTTAGCTTGGTACTAACTAAAACACTTGGTTAAAACTTTTGGATGAATGATAAGCTTGCTAACAACTATAGAGCTCAGTAGCAATGTAACCAACTGACTAAGTGTTAAGTCACTAATAGACAAATTGGCTTGAATGTCAACAATGTCCCCCTTTGGCATTAGTGACAAAAACACTTAACAAACCAAAAATTTGAATTCTCAAAGTTATAAGAAAAAAACTTCCTTTATCAAAATTCTATGTCTTCAACTTGGTTTTGACTTCCTACTGTTGTAGCTCAGTATTACTCTATTTTTCTAATTTTTCAAAATTGCTTTTGTAAGCATATTTACTACTTATCTATACATATTACTACTCCCCCATACATATATCCCTCCTATATGCATATATCTAGAGTATAATATTCTTCTCCCCCTCTATCAATAATATTCTCCTCTGTATTATTAATAAGCATATCTACATTTACTTCTCCCATACTCTATACTAGAAAAAACTTCTTCACCCCCTTTTGACATAAATGCCAAAGGTGTATAATATCTACAAGTTAATACAAAAATGTGACAAGAAATCATAATTTACCTATAAGATTAGTACCATAATCTTATCCCAATTCTCTTGCAATACCTTACTTCCATGCAAGGCTATCTATACCTCTATTGATAGTTCCATCAAGTGGTTAGCTATGGAAAATTTATTATCATGAATGAGGGTCTTTGTATGTTTAATGCTCTTTTTTAGTGCATCCATGTTTGGAAGAATCATGCTCTAAATTTTTGCAAGTGTGACCCTAATTCTGGCTTCTTCCCTCAATAGTTTTGCTTGGAGATTTTTTAGATATCTGATCTTTGTGAAGTGTGAAAAACTATAACTTGGATATAGTGACAGTTGGTGCACACTTTCTTTCATATCCTCATACATCTTGGATAATTTATCCTTGATATCCTTTGTGAAGATAAATGTGCCACTCAATTTGACAAATAAAAAAACAACTTTATTGATATATGTTTCCAATGTACAAAGAATAGTAGATAGTTCTACTTGATCTATAGCAATCTTCTGTGCTACTTGCTCCAACACTATATTTTCAAATTTTCTTGCATCTCTCTACATTAGTTTTTCTTATCCATTCAATTCTTCATTGTATTTGTGGATAATTTTAGCTAACTAATCCAGAATTGGTTGTTTCCCATCAACCTAAATACTTAGAGCATCAACAAATATGCTCCTTATGTCCTCAAGGACCTAATTAATCTTTTTCCTCTCTTCTCTAAGCTTCTTTTCCTTAACATTTTTCTTCCAAAGTCCTCCAATGGTATCCATTTCTTTAGGAGTGAGGTTAGAGGTACCCTAATTTGAAATAACAATATCCTCATCCATATCAATTTCTTCCTCTTCTTTACTCTTAATCTTTGGAATTGTAGAAACAATTTCTTTACCCTTATTTAAAACTTTAGTGCTCAGTTGAGACTGATTCTCAACTATCATTGCATTGGCCATGGTGGAAACAATAGTTTAAAAAGTATGAATTGCACCAACAGTACTAACAGTAGAAATAACACTAACAACAAGAATACCTTGTTGTTTCTTGGTCAAGCAAATGAAGTGCTAGGCACTTTAGTCATTGAAATTCTTAGAAGAATAGTTCTAGAGATTGGGTGTGCACTTGGTGTTGCAGATTTGACCTCAACCAACTTGGCAGAAGATTTCTATGAGCCTAATTACACTAAGGCTTTACTTGAAGAATAAGGAAAGGCAATCATAATTTGTGCTATAATCTTTTTTGCATTAGATCTTCAACACTATATTTCTAGAAGACTTCCACTAGTGGCTTCTTGATTTCCTCATCATCAAGATTGACATCATTTATCTCCTCATCTTTGATTTCTACTTCTTCTTTAGCATCATCATCCTCACCATATTTATCATCATCTTGCACAAAAAATTCACTAGGCTTGTGTAGCCCATAGATATTCCTCCATGTGGTAGTAGTAGACTTCACCATAGATTCAATGTCTTTAAGAAATATTAGACATGTATTGAATTTGAATGTGAGCTTCTTCTCATTAGTTTTCAAAGATTCCTTCACCTCTTTCTCATTGCAACTTGGCATAATTGTCTAAAGGTTTGTTCACTAATGTCTTTGGTAGTTTTCATTACACTATCCTATTGAGGTTTAACTACTTTTAAAAGTACATCAAAAACTTGTTGTGAAAGCTCATCAAGTGAATACTTCCACTTACCCAATTTTGTCACAAGGGTGTCCTCAATTTTCTTTTTCTCTTCTTTGCTCCTAGTCTCATACTTAAGAGACTTGAAACATGCCATACATGTTCCTTGTTCCATTTTCTTTAATCTTTCCTTAAGGGTATGGGCAAACCTCTAAAAGATAATTTGTTTAGCTTCATCTTCCTTACCTAACTCCAATTTCCTCTTAGATTTTGCAAATATTCTTGTAAACATAGTAGAGGAAGACTTGGCATATTTGGTTATTATAACCTTCCCTTTCTTCTTGGGAGGCTCCTCTTCCTCAAGTTTTGCTTCCTCTACATCATCCTTTCATCTTCATCTTCTATATCATCCCCTTTACCCTTCGTAATCATGAGAGGAGAACTTGATGACTTATAATTCTTGATTATTTTATCTATCCTCTTCTTTTCTCTATTCACTGCTTGAGGAAACTTGATTTCAAGCTCAATTTTTCTCTTGGCCTCTTCATAAGTGCCAAACTATGTAGCTTTAGAATCCACGAGTTCATTCAATGGAGCTTCCATAATATCTTTAGTATCATCGATGTTAACCTCATATCCTCGAAACCTAATCCATGCCACTCTAGGTTTGACTGCCTAAATGTAAACCTTCTCATGGTCCACCATAAAACAAATATCTTCCTCGTAATATTCTACAAGTTTTCTAGGAATCCTAAATCTTCTCTACATTTTCTCCTTAAATGTTTTAAAATAGTTTTCCATGATAATATCAAATTGTTCTCCCATCTCTACTATGAATTCATTAATTTGATATAGTAATGGCATATCTTTCTTCCATACTATAGTACCTTTAGAAGGGAAAACCTTTAGAACATAGAAAAATAAACATGTCAAGAGAGAACTAAACTTACACAGATTTTTCTTTGATACTTGGATGATCTCCATATTCTTTCTTAATTGATTCAATAGCAACTTGACAAGGTCAAAGAACAAATTATTCTTCACCACCTTGTATCCCAGTACAACTGCTTCACATGACACATTGTTTAACCAAATCAAGCTATAGATTTTTTGAGCTATCACATAGATGCCAAACTTCAATTTCCTGTCAGTCACATCACTTAGCTTCATTCCTCTCCCATCCCACTCAGAAAGAGTCCACTTTGTCAATTCTACTCAACCTAGGGTTTTAGTGATATTTTCTTTTTTTGAAATGGGCAATCCAATAATCTTGTGTATCATCTTCTTAGTTATCAAGATAGTATGATCTAACAATAGTTTCATGTGATGAACACAAGTCAAGATGAGTCTAATACATTTTACTTGAAATTCCCTCAGCATATGCAATATATGTGTCAAACCCTTTGTCTCCAAATGTTTGTACTTAAGTTTTAGAATACCATCCACACAATGTTTGTTGAATGCTTCATTCATTTCTAGGGTTCCAAGATACTGAATAGAATAGTGATAAAATGAATGAATTTCATGAACAAGTAGTACCTTAGGTGGAATTTGTGATTGCACTATAAGGGGTCCTAGTGTGTTTGCAATTGGTGGACTCAATTTGAATGTGGGAGCCTTGTAATCCACTCCATGAACTAACATCTCAAAACCTTTCTTAATCTTGTTGCTTGAAGATGTCATTGCTTGGTAGGGTTTTCAACATGGGAGAAATCTTCAACAACAACTACTAAAATCACTCAGAGGCTCTAACTTTTCTCTTAACTCTATACTTTGAATATTTGCAGTGAAACAATACAATCAATTTCCTCCTTTTAATGAATTTCACATCTCGATTGTCATTAATGCTTTGTACACATATCCACTCAATGATAAGTTGTGCTCCACTTGGTTTGGTCTTTAATTCTCAAAAGACAACTTCAACTTGGTAAGGTCTTCTGACTTGGTAGGAACTAGCATCTTGACATTTGCATCCTGAAAAAGATATGCAACCCAGCATTGCTTTGTAAGGTCTTACGACCTAACCTTGCTTGGTAAGGTCTTGAACTTCCATCATCACTTGGTGATACTTGTGCATTTTGAATGTTGATATGGATCTTTCTACTTGCTAGCTGAAACTAATGTTTGATGACTTCTTTTGAATCACAGTTCTAGTGATCTCCATAGGGAACTAAGTTTAAATGATTGAGCCACCCAACCCACTAACTTTGGTGTCAATAATTTCATGACTTTGGCTTGTATTCTCTAGAGATTTTTGTACACATTTCTACCTCATTTTTTCCTAATATTGTCAACTTTGGCTTTCTTTTCATCTTCAATTCTACCTATGTTCATATAGTTCTTGGCAAGGTGTCCAAGTTATGTACAAATAAAACATCTCTTTGTAGTGTTTATTTTCCTCATGTGATGTTTCACACAATTTTCTCCAATGTACCCAAACTCACCACAGTAGTAACATCTACACTATGTGTTGTAGTCCCATCCAAATATTGCTTTCACAATTTTCTCTGTTGGGTTCCATTTTTTGGTCTTGCACTCTAAAGATTTGTGTCCCTATTTGTTGTAATTGTGACGCTTTCCTTCAAACTTAGATTTCTCTATGCATTCACTTGCTCTATGACCATACTTAGTGCAATTGTAACATTTTCCATTGAATTTTGTTTTACCATTGCTCCAACATTTATTTGATGTATGACTTATCTTACCGCAATGATTTCAAGTAGGTATTTTGTTCCTTTGAGCTCATTGCTGAGATTATTCACCTTCTTCTATACATCCTAATCCAGCTTTTCCTCTTTATCTATATTTTCTCATTCAATTGATTCATGCTTTCTTTAGATTTCATCATTCTCTCATTGGTTTTCTTTTTTAGTACTGAGATTATTTTGCAATCTTTCATTCTCTATCCTTAGATTTATAAGCTCTTGATTTGCATCATTTAATTGATATATTAAGTCTGCTTGCTGAAGGGATAGTTGTTGAATTCCATTTTCCTTTTCTTCTATATCTTCTTTAGCTTTGTATTTTTGTTTTATGACTTCACATATTTTGACTGATTGGATTTCTTTTTCTCTTTTCAACTTTTTGACTTCTTCTTGAAGATTGGAATTCTTCTCTAATAGGTCTTTAATTCATACATTAACTTCATCTAAATTTGTTTCTAGACATAATTCTTCAATTATTTCTTCAATGTAGAGATTTTCATCCATTTTTACTATAAGATCTTTCCATCTTTGCAATGTTTGAGAGAGTTTCTCCTTTGCTATCTTGATTGTCCAATAGCTAATTCAAGATCCATGTTTGCATTCTCAATAGCCTTATATAGCCTATATACCTCCATTGCTTTTGATATTTTCTCAAGCTGTCAAACTTTTGATGTTAGAACCAAAAGCTCTGATGCCAATTTTTGCAAATATAAGGTAGGCTAGCTTATTGGGAGGGGAGGGGTGAATCAGGAACCAATAAAATCTTTCACTTATTTCACCAATCAATTCTTCATTTATTATTCTAATCTAATTGCATGCTTGAAAGAATGAAAGAAATAAAATATTCATAACACTTTGACAAAATATATTGTGACCTAGAAACCTTATAATTAGAAAGTAAAAATGGGGTGTAGATGATACCCACAAGCTTTAGTACTATAGTATAAAGTTAACCTATTAAGGCTTATTTATCACTTCTAATGATCTACCCTATTAGGAATTAATTAAGATTATGAGGTCCACATTGTTAAAGGATTTACAAACATACAGTGAAGTATGCACTTAGTTAGGAGATTTATCAAAAGATTGTTAATTCCACTTGGTTAAAGGATTTAAATGATACACCTATTAGAATGAATCAATGGCTGATCTCTAATGTACAACTATGATTTTTTGAATGAGATGATCACCTTGCAATGATAGATAAATCCCTAATGTCCCTTATACTTCTTGTAGCCTTCTTCAATTCACACTCATACATGTCATATTACTTGTTAATTTAACACTTGGATATGATACAATGAGTTACATATATATCAATCTAAATAATTACTTACTAGAGTTAGCTATGATACCAAATTCATCATAATTCACAAATTTGACCCAACTATTGTAACTCAAGTTCTAAAGACAAACTCGGTTATATTCTAACACTTGGTAAACACTGTCAACACTTGGAAAACTCTCGCACTTGATTGAAGTTGAAGCTCTGTCCATACTGATCACTTTGAGTATCTTGAACTCAGTCAGCACTGTGTGACTTAGTGAACATTGAGAAACTTAATAGATATAGAATTACTTGATTGATAGTATATGACTTGGTCAACACTAGATTCACTTCATTAATATTGTGAGCTTGATAGATATAGTAGAACTTGGTTAACACTATAGAGCTCAGTTAACACTAAGATCTTCATCACTTCTACTAGATATCTCAGTAGATGCTACTATGCTTAGGCTATACTATAAACTATCTCAACTTCTCGATAAATACTATGTAGCTTGGCATGAACTATAATCTAACTTTTTAGCTTGGTAGCAATTGAAACACTTGGTTAACACTACTAGATGAATGATAATCTTGGTAGCAACTATAGAGCTCAGTAGAAATGTAACCAACTAACTAAGTGTTAAGTCACTAATAGACAAATTGACCTTAATGTCAACATTATTCTACCTATGTCTACCTTTTCTCAACCAGATTCTATCTGTGTTAGGAGATATAACTTGATTAGTAGAAACCACTTCTCCAAAACCCTATCTGTTTAATATTTTCTATAAATTTGAAATAACTATCACACTTCTTTGACTTTTTGCATGTACTCTTAGTCACACCATTAGGACACTCTATAGAACATATCATCAACTTTGCTTGATCTCATCTTCAATCCTCAAATCGTATAGTCTCTATCTATGTTTATTGCTCTATTAGTCTTCATACAATAAATAATATGTTGACATCAATGAAAAACATAGTCATGAATGCAATATGTAACCACTATAATAATCTCTCAAGTGCTCCAACAATTCTAGGATACTCCCCAATAGGACTAGTATTAGCATTCATGCTAACAATCTCCCCCTTTGGCATTGTGGCAACATAGATGGAAAACATCTAAGTTTCATGAATACCAAGTACAAATCTACTACTATTGTTGCTCTCATCTTTTCAAATCCTCTTCATCAATCAAATCTAAATTTATTAGGAACAACTCTTCATTAATGTTTTTTCTCCCTCATTGATATACTTCCCTTATTGACATCAATATTCTTTTCATTGAATACTTTTCATGTACAAATCTCCCCCATTCGTAGGAGATACTTCTCTTCCCCATTCATAGGAAAAAAAATCATTTATTCTCTCCCACATTGACATCAACGAAAAAGACATCATTATATCACTGTGGTGCTCAAAATCTTCAATCATCTCAAGTGTCCAAAGATACTATTGAAATAATGATTACCTAGAGTCCTTCATAACTCAACTCAATCACGGATACTTCCCCATAGAAGAAGCATCAATATTCAGTCCAAATAAAAAATAGTTCTCTATACCACTAGACTAATGCAATATCTACATCATTAAATCAGAATTAGGAAGGGGCATAACCCCAAGCATGCCTCTCAAATACTCAAATGTATCCTTATGTATAGGATTTGTAAATATACCTCTAACCTACTCCTTTGTACTAACATATTCTAGTCTAATCTATTTCTCTTCAACCTTCTCTCTGAGAATATGATACTTATAAAATATGTGTTCCATCTTAAAATGTAACACCAAATTCTTAAACATACTTACTGTAAACTCAACTCCAATATCCTTCAACACCTATTTCAGCCACATGATCTAATTTTATTTGTTTGTTTCTACTACATATTATACTTTTGTTTCTCTCTGTGAGATGCAATCTTATTTCTTGCTTAGCCAAGAAACCAATCTTCCTCCTAAGAAAAATGCTCCACCACTTATACTCTTCCAGTCATCCATAGTGCCTTCCCAATCTACATCAACATATACATATAGAGTAAAGACATTTTATCTATCATACCACAACCCAAAATTAGGTGTACCCTTCAAATATATGAAAATCATCTTTACTATTGCATAATATGCTTCCTTAGAATCGGCTTGAAATCTTGCAACAATGCCAATTACATTATCTATGTCTAGTCTTGTATGAGTCAAATATTACAAACCTCAATCATTAAGTTGTACTTCTTTTTCTCAATAGTAGGTGTCTCATCTTTGCTAGATAACTTATGACTAGTTACCATAGGTGTACCAATAGGCTTACAACTCTCTAAACCAAATCTCCTTAATAAGTCTTTCAAATACTTAGTCTAAGAAATGAAAAAACCTTCACTATTTTGCACAATCTAGAAACCCAAGAAGTATTTAATCTCAACAATCATGCTCATCTCAAATTCTTTCATTGTTTCATTAGCAAATACTTGATTTTCTTCATCATTTCCTCCAAATATTATATCATCTAAAAATACTTCAATAATCCAAAAACCATTCTCAATTACTTTTGAATACAAGCTACTATCTGTAGTACCTTTAGCAAATCCCAATTTTTCCAAATATTTATCCAACCTCTGATACCAAGCTCTAAGTGCTTGCTTCAAACCATACATTTCTTTCTTCAACTTGTAAATGATATCTCCTTCTTTTGTCAAATGAAATCCTTTAGGATTCTCAATATAAACTTCTTCAAGTTCTTCATTAAAAAGTGTTGACTTCACATCCATCTAATACACTTTTATTTTCTTGTTAGCCACATAAGCCAAAAACATTCTTACTACTTCAATTCTAGCAACAGGTACAAATTTCTCCTCCTTATTGATTCCTTCTTGTTGTGAATATCCTTTTCATACTAGTCTAGATTTGTTTCTCACATCCTCACCTTCTTCATTCATTTTATATCTAAGAACCCATTTAGTTCCTATAGTGTTCTTGTCCATAGGTCTAGGAAATAATTCCCATATATCATTCTTCTCAATATGATCTAACTCCTCTCTCATAGCTTGAATCCAAAAGTCATCTTTGCTAGCTTCATTTGTACTTTAGGTTCTAGTTGAGAAATCAAACATAACACTTCATGTACTATGTTTCTTGTCATAACTCCTCTATCTTTTCTTCCAATAATCTAATCAGCAGGTTGATTCTTTGGAAAATTCTTATTTTGTCATTGTCTCAACTCTTACTTCTTCTCTAGGTTCATATCATGGTTCCTCTCTTTGTTTTATAACTTGGATCTCATTTTGTAGATCATTGTTAGTTTCATAAAAAAATTCAATATAATCTTGGTTAGCCTTAGGATTAGCTTCTTCATTAGAATCATAATCAAGTATTTGTTCTTGAACTCAAAACTTCTCATCCACATTCACATTTGTGCTTTCAAAAATAGTCTTAGTCCTCTAATTAAAACATCTATAAGATTTTCTTTTCAATAAATAACCAATGAACATACCTTCATTGTTTCTTGAACCAAACTTACCAATATCATCATCTCTCTTATTGTAACATTTTCTTCCAAAAATTTTAAAATATTTCATTGATTGTGCATGTCCAAACCATAATTCATAAGGAGTCTTATTTGTACCTTTTCTAATATGTACCCTATTCATTGTATAAACTATTGTATTAACTACTTCTCACTATAATATCTTTGATACATCATTTTAGAATGATTTCTAGAATAATTGAGAGGGGGTGAATTAGTTATCCAAGGTCTAGATGTACCAATTGAACTTTTAATCACTTCAAATACATTAGATCTAAACATTCAATAGCTTGGTCTCTATAGAAAATAATCAGTAGCATAAACTTACAATCTAGCATCCTAATAGTAATAAACTTGTAGAATGTAAAACATTTACAGTAAAACATCTCACATGATATCCACACAAGAAAGATATTAGGATTTACCATGAAAACCCAATTTGGAACAAACCACCACTAACATGTCACCAATTTTTCACTCTTCTAAAGTGAGCTCTATTAGGAGTCAACTATATTAAAGGTTAAAAACCACACTATTAAATTTAACCTTGTTAAAGGATTTAATCACCCTATTAAGAGTGGCTTTGTTAGAGGGCTTAAGAATATTCCATTAGAATCTCACCTTGATTAAAGGATTTCAATACTAATACAATGGTTAGAAAGTAACAACACATTTGATCTAACAAATACAACTCACTTTACAAATAAATATCACAATTTGGTTGATATTTTGACCCACTAACTGGCCTCCATTTTTATATGTGTCTCCAATATGCTTGGTACTCCTCCAAGAAATCACTCTTCACAACTCTTCTCAACCTTTTTCTCAATTTCTCCAATCAGTAGCATCAACAATTGCTCCAACCTTATTAGGTCTTCACAATCTCTTCTAACCTCTTTTAGTTTAGCCCTCGTACCTCCTTTAATAGTTAATTTTGATCTTTTACCACTTAAACATCACCATAGATCTTAGGGTAGGTCAGATTTATTAAATCCTTCCATCATTTTGTTTCATATTTTCTCTTCTAGAAACTTCTACAAACCTCTCCTTGAATTCCTACATAGAAACACTCAAACACGGTTTTCCTTGAGTTAAATATTCTAGGTCATCCATCCTAATCTTCAACATGCTTTACATTTCATCAAATCAAGTGTGTCGGCTAAAAATCATGATTTCCTCATATTCTGTCAAATGTCATCCCTCAACCAACATTATGTTTAGGCACTCAATCATCACTAGATTACTCGATTGCTACTAACTTTTATGTTTGACACATATACTAACACTTGGTCAATATTGATGCTCGGTCAATGCAATATTTTTCTCAACTTATATTGTTACTCAGTCGACTCTAGCATCACTCAACATAAAATTCCAATTCCTTAATCTTATGCTCAGTCAAGCCTATGCATTTGGTCAATCGTTGATCACTTCTTCTAGGATTTAGTACAAGTACCTTCTTCACTTGTAGCATGATTAAAAAATCATTATATCTTGTCATAGGCTAACTGATTCAAGTTCTCATTGTAGTTCCTCATAACTCAAACTTTCTTCTAGGTCCTTTTCTTATGTTCTTCTTCTCAATTCCTTTTCATCAATCATCTTTATATGGTACTATACTCAGATAGAAACTATCTTACCAATAAGTTTTTAAATCAATGACAACATAAAAAGTATAGTTACCAACACATCATTTTCAAACATCATAGCTCTATTTTCTTCTATTATAGACGTATTTCTTCTCTTGATTATACCATTATGCTAAAGTGTTTTAGGAGCTAAAAGTTGTCTCTTAATACCATTCATTTCACAAAAATTGTTAAACTCATTTGAGGTAAACTCTCCACCTCAATCAAATCTTAAACACTTGATCTTTAATCTAGGATCATTTTCAACACTCTTCTTAAACACCTTAAACTTCTCAAATGCTTCAGATTATCTACAATACCTTTTGAAAATCCTTGTTTTTCCAAATACTTATCCACCCTCTATAATGTCCCCTTTTCAAATAATTAAAAAATAATAATCTTTGCTAAGGCAGGCAGGCCCAAGAAAGTGAAGTTTCGGAAAAAGGGGGTTAATCTTTGGAAATCGTTGGACTAATAAATGAAAATTATTATTAAAATATGTTTCATTAACCTCTCTTGGATGTGAGTTACGGTTATGCCCTCTTTTAAGGGGTTTGGAGGCATTTTGGGCGGATTGGAGAACTTGATTTTTGCTCATTCTTTGTTATTCTTCAGAGGCTGCCAAACCTGTGGAGAAAGAGACCCAACAATGAGAGTTTGCACGTTTCCAGGGAGACCCAAGAATGGGAGTTTGCAAGTTTCCAGGAAGGCTAAAGATGGGAGTTTGAAGCCATTCCATGTGCATGCTCATACAGAGTTTGCCTTTGTGCTAAACAGTGCAGATTTGTGAGTTTTCGGGTGTGTTTTTTTGTATGAGTTTGGTGTTTTTAGTTGAGTATTTTATATCAGTTTGGGTTGCTGTTATATTTCAGACTTTAAGGTGTTAAAATAGAGCTGAATATATGTATTGGGACATGATTAAACTTCTGAGATAGATTATTAGTGTTTTTGTGGTGTTTTCGGGCATTTTTTTTGTTAATTTCAGGAGCCTGATGAGCATAGTTTTTGTCCTACATTTGTGAACTGTTGTGTAAAGGCTATACGGATCTAGAAATGTCATTTTGTAGGCTTTTATGCTGCTGAAATTTCTGTAAAAATGTCCATTTTCAGATTTATTAATAATTTGTGAAGTTGTGAAGCTTTTGGCACTATTTTCAGCATACCCGATTTGGGGTTTCTTGAGAAATTGGTGGATCTTTGAAAGATTGGTTGTTTGATCTTAAAGATCTGATTAGAGGCTTGAAATATCATATAAAATCAGTAAAGGGAAATTTCACCCTCACATACTTGGTTCTAGATGCTTTCTTTAATTTGTACAATACTTTCTTCAACTTGCATACCATATCTCCTTTTGTCAAAGGAAATCCTTCAGGATGCTCAATGTAGACTTCTTCTTCAAGTTCTCCATTTAGAAATGTTTACTTCACATCCATCTAATACACTTTGAACTTATTGTTTGTTACATAAGCCAAGATCATCCTCACTGCTTGAATTCTGGCAACATGTGAAAATATCTCTTCATAGTCAATACCTTCTTGCTATGAATATCCCTTGCACACGAATCAATCTTTTTTTATCACAACCTCACCTAGTTCATTCATTTTATTCTTGAAAACCTATTTAGTTCCTATAACATTTTTTCCTTTAGTCTAGGGACCAATTCCCATGTCTCATTATTCACAATCTATTCTATTTCTTCGTTTGTTTCTTGAATTCAATGATCATCTTTACATGATTCATCTACACTCTTTGGTTCAAATTGAGAAACCAAATATAATTCTTTGTGTACTATGTTTCTTTTCATAACTCCTCTATCTTTTATTCCAATAATTTGATTAGCATGGTGATTCTTTGTCAAATTCTTGTTTAGTGTGGGTGTCACTGTCTCAAATCTTACTTCTAGTCTAAGTTTACATCTTGGTTCCTCTCTCTATTCTAGAACTTGAATGTCATTCTACAAATCATTTTTATTCTCATAAAAATTCTCACCATTTTCTTGGATAGGCTTAGGATTAGCTTCTTCATTATCAAAAATATAATCAAGCACTCTCTCTTGAACTCTCAACAATAGTCTTAGTCCTTTGATTAAAACATCTATAAGATTTTCTTTTCAATGAATAACCAAGGAACATGCCTTCATCACTTCTTGCATCAATTTTGAAATACTTCATTGATAGTGCATGGCCAAATCATAATTCATAAGGAGTCTTGTTTGTACCTTTTCTAATCTACACTCTATTCATTGTATATACTTATGTATTAATTTCTTCTCTCCAAAATGTCTTTGATAAATCATTTTCGAATATCATATCTCTTGTTTCTTCTATTATAGACCTATTTCTTTTCTCACCTATACCATTCTACTCGGGTGTTTTAGGGGTTAAAAGTTATCTTTTCATCCCTTTCACTTCCCAAAAGGTTTTAAACTCATTTGAGGTAAATTATTCACCTCTATCTGATCTTAAACATTTTATTTTTGATCTAGACTCATTCTCAACTCTATTCTTAAACAACTTAAATTTCTCAAATACTTCAAAATTTTCTCTAAGGAACACTACCCACATCATCCTAGTAAAACCATAAACAAGAATCATAAAGTACCTTTCACCATAGAATTCTCTTATCTTTGTAGGACCACTAAAATATGTGTGAAGAATCTCCAACTTTCCTATTGTAGTGAACTTCTTGCTAGGAAAATAGATTTTCTTTTGTTTAGCAAAAACACATTCCTTACATACAATGTTAGTAGGCTTCACAATTTTAGGAAAATCCCAAATAGAAAGTGTATTGCTTACTTTCACAATATTATCAAAATTTATATGAAAAAACCTTTTATGCCACAACCATTTTTTATTAACTTCATCAACCAAGTATGTCATCTCTATAGAAATTAGTTGAAAAACATTGCCTCTTAATCTTGTGCTAGTACTAGTCATCTTACCATTCTTATCCTTGATGATACATGTATTTTCTATGAATTATAGTTGACATCTCTTGTCAACCAACTGTCCAACACTTAGAATATTATATTTTAGTCCATCAAAAAAATCAACATCATATGTGTTAGTTTTACCATGAAGAGTAATAGATCATATGACCTTAATATGACAAGTTACATTTTTCCTAACTCAAACAATTCCTTCATCACAACTCTTAAACTCAAAAAAATTATTCATACCACCAATCATGTGATGTGAATAATAACTATCTATGATCCAATCGTCTTTCTTCTCAACTTGTGATAGTAGGTCACTTTATTCTCTAACTTCTTTTTAGGACTTTCTTATTTTATAGCAACAAATCCTAAATCATCATCACTTTCACTTAGAACTTTTTCATCTAGTTCATTATCATCATTTGCATACAAACATTCTCTAGGCTTTCTAGACTTGAATTTTTTTTTAACTTCTTCACTCTTTTAGGAAATTTAGAAGCATAAAGATCAAACTCATCACAAGTCCAATATTTAAATATTTTCTTACCATCTAGTTCTTGTTGTGGTTTCACAATGCATGCCCCATTTTCGTAGAGAATGGAGGACCCCCTAATTTTGAAATTTCTATACTAGGCTCCTAGTCTAGAGCCCTAGTCTTTTATTTTACCCTCCCAAGAGTCTAGGTCAGACTCCAGTCATTGACTGGGTAAGTTCAGGCAGTCAAAAATATTGAAAACTGAGTTTTTTGTGCTTACATATGCTTTAAGTGCATACTAGTGCACTTGCACACATGTGCATGTGTAAAATACACCCCCACTCTGGGGATGTGTACTTGCACATGTGCACACCCTCAGAGGGTGTGCAACTACGAGGATGCACACTGGGTTTGGGTCTATATAAGAACTGAGCCCTCTCCCATTTTCTCACTTGCTCTTTTCACCTACCTCTTTTTCGCACATACGCTTCCCTAATCTTTGCTCCACCTGCAAAAGCTAAAACTAAGGTTAGAACTCACCAAGGTGCACACATGTGCACCTCTAAAAACCTTAAAGCAAGTAAAAAGGCATAACAAAGAGCTCCTAGTGCCTATGAAGGTTCACCTACACACTAGGACCAAAACACCTAAAAAAATAATTTAACCTAAAACTAAACTAAAACTAAACTCTCAAGGCTCCATGAAAGTGTGTACATGTGCACCACCATGACCATATAAAAAGGAGAGGCTCAAAACTTACTCCCCCCTTCTAATGCAATATACACTACAAATATATACACACACCTCACCAAGTTGCATAGGTGCCCAACCATGCAAAAATCCATTCAAAGGCTAAACACAGCACACTAGCACACCTATAAGGGTGTGTTAAGTGTGCTCAAGTGCATAACAGAGTATTTTGAGGGGAGGGACTACCTTTTCATGTGTTTTTAGTGGTTTTGACCTATTTGGGAGTCAGTTGCAATCTATTTTAGGTGAAGTTTTTTACTTTAGACTGATGTTTTCCTCTCTTGTGTAGATAAAATTGCATCCTCATCCTCTTCAATGGCAAAGAAAATGGCTCTAAAAGTGGTTGTTTTTAAATATCAAGGAGCCCCTAAGAATTCAAGGTTCCAAGATGGACACACTGAGATAAAAGACACAAAATTGGGACATATTGACTAGAACTCACTCCTTACCATCTATAATGAATTGAAAGAGAGATTGGAAATTATATATGCACTCATTCAGTTAGGGCTTGTGAACGCAACATCTCACCCAACATTAGTTCAATCTTCAAAACTGATAACGACCCTTGTAGTGAACTATGTGACCGAATAGAAGGTTGTAAAGAGTGTCATGGGAGAGATAGTCCTAGACCTCTAATCATGGAACATAGAAAATGTGTTTCACCTCCCAAGGGTAGATCAATACTTACAAATCTTGTATGATGGATTAGAGAGATGGTATAGGTATAATGATAAAGAGGCAATGAAAATAGTTGAATACTCTTTCCTGATTAATAGAACACATGTGGGTTGTAGAGTGGGCAAGGTTGATATGACAAGGGGATACATGAAAGATGATATTGGATATGTAATTTTACCTCTAAATAGAGACATGGGTCTCCCAGTAGTAGGTTGCCTTTAGACTTGGATAGTCCACTTCATTGAAACCATGAAAATGAAAAAGATGCCAATTGATTGGGCTACCATCCAAAATGACAACTTGGATAAGAAATTAGTATCTATCAAAGTTGACCCACGCTTCTATATGACATCATATATAATGTACTTACTGGAAAGAAGAACTATGGATTACCTAGGCCTTTATAGAAAGGGAAGCATGCAAGAAAAAAATGCTTGGCCCTACCCACAATCAGTAAAGAAGAAGCTTCCACTAAAAAGTGTGGAATACAGAGTGGTAAATGATGGGTTTATTTTTGCAACCACTAAGCTCTTAGAAGCAGACTATGCAAAGAGAATGTTAGTAGAGGTAGTAGCCAGGATCATAGAAATAGGCATCTACTACATTCAATCAAAACCTTTACATATCTTTGGGTAGTTGGTACTCTTTAATTACTACAACGTTTGGGGTCAAACTGAGGCACAATTTGTGATAGCTATGTAATTTGTGGTGATTTTCATGTTTTTTTTGTAATTGTCCCAGACTTCATTCCAATGTGAATGTTGGCATTATAATTATGATATTCGCATGAGTATAAACAAAAAAAGAGAAAACACGACATAAACTATTCCCCATTTATTTTTATTGTGAGAGTTGGGTGTGAAAGAGGTTGGAGAGCTCCAAATGAGGGTGGAGAACTTTGAAAGTTATTGTGCCCTTATGATTGGTGCATTTCATTGCCATGCCATTTTGATCTATTGATTTCATTTTTTTCCCTTGCTCTATAATTTCATTGTTGTTTCGTGCACTTGCTCTACAATTTTCTTCAAGAGGCTATGTAAATGATCTTTTATTTTCCTTCTAAACATGTATCTCTTTATATTTCCTTCTAAACATGTATATCTTTATATATACAAAGAGATCTTTTTTATGGTTCTTATTACATCTTAGCAAAACAAAGAAAGTGATCTAGATACATACATATTGTAGCATCCAAACAATAAAACATTAAAACTTTCTCAATCCATGCTAAGTGACTTACCTTAAGATCTTACACAAAAATAATGTGGATGGATAAAAATGGGCAAAGTTCTCAAAACATTTTACAAAAACATATCATAGCAGTCATTTTTAGAAAGAAACAAGCCATAACCTAGTTAAATGGGTCTAGTTGCTAATTAATTGGGTTGATTACAAATTCTTGTCGAACTATCATTAGATTAAATATAATAAAATAAAAAATTAGTTGTTCTTAGCTAGCAGGATCAAATATAGTTTTTCAAGGTGATAAAACTACATATGCAGATGCATCACTCACATGTCAGGCATGAAGTGCATTCCCCAATTTATAATGAATGGTTGGATATAAAGGCTCCATATGCTAGCCCAATGGTGGTAGCCAAGGATATAACCTTGCATGTATTGGCACACTCTCACTATGAGGATCCCAAGTATCTACTACTGTTGTTAATTTGGGCATCACTATATGATCCAAAATGTTATGAAGTATTAAAGCGAGTAGTAACTTATCCCACGTCTCAAAAAAATGTAGCATAGGTTCAGGGTCCCTTGGCTCCCAAGAATTTGTAGTGGCTATTCTCACTACTAGAAGAATAACTTAATTAAAGAGTTGAGTGTAAGGAGTTGAAGAAGCAAGTTTTTCTTTTGTATAAATGTCATAAACATGAGGCTCATTCCCTTGCAGAAGCCTCTACCACAATGACATTACCTCTAAACCATACAAAGGATGTTGAAGTGGTTCCTAACCTTGAAACACTCTTATAAGCAATGGATACTTGGGATCATCATAGGGAGATTGTGCCAATACTTGAAACACTCTTATAAGAAAATATGGGTGCAATACATGACAAATTGCACAACTTATAGTCCTCCCAATATTTGGAGTGTAAATTCTCAAAGTCACTTGCAAGTGATTCCAATGTCATATTACTACTACAACACTTTCTTGGATTCTATCCACTTGCTCCCATAATATCCTTTATGTTGTCTAGTTGTTGTTTTTGTTGTGTAGTCTCTTTCTAAAGCTGCTCCTTCTCCTTCTGGTGTATTGCCACAGACTCTCTCTTGTGCCTTAAATTTTTAGTATCAAACTTATAAATATTTGCCTCTACTATATCTAAAATCAACTTCACATTATTGTGTAACTCTAGCATAGATGTTTGATCCGATATCTTTCATTTAAGCATTCAAGTTTTCAAGATTGGTCAGCACCCTCACTTGCAAACCTCTCATGTCAAGCACTTTTTGTACTATTTCAACTCCATGTTCTTGCATCTCAGCTAACAGTTCTTTAGGTGCATTTTCCTATAAAACATTAATTTTGTTGAAGAATTGTAAACTCTCAAAAAGTGCATTGTTATTTTTCATGTATGTATGTATATAAGTGTGTGTGTCTACACACACACACACACACACACACACACACACACACACACACACACACACACACACACACACACACACACACACACACACACACACACATACATATACACATACTTTCATACATACATATATATTTTTACTATGTATATATATACAAGTGTATATGTGTATATATACATGCATACACACACATATGTGTGTGTGTGTCTATGTATGTATGTATGTTTATAAATAGAGAGATCTTAGCACAACAAAAATAAAATAAAACTCACTCAACATGTAGCATGGCCACAAATGCAATGGCAACGCCTATTGGTAAGTAGATTCTTTTTTTTCTCTCTCATTTTTCATGTGTTTATTTCACTTGAACTATTATTCCTTGGGGGCATTTTTTAATATTGGATTCATTTTATGTAGGAGGTGATGAGGACATTCCTAGATGTACCAATGTTAGATGTATGGGAACACTAAATAATTGTGATAAATTGTTGTGAGCAATGAAGGTGGACTTCCCCTAAGAGTAGCTCAACTTCCAGGTATTTAAAAGATTGATCCTTTCTTAAAGATTTTAGATGTTGACTCAAAATTTAAATGTTAGGGGGAGGTAAAATGAGCTTCCACCTTCACATGGTTGGCCCTATTTAGTAGAGAATATTAAACTATTATCCAAACCAAGTGAAGCTCAACATTAACTATGATTTCATGACAACTAGCTGTGTGAATCTCTTGGTTTCAAGAAATGTAGAAGGAGGCGATAGTTCAATATGCTATCTCAATTCATATGCATACAAAATTAGGTGGAGCTAAAAAATGTAACAGGTTTGCATTTTTCTTAAAGGTCTTTAACTAGGTATTTTAAGTTATAGATGATCACAAACATTGTAATTTTTGCTCTTGCAGCTAGAGTTCTAATATTCATGATGATCTATAATTTTAAAAACTTAATAGACCTATTCAATAAATATAATCAACATTCTTGTAGCTCTACCTATTATCCATGCATATAGAACGTAGCTATATATGCATTCTTGATTCAGAGTGGTAGAATCTTATTTTGGATGCGATAGAAAAATGGCATGCACCAAAAATGGGAAAATGATGTCACTTTTGTAGGTTTGGAACCTTTTTGTGTACTTTAAATATTGATCCTTTCTTAATCATTTTAGATAAGATTGATCCTTTCTTAAACATTTTAGTTATTAATTGGGAATTTAGATGTTGGGGGGGAGGAGGGTGGAGTGGGAATGAGCTTGTACCTTCACAAGGTTGGCATTGATTAGTAGAGAATATTAAACTAATCTCAAAACCAAGTGAAGCTCAACATTAACCTATGATTGCATGCAAACTAACTGTATGAATCTAGGAAACAAAAATGCTTTTAAAATAAAACACCCACTTCATGCATAACACCCATCACTAAAATTGGAGTTAGAATGGTTGAAATGTGTGTTAAAATTAGCCTATGGTAGCTACCCAAGATAAAATCCCAAACTTTATTTCTCTCCCCTATTGTTTTTGAAATGCTTCACAAAACCCTTCAAAATAGACACAATGTGACACACTACCTTTGAATAAACATTTCAATCTATGCTTTTGATTTGTCCTTCTCTGAATCCAGATGGGGATAATAGCTTACTTAGAGGAAAATTGTTTTGGATGATATGGGTTCTTCATATATAGTAATTCTCTTTGTACCCACACCAGTGAAAGAAGTGTTTTGGGTTTTTGATTCTTGTGCACCAGCTTGGAAGGTGGTAATTCTTTGAGATAATGGTGTTCCTTTTAATGGTCTAAATCAAATTATGTCAAGAAGTGTTTTGGATGTGGTGGTTAGCTTCCATGAAAAAGGAAAAGAAAACACAAGGGCATAAGATGTTTGACAAGGACACGTGGATTTCCAATAGAAAGATGACAATAGAGGGCTTGAATATGTAGTCATCTCATCACAACTATCCATTTCACTCATCAATGCCTTCATATAATTGGTCACTTCTATAACCTCTTGTTATTTAACATGAATTTAACTTCTTCTTGTTTAACTTCTTGGTCACATCTAGTCATCAAATTGAGGGGTAAAACATGAATTTATAGTTTTTTTTATAATTCATCTATCCATTGTAATTGTGATGATACATTCTGATGGTTAGCCATCACTTGGATAGCACAATAGTCATAATTATGATGGCTAGTTCTAATGGTTCAACATCACTTCCACAACACAAATATCACATGGACATCACAATTGCAACAACATGTAATGCCTCGCCAAGGGATCCAAAAAATTTTACTAAGTTTTCCAAACAATTTTTTTTTTTAAACATGAAAGATAAAACCATTCATAACATTTGCGGAAGGAATAGCAACAATTCAAATGAAAATAAACATAACATATATACATAACAGGCTACATTCTTTAAAGATCCCTTAATGTTGTATCACATCTAAATTAACTATTCATCCCATCCTTATAACAATGATACATCTAATGTACTTAAGCAATATACAAGTGTCCTTTTTGTAATTATATTTTAGTTTAGCTCAATCATCCACTGTACATATCACAGGGTATGAACAGCTTAAAAGAATAAACATCCAAGTAAATAAAGTACATCATCATCATCTAATGTTAATCCATGATGCAATAACATAAATGAAACCACATATCATACATGATACATCATCACAAAAGATATAAACATCCATCACAAAAGATATTCATATATCACAAACATAGATAACTAAGTGCACGGTTCCTCCCAACCATAAATAGCATCATTAGACCATCATGGATCCTAGTCATCCCTCTGTGCGTAACATTCCAAAGCACCGAAAAGATCATCAGTATTAACATAGTAGGAATGTCACTCCTAAAACATCCTACTAACATGCAAAGTAAAGCATAATAAATCATCAACTAACATATGCAAAGTAAAGCAAATCATCAATATAAGAAACATACCAGTAAATACATCCATCATAAGGTATATTATCTATCATAATGCTCCAAGAACATAATGAAGAATAAATACCAACCAAGGATACTCTAGCCACGGTGTCTCAGATGGATCTCAAATGATAAGAGTGAAAATACACTACCACTCGACCGCGTGGAACCTAAGTGGTCCACTCCCACCGTGCTGAGGAGATAATCTCAATACCCAAATAGGATATCAATTCATGAAGCACAAATCTCTATAAGTACAGGAATCCTAAAAGTATACTAACTTAAAGGTTCCATCACACAAAACCGACATCTAATTCCTAGAGGCACACAATGACATGTAGGAAACCTACTCTGCAAGCGGGAAAGTGTCATCGCAATTATCACGTACAAGTTACCCTGGCAGTTAGCTAAACTCCACGGGTTCATACTGATCTCATGCGGCCACTAGTATCCTCTCATACTGACGAGGCATACTACGAAATGCAAGGTCGCAACCATGCGTTCTCACTACTCCCATCCTAGCCTGTACAAGCACTCAAGGCATGGGCGAGAACCAAAACAATTATCTTTTTAGGTTCATTTAATCCCCATTTAGTCTGTAAATGTTATCACTTATTAACCAAACTTACAATGAGTTACCCTGGCAGCCACTTAGGGCCCCGGCCCCCATTGCAAGCCACTTCCTAAAACTACAAGTAGATTACCTACCCTAAGCTCATTGAATCATAAATCTCAAAATCATAAAAGATAATCCATAATAAAATCACCAAATATGCATAAAAGCATAAAATATCCATAATAAGAATCATCAAATCTTCAAGATAAGAATCATCAAATCTCCATGAGCATCTGAAAAAGAATCCATAGAAAATCATGACCACAACAGTTCTCTATTGGCAACTGAAGGTATCACTGATAATCATAAGTATCCATTGGTTCTCAATAACCAAAATATATCTCAAGATAAATGGTTCTCAACAAGCAACCAAGAATATCTCAAAATCATACTGATCGAAGACTCCAAAATGGTTGAGTCAAACATGTCACAACATGACATCATCAAGAAATAAATTCACATTTCAGTCTCATCATGGCGACTAAAAAGTAATCCAAGGATAACTGATCGATGACTCAAAAATGATTAGCTCAAACATCTTAGATATATATACATCTCAGCTTCACACATGAAGGCTGAAGAAAAAATACAAATATTTCATAGAACATATGATCACATAACCATGGTTGGGCTTATAAAGATCAAGACCAAATAAGATCAACATGCCATCACATCTCATAACCTTCGAGCCTCTGGTAACAACCTAGGACTGGTCAACACTAGTCAACCCAAAACCCAAAACAAAAGGCATATAGAATACACGATGCAAACACATGTTTTGGTTTACTAAATTTACATAGTTGAATAATGTGTAGGGGTTTCCAATTTTTTGTTTGCAAGAATGCTTCAAGTGTATAGGATTTACCATTTGACCTACACGTCAACCCATTTGTTCCCCGATAGCATTATCCTAAGAATAACTTAAGGATAATTATTTACTCATTAAACTGATCATCACTGACCTTTAATTAAATTTTCTTTTATATTTAACCATGATCCATATTCTAATTGATTAACCTTTCAACTTTTTTAGGATCATTATTCATTATATTATAAGAGGATCAATTATCATTCTTCGAATAAGAGATTATAACTTTATTAAAATTATCAATTACATTAATCAATTAACATAGATCCATATTCTAATAGTCCTCAATTAAATATTACTAAGTCTTCACCATTAAATATCTAAGGTCATCATTCAAGTCATAAGAATAAGACCTATCAACTTGATATCAATATTTATACAATCTTATTAAAAGAATTATATCAATTAAATCTTCATTACTTAACTTAATTGTTGATTAAATCTAATTAACTCTCATTGATTGATTTAATTAATAATTACATAATCATAGCAACGTTCCAATTAATATCAGTTCACTAATAACTAACTATAATTCTGTATGATAAAAGTCAACTATAAACATAGATAACTAAGTGCACGGTTCCTCCCAACTGTAAATAGCATCATTAGACCATCATGGATCCTAGCCATCCCTCTGTGCGTAACATTCCAAAGCACCGAAGAGATCATCGATATTAACATAGTAAGAATATCACTCCTAAAACATCCTACTAACGTGCAAAGTAAAGCATAATAAATCATCAACTAACATATGCAAAATAAAGCAAATCATCAATATAAGAAACATACCAATAAATACATCCATCATAAGGTATATTATCTATCATAGTGCTCCAAGAACATAATGAAGAATAAATACCAACCAAGGATACTCCAGCCACGGTGTCTTAGATGGATCTTAAATGATAAGAGTGAAAATACACTACCACCTGACTGCGTGGAACCTAAGTGGTCCACTCCCACCGTGCTGAGGAGATAATCTCAAGTCCCAAATAGGATATCAATTCATGAAGCACAAATCTCTATAAGTATAGGAATCATAAAAGTATACTAACTCAAAGGTTCCATCACACAAAATCGACATCTAATTCCCAGAGGCACACGATGACATGTAGGAAACCTACTCTGCAAGCGAGAAAGTGTCATCGCAATTATCACATACAAGTTACCCTCGCAGTTAGCTAAACTCCACGGGTCCATACTGATCTCATGCGGCCACTAGTATCCTCTCATACTGACAAGGCATACTATGAAATGCAAGGTCACAACCATGCGTTCTCACTACTCCCATCCTAGCCTGTACAAACGCTCAAGGCATGGGCGTGAACCAAACCAATTATCTTTTTAAGTTCATTTAATCCCCATTTAGTTTGTAAATGTTATCACTTATTAACCAAACTTACAATGAGTTACCCTGGCAGCCACTTAGGGCCTCGGCCCCCATTGCAAGCCACTTCCCAACACTACAAGTAGATTACCTACCCTAAGCTCATGGAATCATAAATCTCAAAATCATAAAAGATAATCCATAATAAAATTATCAAATATGCATAAAAGCATCAAATATCCATAATAAGAATCATCAAATCTTCAAGATAAGAATCATCAAATCTCCATGAGCATCTGAAAAAGCATCCATAGAAAATCATGACCACAACAGTTCTCTATTGGCAACTGAAGGTATCACTGATAATCATAAGTATCCATTGGTTCTCAATAACCAAAATATATCTCAAGATAAATGGTTCTCAACAAGCAACCAAGAATATCTCAAAATCATACTGATTGAAGACTCCAAAATGGTTGAGTCAAACATGTCATAACATGACATCATCAAGAAATAAATTCACATTTCAGTCCCATCATAGTGACTAAAAATTAATCCAAGGATAATTGATCGATGACTCAAAAATGATTAGCTCAAGCATCTTAGATATATATACATCTCAGCTTCACACATGAAGGCTGAAGAACAAATACAAACATTTCATAGAGCATATGATCACATCACCATGGTTGGGCTTATAAAGATCAAGTTCAAATAAGATCAACATGCCATCACATCTCATAACCCCCGAGCCTCTGGTAACAACCTAAGACTGGTCAACACTAGTCAACTCAAAACTCAAAACAAGAAGCATATAGAATACACAATGCAAACACATGTTTTGGTTTACTAAATTTACATAGTTGAATAATGTGTAGGGGTTTTCAATTTTTTGTTTGCAAGAATGCTTGAAGTGTATAGGATTTACCATTTGACCTACACGTCAACCCATTTGTTCCCCGATAGCATTATCCTAAGAATAACTTGAGGATAATTATTTACTCATTAAACTGATCATCACTGACCTTTAATTAAATTAGTTTTTATATTTAACCATGATCCATATTCTAATTGATTAACCTTTCAACTTTTTTAGGATCATTATTCGTTATATTATAAGAAGACCAATTATCATTCTTCGAATAAGAGATTATAACTTTATTAAAATGATCAATTACATTAATCAATTAACATAGGTCCATATTCTAATAGTCCTCAATTAAATATTACTAAGTCTTCACCATTAAATATCTAAGGTCATCATTCAAGTCATAAGAATAAGACCTATCAACTTGATATCAATATTTCTACAATCTTATTAAAAGAATTATATCAATTAAATCTTCATTACTTAACTTAATTGTTAATTAAATCTAGTTAACTCTCATTGATTGATTTAATTAATAATTACATAATCATAGCAACGTTTCAATTAATATCAGTTGACTAATAACTAACTATAATTCTGTATGATAAAAGTCAACTATAATTCAATACTCAAAAGATCATATTAATAATTCAATAATAATTATTGAAAATCTTAAATGACTACATTCGTCATCTTCCAAAGAATACCAACATTCCCTAACAAATTCGTATTATCATTAATCTTTTCAAATAAGACTCTATCGCACAACTTGATTATTAATATCATAGTTATAATATCAACTCAATGAATATCAATCGATTAAAAATCAATTATAATCCAACTTCAAAAATTATTATCTTTTACCAAACTTCAATCAATAAATAATCTCCACTAGATAACTCTAATCAAATTTGTTGATATATGTTTAAATCATTATTTATTAATAGTTTGTTAGTCCTTACAAACATTAATAAATAATAAACTCCTCAAACTATACATACTTGATCTATAGAATCCTTCCATAACTCATTAGTTAATATTTGGCTAACTCTTAACTCCATTAAGGTATTCAAACGTATTAACATAATAATTCAGTCTTAATCCAATATCATTCAGAGTTTCTAAATTTAAATCAACATAATATAAATTATCATCTTACAATTAGTTAATCAATATTAAAATCAACCATTAGACTCCATTTTCTAATTGTTCTAATAATATTTTGTTTATATAAACGTTGTTTGAAAGAGATCCCTATCACAAACCAATAAGACTCATTGTAGATTTTAACATGAATAATATTCAAATTCTTAACATTATCATGTTCATTAAATAACTCTAAAATTGTTTAATATATATTAAATAGTATTCAATATTATAAAAAGTCCACTATATAAACTATATTAAAAATCTCTTTTTTTTTTAATTTTCTCTCATTTAAAAATCTATTTACTTAGATTGACTAATAATTAATTACACTTCTTCTACTATTAATTAATCTTAATTAAATTTGATTTAATTAGATTAGATAATAAACCATATAAAACTAATGCATATTAATAAGATTCTAATAAGGGAAGATTTCAATAATATCTTTAATTCATTCCATGCTTTGATATATTATTTTTGTGAAGTTTAAGCATAAAGAACTCTTGGTTATGGAAAATGGAGAAATATCTGTCTTTGAATAAAACAGTCTCAGTATGACGGTCATATCTCCCTAATGAACTGTTGGATCGGGCTGAAATTTAAATATGTAGGAGAAAGCCAAGTTGTGCGAATTCTGACTGGAGCGATCGAATAAATTTGATCACGATAAAAAGTTATGAATGATTGAGTTCGGGTCTATCGAAGGGGCAGCGACGGGACAATCTGTGATGAATTAAGAATTTCCTCTTAAAATGTAATTGTTCTCTAAATTTACCCATTCATCCATCTAATAGGTTTTTCCATACGCATCTGAAAATATAATTTGATAGAAAGATTACATCTAATCATACGAATTTTCAACTTAGAATTTCTATTTTAATTTCAAATCTTGTCTATCTAATTTCACAATATAAATTCGAACCCAAACCCGATTAAAGATCTAATTATTTCTCCTTAATTGGATCTAGGATTTTTCTATTGTTTTCTTCTCATCCAAATAAAATATCTAGATTCCAGTTTCAAATACAGAGAGTATTCAGACACATAAAACAGATATGATGAAGACAGGAAGAGAAAGAGTGCAAAGGGAATATGAGAATATCACGAGTGCACCTGGACGCTGATGCTAATTTTCCATGCCTCAGAAGTCCATAAAAAATCCCTTCCTTCTCCATCATTCACAATTCTTCCAAGAATCCAAGCCGATCAAATCCTCCAAGTAATTAGAAGAGCTAGAAGAGCATAGAAGCAAGTAGAAAATATATGAGCATATGAATCTTCTCCCATGCATGTAAGCTTTGAAGTTTCTATTTTTTTTTTTTTAGCTTGTAGCTTGAAGCTTCCATTAAGCTTGTAGCTTCCATTCAGCTTGTAGCTTTCATTAAGCTTTTCATTTAAGCTTCTATGAATGCCTGAATATCAAGAGCTCTCAAGAAACCTTTGGATTGCTTTTTGAAACTGCTGAAAGGTGTCAGCAACTAAGCATAGGTCTTTTCCAATTCTTTTTTATGAGTCATAGAATTGTAGATACCTTGTGTAGTGCCTGCCCCTAGTTTACATTTTTTCGAGCTACATTTATGATATGATTGCCAAACTCTTTTAGGCCAATTTATGTTTCATGAGTAGTATCATTATTTTAGAGATTATCAAAGGATGTTTACACTCAGTTTATTATATGATGAGATTACTTGGTACTCTATATTTCGTGCATGTATGATGATTATTCAATGGTTTTAGTTATCGATGATGATTAGTTAGATGGCTTATTATTTCATGTGCCTCTTATGGATACTTACCCCATACTGCATGTGTATGGTGTGCGTGTTGTTTTATTTATGTATGGTGTTTCTGATATGGTTAAAGAAGGGAGTCGTAGTCACCTGCTAGTCGAGATCTACACGATGCACCACTTCCTGCCATTGCCTGTTTAGCTTAGAATATTGTGTTTGTACATGTGTGAATTTTATGCAGGTTGCAGGTACCGGGTATCGACTTCTCTGAATTGTCAAGATGAGCGTACCTTATCGCACTGTCTCAATGGTAAGAGAGGGGAGATAAACTCTTAAGTCCAAATCCTAAACCCTTTAGCCAATTGTCCTAATTGATAATTAGGACAAGTATCTGAGTTAAGTGCCCTCCGAATGCATCAAATGATGTAATTTCTTGATTATAACCCTTTTTTGTTTGATTTGGTATGTATTTTTCTATGATGGGTTTTCGTATGTTGCTTTATGAGTCCTTGGTGTATTTTTCTATTAATTAAGTGTAATTAAAAAGACTAATTAATGATTTAATTTAATAAGGAATTATTATGATATCTTTATATTTAATTAATTAATTAATTAAATAAATAAAAGAATTAATGTTGGAGATTAAAGTTCAAGATATATTTAGAACAGGATAATATTTATTTAATTTAATAATAATATATTTGAAGTTCATTTTTAAATAAATGCTAAATATTATTGTTATTTAAATTAATTAAATATGTTATCAATTAAGTTCTAAAATAAATTAAAAAGTTGAAAGATATTAATTTATTAAGAATTCTAGATCGCATGATCTAAACATGAGTTAAATATAAGAATTAAATTAAAAGATTAAATTATAAAAATTAATAATGTTATTTTAATTTCTTAAAAGTGCACATAAGATTTAAAATAATAAATTAATTAAGAATTGAAGTCAAGTGAAATTTTAAATAAAGTTATTTAATCATTCAACTTAATGTGCATGAAAGTTGAATGCAAAAGAATTAGAAAAGATAATAAAAATTAATTTGGAGTTAACTGAGTTGTGCAAAGAGTCTTCTCGGGTAAACGCAAAATTAGTGCCCCGAATTGAGGAGAATTTGCTTATTACAACTTTGGGGGTTCATTTTTGGGGGATACGAATTTGGACGAGAATTTTTGGGGAAGACAATTTTTGGAAGCAAATTTCAGAAGGCTGATACGAAGAAAGTCTTGAAGGGGAAGGTTATTGAGAGGAGCGAATTCGCATACAGTTCCTGGAGATTGCATAATAGCATCAGGATCAGGTAGGGTCTTGTGTTTTTTATCCATTAAATATGCAATTATCCCTTCCTGCCTTCTTCGTGTCTGGGGTTTGTAGATCTGAATTCTCTGTGATGAAAGTTTTAAGCTTTCAATATTGTGAATTTATTAATTATTCGTCAATAATTTCTGTATCCATGGAGACTGGATGAATTAATTAGAACCATTGTTTTCTTGATTTAGAAATTAAGATATAATTTGATAAGGGTTTTGTTTTAATGAAATTGAAAAGTTCTAGATAAATAAATATATATATATATTTATATTTTACATATTTATCCTTTGGAAGAAATTGTTTTTATTAAAAAGATTAAACAAAATTAATTTTGTTAAAATAAAACTTATTTTATTGTTATTAAAATAAAATAAAATAAAATATAAAATATATATATATATATATATATTAATATAATATAGTGGGGGGGAGGGAATCGCCCCGTACTCGCCCCCCACTGTCGGCAGGCCGACAGTACCTGCATCGCAGGTACTGCGACGGCAGGTACAGAGTACCTGCCGCCGCAGGCCCTGCGACCGCAGGCCTGCGGCCAAAGCCGACGGGCTATAAACGTGGGTGAACTTTGTATTCGATTTTTTTTATTTTTTTATAATTTTTTTTAAAATTATTAAAAACGAATTCTATTTATTTAAAAATTTTAAATAATAAAATTATAATATATTCAATTTTTATAATAGATTAAACTTTTTAAATATTTAATAAATAAATATTAATTGCATAGATATAGTTGTAAATTTTAATTTATTAATAATTTTGCTTAAATATTAATAAATTAACAATTATTAGTTGGATTAAAATAAGTAATTAGATCTAATGAATATTGATTAATTTAATTAAAATTAGTTTAATTAAGTTAATTAATAATGAATTTTATTTGACTAAATTATAAATTTGGATATTGATTTAATGAAAGTTATTATAGAAATGGGTTATTCGAAAAAGGGTAGTTGTGAAAACTTTGTTACTTGAATTCGACATTAAACTAAAACACAAACCTTACCTTAACTTAAATAATATACTTTCAGATCCAATCTCTGAGACTTTTATGTTGTCTTTGTACTTTGAATGTTTTGGGGTTGGTTTAGCGTTGACCAGTTCAGGTTGTTACCAGAGGCTCGGGGTTGTGAATGTGATGTTTTGATGATTTGGTCTCGATCTTTCTTAACCTGACCATGGTAATGTGATGAAGTGCTCTATGACATGATTGTGTTTACTGTTTGTTATTGCTTTCCAGTTTCCTTGTGTGAAGCTGAGGTGTATGTATTTGAGAATACCTAACTTAACCATTTTTGAGTCTCGATCAGTTATATTTGATAACCATTTCTGAGTCTCGATCAGTTATACTTGTATTACTTTCTGGTTGCATTAGAGAACCATTGGATTTTGTGACTTATTATTGATGCCTTCAGTTGCTGATAGAGAACTGTCGTGATTACATGATTACTATTTGATGCTCATGAAGAACTGATATATTTTGTGGATTATCTTTTTTATGATATTTTCAGTTGCTCATATAGGACTGAGATGGTTTTATTATGATTCTTTGATTACGAGTTCATGAGCTAGGGTAGGTTATCTATGTGTAGAGTCGGGAAGTGGCTTGCAATGGGGGTCGGAGCCCTAAGAGGCTGCCTTGAGAAACCCATTGTAAGTCGTTTTTAATAAGTGAAAACATTTACACTAAATGAGAGAAAATGAACCTAACAAGATAATTGTTTGTTCTCTCCCATGCCATGAGTGCTAGTACAGACTAGGATGGGGTAGAGAGGACGCTTGGTTACGACCTTGCATTCCATAGTATGCCTCGTCAGTACGAGAGGATACTAGTGGCCGCAGGATCAGTAGGGACCCGGGATTCCTAAGGGATTGCTTGGGTAACTTCTACATGACTTTTGCGATGACACTTTCCCGCTTGCATATTAGGTTTCCTACGTGTCTTGTGGTACCTCTGGGATTTAGATGTCGATCTTTTTAGGAACCCTTGAGTTAGCATACTTATAGGATTTCCTAGACTTAGAGAGTATTTATGATTATAGGTTTTGTTATCCTATTTGGGACTTGAGACTATCTCCTCAGCACGGTGGGAGTGGACCATTTAGGTTCCACGCGGTCGGGTGGTAGTGCTTTTACTCTTACCATTGAGATCCGTTCCATGGTCACCATGGCTGGAGTTTTCGTGATTGGCAATTATCTACACTATGTTCTTGGATTAGTATGATGGATGGTTAGATTTTATGATAGATGTTTTATCATTATGGATGTATGGATGTATCATGTATGGTGAATAATTTTATATATTTTTACTGTACTTTGTATCATGGATTTGAGGATGTTGTATCTTGATCTTTACATATGTATATTCTTTTAAGCCTTTCATACCCTATGACATGTACAGTGGATGAATGAGCATTCCGAATTAATTTGCCAAGGAGCATTCGGAACAAATGTATATTATGGACATTGGAGTTTCTGATTATTCTTTTATATGTATGTGATAGTTGTTAGACTTAGAATTAATTAAATTTAAACGTGACTCAACGTCTTGGGATCTTTAAGAAATGTAACTTGCAATGTATGTTTGTCGATGATTACATGTTATTGCTTCCGCTACTATTTGTTTGATGTGTATGTCATACTTTCTTACTTAAAAAAAAAAAATTTTTAGCAAACGTAGTGAAACTTTAGGTTAATTCTTTTGGATCCCTTGGCGGGGTGTTACACCTTGTGCTTAATTGATGCACTAACCCCCGTGTTGTTGACAAGTGTTAATTCTCATGCAAGCTTATAACTCCAATTTACTTTTTAAATAATCTCTATTTAAATTTTATAACCTTCATTTTAATTTTTATAACTTTTATTATTATTATTTTATTTATTACTTTTATTATTATTTTATAATTATTATTAATTTTAATTTTTAGTTTTCTTTTATTTAATTCCTTTTCTTCAATAATTCACATTTAATTAATTAAAATCAAAATATCAAAGATCATGATATTTTATTAATTTTTTCAAATAAATAATTTATTAATTAAATCTATTTATTAAAACTTAATTAATGGAAAATTCACCATAGACCTCCAAGATAAAATATGAAAACTCGTCATAGAACAAATCATACAAAATAAATCTAAAGGGTTAAAAATCACGAAATATGTCATCCGACACATTCGGTGGGTATTCAACTCAGATACTTGTCCTAATTTTTCAATTAGGACAAATGGCTCAAAGGGTTGGGATTTGGACTTGAGAATTTATCTCCCCTCTCTTATCATTGAGATAATGTGATAGGGTATGCTCATCCTAGCAATTCAGGGAAGTCGATACCCGGTACCTGCAACTTGCATAAAAATTATGCATGTACAAACACAATATATACTAAACTAAACAGACAATGGTAGGAAGTGATGCATCGTGTAAATTTCGACTAGCAGGTGACTATGACTCTGTTCCTTAACCACATCAGACACGCCATACAAAAGAAAACACACAAGGCAAACACGCACACCATACACATGCAAGTATGGGGTAAGTATCCATAAGAAAGCACATCTGATAATAAATCATCTTACTAATCATCATTAATAATTGAAAGCAACGTAATAATCATCATCAATAATTGTGAACACTAAAAATTATCATCATACATACATGAAATGTAGAGTCTAAGTAATCTCATCACATAATAAACTAAATCCATAGCACAATATCTGATAATCTCAAAAGAATGCTGCTAACCAATAACATAAAACTAGTTCTAAAAGAGTTCAGCAACGATAACAAAATGTGAACCAAGGGCAGGCACTACACAACATCAATATGACCTCTTGCCCCTTCCTTCTTCCAATTTATGATAGTTTTATCTGTTGCAATTTTGATGAATGCCCTTTCCATCACAATTTGCGAAGATTAAAGTCTAATGCTCATCCAATGGGAACCAATTTATGGTTTTGTCACTTGGCCAATGGGTGGATGTCACAATTGCAAAGTCTTATCATCACAATTCAAGTCCAAATGTAGTAGTGAATACCACAAGAAGTTGCCAAGATACACATTACATAGGCTCATACACTTAGAGATTGCATGCCAACTCACTTCTACATATGACAGAGTGAGAAAACAACATAAGAAGACATGGGTATGGCCCATCACAATTGGTGCCTTTGAGGTGAAGTAGAAGTAGGATATAGCTACGTTTGATTCTAAGTGGGATCAATATCCCTTGGAAGAATACAACTCCCTTCACCCTTTCTTTGACAACATAGGGACGGTGCATCATTTGGTAGGGAAAAAAATTGTACACATTGATGCTAATTTAGAAGATCATTAGATGAATGCAATAGATGACTATGACATCCATATAAGAGATTATTATAGGAGGAGTCTATACATAGCAGAGAATATCCATATAAGGGATTATTATAGGATGAGTCTATACTTAGCAGAGAATGTGCTAAAGATGAAGATTTCTTTGAAGGTCATAGAAAAGGATGCCAAAGAAGTGATGGATCCTTTATACAATAGAGATAAAATCTATGACTGATCAATTAGGAATGTCAAGATAGGTCAGGATGAAAATGATGACATAGCTCATTGGGCTAGGCATATTGTCTAATTGAAAAAGGAATGGATCAAGAAGCCATTTAGAATGGATCCAATTCCTCAAGTCATGTCCCTACAAGCCACAAATAGGTTGATAAAGGGAAAAGGTGCAAAGGTCACTATGTCAACCTACCCTGCTCAATCCCTAGTAAGGCTAGAAATAGTCCACCAACATGAGTGGGAGGTTGAGTACTTCAAAGTTGATAAGGGAAAGAAGATAAAAAAAGGTACCTCCAGGGGAAAAGAAATAAGGAGGTCAAGCTCAAGCACCTCTACAATAGGAACAACCTGAACATGTGCAAGTTGAACCTCAAGCAAAAGAGCCTGCACAAGAGCCTTCAAAGTAGCTACAACTACAACAACTAGAAGATAAACAAGTAGAGGAATAGTGGGTCCCACCGCAAATGAATACAAAAGAAGTCATCTGCCTCAGCTCCAAAGAAAGCGAGGATTAAAATAATTGTGGTGGGTACATGGAGGAGAAGATTGAAAAAGAAAATAATTTTGTCCCCACAAGTTCCTAAGACCAACCTAGAAGCTGAGGAAGAAGAAGAAGGGGAACAAATAAAATTTGTCCCCTTGACCCAAAGAACCAGCTCCACCAAAGCTATAGAGGAAGAAAGGAGAAGAAGCTCTACATAAACACCTCGATCTTCTCTAAAAGATCCTATACAAGTATCAACTTTAGAGGATGAATAGTAGAAGTGGATATAAGAGATGGAAGGTGAAGGAATTGTTGTCTTTGCCTTTCAGACTTTGACTTTATTCTAGTGGGTACAAACATGGTAGGTGAGAAGCTTAGAGACACTCCCACTAGCATGACTTTAGGAGAGGATAAAAATTAATTGCCTCCTATACCTTAAGCACCTTTGGGCATTCCACCACCACCATCATAGGATATGGCTTTCTTGGAAAAAGGGTTGGAAGCTCCAACTCCTCCAACAAAAGAAGCAGAACTTGAAAGTCAAGGAATGGAGGAGGGTGAATATCAATAGCTTCATGTCGATGAAGTATCTAAGGAGGAACAAACATAAGAAACTAATCAAACTCCCCTAGATAAAAAAGCTATATCTTTATCCCAACAGAACATAAAGATTCCTTCTCAAGATCTTTCTCAGTAGGAGAAGACTCTAGAAAGAAGTGACAAGGGAAAGGATCCTACTCGAGAGCAAAAATTTTCAGCCAAGTATATGTCTCCCATGGGTACTACACTAGCATGGTTGAAGAGGAAAGTTGCATTTCATCCAAAAAAGGCAACTAGAACTGATAGTAGAAGAAGGAAGGAAGGAATTGATTAAAGTAGTAAAGAGCCCTAAGCATGATGCATGAACACTAGAATTCATAATGAAGAACCAAGATCAAGACCTAGTTGCACATATTTCCATTCCTCCTCCTCATGATGACACCAAAGAATTGACTCCAAAATATTACCAAATTAAGGTCATTTTGGGAAGGCCCATAGTGGATACAACCAAAGTGATGATCACTACAGGCATGAAGGAAGTGTTCAAACACATGGACAAGGATGAATCAGAGCTAGTAATGCTATGAAAGCATAATGAGCTAATGAGAGGCTACTTGAATGAAGTAGTGGGCCTTATTAATCTAGAAAATGTAGAGATCACTCTCAAAGTGACATTAGAAATAAAAGAAGCAAGACAACAATTGGATCCATTTTTGGAAGCATGTCAGCAATGGCATGATAGCTTTGAAGAGGAAGGTGTGCAAATCACTCATAAAAATTTGAGTATGTTGCACCATATCCAATCAAGTGCCAACAAGTTGTTTCTATAGTCAACCAAGATTGGGCTGATAGATGAAGTACATACCTGGGCCAAGGACCTATGTTAAAATAAATAAAAGGCCAAAGATATTGAATGCTAATGGAGGTACATGCTACATAGGAGATAAATAAGCTTGAAAATTAGATTGAGAAGATACTGGTAGGTAATAAAGTTATGGAGGGATTACAAGAAGAAATTGTTGTCACTTAGGTTTGCACCCTTGTCCTAAGCCTATGCATGAGGACAACCTAGTGAAACATGGAAACAACCTCCAAGCTGTGGGACTTGAACTGTGAGGTTGAGTCTCTGGAGAAGGTCGGCTTCCTCTTACTGGCAAGGTGCACCTAAATACTCTTGGAAGGGAAAAGGGAGAAGGAGAGCATGAAGCAAATCTACCTAATCTAATCTAAAGAGGTGATGCACCAAAATAGAGTGTTCAGACCAATCTCTACCCATACATGCACTATCGAACCAGAATGAAACCAAGGATATACGCATTCAGACTTGCTTTAATCTAATAACCACATACAGATCAGAGAACTAAAATGAATGACACAAGGAAAGAGAAGATTCACTTATACATCATTCACAGGCCAGAAGAGATATAGTCATGTAGGTTACAGATATCCACAAAACACTAGTGGAGGCAAATAGTTCTTGCACTTTCACGCCAACGGCTAAAGGAGATAAGGCAGTATGTCATACAGTTCAGAGGCATAGGGGAATTTATACTAGAATTGCAGAGCAATAGTAGAGAACAATAGAGAATGATCTGACCTTAACAAAATCTACCAAAAGTTGCCTTTATAGTTCAGGCATAACTGAGATCTCTTCCAGCTGAAGTGACTTCGCAGCTACTTGCCATTAAGTCCTGCAAAGAACAATCAAGGGGAAATCTGATCTGGATGTGGATCTAGACACAATGATTTGGAATAGGGCCCTGAGAAGACAGAAACGACACCATTAATTGTCCTGGTCAGGCAGATGGGTCAAAATATGGGTGATGGAGTGTTCTTCTTGTTCTGCATTCATTTCATGGTAGTTGGGATCGATCATGAAGATCAGATCGCACAACAAACCCGATTCCTTATCATTTTTGGTGCATGAATAAGCAAGGTCAGCTAGTCAACCTATTTATGTAAGTAGGATGAACCACGTGGACCAACAGCCTCTTTTTATTTTTCCACCTCGTGAAATTCCTACATAGTTGACCATCTCTTTCATCACTAACCACGCCAACTCCTCAAACTCTAGCTGTGACGATTACACTAACTGCCAGCTGTTAACTATCCACCTTGGCTGGGCCCGCAAGACACGTGTCACCAAGGTGCTATGTCACCATGAATATCTTCCTCGTAGCTCTCCATAGCGAGATAGCGCCTGCCATGGATCTTTCTTAATCTGACGATCGTGGAGACTCGTCGTATTCCACGATTTGCTTTTCAACTTCTGGGCCCATGAAATGCTATCAACACACCTGGTATCTACCTGGCATAACCTAGCATCATCCTTGAGGTTCATGAGATAACACGAGCCCACCTTGCGTGTGTCACTAAGGTGCTATGTTGCTATGGTATATAGTGTGCAACTTTCAATAGCGCAATAACGCCAACCATCTGTCTTCCTAAAATTTGACGATCGTGAAGACTCGTCGTAATACTATGCTTCTTCTTACCCCAGGCCCATCATACCTGGTGCCATCTCGGCAACTGCACCACACTCGAATGACACCTGGAAATCCTTGGCACACATACCTTGGTGAGACCTGGCCCCCCCTGATCCACGTGGCAAAAGGGCACTATGTCACTATGGTTAAAATTCTCGCAGTTCTCCATAGCGAGATAGCGCCTGTCGTAGATCTACCTTATATCTATGGTGATCCACAAAACTGTACAACGATGTCTCAAGCTGGATGAATGGACTAATGAAAAAATGCCACTGTATTCTAACCCATCTAACAACTGCCACTGAGGATGAGCCACATGCCATGCGTCACCGAGGTGCCATGTCGCTATGGTAAAAATTCTCGCAATTCTCCATAGGGAGATAGCGCCCATCGTTGATTTGAACAAATCTAATGGCGAGCAAGATAGATCTGACTTCTCAGTGCATAGCCAATAGGAACTAGCCACATGCTAACTGTGTGATGAATCCTCGCTGATATCTGACAGGGCACACTTGGGACCCACCGTACTTCCAAACCTTGTCGTAGGATCACTTTCCATCTGGGCACTATGTCGCTAACAGCGAGTAGCTCGAATTTTTGATAATGCCATAGCGCCCACCGTGGAACTGGAAAAACTTGACGCCAGAGAAATAATCGAGGAAAAGGGGACCCACCTGACACGCGGCAGAAGGGCGCTATGTCGCTAACGTATCCACCGTGCAACTTCCCATGGTGAGATAGTGCCAACGGTAGATATTCTTTAGATTTGACAATGGAAGACTTGCTGGCTACAGAACATATTATAAGGTTTGATCGGGCATTTAAAATAATATTAACTCTGCACACTAGTCGTTGGTAGGTAAACATTTGAAATTTGAATCTTGGCGGGGGCGTAAAAAATGATAACAGAAATCTAGCAGATTAAGGATAAAGTTCAAGAGCAATTTTTGGAAGCGAATAGGTATTATAATGCCACCTGCCATGACATTTTTAAGGATGCATCAAAGACCAAGATTTTTGTGGTGCAATCAATAGTTCAACAATTCTAAGGAACTTTTGAAGAAGCTTCATCAAAAGATGACATCAAGCAAGCCTTCAAAATCGAAGAAGCATTGTTGAAACTAAACACCAAGATTGAAGATTTTGCAGAGACAAGGATCAAAGTTAGTAAGAATAAATATAAGGCTTTAGATCTATTGGAAGATATCCTATTACCTAAGATGATAGAGAAATTCAAGAATAAACATCCATACATCATTTTGGTGTAAAGAGGGAAAAAAACACAAATGCTAGAAATAGAGTTTTGACATTCGGGAAAATTTTGGCTTTTTGGAACCTATAACCAAGGTGCACAGGTTCCCAAGTGTGCTTTTTTTTAGAGGTGTGCTGATAGTTTTGAAGAATTTGTATAGTGACATTTAACTACTTGTTGATATTTTAAGAGCCGTCCATGCACCAAAAACCCATTTTGGCAGTAATTCAACTCCCAAAAACACATAGAAAAGGCCAAGCTTCCATTTTTAGAGCTTCCAAAGACTCCAAAATTATCTTACAACTACATTCTTCTTATCTTTTTATTCTTTTATTCTTTTGTGACATGTAAAGGCTCATGCACCCATTAATTGATATAAACAAGGGTGGAGACATACTTAGCACCATTTAGAGAGTCAGTTTATATATAATTAGATTTGTTTCATTAGTCTTTAGCATGAGTTTACATTTTAAGAGCTCTCACTCCTAGCACAAGGGGAGGGGATGATTTCTTATAGATACATGGATGTAATACGTACTATGGGCCATTATTTTTCTTTTTTTTTCTAAAACTTGGTTAAAATAGGAATTCATATAGTTGGATTGATAAATTGCATTCAACACAAAATAGAAAATACCAAAAATATATTTCTTTTGTGGTTACTTTTTTAAAGAGAAAAAAATCAAATAGATTATCCGAAATTATTCAAAACTAGCAAAGGCCTCCTCATGAAGATACACATTTATCTTCAATTGAGCAGATTTTCAGTAGGTTGTAAGACTGCTCAAATTCTTGGAGTTGATCCTTGATTATATTTTCAAGTGAGGAATTTGAAAGGATTATTGTCATTTAGTGTCATGCAAAACAATAGCTAAATAAAGTGGCACTATAGGGAGGGACTTGAAATAACTGCATACGAAAAACAAGATTTTGTTTGGAAATTTTGCAATTTTTTGATGTTCAAAAAAAATTCTAAGTCTGTAACTATGCACAGGTGTCCTATTTTGAAGAGATGACCCTTTCCAAAATTGATGCAAACTAGAAGATCCTGATCCACCATCTCCATTTCAGCAAGCTTTATGATCTTCACTCGGTATTCACAAGTTCCTAGAACTCAATAATTTTTGCAAGTCTTACTATGATAAAGGATTACCAAGAATTATACCACTTTCATTATAAATTTCATCATCTTCTACTCCACCTCCAAACCAACCTCCACCTATTGTTCCACCAAATCCTCTATCAATGGCCTTCTTTTCTAACGGAGTAGATTCTCCAATCAATTTGAAAGGTGCACTCAATGACCTTCCCAAGAATCTTGAGAAATTATTCCCAAGGTTCATCTACAAAGAGACACGAACAACTGAGGACCATATCAAGATATTCAAAGAAATATGCAATCGTAAACAAATTCAAGGAGAGAATGTGGTCCTTTGTTTATTCCCATACTCATTGGGAGAAGTTGCTTTTAACTAGTACATAAATTTGCCACTAGGATGTATCTAGAATTGGGCCACCTTCCAAAAGTTTTTCCTAGAACAATTTAAAACATTCATCAACTCAGTTATGATATATCATCAATTTATATCAATCAAGAGGGATCTAGTGGAAACCATTTCACATTTCAATCATCACTTTCACATGGCCTACTGCAAGTTGGAAACACCATACAACATACCAGTTGAAGTTGCAATCTAGATTTATCTAAATCCTATGGACCATCTCACTCCTATTTTCTTGAGAAGAATACCTACTATAGATATCGACACATTGGAAAAAGTTTTCTCAAAAGCAATTACCTTTACTAAACAAGCCAATCTTAATGGAGGATTGATGGTTCTAGCTCAAGTTGCAACAAAGTACCAACATATCCTATTGGAACACAAGTAATGCCTAGTCAATTCATTCCAATAAACCCAATTCCACTACAATGGGCACCTATTATACCAATTCTAACCATAAATTACCCAGGATATGTACCTCCAAAAGCTACTTTCTTTGAGCAGAATACAACAACATCCACTGAAGAAGAAAATAATATTGCTTCTAAAATTGGCCAAATAAAGAAGACCATGTCTCAAATTACCAACAAACTAACCCTTTCGAGGTTTTCACAAGGGTAGAACAATTACTTTTAGCAAATGAATGTAGGCCCCTATAACAACAACAACAACTATGGTCAAAATTACAACAAGAATTTTAGTGAAAATAATAATGCAGGGAATAATTTCAATCCTCCAGATCACAACATTAGTTTAAAAAGATAGAAACAACAATGGAACACCCCTCCAAATAATGGAAGCATCCCTATAGATAACAATGACAATCAATTTGTGGACATCAATCAATTTGATAGTACTCAAAACATACCTAATGATGGCAGCTCATATTTCAATGGAAATAAACCAACATTCACAAGGTAATGAAAATGAGCCCCCTATGTAGTTCAACACTATGCTATTAGAGTTGATGCAAGAGCATCTTGGGTTGACATGTTATCTTGCTCATTTGTGATCATTCTACTAGTTGTTGCCAAGTTTCAGTCATTGTTTACTTGCAACCATTGCTGAGTGCTAGTAATTTTGTAGTTTAAGCTGAGTTGAGGTTATCCCAGATCACGTTAACACTCAGGTTCACATGTTATCCATCTCACTTTGCAGTGTGTGCCAAGTTCCACACTATGTGTTGAGCTCTTCTTCATGTGCCAAGTTACCTATTGTATGCCAAGTGACTCTTCATGTGTTGAGTTTTCCTTTTCATGCTGAGTGCTAGTATTTTGGACATGATTTTTGCATTTTTGGTGTGAGCTGACTTGCAAGATTTATTTCAATCGTGACATTTATGATAAAGTATTTTCTTGGGATGTGTCTAGACCATTTTTGGGTCAATCTCTCTATTATGTAATGATCTAGAATGCTCTATAAGTCATTTTGGCAAGTATAAATAGAATGTTTGGACTTAGAGTTAGGGTAGTTTTTTTTTTGGTAGACTTTTTTCGAGATTTCAATAGATTGATTCGGAGCAAAATTGGAAAGTGTGAAATTGAAGCTGGATCTTAGATCTTGAATGTATTGTATTTGTTCACAACCTAGAAGGCCTTATAGCTTGGCATGTATGCTAATCATTTGATGAATTAATGAATGAATATTGTTCACTCTCTCTATCTATGGTGTTGTTCTCTTTTTTTGTTTTCTTTTTTTGTGTTTATTCTACAAGATTGGTTTGGATTATAGGGTGTGCCTTTGGCCCTAGTTATTTCTTTTCCTTCTTGCATCAGGTGGTGTCTAAGCCAGGTTATTCTTGAGTATACATATAGATTGTGAAAGTGTGAGGCAGTTTGTACTAGGACCTTGGATCATGTAGAACCCTAATTTGGATTTGGTTGTAGGGTTGCAAATATATGAATTTGACCTATAACTTGCAGAGGGTTATGATCTTGTAGGAACTAGATTTGTAAAGATGGTTTGTGGTAGAGGAAATAATGATAATGTTGTGTTAGATGCATTGAGACAAATTACAACCAAATTAGATGCTATAGAGATAGCCTAGAGGAAAGGCGTACATCTTGAGGATGTGAGTGATGATGAAGCAGTAGCACCAAACCCTAATCCAAAACTAAAATTAGATCAAGATGAGGAAAGATTGTTGAGAGTATTGTCTAGGACACATTCAAAGCCTGATGTATAAATTGTTCCTTATGATAGAAAGTTGGATATCAATGTTGTGTTGGATTGGATCTCTAATATGGAGAAGTTATTTGAGCATGAAAACACACCTAATAATAGAAAGGTAAAGATTGTAGTTACTAGGCTGAAAGGCCATGCTTCATTGTGGTGGGAGCATTTGCAAACTAATAGACAAAGGAGAGGAAAGGAAAAGATCAAAAATTGGCCAAAGTTGGTGAAAAAAGTAAAGAAAAAATTCCTTCCTACTGATTACTAAGTTAGCTTGTTGAGAAAGATGCAAAATTTGAGACAAAAAGACATGACTGTGAATGAGTATACTAAGGAATTCTATAGATTGGACATCAGGTCTAGACGTGTCCATGATTATGTTGAGAAAATTGCAAGATACATAAATGGATTGAGATCTAGAATTCAAGATGAAATAAGTTTTGTGAAATTGGAAAGTTTGGAAGAAGCATGTCAATATGCATTGAAAGCTGAGGAGATCTTGACAAAGAAGCATGAACAAAGACAAAGAGTTGGAGGTGGTAGATTCTAGAGAGGTAGAGGTAGATCTTATGGTGAAAGGGGAAGATCTAATAGTTTTATACAAGATAAAGGCAAATCTAAATGTAATAATGATGAAAAAGACAAGACTGAGTGGAGAGGTGGTAGTTCATACTAATGAGGTACTAGTTCTTGCTGAGGAAGAGGTAATTCTTATGCTAGAGGTGGTTTTTGTGGTAATTGTTTCAGATGTGGTAAAGAAGGGCATAGATATTTTGAATGTAGATCTTTTGAAAATGGGAAAGGTAATAGAAATTTTTTGATTCAAGAGGACATTGAGAGTTCACCAAATAGACCTAAGGCTGGAGAAAATCTAACGGTGAGAAGAACCTTATGTAATAAGGGAAGTGATGAGGAACCTATCCTTAGAAGAAATCTTTTCAAGACTAAATGTAAGATGGCTGGAAGATGCTACAAGGCAATCATTGATATTGGAAGTTCTAAAAATTTGGCATTAGAAGAACTGGTTAAAAAATTGCACTTGCAAAGGCTGAAACATCCTAAACCCTATCATGTTTCATGGATCAAAGATGAGCATAAGATATTGGTAAGTGAGCAATGCATTGTGAAGTTCAAGATTGGAAATTACTTTGATGAAGTGTTTTGTGATATTATGCCTATGGATTGTTGTCATATTTTTTTGGGTAGACCTTGGGAATATGATAGATATGTTGTACATGATGGAAGATTGAATCAATATACTATTTGGGTGAATGTGAAGAAGAAAATATTGTTGCCTTTGATTGAAAGTCCAAATGAGGTTAGTTGTACTGCAATAAAAGTTTGCATGGTTAGTGGGAAACAATTTGAAAATTAAGTGAAGAAGAATCAAGTCTATTTTGCCATAATTCCTAAAGGACTAAGTGTTGGTAGTAATGACCGAGCAGGAAAAGTTGGTAATGACTGAGTGACAATAGATAGTGGTAGCCGAGTACCAAAAGAAATTAAAGAATTGCTAAATGAGTATAAAGAGATTGTTGTCAAGGATATTCCTGATGGTTTACCACCAATGAGAAGTACAAGTCATTGTATGGATTTGATTCCTAGAGCTAGTTTTTCGAACAAAGCACCATATAGATTGACACCTACAGAGAATGAAGAACTTAATAGACAAGTGCACGGATTGTTGTAGAAGGGATTAATCAGAGAAAGTTTGATTCCATGTGTTGTACCTATTGTATTAGCACCTAAGAAGAATGGTGAATGGAGAATGTGTACTGATTCTAGAGCTATTAACAAGATCACAGTGAAATATAGGTTTCCTATGTCGAGGATGGATGACATAATGGATTGTTTTAGTGGAGAAAATTATTTTACCAAGATTGATTTTAAGAGTGGCTATCATCATATCAGAATCAAAGAAGGTGATGAATGGAAAACTACTTTGAAGACAAAAGATGGTCTATATGAATGGTTGGTAATGCCTTTTGGTTTGACTAATGTACCTAGTACTTTCATGAGGTTGATGAATGAAGTTCTAAAAATATTTTTGGGTAAGTTTGTGATTTTTTATTTGGATGATATTTTGATATTTAGCAAGACTAAGGAAGAACATCTTGAGCATTTTAGACAAGTATTGTAGAGATTGAAATAGGAAAAGCTAATGATCAATCCAAAAGAGTGTTCTTTTATGCAAAAAGAGATTGTTTTTTTTTGGATTTGTGATTTTAGCTGATGGTTTGAGAATGGAACCAGAGAAGGTTAAAGCAATTTTGGAATGGCCTACACCTAAAAATGTGGGAAGGTAAGATCATTTCATGTTTTGGCTAGTTTTTACAGAAAGTTTATAAATAATTTCAGTGGTGTTTGTAATGCTATGTCTGACACAATGAGAGGATAAAAAAAAGAATTCAAGTGGACACATGGATCTGATAAGAGTTTTGAAACTTTGAAACAAAAGGTCATTGAGTTACTTATATTGGCTTTGCTTGATTTCAATAAGGTCTTTCAAGTTGAATGTGATGCAAATAGTAGTGCCATAAGAGCTGTATTAAGTCAAGAAGGTAAACTTGTTGCTTTCTTTAGTGAAAAGTTGAATGATGCTAAAAGGAAGTATTCTATGAATGATCAAGAGTTTTATGCTATTGTTCAAGCATTGAAGAAGTGGAGACATTATTTGATTCCTAAGGATTTTGTGTTGTATATTGATCATAAAGCTTTATAGTACTTGGGAAGTCAACATAAATTGAATCAAAGACATATGAAGTGGGTTGAGTATTTGCAGAGTTTTACATTTGTGATTAAGCATAAAAGTGGAGTTACTAACAAAGGTTTTGATGCATTGAGTAGAAGATGTTCTTTATTGACTAAAATGAAGGTTGAAGTTCTTGGTTTGATGAAATGAAAGAGTTGTATGATGCTAATTCTAATTTTTCTAAGGTGTGGAGAGAGTGCAAAGCAACAAATCCAATAGATCACATTAGTATGTATGATGAATATTTTATTCAAGAAGGTATGTTGTTCAAATTTATTCAGTTGTGTATCCCTAGAAGTTCTATGAGGTTAAATTTGATTAAGGAAAAGCATAGTGGTGGATTGGATGGACATTTTAGAATTCATAAAACATTGAGTTTGCTAAAAGAGAAGTATTATTGGCCATAGATGTATAAGGATTTTTAGAAATTTGTGAAGAGTTGTGGAGTTAGTTGAGTTGCAAAAGAAGTAAGTCAGAATGCTAGATTGTATACACCTATTTTTATCCCTGAGAAACCATGGAGTGACATTAGTATGGATTTTGTTCTTGGATTGCCTAAGACAACAAAGGGGTATGATTAAATATTTGTTGTTGTGGATAGATTTTTCTAAAATGGTTCATTTTACACCATGTAAGAAGACATCAAATGTTGAGCATGTTGCTAAATTTTTCTTCAAAGAGATTGTTAGATTGCATGGATTACCAAGAAGTATTATTTCTGACAGAGACAACAAGTTTGTTGGTTATTTTTGGAGAACTTTGTCGAAGAAGATGGGTACTGAGTTGAAATTTAGTTCTACATTCCATCCATAAACTGATGGACAAACAAAGGTTGTCAATAGAAGCTTGGATAATTTGTCAAGATGCTTAGTTGGAGATGAAACACATAATTGGGAGATGGTATTGGCACAAGCTGAGTTTGCATATAATAATTTTGTGAATAGGAGTACAAGGAAGACACCTTTTGAGATTGTTACTAGAATGAAGCCTAGAGGACTATTGGATTTAAGGGATGTTGCTAGTGAAGAGAAGAGAAGTGTTGCAGGAGAAGAATTTGCTAAGTTTATGTTGTCTTTGCATAAGGAAGTGAAACTAGAGTTGTAATTAGAAGTACAAAAAGAATGTTGACAATTTTAGAAGACATTATATTTTTGAAGTTGGTGATGAGGTGATTATTCATTTGAAGAAAGGAAGATTTGCAATTGGAACATATAGTAAGCTTAAGATGAAGAAGTTTGGACCTTGTAAGATATTGAAGAAGTTTTATAGTGGAAATGCTTATGAAGTTGAGTTACCTAATGACATGGATACACCTCCTATATTCAATGTTATTGATCTATGAGTCAATGATGAAGTTATTGTACCTGATGATCATCATAAGAAGCGGATTGAAGAGGTTGAATAGATATTGGATCAAAGAGTTAGTAAAAGAACAAGGGGAAAAGAATACTATGAATATCTGGTGAAGTGGAAGAACAGACCAGTTGAAGATGCTACATGGATTTCTCAATCTAAGTTGGATTCAGCTCAAGTTGTGACACTTTCATGATTTAGGAGAATCATTTCTTTCTACCCTAGTTGTCTGATATAGGAACATCCTAGGTTGACGTGTTAGCTTGCTTATTTGTAGTCATTTTGCTAGTTGTTGTCAAGTTTCAGTCATCATTGAGTTGCAACAATTGTTGAGTGCTAGTAATTTTTTAGTTTAAGTTAAGTTGAGGTTATCCCACATCATGCTAACACTCAGGTTCACATGTTATTGCACTCTATCACACTCTATAGTGTGTGTCAAGTTCCACAATGTGTGTTGAGCTCTTCTTCATGTGTCAAGTTACCTAGTGTATGTCGAGTGACTCTTCATGTGCTGAGTTTTCCTATTTATGCTAAGCATCAATATTTTGGATGTGATTTTTATGTTTTTGGTGTGAGCCAACTTGTAGGATTTATTTCCATCATGACATTTATGATAAGATCTTTTCTTAGGATGTGTCTAGACTATTGTTGAGTCAGCCTCTCTATTATGTAATGATCTAGAGTGTTCTTTAAGCTATTTTGACAAGTATAAATAGTGTTTGGGCTTAGAATTAGGGCAATTTTTTTTGGGTAAAGTTTTTAGAGATTTCGGTAGATTGATTTGGAGTAGAACCGTAAAGTGCAAACTTGAAGTTGGATCTTAGATCTTGAATGTATTGTATCTGGTCATAACCTAGAAGGCCTTACAACAAGGCATGGATGCTGATCATTTGATGAATCAATAAACAAATATTGTTCTCTCTCTCTCTATGGTGTTGTTCTCTTTGTGTGTTTTTTTCTATTGTGTTTACTCTACAAGGTTGGTTTGGATTTTTGGGTGTGCCTTTGGCCCTAGTTATTCCTTGCCCTCCTTGCATCAAGAGTCCTGTGATTCTCCATAGAATCCTAAAATGGAAGAACACATCAATGAAGAATTTACTTTTCCATTCAGTCAAGAATTAGATCCTCAACTAGAAAAATTGTTTTCTTTTTGAAATGACAATCAAAATACTTACAATTTATAGAATTAAAAAGAACCCATGACTGATGAGATTCCTCCTACATTACAACCAACACCTCTAGATCCAAGGGCTGATAAAAATGTAGTGCCTACCAGAGTTCCCTATGTGTTGGCATTAAGTTATTATTGCCATTAGTGACAACACTCATCTATATCAATATAGCTACTGAGCTCAGCACTCAATTTCCTACACTCACCGAGCTTCACAGTTTACATCGAGTATCCACAGTGTATATTGAGCATTCAGTGGTTACCTTATAGGTTCATCACTTAAGTAGTTCATACCAAGCTTTGCAGTTCACATCGAGCATTCCAGTATTTATCGAGTGATGGAAGTATAATGTTTACCAAGTGATGGAAGCGCAGTATTTACCAAGTAATGAAAGTGCAGTGTTTATCGAGTGATGGAAGTGTAGTGTTTATCGAGTAATGAAAGTGTAGTGTTTACTGAGTGAAAGTAAGGTAAACAAAGGATTCAGTTTTTACCAAGTGACACTACATCTACTGAGTCACTTGTGGTTACCGAGTTCAAAACTATGTCGAATGATTAGTATGGACCGAGCCTTCACTTCTACTGAGTACATGATGATACCGAGTAATGTAGTAGACACGGAGTATCAGAAGGTCGCTGAGTCAGTTCAATGAACCCGAGTTATTTACTATTGGGTCGACTCAATAATGTTTTGTTCACTTGTGTTATGGCCGACCTTGCAATTGTAATTATTGGAATGGTATATATGTAATGTATTATATCATTTGCAAGATGTATGATATATGGAAGAGAGTATCAAGAGAGACATGTAATGTTTTGAGAAGTATAAATGCAAATTAGTAGAAGAGTAGAATATTCAGCAAGGTCTACAAGGAGCAGTAAAGTTTCAGCAGTCACAAGAGGTGATCTATACTTTAAGGATCTAATCAGAAAATCAAGTTTGTAAGTACATCCACTATTTCATCGTAATAGGTGAAACAATTTTGTAAATCTTTTAACAGGGTAGACTTAACAGTCTTTATATAAATCTCCTAACAGAGTGCATACTTCAGTGTATGTTTGTAAATCCTCTAACAAGGTGGACCTAGCAGTCCTTTGTGCTCCTAACAGGGCAGATCACCAGAAGTGGTCAATGTAAGCCTTAATAGGCCAACTTCATACTGCAGTAACGAACTTTTGTGGGTATCATCCCCACCCCAATTTTACTTTCTATTTGGAACGTTGTTGGGTCACCAAATCACTGTGTACATGTGTTACAAATGTTTGTTCTCTCATATATGTAGTAGATTAAATGAATGAATTGAGAATAGTATATATGGTTAAAGTGCTGAATTGTTTAAAAAGTTTTCATGTTACTGATTCACCCCTCCCCTCTCAGTAACATATCATATCTTGAATCTTTCAAACACTATGTTGGTCAAAAAAATCAAAACGAAGGAAATGTGCCTATAATACTAAAGAATCTTGTATAGTCAACTAAAAAGTATAGTTCGATGGAAGATTTAAAAAGAATGAATTCCAATATATCCTTATTCGATATGCTACAAAATTGTCCTAATAAAAGGGAAGAAATGATAAAGACTCTTGATTATACAAAGGAAATGCCTAACACAAGTCCTCAAAAGATAGTGTCACAAGAAGTCAACACTTTTGAGGCTATGCCAACCATGTATAAAGACAAGGTAGAAGTGCCCCCTTTCTTTCTTTGTATCAAAATATTTGGAAGAAATCTTCACAATTGTCTCATAGATTCAAGAGCTTCTTGTAATGTCATTCCACTTTTGATAGCTCAAAGGTTGGGAGTCACTCCTCAACCTTTGAATCAAATAGTGATTCAACACAACAAGACTGAAGTAAAAGTTATAGGGGTATTAAAATATGTTCGAATATAGTTGACTACAAACCCTAGAATTCAAGATATCATAAATATACATATGGTGGAAATTTTGGAAACATATGGATTGTTACTGAGTAAAGAATGGACAAAATGATTAAGAGGATGGTTCTCAATTGATTTTACTCATCTATGGCTACCTCGAAAAGGATTGAATAATTAGATAAAGATCAACACTAAGCCAAAACTCGAGATGATGATCATAGAACACAATGCACAAAATGAGGTAACATTTTTTCAAGTAGATTTAGGATCTTACAAGGTGATGGCTCTTGACATAATTTCAACCTAGAAACTAGACCATATGAATAAAGAATTCATGATCCCTACCCCAAAAGAAGAGGTTGTGACTCATCTCATAGACAACATGGTTGTGAACTTATAATGCTTTGGTGATGACTTGTCTTAGACTTTCTTGCTTAGGTTGTGAACTTATCTTGTCCCCCACCAGGGATGACCAAATTACTTAGGAGAAGACTTTTTTTAAATGGTCAAGGTTGGACCTCAGTAGTTGTTCATCTTAAGAAAAAATTTGATAAAATCACAAAATTGATTGGGGAGATTGAAGATCAACAAGAGAAATGATTATTCCCATATGAAAGGTAAATAATGGCAACTCACCAAGCCCATCATTTGAAAGATAACAATGGATCTTGAAGAAACAATCCTTCAAATTTCAAGTGAAAGAAAAGATTCAAATGAATAAGCACAAGCCCAAAAAACCCAAAGAACAACCGATTTTGACACTCATGTTTGATAGCTCTAAATGCAAATTAGGGGATGGTGCATGTATTGAATTAATTAATCCCAAAGGTAGATCTTTTTATGTTGCATAGCATTTATAATTTAGATGTACTAACAATATTATAGAATATGAATCCTTGATTCAAAAACTTCCCTTCACATTAGAGAAAGATGTCAAAGCTCTCATAATTGAAGGAGATTATCAATTGGTGATTAGATAGGTTAAATTAGTCTACTCTTGCAATGATAAAAGATTACTTGCATACCACAAAATATTTTGGGACTTGATGGAAGGTTTTGAGGCTCTAAACATAAGGTTCATATCGAGAAAGAAAAACATGGTATCTGATGCCCTTTCTATTTGAGCAAGTGAGTTACAACCCATTGAGAGAACAAAACTAAAGAGGTTTTTAGTTGAATTAGTCTCTACCCCATATATTCTAGACAACATTAAGAACTTCCAAGTCTTTCAAGATGACCAAAATATTCTCTAGTTCATTATGTGCAATGGTCTTTTCAAAGGATGAGAGATTGATGATACCCCCAATGATAAACCTAAGGGCAGTGAGCTAGAAGATGAAGACATGATTATAAATTTGAAGAAGAATACTATTCCTAAGGGGATGATAGAGTTAGAATGTATCTTCAATCGAGACAAAGAAATACATAATAAAAGAATTCTTGAAGAAAAGGGGATTGAAGAATATGATTCATATAATATGGGCACAAAAGAAGATCCTAAGATGGTAAGAATTGGAAAGGCATATAATCCCCAGGAATGAGAAAGTATGCTTCAATTTCTTACATAATACTAAGATGTCATAGCATGGAGATTTGAAGAACTCAAGACATATGCTCCCAAAATCATCACTTATGACATTCTATTGAAGCTTGATGCCAAAAATTTGTATCAAAGACAAAGACCTATGAATCCCATCATTGAACCACTAATACTAAAGGAGGTCCAAAAGTTTCTTGATGCTAAAATTATCTTTGCAATCAGAAATTTGATGTGGGTTGCTAACTTGGTTCTAGTAAGGAAAAAGAGTGGAGAAATTCTCCTTTGTGTAGATTTTTTCAATTTGAACCTAGCATCCCAGAAGGATAACTACCCTTTGCCCTCACTTGATGAAGTATTGAAAATTGTGAATGGGTCTAAAATGATGTCTTTCCTAGATGGATATCCAAGGTACAACCAGGTGATGGTAGATGAAGAAGATAGGTTAAAGACTACATTTACAACAAAATGGGAAAATTTTGCATACAAAAGAATTCCCTTTGGATTGATCAATGTAGGAGCTACTTTCAAAGAGTGATGGATGAAGCATTCAAAGGGTTGATCAATAAATGTATAGTTATATATATGGATGACTTAATCTTCTTTTCAATATATTAGAGTACTCATGTTGCGAATTTGAGAAAAGTCTTCAACCGATGTTAGAGATATGGCATATCTCTCAATCCTAACAAGTGTTCATTTAGTGTTACAAAAGGAAATATTTTGGGGCATGTTATTTCTCAAGTTGGGATATCCATTGATCCTAAAAGGTTAGAAGCTATTCTAAAGTTGCCACCTCTTCATAGTTGTAAAGAGCTCAAATATTTCTTCTGGAAGATTAGTTTTGTGTGTAAGTTCATTAGTGGATTTTTTGAGATAGTATGTCCCCTTAATGACATCTTGAAGAAAGAAGCAAAGACAAAATGGGTCCCTAAGATCAAGAAGTCTTTTGAAGACATTAGAGTAGCGATATCTATGACTCCAATACTTGTAAGTCTAGATTAATGAGTTTTCCTTCAAAATCTATTCATTTTCTTCATAACATTCATGTGTTGGGATTCTCACTCAAAAGAAAGACAAAGAAGATGACAGACCCATCACATTCATGATTTTTCTATTAAAGAATGTGGAATTGAACTACTCCAATCTTGACAAACAATCTTTCGCCTTGATAAAGGTAGTTAAGAAATTTTACCATTATATACTCAAAAATAAGGTATATGTTATTGTGTTAGATTTTATGGTCAAAAGATTTCTGATATAGAATGCATTAGGTGAATGATGAGGAAAATGGATGGCTATATTACAAGAGTTTTATTTGGAAATTCATCCAATAAAGTTGGTGAGAGGACAAGGACCGAATAAGATGATAGCTGATAATGAGATTGGTATTGACAATGGAATCAAATTTGATGATAAAATTAGTAGTGGTGATGAAAAAAAGATCATAGTGTCTCAAGTAGACATTGACAAAGGAATAATCACATATATTTGGTATCAATAAATTGTGTACTATCTCTTGTAGAATCAATACCCTAACTAGATGAATAGTTCCCAATGCATAGGACTCAAGATGAAGTATGAATCCTATATGCTTCATGATGCAGGAGCATCTAGAGGTATAAGGGCAATCCTGTGTCACCCAAAAAAATGTACTTAGACTTAGTTAATGTTTCATGTGTTTTCATTTTTGGACACCCATTTAGGTCAAATAAAGGTTCCAACTCTCACAGTTCCACTATCAATGTTCTCGGTTAGAGTATTTGAACACCTTGGGATATGTGTAAATGCCAAAAAAATAGGAGTATGTAATTGAGCCATAATTTTGGTAAATTAGAGGGTGTAAATTAGTCGGATGAATGTAATTGTAATTTAGAGCATTCCAAAAAACAATCAGGTCAAAAGGCCCCACGGTTTGAAAGTTATCGCAGTTTTTCAGTTTCTAGAGACCTCCTAAGAATGCTTCAAAGTCAAGTTAGGGGCATTAAATGACCTTGAACAGGGCCAAAAAATGGGGGACAAGTGAAGCTTTCCATAGGGCTATAGATCACTTTGTGAGCTTTTTGAAAATGTAAACGGTTTTTCAATTGAAGCTACAGTTCAAAAGTTATGCCTCTCGAAAGTTCAGTTACCATTTCTGGATTCTTCTAATTTTGTGTCGACTTCTAATGTGACTTCTAGAGCCTTCTATTTGGTTGGTGGATGCCAATTAGCACTTTCTAGAATGTATTCCTAATCCTTAACCCTTCGGGGTCTATTTAAGAACATTTTCGGCACTGTAAAAGGCAGTTCGGAGTGGAGTTTGAGAGAAGGTACTAGGAGAAGAATTTATCTCTAGATTTATGCTATTGTAAGCCCATAGGGCATGTTTTGGAGTCTATTTCTCTGCACTAAGTGTACTAGCATATTTTCACAGTTAATAAAATTTTCCCTTTTCTATTGTGTCCATTTTGTGCTTGGATTGTGTCCGCATCACTTCAAGATAGGGAATTTTACAAAAGAAAGTACAAGGGAACTTATCTCAAGTGTTTGGGACATGAAGAAGTGAAAGAGGTATTGGAATAGTATCATGGTAAGTATGGCATGAGACATGAATCAGAAAAGGCTATGATCCATATGATTTTGAGATTAGGTTACTTTTGGCCTACAATATTCAAAGATACATTTGGACATATACGTTCTTGCCACATTTTTTAGACAAGTGTTGACTAGGAGAGACATCCAACTATGCCACTTCAACCAGTATTTGAGGTACGCCCTTTTTCTAGGTGGGGGCTAGACTTTATTGGACTAGTTAACCCACCATCACCTACAGGACATATATGTTGGAAATATAAGAGGAGTAACTAAGAGGGGAGAGGTGAATGAGTTACCACTAAAACAATTCCAAATCCCTTAGATGACAATATAAACTTTTTTCAAACTAACAGCTCGATTAGAACTAGATATACACTATAGCTTAGTTAATAAAGAAATCTAATACATTAATGTGTATTAACCTTTAGTAAATTAGTTGTAGAAAGATAAAGAAATAAGAAAATAACATGAACACATGTGATACCAAGATTTAACATGGAAATAAAATTTGGGAAACCCACCAATGTAACTAGTTACAACTTTTCACTCTTCTGAAGTGAGCCCTATTAGGAGCCAACCCTGTAAAAGTTTACAAAACACACTATTAGGTGTGACCCTGTTAAAGGATTTAAATCACCCTATTAGGAGTGGCCTTGTTAGAGGTCTTAAGACACTTAATCTAGAAATTTCACCTAGTTAGATGATTTACAAAATGACTGTTAAGTCAACTTTGACAAGAAATTTCTTCACTACTACAATTGTTAGAGAGTAACAATGATTGACCCAATTTATGAAGCAACTGGATTACAAATTTAGATCACTATTCTGGCTTGTCCTTTGGATCCTCCTTGGTCAGAATGTTCTTTGTAGCTCCTTGGATACTCTACTCTTAATTAGATATCCTTCTTTACTCACATCTAATCTTCTTCTCTTCTTACACACTATTTAATCCACATCTTGACCTTTCATATATATGAAATCCAATATCAAGCTGGCTTGAATACCCTTACAAATAAACAAATAACATCCACTAAGTCAGCTTGCATAAACCAACAAATGGATAAAACTAATCAACTGGAGGTCAACTAAAACTAGGTCACTTGGTTACCATTGAGTTCCTTGGTAACCGACCTGACTTGGTTTATAGTGAAGTCCTTTGGTAACCAACCTAACTCAGTTTACACAGGAATTCCTGAACTTCTCTTCCTCTAAACTTTCTCTTAGTGAATACTAAATTCTACTAAACTTGGTTCCAACTGGCAGTACTCGATTAGAGTATAACATTTGTGTAACATCAATGACAATATACAATTGAATAATTTTTATCAACAATATGTTCATCCTCATAACTACAAACTATTGTACATGTTGGATAGAAGTTGAGACTTTTAGGATCTACACAGTAAAAGTAGTTACTGATTTCTTAGAAGAACATATTGTCACTAGGTTTGGGATGTCATTCTTCCTTGTATGCGATAATGGGTCATCTTGTTTGTCAATCTTCCTTACTCAATGAGCATTAGACAATTAGGTTATAATCAAGTTCTCATCTAATTACTATCCCCAAGGGACTAGTGTACCTAAATCCACCAATAAGAACCTGATCATAGTAATAAAATGATTTCTCAAAGAGAACCCAAAATATTGGCACAGTCAACTAAAATATGCATTGTGGATAGATAGAGTTAGGATCAAAAACACTTTGGGAGCATCCCCATATCTACTCATCTATAGATAGGAACTTGTATGTTGATAGAGTTCAGACCAGATTGATGAATCTCTTGGAATTGGATGAGAAAATGATGGTTGCATTAGAGTATATGGAAAAACATCAGGTTGTTATAAAATGTTGGTTCAAAAAGTGAGCCACTATCAAATCTTTCAGAATCTCTTACCTTGTTCTCTTGTGGGAAAAGAAAAAATAAAATTCAGGCAGTCACACCAAGTTTAAACACTTGTCGATTGGTCTTTATCAGATTGCGGAGATTTTGGGAGAAAATATTTGTAGGCTAAGTTCTCTACAAGGGGAATTGGTCCTATTGCCAATCAATAGCTAGCTTCTAAAACATTATTTTGAGACCTAAAAGAGGAAAACATTTCAAAAAAAAAATTTTAAATTATATATATATAAATAATTAAATTTTATTTATTTTTTAACTTTCTACATGTGTGTTTATGCAACTCTATTTTCTTTTAGTTGTGTGTTATTTTTAAAAGGTGTGCCTATCTTTTCTTGTCACACCAGGGGTTAAGTGCAATTGATCTGAATTAAAGATTCAGATTATAATATCTAGTGTGAAACCTGCGGTATTGAAAAACAATCATAATGAACAATAAGATTGCCAACCACAAACTGAAAACTCCATTCTGTTCGAAATATGAGTTTATACAAATATGGAGGATCTCAAGGGTCACTAGAATCCCTTCAAAAATGAAAATGAAGAGTCAGTGAATTTTTAATACAAATAAACTTATTCAAACTACCAAGATTATCAAAAAACTATATAAAAAAATAGGTCCACTTGGATAAGGCATAACTTTCTAGTCCTAGCTCCGATTTGTAAATCGTTTACTTCATTGGAAAGCTGGTCAAAAACTCTAGAACCAAAATTGGGACATCAAACTGAGGAAGATTGTCCCAGAAATGCTTCGAAGGCCTTCAAAAATGTAGTTTACTGAGACATAGAAAAATACCGAAGAATTTTATTATTTTTGTATTTTTCCACTGCCAACCTGATCAGCAATCAAGACTCTTTCTTGATGCATTCAATAAATCACTTCATTTCATTTCAATTTTAGGGAAGAGGTATTTCTTTGTCAAAGCATTATAATGATTTTGTTTCTTGTACCAACTAAAAACAAACATGGCTTGCAGTTGTAGAGGACTTTTAGTCTTAAAATCATAATCCTAGATTGATAGCTCTCAATACTTTATGAATTTAAGAATTGACTATCTTGGTGATTTTTGAATCTAGATTGATAGTAGCAAGGATTTATTTAGAATTTTCTAGTTTAGAAAAAGGGTATCTTCAAGAAACTACTAAGCTCACTATTCGGTGTGAGAGATTCCCAAAAGGTTCATTAACAAAGGAACAAATGAGTTATTAACTAAAGAATGGAATTGGAAAACAACACCAATGCCTTGGATACATGGTCTAAGTGTGGTCAAGGTACAAAAAAGGGAAATGAAATACAAAAGGTGTTCAAATTTAAAGATTCCAAATGATTTGAAAAGGTAGATAGATAAAAGGACATGCAATCCAAAATGGCTATCTTATTTCTATGCAAAAATGCTTCAAGGAAAAATCAAGTGGAAACATGCAAGATTGTGAAGAAATCAAAAGGGATTACCAAGTACTCAAATGAAATGAATTGATAACTTGCTAAGAACTCTTAGAATAGATTCTCTCATATGGTCAGAGTGTGGTTAACAAGCAACTTTTATGAGGACTCCTAATGAATGGACCGGTGTAGCAAAATATTTTCTCCAAGTTGCTTGCTACTCATGAAAGACTGCACCTTGAGATGTCAAAGGAAATGAATGCACTGAGAACAAATTGAGATTGAAGACTTGGTATTCTAAAGTCTTTACTATCAAGGGGCTTGAACGCTACTTGAAATGTTTAGAATATAGTTGTCACTTGACACGAGTCAAAAGAATTCTTCCTGATGAAGAAATTACTTTGTCATTTCTTCCTTTTTTGGGGGCTATTTTTTGTGGTTTCACAATGCATGCCCCATTTTTATAGAAAATGGGGAACCCAATAGTTTTGAAATTTCTATACCAGGCTCCTAATTAGACCCTAGTCACTAACTAGGTAAGTTTAGGAAAACAGAAACATGGAAATTTGATTTTTTTCTACTTACATGTGCCTTAAGTGTGCACTAGCAATTGCATACATGTGCATGTGCACTCAATGCACAATGCACAAGTGCACACTACAACCCCACTCCAAGAATTTGCACATGTACCTGTGCATGTGCACACCCTCAAAGGGTATGCACCTTCTAAGGCGTGCACCTATGGAAGTACGGACTGGGTCTGAGTCTATATAAGACCTGACCCCCCCCCCCCCCCCCCCATTTTCTCACTTGCTCTTGCACTTCCTTGACTTCTACACCTTCAGACCTATCTCATGTTTGCAACTACACTTCCCTAGTCTTTGCTCTTGTAAAAGTTAACACTAAGGTTAGAACTCACCAAGGTGTGCACATGCACACCTCCATGGAGTGTGCATGTGCGCACCTTTGAAAACCTTAAAGCAAGTAAAAAGCAATAACAAAGAGCTCCCAATGCCTATGAAGGTGCACACATGGACACCTCCATGAGGTATGCATGTGCACACCTCTACACTAAGACCAAAACACCAAAAAAAAACTTAAAACTCAACTAAAACTAAACTCCCAAGGCTCCATGAATGTGGACACATGTGCAGCTGCACACTCATATAAAAAGGAGAGGCTTAAAAATTACTCCCCCCAACTTGTAATGCACTACGCACTATGCATGTGCATAACTGCGCACATGCATAGGTGTGTAATATCCAAAAATCCATTCAAAGGCTAAATACAATGCACCAATGCACCTATAAGGATGTGCTAAGTGTGTTGAAGTGCATAACATAGCATTTTGAGGGGGGGACTACCTTTTTGTGTGTTTTGAGTGGTTTTGACCTATTTGGGAGTTAGTTGGAGTCTGTTTTAAGTCAAGTTTTTACCTTCAAACTAATGTTTTCCTCTCTTGTACAAATAAAATGGAATCCTCATCCTTTTCAATGGCAATGAAAATGGCTCCAAAATTGGTCGAGTTTATATCAAGTAGCCCCTAAGAATTCAAGGTTCCAACACAAACACGGGAAGATCAAAGACACAGAATTGGGACATATTGACTAAAGCCCATTCATTACCATCTATAATAAACTAAAGGAGATATTGGCAATGGTTTCTACACTCATCTAGTTAGGGCTTGTGAACATGACATCTCACCCAACATTTGTTCAATCTTTAGAACTGATAATGACCCTTGTAGAGCACTATGTGACCAAAGAGAAGGTTGTAAATAGTGTCACAAGAGAGATAGTCATGGACCTCCAACCTCAAAACATAGAAAAGGTATTTCACCTCCCAAGGGTGGATCAATACTTGAAAATCTTGTATGATGGATTAGAGAGATGGTATGGGGAAAATGAGAAAGATGCAAAGGAAATAGTTCAATCCTATTTCTTGATTGACAAAACACCTATGGGTTTTAGAGTGGGCAAGGTTAATATGACAAGGGGATACGTGAAGGATGATATTGGATATGCAATTTTACTTCTGAGTAGAGTCATGGGTCTCCTAGCAATAGGTCACCTTTAGACTTGGATGGTCCACTTTATTGAAACTATCATAATGGCAAAGAAGCCAATTGATTGGGATACCATCCTAAGTGACAAATTGGATGACCAATTAGTAACTATCAAAGCCAACCCATGCTTCTATATGACATCATATATGGTGTACTTACTAGTAGCAAGAACTGTGGATTACCGAGGCCTTTACATAAACGAAAGCATGCAGGATGCAAATGCTTGGCCCTATGTGTTATACCCATAATTAGTAAAGAAGAAGCTCCCACTACAAAATGTGGAATACAGAGTGGTGAATGAAGGGTTTATTTTTTAAATCATTAGGTCCATAGAAAGATACTATGAAAGAGAATGTCAATAGAGGCAACAGCCAAGATCACATAGATAGGTGCTTACTACATTCAATTCAAAACCTTCACATATATTTGGGTATCTAGTACTCTTCAATGCCCCAAGAAGTCCTAATATGCCCATCAAATAGGCTAATACTCTTAGATATTATGTGCCAACTCACATTTGCATATGACAGAGTGAGAAAACAACATAAGATGACATGGGTCTAACCCATCAGAATTACTGCCTTCAAGGTGAAGCAAAAGCAAGATATTTCCACCTTCAATTCTAAGTGGGATTATTATCCCTTGGAAGAATACAACTCCCCTTGCCCTTTCTTTGACAACATTGGGATGGTGTAGCATTTGGCAAGGAAACAATTTGTACACATTGATGCTGTAAAAGATCATTGGATTAATGCAATAGATGATTGCAACATCTGTATAAGGAATTATTGTAGGATGAGTCTATACTTAGCAAAGAATGTGCTAAAGGTGAAGGTTTAATTGAGGACCATAGAAAAGGATGCCAAACAAGTGATGGATCATTTATACAACAGAGATAAAATCTATGACTGACTAATTATGAATACCCAATCCCTAGTAAGGTCAAAAATATTTCACCAACACAAGCGGGAGGTTGAGTACTTCAAAGGTGATTAGGGAAATAAGAGGAAAATTGTACCTCCAAGGGAAAAGAAACAAGTACCTCAAGCTCAAGTACCTACACAACACAAACAACCTAAAAAAGGCACAAGTTGAGCCTCAACCACAAGAGCCTTTAGAGTCGGTAAAGAAGGAATAGGAACAAGTAGAGGAACAAAGCGTCCCACCGTAAATGAATAAAGAGGAAGAAGCCTCACCCTCATCTCCAAAGAAAGAAAATATTCAAATAACTCTAGTGGGTAGATAGAGGGGAAGATTAAAGAAGAAAAGAACTCTATCCCCATAGGTTCATAAGACCATCCTATAAGCTGAGGATGAAGAAGAAGAGGAACAAATAGAATTTGTCCCCTTGACCCAAAGAACCCACTCAGCCAAATCTATAGAGGAAGAAAAGAGAATAAACTCTACATAAACACCTCCATCTACTCTAAAAGTATCAACTTTAGAGGATGAACAAAAGAAGTAGATAGCAAAGATAGAAGGTGAAGGAATTGACGTCTTCGACCTTTCTAAATTTGACTTTACACCAGTGGGTACTGAAATGGTAGGTGAGAATATTAGAGACACTCCCACTAGCATTCCTTTAGGAGAGGATTGGAATCAATTACCTCCTATACCTCAAGGTCCTTTGGGCATTCCAATACCACCATTCCAAGATATGGCTTTCTTAGATAAAGGGTCAGTAGCTCCACCTCCTCCAGCAAAAGAAGCAGAACCTGAAAGTCAAGGAATGGAGGAGGGTCAATATCATTAGCTTCATGTCAATGAAGTATCTGAGAAGGGACAAATACAAGAAACTAATCAAAGTCCCTAAGATACATAGGCTAGATCTTCATCTTAGCAAAACACAAAGATTCCTTCTCATGATCTTTCTTAGTGGAAGAAGACTTAAGAAAGAAGTGACAAGGGAAAGGATCCTACTTGAGAACTAACCTCTTGAACCAAGTATATGTCACCCATAGGTACTATGCTAGCATGGTTGAAGAGGATATGAAGGAACTAATTAAAGGAGTAAAGAGGCTTGATCCACCTAAGGTTTATGCATGAACAATGGCCTTCATAATGAAGAACCAAGATCAAGACCTACTTGTACATATTGCCATCCCTCCTCCTCATGTTGACACCAAAGAACTGACTCTAAAATATTACCAAACAAAGAGATCATGTTGGGAAGGCCCATAGTGGATACAACCAAATTGATGATCACTATGGGCATGAAGGAAGTGTTCAAGCACAAGGACTATGATGAATTAGAGCTAATAATGCTACAAAAGTAGAATGAGATATTGAGAGCTACTTGAATGAAGTTGTGGGCCTCATTTACCTAGAGAATACAGAGATCGCTCTAGGGCAGCATTAGGAAGAAAAGGAGCAAGATAACAATTGGATCTATTTTTTGAAGCATGTCAGCAATGGCATGATAGTTTTGAAGAGAAATTTGTGCAAATCATAAAAGGAAATTTGAGCTTTTTGTATCATATCCAATCAAGTACCAACAAGTTGGTTTCTATAGTGAACCAAGATTTTGGGTTGACGGATGAAGTGCATAGTTGGGCCAAAGACCTACATGCATTAAAATCAATAAAAGACCAAAGGTATCAAATGTTAATGGATGTATATGCTATGGACAAGGTAGATAAGCTCAATGATTGGATTGAGAAGATAGCAATAGGTAATAAAGTTATGGAGGGATTATATGAAGATACAGTGGATTAAGGATAAAGATCAAGAGCAATTTTTGGAAGCAAAGATGTATTACAATGCTATCTACCCTCGTATTTTTGAGGATGAGTGAAAGATCAAAATTTTTTTAGTGTAATCAATAGTTCAACAATTTTGACGAACTTTTGAAGAAGCTTCATCAGAAGATGACATCAGACAAGCCTTCAAAACTGAAGAAGCATTATTGGAACTAGACACCAAGCTTGAAGGTTTTGTGGAGACAAGGATTGAATTTAGTAATTATTGTCAAGTGGTAAAGAATAAATATGAGGCTTTAGATCTACCGGAAGCTATCCTAGTAGCTAAAATGATAGAGAAATCAAAGAATAAACATCCAAACATCATTTTCGTGTAAATAGGGAAAAAACCAAGATGTTGGAAATCAAGTTTTGACACTTAGGAAAAAAAATTATTTTTGGAACTTGCCACCAAGGTGCGCAAGTGCACTTTTTTCATAAAGGTGTGCTAACAATTTTGAAGAAGAATTAGTGTGCCAACAATTAACTCCCACTTATTTTTTAAAGAATCTTCCATGCACTAGAAACACATTTTGACGATAGTTCAACTCCCAGAAATGCATAGAGAAGTTCAAGCTTCCAGAGACTCCCAGATCATCTTACACTTGCATTCTTCTTATCATCTCATTATTTTATTCCTTTGTGTCATGAAAAGGCTCATGCACCCATTAATTGATATAAACAAGGGTGGAGACCTACTTACCACCATTTAAAGAGTCAATTTGTATATAATTAGATTTGATGTATTAGTCTTTAGCATGAATTTACATTTAAGAGCTCTCACTCCTAACACAAAGGGAGGAGATGATTTTTTATAAATACATGGATGTAATATGTACTCTGGGCCATTCTTTTGATGCAATAATATATGGTATTGGTGTTCTCATTCTAAGCGTAATTATTCTAACCAGAGTGTGTTATTTTTGTGAATGCATGTTCATGAATAATAATGTGGCCAATGGTTTTATTGCATTATTATTATTGTGCAACCTTTTAGTTCTAGTTTTTGCCTCATGTTTAAAAAAATTTTTGACTTAACAAATTTGAGAAAGGATCATCTTTGTTCTTGCATGGTGTCTTGTCTCGCATGAGTGCACTTTTCATGGCCTTGTGATTTGATGAAATATGAAACATCTTTTGGTTTATATTGAGTTCCCATTGACGATTGCATTAGTGGAGTTAATGAAGCACTACTCCTAATTTCATTGGTTTCCTACCTAATCCCTTTTGATGATTTAATTCACAGATGTGTAGTTACCTTGGTTTATGTCTATTAGGAATTTCCCTTCCAAGTTATTTTCTTTAATCTCTCATTACCTTATCTTTGTTATTTTATTTTCTAACACTTGGTTAAAATGGGAATTCATATAGTTGTATCAATAAATTGCATTCATTATGAAATAGAAAATACCAATAATATATTTCTTTTGTGGTTACTTTTTTAAATAGCAACAAATCAAACAGATTATCTAAAATTATTCAGAACTAGAAAAGGCCTCCTTGTGAACATAAACATTTATCTTCAATTGAATGAATTTCAGTAGGTTGTAAGACTGACCAGAACCTCGGAGTTGATCCTCAATTATCTTTTCAAGAGAGGAATTTGAAAATATTCCTATTTTTTAGCATTGTACAAAATGAAAACTCAACAGTTCTCTTCTCACAAGAAGGGAAATTCCTTCTTTAATCTTTCTATCTTCCTCAAATCTTGATTTACTATTGGCATAATCTCCATTGGTGCTTGCACTCCTAGATAGGGTAAGTCAAACACTCAGTGCACTAAAGGAAATCTCTACTCTAGGTGAATCTCCAGACTATTTCAAAATTATTTATTTTGCTTCCAATCTCCTAGAATAGTCTCTATAGGGAACTTCTCAGTACAAGGTATCACTTGTTCAATCATCTGCATTGTTTTCTTGAACAGTGGTGTCAAAGTTTTCAAGATTTTATATATGATCTTATCTTCTCCTTTAGTTCCTTCACAATCCTTGATTCCTACAACAATTTCTAAAATTCTTCTAATATAGCTTCTTACAGACTCATCCTCCATCATTTTAGCTTCTTGAAATAAACATATCCAATTTTGTAGTCTAATCTTTTTAGCATATTTATCAACTTGAAAAGTAGATTCCAAACTTTCCAAATTTCACTAGATAACCTCAAAGATTTGACCTGGCTATACTTATTTTTAGGAAGAGATGAAAAAAGGGATCCTCTGGTAAGCATATTACACATGAACAAATCTCTTTCAGCTATAGTATATTCTTCAAGTTTATTTTCTTCAACTATGTTCTTCTCATTCTTAGTTATCAGCCAATATCCTAGACACGTAGATAGCAGATGTGTCTTCATCTTCTCTTTCCATCTATTATAGTTAACTCCATCAAACTTAGGACTTTCTTTTCTCAAAAGACTAATCATTGACCTCCTTAATCTGTTAAGCTTTTCCTTCAAGGATCTGATGCTTTGATACCAATTGTTAGAAAGTAAAGTCCACCAAGATAGCTAGGAGGGGGGTGAATCAATTATCTAATCAATACAACTTTAATTAATTCTCAAACATTTGATCAATATAAAAAACAACCATAAGAAGATAAACATACACAATAAAACCAAATATGTTAGCTGGGGAAAACTTTGACGAGAGGGAAAAACCTAGTGGGGATGGTGCCCACAAAATGATGTACTAATATAACAGTTCCTTGTAAGAGGATAAACTTGATTAGGAGCCAATGAAATACATTCAGTACATATTAGTCCTCGTTAGGAGACTTTGAATCCCTATGAGGAGACTCCAACCCTATTAGGAGTTGTGCCAACCCTAGTAGGAGTTATGGAAGGCAGAAGGACTCGCTATCCAAACAGCTTTAGGGGAAAGACCATCAAACTCACTATCTAATTGGCCTCTGTATTTTTCCTTTCAAAATAATAGCAATTGATTAGTTGTCCACTAGCACTCTCTACCAAATATAATCACTACTCTTATTCACTATGCCTCTACTGCACTATTTACTTCTTAGATCTCAATATCAAATTTGTAAACTTGCATCACAATAATCCCTTCAATCACTTACTCACATGTAACTCACACTCACAATTCACATTCAATTTCAAAATCATTGTATACTTGATTCCACACACTTTATTGAAAGAAAGATAACTTTCTTTTATACCAGGTCCTCAAAATAATTCATTAAGTCAACTTTGAGGCTCTCCCAATTTACAATTACAATAGGATCTCATTAAGATAAAACAATACATGCTACATTACATCTTTTTATAATTGTTTATCATTATCGGCTCACATTCTTCACAGATATTTCATATGTGGGACCTCAGAATTTGTGCACTCACTAATGTCATCATTAGGATGTCTTCTACCTCTATCTAACTTTTCTCCACCAGATTCTACCTCTATTAGGAGATATAGCCTAATTAGTAGAAACCACTTCTCAGGAACTCTGCCTATATATTGTCATCTATAAATATCAAATAAGTGTCACCAATCTTCAAATTTTTGCATCTGCTCTTAGCCACATCATCATGACACTCTTTAGAACATGTCCTCAACATTACTTGATCTCATCTTCTATCCTCAAATCAGACGATCTATATCTATGTATACTATTCTGACACTCTTCACAGAATACACAATATGTTGACATTAATGAAAAATACAGTCATGAGTGCAATATGTAACAACTATAACAATATCTTAAGTTCTGCAATAATGCTAAGATACTCCCCAATAGGAATATTATTAGCATTCATGCTAATAGGTCTTAGGTTATCATATGATCCCTTTCAATCCATTTGAACAAATAAAATAAGCTCCTAGGGGTTCTAGAACTCCTAAGGACATATGTTGTCATGAAATGTGTTAAAAGGCTTCATAGGTTATCATATGACCCATATTGACCCATACAAAATATCTTGTCACAAAATGTATAGAAAGAAGTCATAGGTTAACCTATGACCCCTTTGGACCCATTCAAACAAATGAAATAGGTCTGTAGGGGTCATAGGACCTCTAGGGACATATTTTGTCATGAAATTTGTCAAAAAAGGTCATAGGATACCCTTTCTACCCATATGAACAATTATATAATGTCCCTAGGGGCCTAGGAACATATGTTGTTGTGAAATGTGTTGAAAGGGGTCATAGGTTAACCTATGACCCTTTTTGACCCATATGAACAAATGAAATAGGTCCCTAGGGGCCTTAGGATCCCTAGGGACATATGTTGTCATTAAAAATGTGTTGAAAGGGGTCATAGGTTATCCTATGACCCCTTTCAACCCATTTGAACAAATAAAATAAGTCCCTAGGGGTCCTAGGACCCCAAATGACATATGTTGTCATGAAATGTGTTGAAAGGAGTCATAGGTTATCATATGACCCCTTTTGACATATTTGAACAAATGAAATAGGTCCCTAGGGGCCATAGGATCACTAGGAACATATGTTGTCACTAAAATGGTCAAATGGATCAAAGGGTACCTTCTAACCCCCTTTCGACCCTTTCAAACATTTGAGATATGTTTCAGAACATATGTTGTCATTGAATGGGTCAAAAGGGATAATAGGATATCTTATGACCCTTTTGACCCATTTGATCATATTATCTATGTGGTTAGGGATCCTAGGACCCCTAAGCACACTTATTGTCACTAAATGGATCAAAAGGGGACATAGGGAATCTTGTTACCCCTTTTGACCCATGATATCACATTATTTATGTGGTTATAGGTTCTATGATCACTAAGCACAATTAATGACATTGAATGGGTCAAAGGGAGTCATAGGATATCTTAGAACCCCTTTTGACCCATTTGATCACATTATCTATGTCGTTAGGGATCTTAGGACCCTTAAGCACACAAATGTGATCAAATGATTGAAAAGGGTCAGATGATACCCTATGACTCCGTTTGATATTTTAGAACCATGATATGCATGGTTAAGGGTCCTCAAAAGTTAAAGAAATAAATATTAAGGGTACTCAAAAGGGCTCATATGTATTATAAAATTTATTAAAAAATTAAAATTATAAAATGAGATTTTTTTATTAAAAAAAGTATTATTATTTTTTGAAAATCAAGTATCCGTTGAAATCGGGTACCTAAAATATCGGGTATCTGATTTGAAATCGAGTACCCGATTAGGCTTGGTATTTACCAAGCCTAAATGGTCAGTTCCCAAAAGCCACCAAAAATGTGTTGTTCCCCTCTTCCTACGAGTTTCATACTTCGAGGGTGTAGTTGACGACTCTTTTTTTCACTCAAATTTTATGAAACAAAAAAGGTTTCTTAAGAATTCTCTCATCTTCCCATCAATATAATTGTTGTCAAAATATGAGTTTATTAAGTAATTATTACTTATTTTCTAATGGAGTTACCTATAAAGTGTTGATTGACATAGTGATTGAAAAACATCTATAACTTTGAAATGATACAACCATTTTAAAACCTTAAAGATGTGTTGCATTCTATGCTTCACCTACTATGAGAAAAAAAATTGTTAATTTTTGAATGAGTTAACATCGTGAAAAATGGGATTTTTTAATCTAAAGATGTTGTAGTAGAAAAATTATAATTGATTACTTATTTGGAATAAAATTACAAAAAAATGTGTTGGATCCACGCATGAGTCTACTTGTTAAATCTAGAATCTTGTAAAAATTTATTATTATTTGATTTTGATTAAGGTGGTCAAACATACATCTACTTCTTATTTACTTCCTAAAATTCTTAGACTATTGCATTGAAATCCAAAAGTTTGACTAATCAAATTGATTTTTTTTTTCAGAAAATAGCCAGTAGTTTAGAAACTACATTCAATTTTCTACATATTTTATTCTTACATTGTTTTGATATAATGTTCATAACCAGTTCAAAATTTCATGTCAAATTGACTAACTCTGATTCGCTAATTTTTCATTTCCACTTAAGGCCCTATTTTGGTATACCACGATCCTACACATACCCTATAGTATATAGTATGAATATTGGATGTTATTGGCACATTCAAATCAAAGAAATTAAATAATATTCTAAATATAAAATCATTATAAATTAGCTATCACCTCTAAATATTAAACTTTATTCTCATTAAAAGTAATGGACCAAATGTAAAGGGAATAAATTATTCACTTAAAAATGATAATGATTTTTAGGGAAATAAGAATAAATACACTTGGAACATAATAAATATATATATTAAAGAGAAATGGCTTCCATTTTAATTTCCAACTCATCAAAAATTTCCACAATGTAGCACAGAGTAGGTAGGAGTTGTTGAAAACAATTATAAAATTGTATGTTGTTGTCTTTGATGTTACACAAAATCTCAAGCCTTTACCAAGCAATCAATGATATTTGAGCTTACTTGGGTATTGAAGGTTTTTTTCCTATGTATGTCGAGCATTTAGTGATAACCAAGTTCAAAGACAGCATTGGTTGAGCTAAGTTGGTTAATGAAGCAAATTTGTATTGACCAAGTTTACTTGGTTACCAAAGGAAAGTTAGCATAAAGTTAGTATTGACTATGTTGGGTTGATTAACGTTAGAACTCCTATTCTAACTGAGTTGGGTCAGTTAACAAAGGGATTCTCAATGCTGACTAAGTACTCAATTTCGTATTAGCCAGTTGTCAGCATATTGAGTCTAATAAATTTATTGGTTAATAAAAGCTAACTTAAGGGATAATATCTATTTGATTAAAAGAGTATTCAAGTCAACTTGACAAGGTGAATCATACATATGAAAGGTCAATTTGAGGATTGAAGGATGAAATTGAAGAAGATGAATTCAGAAAGTGAACTTTAAGGATATTTATAATGGGTAGAGCATCCAAGTTGAACAAGTTACAAAGAACATTCTAATCAAGGAGGATCAAGTAATCAAGCCAGAATTGAGATCTTAATCAAAAAAATTAGTTGCATCAACAATCAGGTCAAGTCATTGTTACTCTCTAATAATTATAGCGGTGAATCAAATCTCTTAACAGAGTTTTCCTAACAAGTATTCAACAAATCCTCTAACAAGGTGGAATTTCTAGATTAAAGTGTTTGAAGACCTCTAAAAAGGCCACTCCTAATAGGGTGAATTAAATCCTCTAACAGGGTCACACCTAACAGTGTGTTTTGTAACCTTTAATAGGGTTGGCTCCTAACAGGGCTCAATTCAGAAGAGTAAAAAATAGTAACTAGTTGCAATTAGTGGTTTTCTCAAATTAAGTTTTCACATTAAATCTTGGTGTCTCTTGTGTTCATGTTATTTCCTTTATATTTTTGTAGCTAAGTTAATAAAGGCTAATCACATTAATATCTTAAGATCTAATTATCTATGCTAATCGAATGATAGTAGTATATTCAGTGTTAACTGAGTTACAACAAAATATTCAATGTTAACCGAGCTACGATAAGAGTTGGTTTTATATTGTGTTGAAATCTTAAAAGGGATTTTGGATTTATTTTTTGTAGTAATTGATTCACCCCTCCCCTCTTAGTTACTCCTTTCCATTTCCAACAGTTGGTATTAGAGCATTTGATGCTTGCAAATAAGGTTTCAAGGACCTAAGCTAAAGATCAAGATGTCTTATAGAAGGGAGATTCCTAAGTTGAACAAAGATAACTTCCAAGCATGGCAGGAACTGAAGAAGCTACATTGGGAAACCATTGGAGACAAAGACCTAAAATATCTAGAGAAAAAATATGTGGCACCTTCTAGACCTTTATCTGTGGATCAAATTTTGGAAAAGAAGAATCACAACATAATGATGATTGTCATTGCCTCTACTCTTAATTATGATAAATTTGATGAAGTCAAAGATTTTCCTAGTACTCATGAAATGTGGATCAAATTGAAATATATATATATGGAGGAAATGAAAATGTAAGGAGAGATAAGGAAGAAATTCTAATAGGTCAATTTGATCAAATGAAGATGAGAGAAGATGAAAACATTGCACAATATAGTGAAAGAATCAAAGCAAGTGTGAGTGCAATCAGAGCCTCAAGAGGAAAAATAGATGATGTGACAGTGGTTAGCAAGGTACTCATAACTCTTCTTCTTGTTTATGAAATTAGAGTTTCATATATTCAAGAAATGAGATGTGATCGTAAAAATGATGAAATTTTGGATGCACTAGTGGGAAGGTTGACAGCCTTTGAGTTAGATAGCTTTGATAACTATGTTCCTAACTCTGGTAGCATAGAGTCTGCATATTAAGATAAACTATCACTCAAGAATAAAGGTGGAAAATCTAAAAGCAAAAAATTTGATAGTGAAGATGAAGATAATTATGATGATGATCTTGAAGTCATTGAAGCCCTGCTTGCAAAAAGATTCCCAAAAGGCAAAGAAAAGTAAAATGGTGAAATACCTCTAATCTTTTTTTCTTGTGAAGAAGTTGGTCACATTGTTGCAAGGTGTCCAAACAAAGAAAGAAGAGAAGAAAAGAAGCATGACAAGTACAAAGCCAAGAAAGATTTCAAAATCTACAAACACTACAAGGATAAAGATAAGAAATCTTGTTATATGGCTAAAAACTTTGATAGTAGTGATGAAGATGAAATGGTTTACATTGCTATTAAAGATAAATCAGATGATGAAAATGATAAGATGACCCTCATTTCTCATATTAGCAAGAATGACACATGGATTATTGATAGTGGTTGTTCTCACCAGATGATTGGTGATAAATCTAAATTTGAGCACTTGGAATACTATGATGGTGGGAGTGTCAAATTTGGAAATGATGAACCTTGTTATGTAAAAGGAAAAGTTTTCATTACATTGACTGATGAACTCAGATGTGACAATACTTACTAGGTTGAAGGACTAAAACACAATCTACTTAGTGTGGCATAGTTGAACAACATTAGATTCAAGGTAGAATTGATGAATGGAAAGGCCAAACTACTGGATGGTAAAGAAAATATAGTTGGGACTAGAAATCAAACAAAAGGCAACCTATTCTATTTAGATCTAACTAAAAGTTCCTATTTCCTAGCTCAAGAAGAGGAAAGTTGGTCATGGCATAAAAGGTTGTGTCCTGTGAATTTTGATAACCTGGTCAACATAAGAAAGAATAAAAGAGTGAGAGGCATTCCTAGTCTAAAGAAACATGATATGGCAATGTGCAAAAATTGTCAAATTGGGAAGATGGAAAAGACAAGTTTCAAAAGCAAGAACTATCATTCTAAAGAAGTTCTGGAGTTGGTTCATACTGACCTTTATGGACCTATTGGCATAGAAAGCTACTATGGAGATAAGTCCTTCATTTTATTTGTTGATGATTATTCTAGGATGATGATAGTGATGTAACTAAAAGATAAATGATAGAGAAAATTGTTGCAATCAAATACTGGAAGGAAGTAATTAGCACAACAGTTCATACCTTAAACCAAGTTCAATTGAAGAAGGACATAGATCAAACACATTATGAATTATGGTATTGCTATAAACCTAATGTCTGTTATTTCAAAGTATATGGAAGACAATGTTATATCTTGAAAGAATTAAGGAAAGGGAAATTTGATGTGAAAAGTGATGAAGGAATATTCTTAGGATACTCCAACAAGAGCAAAGCATATAAATGGCTGAATCTTACTACTCACAAAGTCATAGAAAGTGCACATGTAAAAATTAATGAGTTTGCAGAAAAGAATGAAGAACAAAGCAGAAAAGGACCTAAAAACTACATAAACTTTGTTTACTTTGAACCTGATACTTTACCTAAAATTCAAACAAATGCAATTGGAAGTCAATGGCCTTCACCATCTGAGTACCCTAAATCTCCAATTCAACCCGAGTTGCAGTCAGTTCAACCCAAGTTGCAGCCAGTGCAACCTGAGTCACAGTCTAAAGGACCCGAGTCTCAATCAAAAGGACTTGAGTTTCAGCCAATGCAAACAAGTTCTAATTCCAAAGAGAAGGTACATGTACTTTCTAGATATGTTAGAAGGCATCATGCACCTAAAAAAATCATTGGAGAACAATCAAAAGGCATAATGACAAGGAACAAACTAAAAAGTACATGTTTTCTTACTGAGTTTGAACCCAAAACTATTAAAGATGCATTAGACAATGAAAGTTCGATTGAGGCAATGAATGAAGAGATTGATCAAATAAAAAGGAACAAAACTTGGACTCTTGTTCCTATACCCAAGGACAAAAATGTAATTGGCACAAAATGGGTATTCAGAATTAAGCTGAATGAAAATGGAGAAGTTTCAAGAAACAAGCCAAGGTTAGTATGTAAAGGTTATTCTCAAGAAGAAGGTATTTATTATGGAGAAAATTTTTCTCTTGTTGCAAGACTAGAAGGTGTTAGAATGCTACTTGCTTATGTTGCACATAAAGGATTCAAAGTATATCAGATGGATGTAAAGTCAGCTTTCTTGATTGGAATCCTAGAGAAGTCTACATTGAGAAACCTAAAGGTTTCATAGATCCTAACAAAAGGGATATGGTTTGCAAATTACACAACTCTCTATATAATCTCAAACAAGACCCCAAAGCTTGGTATGAAAGATTGTATAGTCATCTATTAAAAATTGGTTTTCAAAGGACAAATGAAAACAGTAGTCCATACATCAAGGAAGGACCAGATACGAAGATAGTGTTGGTAGAAATCTTTGTAGATGATACATTATTTACTGGACATGATGACTTAAGAAAATCTTTTTTTAAGGAAATGAGAAAATAATTTGTAATATTAATGTTTAGAGAGATTACATTCTTTGTTGGCTTGCAAATCCAATAAAAGAAAAATGGTATCTACATTACCCAATCAAAGTACATCAAGGAGATATTGAAGAAATTTGGAATGGATGATTCTAAACCAGTTGGAACACTTATCTCTATTGGAAATAAGCTTTCCAAAAATGATGATTCCAAAGAGGTAGATGAGACTACATATAGATCATTGATTGGAAAACTTCATTATGTGGTACACACAAGACCTAATATTGCATTAGCAATTGGTATGGTGGCAATATTCTATGCTAATCCAAAGGAAAATCATATGATGACAATAAAAAGAATTATGAGGTATCTAAAAGGTAATGAAGATTATGGTTTGTGGTATAACAAAGGAGGCAACTTTGAATTGAAAGCCTTCACTGATGTTGATTGGGAAGGAAGTATTGATAACAGGAAAAGCACTAGTGGTGGAGTATTTTTTGTTGGAAATAGGCTAGCGTCTTGGAAAAGCATGAAAAAGAATTGCATCTCTTAGTCTACAATAGAAGCAAAATATGTTGCAGCAATAGTCAATTGTTCCAACATCATTTGGTTCAAACAACTGTTATCAGGTATGAAGGAAGAAATCAAGGATCCAATAGTTATCTTCTGTGATAACACCAATGCAATTAACATATCCAAGAATCTAGTGATGCATACCAAGATAAATCACATTGCAATAAAATGGCATTTTCTGAGAGAATTAGTGCAAGATATAGAGGTGAGATTGGAATATGTGAATACAAAAGAACAAATTGTAGACATATTCACCAAGCCATTACCTAAGGATGAATTTTTGTATCTAAGAGATAAGGTAATTCCACTATCTGAAGCTCACTAATCAAATTTTAGTGATGCATCAACCTATAATTTTGAAGATCAAACAAGATAATGTAGTATTGTCAAAGTAGATTGCATATGAATCAATACATCAAGTACATGGAAAATACATTGATTTTTGTCTTTGGCATGAGATGTCAAAGAGGGAGAGTTTTCCATCATAGCATATATTAGAGAAATTTTGTAGAAATTTTGTAAAGGGAGAGTTTGTTGTCATCAGCAAGTTCATGTCAAAGAAAATCACTCCAAGGGGAGAGATTGATGTCAGAGGGAGTTCTCACTGATAGAGGGAGTTCTTGTGGATGAGAATCAGAATGAAACCAAGGATATTATCCTTACTTCAATTTTTCTCTAAAGTTTTTTTATATTATAACATTTTTTGTTGCCACTAATGCCAAAGAGGGATATTGTTGAAAATAATTATGCAATTGTATGTTGTCTTTGATGTTACACAAAATTTCAAGCCTTTATTGAGAAATTAGTGATAGCCAAGCTTACTCAGGCATTAAAGGAAGTTTCCAATGTATGTTGAGCGTCCAGTGATAACCAAGTTTAGAGACAACATTGACCGAGCTCAATTGGTTAATGAAGCGGATCCTGTATTGACTGAGTTCACTTGGTTACCAAAGGAAAGTTAACATGAAGTCAATATTGACCAAGTTGGGTTGGTTAACATTAGAACTCTTGTTCTAACTAAGTTGGATCGATCAAAAAATGGATTCTCAGTGTTGACCGAGTACTCAATTCTATATTAGTCAACTATCAGCATATTGAGTATGATAAATTTATTGGTTAATACAAGCCAACTTAAGGGTTAGTATTTGTTTGATTAAAAGATTATTCAAGCCGACTTGACAAGGTGAATCATATATATGAAAGTTCAAGTTGAGGATTGAAGAAGATAAATTGAGAAGGTGAATTTGAAGGATATCTGTAAAGGGTAGAGCATTTGAGTTGACTGAGCTATAGAGAACATTCTAATCAAGGAGGATCAAGTAATCAAGACAGAACTGAGATTTGAATTAGCAAAGTCAGTTGCATCAGCAATCAAGTCAAGTCATTGTTACTCTCGAATAATTGTAGCAGTAAATCAAATCTCTTAACAGAGTTATCCTAACAGCTATTCAACAAATCCTCTAACAAGGTGGCATTTCTAGAGTAAAGTGTCTAAAGACCTCTAACAAGGTCACTCCTAATAGGGTGAATAAATCCTCTAACAGGGTAACACCTAACAATGTTTTTTGTAACCTTTAACAGGGTTGGCTCCTAACAAGGCTCACTTTAGAAGAGTGAAAGATAATAACTACTTGCAATTGGTGGTTTTCCCAAATCGGGTTCCCATCTTAAATCTTGGTGTCTCTTGTGTTCATGTTATTTCCTTTATGTTTCTACAACTAAGTTAATAAAGGCTCATCAGATTAATATCTTAAGATGTAATTATCTATACTAATCGAGTGACAATAGTATATTTAGTGTTAACCGAGCTCCAACAAAATATTCAGTGTTAACCGAGTTACAACAAGAATTGGTTTTATATTTTGTTGACATCTGAAAAGGGATTTTGGATTTGTTTTTATAGTAACTAATTCATCCCTCCCCTTTCAGTTACTCCTTTCCATTTCCAATAGGAGCCACACTAGTGAGACCATCGTCAACCCAAGATGACCTACCTCATTACTTTATGTAGTTCAAAAAAATTCTGATTTCTTGTGCACCATTTCAAGGCCTTAGCAAGTGGTACTCAAACTAATATTATAAAATTCAAAAACTATTCCTTTCTTGTTGGGCATGGTCTAGAGATACAAAATCCCAAGTGACCCAAAATATTCTTTTTCTCCACCAATTGATATCTAGCAGGAGGCAATGAATCCTAATCCAGGTTGACCTAAAACATATAAATGCCAATGAATCCTTGTAGGCCTCACCTAAGAAGTCTTTACAAAAATGGGTAGGCTAACCCAATTCATAAAGGTAATGACAAATCTCAATGATATAATAAATGGGCAACACAAACATGGAAAATATTCAGTTTTGGCCTTCGACTAGATCCTAGCATTGGTATGCAGAGCACTGATACTCTATTTCACAATCTATGTGTTCTCACACTAGAAAGTGAAAAATATGAAGGAGGAGATTTCAGTCCATAAATGTGGACGCACACTAGCATTCATAGACATGTATAAAAGGCCATAGATGGATTCACAAAATGGCACCTTCTAGATTGAAGTCATTATGGACCTTTTTACAAGGCAATTTACCGAATTGCCAAGAAATGGTGTCTATCCTCTCTATTGGGTTAAACAGAATTGATGGGAAACTATGCAAGAAGTGAACTATGACCCATGACCAATGTAAGAGGAGCTTGTTTGGATTGAAAAATATTATTGTGATGATCTTCGAGTTCCTGGAAAAAGAAAATATTATGAGAGGGTAAAGTTATGGCATGGGACTCAAATTTGAATGGTACAGATAGCACCATTGATTTGTACTATGCCCATTTTTTCTTTCTGTTTGCATTCTTACCTAAAACATAAACTAGAAATATTGGTTTTTCAGAGAAGAAAGCCTAGGTAAGGAAAAGAAGATGTTCCCATTTAAGAGTTAGTAACAAGAAACAACAATGGTAGAAACAATTCAATAATATTAAAACCCAAAAATAGAAATACAAAACATATATTGAAGCACAAATAAGGAAAATCAATGTGTTCATTAATAAAAATAGAGAGAACATAAAACTTACAGTATTAGGTTTCTAAACATTTTTCATGTCCCGTTTCAACACAAGTGATAATTTTGTACCCTCAAATATCATCCTCATCATCTTAATTCCTAAAATTTGTACAACCTATAAAACTTCAACACAATTGAAAGTTGTTAAAGAGGAGAAGTCAATGAAGTTGTTGAGTTAGAGGTAGAGAATAATATCATGTGTTCTTTGTAAGTGGTCATTCTAAAACCTAAACTACACCTATCATTACTCGCTTAACTTGTGAATCATGCATTTTTTTTGTTATAATTAATTGCAATATTTGTAAAAGAAGAAAAAAATGTCAGCAAGGTTGAACAAAATGAAGAGGCTAGGGACCGAAAAATCTAATAGTGACAAAAATATCATTCAAAGCACCACACCCATTTTCCACATTAATAGACCAGTACATTGTGCTCAAAAGATTTCTTGCCAAACAAGAAGTATGCCTTTGGATTATGTAGTGACAGATACAATCACAAAAGAAATGATGACTTGTACCAAAAATTCTAGTAAAATAGCAAGGGTGAGGAGAAGAAAATGTAATATTAAGAGCAATCATCTACTCTATACAATTGTGCATCATTAGACAATGCCATAGAAAAATCTATGTAGAAGACACGTTCATGCCCATTTGGAGAACTTTATGAAAGAACATTTTTTTAAATATTTCTAATACTACCCTTGCAAGGATCTATGCATCGAACTATTTGAATGACCTCCACCTCAACACATGCAAATAAATTCTATTAAAAAAATTATCTATCCATGCATAGTAAGAATCTCTAGATTATGCAACCTGGACACAACTTCATTTGTGTAGCACTATGTCAAAATGTCACTTGTAATGCTAACTACTTTTCTAGAAAAAATGCCAACATCCAATAAGAGAAAAAGAAACTATAGCTTTTGAAAAGATTTTCTTATATTTCCCAATTCAAAGAAGAAAACTAGTGCTTGAAAGACTCTTGAAAATATTAATAGTCTCCTGCCTTGGACAAAACAAAATCAACACAAAAGAAGTATGTTATCTAGAAACTAAGCCATTGCATTGCCTATGAATGTGAATGTAATAAATTTCCAGAGCTAAAACTAGAATGGACAATATTTGTTTCTTGGCTTACCTTGTTAAACAAAATCTGATGAGTATTGGCGTAATTAAAGAAATTATAGGCAAAACTTGGAGTATTGACATACAGAGGATTGCACACTTCTATAACATACAAAAAAATGTTCATTTTTTGCATAAATCTCTTCTATTCAAGGACATTTCATACCTTACTATGTGAATTATTTAGTTGGACAAGTAGAGCCAATGGGAGAGCGAATGATTGTATAAAAGATCAAAAGAAGGGAAGAGGAATTGAAAAGGAATGACAAGCATGCAAAAATAGAAAACCTACATGCATGTTGCCACACAAATGATCTTGTAGATGACATGTTTTTTGCCTTTGGAAAAAGCCACTCACCGTCTTTACATATCTATTTTCTTGTAATTTTTGAAACATAAAATTAAAAAGACTCTTGGGAAAAATAGTAATAACCAGTAGGGAATAGGCAATTTAAATTTTTGATCATAGATTAATTCTGAAATTTCTCCATGACTATAGTTTTAGAGAAGATTTTTAAATTTGTATTGTTTGCAAGGGACAAACTAATGCTCTAAGAACAACTGATGAAATATAGTCTATTGGCTTAACAACAGGAACTAAAAATTAAATGTAGGTGATAGTAAAGAATTATAAAATCATGGAGGGGATGTTTTTCTTAAAGAATAGACACATTACATTTTATTATTGAAATATGGTAACTTTTGAGCTCATTATCTATCTTTTAAAACAATAGTGTGTTGTATTTTATCAATTAGTCTAAAAATCTAGTCATTTTATTAGACTAGTTGTGTTATCTAAAGGGTACATCTTGAGATTTGTGTCTAGAAGATATCTTCCTCACAAAAGTGGTGCTTATAATGTATGGTAGTGTGTAAAGTAGATTGGAGTGCAATAAGGATTTTCCAAAACATCTCCAAATCCTTTCATTGGATTTATATTTATATCAGCATAAAGCATACAATGAATTTGAAGAATTTACTATTTTCCAAAGGTAACAAAATCATTAAACATTGTGTTGAACATACATTCAATCATGTAAAATTTATTGCTACTGCGATGAACACATAAATACTAGAGACAAATGATCTATCAACCTAGTAAATGTTCAAATACCATAACTTTTCCTTATTATCTGACTTGATAAAGTTATGTTTTTGATATAAAAGTAGCCAAAACTAGGGGGCTGGCCCTTTACATGATAAAGTTATGTTAATACAACTAGTGTTTAATTTTTTTCTTACATTAAAGTGGTTTACCTTACAACATGTTCAACTTCTTTGTACTATAGAAGGAAAAAAAAACTTTATATTTGTTGTGAACACAAGTGGCTCTCAATAGGTTCAACTTGAAACCCTTAAATACTAATTGAAATTCATACAAAAGTAGAAAGCGAAGATTTTGTGGTTATGAGGTTGAAAAGAAACATGAGTAAATTGCCTATAATACTTATATGAATACATAATTTGACATATTTTATATATGTGTGTGCGTGCACGCGCTACGTTATAAGTTGATAATATGGTTAACTGACATGGGATTCTGCTTGTTGATGAGCTTTCAAATGACAAACTCAATAACAATTTAACAAATCATGAAAAGCTCACTTCTATTATTAGTCTATAATGGCAAGTTCTATTGCCTTTTCAAGTGAATCAAGATTCCGTAGGGCAGTTGAGAAGTGCCAAGCTCAGACATTGTCAAAATTCCGTAGGACTGCAAAAGAGAAAGCTCACATGTTATCGAAAAGATACCGGTTAGAAAGTAGAGCTCAATGCAAGAGAACAGTTACTCACAAATTCTTGATGAGTCAGTCCTGATAATTACTTTTCTCTGATTGTTTTTGTACATGCTTTTTGCTTTTTAACGCAAAGTTCATACAGTAACTCAGAGCTGAACTGTGTGCCCACATCTGTAACGTTGGGTTCTTACACTCGGTGAAGAATCGCACACTTTTCAAGTCATATCATTACGAGATGCTCTATTCCCTTTTTATCAGAGCTGAAAGGTGTACCCACATCTGTGCGTTCAACCATTCATGTTAAATTTACCAAGTTTTGTCACGTTGGGTTTTTTAAGATTAGGTGAAAATCACACGAATTTCATGTCAACATTCTCCAATCTTTCAGAGTAAATCTCTCGAGGGAATATTGATGAATTCTTATTGCATCAAAGATACACATAGTATTAACTGTCATTGAATGTGTATAAACTGTCATGGAGTAAATAGTTTTCTAAGGAGTTTATAGATATTGCATTGAAATTATGGGAAGTGTTCATCAAACATTATTTATTCTATCAATAGTTAAGTCATATTGTAAATAAGAATTTAATTTTTCTTTAAGTTTCTATATAAATTAGCAAACAAATCATCTAGAATGTATGTCTAACAAATTTCAATTTATCATCTAGAATGTATGTCTAACAAATTTCAATGATCTTAAATTGAAGTCAATTAATTTAGCATTGTGAAATGTTCTATCTCCTTTTACTCATAGTATTTCCTTTATAAAATAAGGGGATTTCACGGAAATCATATCCTCTCTTCGATCCGTATTTAAAAATGATAATCTCAATTAACTAATAAAATTTAATGGCCAATGTCTAAGTGCTTAATTTATTGTATATAACATTGTATTAAGAACCAATCACATGGAATTTTTCGTAGTATATAGGCACTAAAATGCGCAAGTCAGCATCAAGATCCAAAGCATTCCCCAAGAATAGGAAATATGTTACAACAAATAGGTTTGATCCAACATCATAAGGAATGAGTGGTATAACGAATTTGAATTCTCATGGTTCCATATTTAGGCCCTCACATAATCTAAGAATATAGTTGAATGTGCCACTACTTGAAAACTAGTGAGAACACACTACTTGAGAGAAGGAGAGGATCATTGTGAATGTAGGAATAGGAACCAAACTAGGTCTAGATCATACTCTGAACATTTCAAATGCTGACATGAAAAAATAAAAGATTGTTGAAATGATCAACATACTAGAAAACTAAACACAATATTTTTGGTTGATACAGGATTGCTCCAAATCCAAGATGATCTTGCATCAGTTACCCTAATAGGTATTCATTTCATGAGAAGTAGTTTCTTCATGGTTTTTCGTAGTTTGGATTTTCACATAAATCTTAGTGTTCTTTGTGTCGGTGTTTCTGTGTTTTCATGTTTACATTTTCTATGGATACTTAATGTGCTTAACAAATAGAACATAAGTTTTTATAGTTTTTAATTTTAATTTTAATGATAAAGAAAAAAATTTTATTAAGAGTGTGAGAATAAATGATTCAGCCCCCCCTAGATCAATTATTCATCTTGTTCAACAATAGGCACTTGAACTTCTTGTCGACTAAATGAGCAAGGCAAACCACAAGAGTAGGAGAGAATAACTGTGATTTAGAAGATAGATTGAAAGACTCTAAGCCCAAGGAATTATCTCAAGGAGGAATAGGTAGTTATTGGAAGGTTCTTGAACAATAGAATTAAAATTAGCTAGAAAGAATGTGCACAACTCATCCTAGGATGAGAGATCTTTATCGATAGAACTATTTTGATCATTATGGCCCTAGCATTAAGAAGAGAAATATTCTAATAGATCTCTAATCATAGGTGGAGGAGAATATAATTCTGATTTAGAATACAAATCTTAACAATCTGAACCAATGGTGTCATTTGAAGGAAGAATAGGTTTCTCTGGGCAGGATCTTGAACAACAAAGATCAAGCCAACCAAGGAGAATGTACAAAGCTCCACTCATGAGGATAAATCTTGACAAACTGAAATATTCTATTAAAAAAAATCCTAACATTGAGAAGAGAAATGAACTAAGATTGATTTATGCTCACATGAACTTTTACTAAGTCATCTTGAGACTTGTTGAGTATGTTTTATTTCTATAACCCAAACAAGGAAGAAATCAATATTTCTAGAGGGCACTGCTTATCCAAATCTAGAAGAGTGCAAAATATGATGGGAAGATGTGGTTTCTCAAAAGGTCTAAGGTCATTTTGAAAAAATATACCCACTTGATTAGCTATTATTTTATAATCTCTAAATTCTAGAGGAGAAGAAGGAAGAGAAACCCTTAATGGAGAAAACTAAGTACCATTTGAAGAAGGATCAAAATGGGGGTTCCAACATTGAGATGGAGACCAAATCTTGATATAAAATAGTCTTTTTTATTTTGAAGAAGATTCCTATCTATCATGTTTGAGAAAACTACAATGTAAAATCAAAACCACAATCTATATAGAAGATACCATTAGCATTCGACCAAGAAACAAGAGACCATTCTTGAGTAGTTTAGGAATAGCAGGGGTCTAATTTCATAATTTAAAACAAGTTCTCTTTTAGAGAGCTCTAAGACTTTGTGTTTAAAAAGATCGTCAGATAGGATTGAACTGAGATTTTCATTCTCAGTAACTCTTCCAATGTTCTAAGTATGCAGAGCTTTTATTGGCCCATACCACAACCCCTCTAAGGAGAAGTTGAGGAAGAGGAAATATTTATCTCACCAATTTCTTCTTATCACAACTAACTTAAGTTCCAAAATATCAACTAAAGCATCCATATAATGGCTAGTCTCTTGGCCTTCACGTCAGTGTTTGATATTTCTATTGCCTTTTTGAGTGAAATTTCACCCTCACCCCTTTCATCCACCTTTTATGTGAATGTGAGCGGAACTAGAGTTTATTTTGACATTGAGAGATTGAAAAATCATGAAAGGAGTTGTTTAAACTATTGTTAAAACTCCAATAAACCATTGAAGCGTCACAATACTTAAAACAACACTTTTTTTATGGAAAATTTGAATCAAAACCATTTTGATGCTTACTACAATAACTTTACCATTAAATAAAATATTTTTTGGCACAAGTATAATAATTATGATATTGCTATATTAGGATTTAAAAGTGTAGTTTTTGAGTCAAACTCATTGATCCATGTATCATGAGTAGTGATTCACACATGAATCCATCTCTCATAAGAATAAACGGAACACTTAGCACTCATTGGATCTAAGTGATGCTACTTAAGATTGTGAATGAAAAAAAATTATGTCTTTATATTTTATCTTACTTTATTACAATATATTTTACATATATCCATTTTATTTTAGGTCAATAAACATGATAAAATGAAAATTTACATTCACGTATCAAAGTTCCAATAGTACAATGACATGGAAATCTATTTGTGGATGAGCACTTAGCATAACCTTAATAATTTTACAAATTGTACAAAACCCACTTCTACTAGGGACACCTAGTAGCCTTTGGGAAGTGCCAAAGTTGAGTCATTGTCATTCATGGCAGTGACTGCAAACATCCTCTATGAAACGTAAATGAGGAATCCCGCATGCCATCTAAAAGCAATGACCTTCAAAAGTAGGGTTCAATCCAAGGAAGAACTGCTTTCAGAATCTTGAAGAGTCGTTATTGATAGCACCATTTCTCTTGATTGTATGTGTTTGTTCACACTTTTGATTCGCTCAAACTTTAAGCACTAGCGTTTGTTTTTTTTTGGTTAAGTACACAGTAACACAGAGGTGAACTCTGTACCCACATCTGTTCAATCATTCATTTTAAATTCATTTAGTTTTGGCACGTTGGGATTTTTTACATTAGGTAAGATGAGGATATGATTTTGAAGCCATGTCTTTCATTTTCTTTAATAGAATGGATTTTCTCTGAGAAAAAAGTAGCTTAATTTTCAATCCCTAGGGACGTGAATAGCCGGGACACTCTGTCTACCACTCGCCCACAGCCGACAATTGACGTCAATTGACGTAGTTTTGTGAAGTTCGGCGTGGGTGGTCATGGTGGCAAAGAGTTAGAGATAGAGATATGGAACAAATGGAAGGGGACCCATTTGGTTCATTATTTTTCTTGTCAGATTGTAATTTCATGCATTCTTTATTAGTATTTGATTTCAACCTAATTATATTTAGATTAGGTTGTTGTCACTATATAGCAGCTGCTGCTAATGTAAGGCACCCCACTTGCATGGTTTCAGAGTGTATATATATATATATTGAAGGAAAGTACGCCAAGTTTCATCACAACATTAGAATGGAATTTTTGTTCTTGCTTGAGCACTGAAATCATTTCAAGTCCACCAGCTGGGCAAAATGGTGAGAGATTTTCTATGGCTTTCTTGTATCACTTTTGTTCTTCTTGATACTAATGATTTGTTCGATAGATAGATAGATAGATGAAATTTTAATGTGCAGGAGACTAAACATAATCTATGAGACAGCGTGTTTAAGTAATTTTGACTGTTGTTTTGGTTTCAGACTTCGGAAGAAGGCGTGAAGAGTAACAAGCGATGGAGGGTCATTCCCTTCATGTGTTGCACTGCAGTTCAAACAGTGGTTCAGGATAATGAGAAGAGTGAGGAGAAATCCTCACTGGTACATGATAACATTGAGGGTGGAGTGGGTTTTCATGGCCATTCCAACAAGAAGCTTGGAGGATGGAGAACCATGCCCTTTATTTTTGGTATGTTTCATCTTGTCATATCTTATAGCCCATTTTTACATTTAGATCCACAAGGTGGAATTTTATGGGTCAGTTTGTCTCACTCAACGCTTTCATTCCATCCATTGTTTGTCAATGCTTTACTACGAATGCCTTTGCCCTTTGCCTTGTTTTGTGCCTCCTAGAAAGTTCATGCCTTGAGGTTGGTAATGGTCTCTCTTCTTGTGTAGGGTATATCAGTGCAAAATGGCTCCTTGTATGGAAGGTTATTGTTTTTAAGATATCGATCTTCAGAGATAAGCTCTTCCTTGGGATCAGCTGTTTAGGTGGCTTGCTTGTTTGGCTTTTGTGATATTGATAGTGTGGTTGGGTTTGTCATCCATTGGTCTCGTAGATTGCTTGGCTTTTGTGAATGATTATTAAAAGCAATCATTCATTCAAGGACCCACTTTCCAAAAGATTTATGGCGTTGATTTAATGGGTCCTTGTGAATCATGGAGAATCTAGATAGAAGTTTCCAAAGCCTAAGTTCTTGTATTTTAATGGGTCCTTGTGAATCATGAAGAATCTAGACAACAGTTTCTAAAAACTTGAGTTCATGCATTTAAGGATATGCTAGCACTAGTTATCGACATTTGGAAGATCTTTCAAAACAAAGTTTGGAAGATCTATCAGAATCCTAGATTAATAGAGCCTAGTAGTACCGGTAATGATCAAATTTAGAGGATATCTTGATATCTAAGTGCCTCACTTCAATGCACTCCATATGGTCATGAATAGATGGCCAATGTGAATGCCTAGAGATTTAAATCTTTATGATAGTGAGCGGCCAAGTTTATGAAGAATTTATGACCTGAATCGTATGATTGAAAGTTGTGCAAGGTTTATATCACTATTTTGAATCCCATCTCGTGAGAAATAGGTTCAGTCGTGCAAGGTTTACATCACTAGTTCCAATCCCACCTAATGAGAAACTGGTTTTTGTCCAACGTTCAGATCCAATCCCACCTCATGAGAAACAGCCGTTTTTTTTAGATTACTTATGTTCATTGAAAATGTGTGTTATATAATATATGATAGCATCTAAAAACTGTGTCGGCATATTATTTGTTTGGGTTGTATCAAAAGTGCGTTTTCACTATCAAGAATATGGTTATTGATTCTTTTAGACTGTTTAATATTCAACCCATGTGTTGGAGTTAGTAGCGAGTCCATTCATTTGGTCTATTTTGAATCCCATCTTTTGTACATTCTTGCAATGTTCATTGGTTCTCCTTATAGAACATAAAGCTCAATAATGCTTTAAGATACCACAAAAAAAATCAACATCCATTGTCCAGTGTAAGTAGATTCTTATCTTTCCGAAAGGTATATATCCCAAAGAGAAATCCACTATTTGCAGAAATTTAATGACACTTGTATGCCAAGGAGCAATGATTTGGTTACATGTCAAAAGATAAATTTTAGTAGAATAGTTAGCAATCACAATCTGAGTGGTCACAATGATGTCGTCACAGATGGTGGCTGACATTGATATTTCTGTTTTTGTACAGCAAACGAGCTGTGTGAGAAGCTGGCAGTGGTGGGTTTCTCGACCAATATGGTGTCGTATTTGACAGAAGAGCTTCACTTACCGCTAGTAAAAGCTGCCAACACGCTGACTAATTTTGGAGGCACTGCCAGTTTGACGCCTCTTTTGGGAGCTTTCATTGCCGACGCCTATGCCGGACGCTTCTGGACCATTGCGGTTGCTTCCATCATCTATCAAATTGTAAGTAACCCAGGATCCAATCTTTTTCAAATGGATAAAAACTTACATATTCTAACAAAAGCTTGAATTTCTTTAAACATAGGTAAAAATGAAAAAAATGAATGAATGAATGAATCATTTTAATAATGTTTACAAGGTCAAAGTAGTCTATGGGAGCACTTAGAAAAAGACTACACCCTCAACAAAGGGTGCTAGAATATTAGGTTTTTGAAGCTGCTTCTTTTAGTGTACTTTTCGACCATGAATGTTGATCACTAAATTTTCTGTCATGTCTAGCTGTGTTTCCTCAAAAAGTACCTAAATCGCCTATTTCTAGAATGTTCCCATTGCTGGAGCAGATGTCGTTGTCTATTGAGCACTCCATGAGAAAATGTCACTCACTCTGTTGCAAAATGAACATATTCTCTTCTTGCACTCTTTGTTTGGTATCGTCCATCTACCCTTTTTGCACTTCAAATGATGAGAGCTCATCCTAAGTTACCCTATGAGCATTTTAGCTCTTCATTTGATATTTACTACTATATATGCTTTTCGTTCATAGTGTTTCTTTGGATTAAATTCTCCAATATAATAGCCTTTTTTAAGTCCCTTTTATTGAATATTGTTTAAATTTAATTGAATATTCTTTAAATTCAAAACTCAGACTGTTGTTTTTAAATTCAATTGGATACTCTTTAAATTCAATGGGGTGTTGTATAAGTATTTATATCACATGATCTATTACTATTTCCATTTTTCAATTGCTTCACAACACTCCATAGTTCATTATCATTTCCATTCTTTTAACTGACTTCCTTCTAATGAGAGATCACAAAACATTGGCCCCGTTTGGTTGCTGGCATAGGAATAGAAAATTAGAATAGAAAAATGGAATGGGAATGGAAATGAGGAATGGGAATAAAAATAGGCAATTCCAATCATGTTTGGTGCACATGGAATTCGATTGGAAATATGTTAATCTATTGTTTGATTGTAAAAAAATAGAATAGGAATAAGGTTAAGTTTTGTATTTTTAAAAACATTTTTCCTATAAAAAAAATTTAATTTATTATTTTTTTAGTTAATTCATTTTCATTTTCATTTTTTTAAACAAATAAATATAATTTTAAAAAATGTTATTAAAAAAAAAATTGAAAAAATTTGAAAAAAGTAAAAATCAAAAAAAAAAAAAATTCAAAAAAATATATATATATTTAAAAAAATTAAAAATATTTTTTAATGAAAAATCAGAATGGAAATGGAAATGGCCTATTCCAATAACAGATTTTTTTTGGCATAGACATATGCTCATTTTAGGGGCAAAATTGGAATATGTCTTCCTATTCCTAATTCCGATTGAGCTTACCAAACAGCTAATATAAAACATATTCTAATTTCGTTTTCCTATTCCACTCATATTCCAGCAACCAAACAGAGCCATTATGATTGGAAACTTTACGAAAAGGACGTTGTACTAAATTGATATCAGAAATAGTTTTCGCCTTTCAAATGGTTCAGGAGATAATAATTAACACCAAGATCCAATCTTTTTAACGCCTACGCCATTCAAACGACGAAATCTCACAGATTCTAACGAAAAGCTGGAATCTTTGTCGATGTTTCAGGGAATGATAATACTAACAGTCTCAGCCGTGCTGCCGACGCTGCGACCTCCGTCATGTGACGGGAAGGCGCCGGCCATGTGCAAGGAAGCGTCATCCCGACAGCTGGCGATCCTGTACATGGCACTCCTGTTAACTGCGATTGGATCGGGCGGGATTCGACCCTGCGTCGTTGCCTTCGGGGCGGACCAATTCGACGAGAAGGACCCAAAACAGGGGAAAAAGCTGTGGAACTTTTTCAACTGGTATTACTTTTGCATGGGCCTTTCGATTCTGATTGCGGTGACTGTGATAGTTTATATTCAGGAGAATGTGGGATGGGGATGGGGGCTTGGAATTCCTACGGTTGCAATGGCGTTTTCCATATTTGCCTTCTTCATGGGTTTGCCTCTTTACCGCCATTACAAACCCATGGGCAGCCCGCTCACCCGCCTCTTGCAGGTCATTGTTGCTGCCTTCAGGAAACGCCACCTCAACAAGCCCTCTGATCCTTCCTTGCTTTTCCATGACAAAGAAAGGGATTTGGCCATTTCCCCCGCTGGATGCTTGACGCACACTAATCACCTCACGTAAGTTCCACTTTGCTGCCTCTTTTTTAAATATGTCAATTTGTAAAACTATATTATGGATTGATTGTGAATAGTTTTTAGGTTTTTATGATTGATTGTGGATATAGTATTTTTTTTTTTAAATCATGCTTCTAGAAGAGTAGGACTCAATAATGCTTTTGAAAAGTTTTCTAAGTAGGTTTTGAAGTTTTAGATGAAATTTAGTAGTCTTATGAAGAAGATGGTTCATAATGGTCGATAATGAATTATTGAATGAATGGATATACAATTCAAGTTGAAAAAACTTAATGATATAAGTTGTCTATCTAGTTGATATGCATTTTCTATTTAAAAAAATGAAATAAAATGTAAGTTTTAAAATTAAATTATGTATATTTTATTGACATATTGTAGGTCACATTAAGTAGTTGATTTTAAACATACACAATTCAATAAAAAAATTGTAATCTATCACCCATCTAATTAATCAAAGTAGTGAACGTTTACATCTTTAGAGAGTTGGGTCTAGCGTAGGGTCTCACATTTGTAGATAATATAGTTGACGGCTATAGTTACCAACTCAAAAAATATATTATTTTGGATAAATGAATATAATAATGACATTCAAATTTTAAAATTAAATGCAAATCTTCTGAAGATAATTTGTATAGTGAAGTATCTCAGTTTAATAAAAAAGATATTAAACAATTCCAATGTTAATTGTTATTGATTTTTAATTGTTTTTAAAGCTTATGTCATTTAATTTTAAATTTAAATTATAGATTTATTATGTGCATTTTTTGTTTAACATTTTAGATTGTATAAATTTGTTTGTCATTAAAAAAACATTATATTGAAATTCTAGATCTTCTAGATCTTAACAATCTGTTCAATCTGTTTTCAATTAAATTATTGTGATAACGGATAATCAAATCTGATTTGTTTTTAACTTTTTAATAATAAATCTTTGAATGTAATCTGGATCCAGTTGTATACACAACTAGTTTAAAAGTAATCTTATAATTTTTAGAATGGAGAAAAGAACTCGTTAGAAAAAGTTCAAACAACAGTGTAGGATAGGATTTTGTGAAAAGATTTCCACAATCCATAAGAATTGCTTTGTGAATACTGTTGAGAACTTCAAATCACAAATACAGTGCTGGATACAGAGGGTGTACGTAATTTGGATCACAACGAATCAAACAAAATCCAATTGACAACTTCAATGTAGATTATTTGATAGGAAAGTGTCGGCTGGTAAACAAAACATGTTGATGTAGCTACAGAAAATGAAAAGGCCGGGTTCAAATTCCAACCTGTAGAGGATGGTGGCCTTTAAGGAATTCAGTTGTGTCTCAAATTCAGCAGCAACTCATTTACTACAAAGTACAAAAATCCTCTTTTAACTGTTCTGCTATGCTGTTGTCAAAATCTCTGCACATTTCCATTTACACACTGTTCAAGAACGTAGAAGAATAAATGTTCCAAGAATCATCTCAATGTGCGGTACATTTAGAAAGATATAATCCTTGAATAATGAATTTTCTCACTGTTTTCTCACTAGATTATGTCAGAGTCTTGTATCAATCGGTAATATTTTATTAGTTTTTTTTTCCACTTCTTTATTATTTGGAGTGTGATGTGAACTCAAAGTCTTTTGCAATATTGTTCTGAACTAGATTATGTTTTATTTTCAGTAATATTGTTTCTGGAATAGATTATGGTAGTCTTGTTTCAATATATTAGATCACATTCTATTATCAATATTTCTCCATAATCTTTTATTAAGATATGAGGAAGAAAAACAAACTGTTTTTTGTGGGATTCAAAATGTACTGATATAAAAAACTCTTATACGATATAAATCAGAAACAATATCGATAATTACATATTGCAAAATTTTGACATAAATAATAATTTTCTTTTTAATTGTTATTTAACACAGCTGATCCATAAAAAATGTCTATCAAGTTAGTAAGTGGGGAAAGAGGTTTTCCTTTCCCATTGTTGGAACAGATTCTTTTCTGATTCGACATTTCAGATCACACTATGATTTTTCCCTATAACTCTGGATCATCAAGACCCCTGAAAGTTGTGCCAACATTGTTTAAAAAAATCTTAAACAATCTAATCCAAAAGCAATATAGATCAATGTTTAGATTGTTTAAAGTGGATATCAACAAAAAATTTCTTTTATTTAATCTTTTAAGATAAGGAATTCATAAAAAAAAATATAGATCCAAGTTATTTAGTGTCCAGATGTTTCTTTTGTGTTAGAATCAAGTTACAAGAGATCTAGATATGTCATCTCATGTAAAAAACTCCCACACAATGTAATCTAGAAACATAGTCAATGATCAATATTACTAGTAACTTTTACACGGATCTCCTTAGACCACACACACTATGCAACATAATATGTCTAGAGAGTGTAAGTCAATCCTTTTAAAACAGCGAATCTGTAAAATATTTCGATCCATGTTTTTTTTAAGTGTGAAGATAAGGTTGTGTATTTCTATTGTTAGATTATATCATGTTAGAATTTTTGAATCACAATGGCTGCTCTATATTTTTTTTTCTCATTGATCCATCATCTAATGTCAAAAAATCGCACACAATGTAACCTAGGAACACAATCCATAAACACTATTGCTTACTCTTACACAGTTGTCCTCATACCATATGCACTACGCACTACGCAACATAGGCAACATAATAAGTCTATAGAATGTTGAGTGTTCAGCACATTTAGATTATGGTGTATGATTGAAGTCATTTTCTTTTGGAGAACTTAATTATGGATTGTGAAAATCTATATCACCAATCTTCTTCTAAGAGAGAGAGTTTCTTATGCAAATATATTAAGTCTAAAGGATGTTAACTCTTTTAACATTATTGGTAACATATTAATTCTGAAGAAAGTCAACTCTTATGACATAACAAATTCATTAAAAAACATTGATCCAAGTTATTAAGTGTGAAAAAAAAGATTGTGTATTTCTATTGTTAGATTAAATCCTTGTTAGAGTTTTTCAAATCAGTTTGTGCACCATATGTTTCCTCATAGATCCATTGTCAAGTTACAAGAGAGATGGCATCTTATGCAAAACAATCTCACACAACGTAATCTATCAACACCATTGATCACCATTATTGACAATTCTTACACGGTTATCCTTAGACCACACACTATGCAACCTATTAAGTCTGGTATGTTTAACATTTTTAGTTTACTTTGTGCGATTTGAGTTGTTCTTTTTTGGACAATTCAATCATCTTCATTATTTATCATTCTTACACGGTTGTCCTTAGACCACACACCATGTTTAACATTTTTAGTTCACCTTGTGTGATTTAAGTTGTTGGTTTGTATTATTTCTATCTTATGAATTATAGATTGTGGAAATCTGATATCACTAATCGTCTCCTCCTCCTCGATAGGTTCTTTGACGCGGCCGCAATCCCGCAGGACACGGACACGAGAGATGGCACCCCAAGGCCCAACCCATGGAAGCTATGCAGCGTGCACCAGGTAGAGGAGCTAAAGTCCATAATCCGAATGGGCCCAATATGGGCAGCGGGCATCCTCCTAATAACGGCCTCTGCCCAGCAGAACACCTTCTCCCTGATGCAAGCCCGAACCATGGACCGCCACGTGGGTGCCACGTCATTCGAGATCCCACCGGGCTCGATGTCCGTCTTCACGATCCTCTCCCTCCTCCTCACAATAACACTCTACGACCGCCTCCTCATGCCCGTTGCCCGGCGCATCACGGGCAGGGGCAGGGGCATCTCCTTCCTCCAGCGCATGGGCATCGGCTTCTTCATCTCCGTCCTCGCCACCGCCGTAGCCGGTCTCGTGGAGGTCAAGCGCAAGTCGGCCGCGGCGCAGCACGACCTCCTCGACCGGCCAAAGGCTGTCATCCCGGTCACCGTCTTCTGGCTGGCCCCACAGTACTGCCTACACGGCATAGCGGAGGCATTCATGTCGATCGGCCACCTGGAGTTCTTCTACGACCAGTCGCCGGAAAGTATGCGGAGCACCGCCACGGCGCTTTTCTGGACGTCCATTTCCGCCGGAAGTTATTTCAGCACGTTTCTGGTGTCCACCGTACACAGGCTCAGTTCGCCGGACTGGCTGCCGGCGAATCTCAACAGAGGGAGGCTGGAATATTTCTACTGGCTTATCACTCTCCTTCAAATCCTCAACCTCTTCTATTACTTTCTCTGTGCGCGTTACTACACTTACAAGCCAGTCTCTGTTGTTGTTGCTGCTGCCGCCCCTCCTGAGACTCGAACCCCCGACGTCCCGGACGCCGCATCGGATGCCACGTCGGACCATATGGGCCTCCAGATGGCCACGTTGCAAGGTGGCCCCCAATGTGAGAGAATCCAGTCTCTGAAACCCCACAGATCGGTCTAGTCATCAGCACAGGTTGTGTACTGCTCAATGTATGTAAATATATTTTATAAAAGTAGTTTTTTTTTCGTTTTCTTTTTCTGAGATCTGGTTATGAAGTGACCCTTCTGATTTTACACCGTACTCTTCTGCCTTTCCTGTTTGAGGATCTTACGGAGAACATTTTACTGTGCTCTGCACGGGCTATTTTCTGAAAATAACTAGAGTAAGAGGTAAAAATGTGCTCGATTTTCAACCCAACTGAACTGATGCCTACTACTGATATAGGATATGATATATTCGTTACATGTATGAGTCGTGATTGTGTCTAATAATAGAAGAAAGACATATTACTCATCTGTTTATTTGCTTCTATGTCTATCGGCGTGATAGACGGGATTGTTAGAGAAATGTTTCATAGAAAAAAGAAATCAGAGTAACGAATGTTTTAATTATTGATTAAACTAATTGTATTACTAGTATTTCCACCCAAAGGAGTTGCAAGGGATACACTAATATAGGTATTTGATTCAAAAGAATAAATGAGGTTTTATATAGTAAAACAAGTGTCCATAAAAAGTGTTGGCCCCCACATGTATCAGAATTAGTTTTGATATCAAATAAACATGTATTATAAACAAAATCAATTTTTCGAAAAAAAATGAAACAAATTGAAATTTAGTTATTTTTAAAAATGTGAGAATTAGAATAGAAATGGACATATAAGTAAATTCACTAAGATTATAAAAATAATTTCAATGATAAAGATGACCTTGATATTAAGCTAAGTAATTTAATTCTTTATTAGAAATTTAATAAACTATTCAAAAGAACTAATTCAAATTTAGTTATTAAAAAAGGTTGACAATTGGAATATAAATGAGAAATTTAAGTAAATTTATCCATATTATATAAACAATTTGAACGTGTACTTTTACCACACTCCAAAGTAGGGTTAAAGTAGGAGCTTTAATGTGAGGGGTTTTAAAATATAGACTCTTAAACTTGTAAATAGTATGTACCCATTATCACACAACTATTGAGGCAATGCATGATAATCTACAAGCTAATACTTGACCTTCTTCCACAACCTCTTGCTCTGCTGTGGGGAAGCAACATCTTCACCATCATATCCCACATCTGGAATTGCCATTTAATGATCTGAACATTTGAAATCCATTCTATCCTTGCCATGTGGATTATTGGCAGAATTGGATTGAGCCTGGGTACCCATGTATAAATTTTGTCCAAATTTTTAGAGAACCAATTTCAAATCAATGAATGTTTTTGTACAACTTAAGACATTTCCAAAATTTGCTCAAACAATAAGATAATATACTGACATAAAATTGTGTCAGGATTGTTAATTAACTTTCTCCCACCTGCAGACCTGGGCAAGAAATAAAGCCTCAGATTGATCCCCAGTACATGGACCAGAGGAGGGGGCAAAATGGGACCCAAGAAGGGATGCACTGCATCCCTAATTGAGTAGGGATGCACTATGTCCCTGTTAATAAGGTGCAAGATTTGCTAGGATTAGCGCCAAAAAATAGCAAAAGCATATATCTTAATAGGTGAATGAGCTCTAAAATTTAGTGCAATGTAGGATTAAATCATGGAAAGATAGATAGGATTATTGTCATCTCATGATGAAAGTAGTAATTAGACGAAAAAGAAGTTGTACAAAAATATATAGGAAGCAACAAGACTCTTAAATTATTTAGGAATTGCCATCATTAATTATTTATATATTTCTACTATGTGGATCTACCATTTGTATACATACAAAGAAATAATAGTAATTGTCATACAAATCATTAAACCTTACACAAAACATGACAAGTTACATGCTAAAAATAAACTCAAGTGTTATCTAAAAAATTACAAATTATAAGGAAATTGTTCAAATTGGATAAAATAATTAAAACTTCATTATGATTTGTAGTCAATTTACTACACATATAATACTAGTTCAAATAAAAAATACTATATGCAAATATTGTCAATTTTTATTTTTAAAATAAAAATTAAATCATAAAAAATTGTATTACTATATATGCTTCTACAATTTATTTCTCCATTTTATAATTTCTTCTTCTCTTATTTAATATCTTTTTAGTTTATTTTAAAAATAAATTAGTTCATAAAAAAATGTATTACTAAATATGCTTCTACAATTTATTTCTCCATTTTATAATTTCTTCTTCTGTTATTTAATATCTTTTTAGTCTTACCACATTTGGCACATTGCATTGAAGTTATGTGATTCAACTTAATTTTTGCACTTTATTTTTTAAAATTAATAAAAAAAAATTTGAAGTTTTGTAATTTAAGATTTTAAAATATAAATATAAATATAGAACAAAATATTATTATTACAACAACATACTAAGTGTATTAAAGTACTAAGTGTATTAAAGTAGTAAAAGGATTCTTAAATTTTAAAAATTAATAATAAAGTAATAAAAAGAAAATTTAATATAACTTTTACATATATTTGAACTGATAGATTTTTTTACTATCTAAATTTTTTAATTGATATTATTTATAAATTAATAAAATACATTTAAACAATCAGTTTATTTTATGAGGTCTTCACATACAACATTAATATTTTGGTTTTATTTATATAAACATGGTTTTACAAAATAATTATTATATTTAGTTTAGCAGAGAAAGATTTTATAGTTTGTAAATTTGAAATATGTCCTACAAAGACAAGAGGGTACATGGTGGAACACCTAAGATTGGAAAAAATGATGGCTTCCCCCTAAATAAACATCAGAGAGAGGATGGATTAAATGTTAAACCACAACCAAAAATAATGAATTCACAAAAACAAAAACAACAGAAGTTGATTTCTGTCAGTCTCACTTTGAATACTTTCTCATTTCCCAAAATAATGTGGGATTGAAAATCTCTGTTAATTGTAGTTGTAGCCACCGTCATAATCCATGGAGCAGTATTAGCAATGGATTAAGAATCAAAGCCATTGTTTCCTGTCAAACAAACCACAGGAATCCATTTCTAAGCAGTGTGGAATGCTCCAATGGCGATGGGATCATCGGGGACATCTAATTGGAAAACCAAGGTTGATTCAAGTGAAATAGAATAACATCAACTTCGTCTGGCATCGTCTAGCCCAACAAGTATGTCAAAGCCAAGGCATCCTTCCTCAGAGCATACTTTATAAACTACAATCCTAGAAGAAGGAGATCTACCTTTTGCAGCACTAGAGGAAGGCCATAGTAATCAACACTGTCAACAAGGGATCCTCCTGACATGGATGTCGTGTGTGTTCCATGGCCTTGGGAATCTCGAGCTAAATGACTCCCCTTGTAGAAGTGTGCACCTATGATTTTCCTACTCGATATAGAGTGCTAATCTGTATGAGAAAACAAATATCTTCTTCCCTTCATATGCACTCTAGTCAGTGGAATATCCATACCTAATACATTTAAAGTCCCTTCCACCGAGACAGAACTGCTCAGATTCTGCCATTGTTGAAACTCTCCAATGGTCATATGCCTGATGATATTCATGGGAAGAGATGGTAGTGTGGGAGCTCACAAAAGAGTATGGAAGCGATGAAATGGTTGCATAGAATCCTCCAGAGGGGCCCAAAATAGGGATTGAGCCTAGAGAAAGATAAAGCGGAGCCCTACCATTTCCTCATCCTCTTTGTCATCATGGATCCTTTCTTGAGCGATTTGCATCAATAACAAATATTGTACCCAAAGGAGGAGCCAAGTAGAAAAGGGAGCTAATGTTGGGCAGCCATTAAGATGTCACCTCTACAAATTCATGAAGTTCTCTCTACTGACAATCCATAGAAAAGAGAATGACGATGAAAAGAAACCTTTTCTCATAATGGAAATGTGTCTTCTCCTTGTATATGAAGTCCAGAAATTCATTTATTGCACACCCACTTTCAATCTCCTTACCATGGTTTCAAAAATATTTTTATGTCAATGCAAAATCCCTAAGATTTGATTAATGGAAATGAAAGGAGGAGAGACGTGTCTGCTATGCTATGAGAGAGATATTATTTGAGTGCAAATTGTGATGAAAACTTGATCTAAGTATGCTGACAATAGAGAAAATAATAGGAAATAATAGAAATTATAATAGTTATAAACACTTAATTATAATGACACTAAATAAAACAAGGCAAAGAAACAAATACTTTATTGAATTGACTATGACACAATGTATTACATTGCCTCTTATATATAGAGGGCATCTATTATTTGTACAGTGGCAGAAATTTCTAGAGTTAATAAAAAACAAACTACACTCTATGTGGATGGATGAAGGGTGTAGAGGAAATAGTTAGACTAAACGCCTTGATGCAGGAGCATCTAGAGGTATAAGGGCAATTCTATGTCACCCAAAAAAAAAAATGTACTTAGACTTAGTTTCTGTTTCATGTGTTTTCATTTTTGGATACCCATTTGGGTCAAATAAAGGTTCCAACTCTCACAGTTCAACTATCAGTGTGTTAGAAAATCCCGAAAAAATAGGAGCATGCAATTTGGCCATCATTTTGGTGACCTAGAAGGTGTGAATTGGCTAGATGAATGTAATTGTGATTTAGAGCATTCCAGAAAAAGAATCAGGTCAAAAGGCCCCACGGTTTGAAAGTTATTGCAATTTTCTGGATTTTGAAGACCTCCTAAGAATGCTTCAAAGTCAAGTTAGGGGCATTAAATGACCTTGAAAATGGCCAAAAAATGGGGGACGAGCAAAGCTAGTCCATAGGGCTATAGAGCACTTCGAGAGCTTTTAGAAAATGTAAACGGTTCGTCAATCGGAGCTACAGTTCAAAAGTTATGCCTCCCAGAAGTTCGGTTACCGTTTCTGGATTCTTCTAAATTTGCACCGACTTCTAACGCAGCTTTTGGAACCTTCTATTTGGTTGGTGGATGCCTACTAGCACTTTCTAGAATGTACTCCTAGTCCTTAACCCTCTGGGGTCTATTTAAGGAGATTTCTGGCATTGTAAAAGGCAGTTCGGAGTGGAGTTTGAGAGGAGGTACTGAAAGGAGAAATTATCTCCAGATTTATGCTATTGTAAGCCTTAGGGCATGTTTTGAAGTTTATTTTCTCTGTACTATTTATACTAGCTTATTTTCTCAGTTAATATAATTTCCTCTTTTCTGTTGTGTCCGTTCTGTTCTTGGGTTGTGTCCCCATCAAGTGGTATCAGAGCTGGTTTTCCTGAGTGTGTAGATAGAACACCGACTGTGAGGCAGTTTGCACCAGGACTGTGTGATTGTGGGTTTGAGTTAGAAGATGCCTCCATGAAGAGAGCATGGCGGAAGGGCCAGAGCTATTAATCCTGAGGAGGTTAGAGCCCTCCAAAGGCAGGTACAAGCATTGCAAGAGGAGCTCCGTAGAGGAGCAAATGTTGTCGTTGGTGACGACAGTGAGGATGACAATGAAGAAGAAGTTATGGGACCAAAAGGGGAATTTGACGGGGAAGTTCTGAATCATGCAGAGGAAAGGCTTTTTAGGGCCATTACTAAGTTTGGGAAAAGACCCACAATTGAAGTGGGTGTATTTTCAGGAAATCTGAAACTAGATGAGTTGATTGATTGGATCAATGAACTGGAAGAATACTTTGAGTATGAGGATATCAGGGACCCAGATAGGGTTAAGTTTGCAAAGGCCAAATTGAAAAGCCATGCCAAAATCTGGTGGCAAGAGGTCCAATTGGAAAGAAACAGAAGAGGAAAGGATAAGATCACAAGATGGGATCGCATGGTGGACAAATTGAAGAAGCAGTTCATTCCTGTGAACTATGAGCTTGATTTGTTTAAGAAGATGCATGGGTTAAAGCAAGCAGGAAGATCAGTCCAAGAATATACAGAGGAATTTTACCGACTCTTGATTAGACCAAGGCATGCAGAAGCAAATAAGGAGAAGGTCGCTTGTTATATCAGTGGGTTGCGACCTAGCATCTAGGAGGAATTAAGTTTGGTAAGAATGACCAGCGTTGAAGAGGCATACCAGTTTGCCCTACGAGTTGAAGAGAAGCTGAATAAAAGGTTTGAAGGAAGACAAAGAGGGCGTGGTCAAGGAGGAAGGGGAAGCGGTAGATCATCTGAAGGCCTCAATGAAACCCAAAAGAAAAATGAAGATGTGGGTACTAGCAGGAACCAGAGGAATGAGGGTTTCAACCGCTCCCATGATCAAAAATTTGGAAATCAGAGAGGAAGAGGTAGAGGACGTGGACAAGGAAGAGGCAGCTTCCGTGGTACCTGTTTCCATTGCAATGAAGAAGGTCATCGTGCCTTTGAATGCCCTCAACAACAAGGAAGGACAGATAGGAGAGGTAAGGGCCAAGCTAGGGTTGCTCATGTGGATGAGGATGCACAATCATCACATTCAAAGGATGCAGAAAGTGGAGAGACCTTGGTAAATCAAAGAGTCCTACTAAGTGGTGAGATTGAACCAGGACAGCGGAGGAGTTTGTTCAGTACCAGATGCAAGTGTGAGGATAAATGTTGTGACGTGATCATTGATGGTGGTAGCACTGATAACTTGGTATCAGAAGAGATGGTCTCTAAGCTAAAGCTCAAGAGGGAGAAACATCCCCAGCCCTATCGGATTGCTTGGGTAAAAGATGATCATAAGGTCCTGGTAAGTGAACAATGTTTAGTAAATTTCAAAATTGGGAGTTACCATGATGAATTTCTCTGTGATGTTATTTCGTTGGATGTTTGCCATCTATTGTTGGGTAGACCATGGCAGTTTGATAGACAGGCAGTGCATGATGGACATGCAAACACATACTCTCTAACAAAGGATGGAGTTCGCCACAAATTGAAGCCCATGAAAAAGGAAGGTGAAAAGGTATGTAGCAGTGCTAGGATTTGTCTTGTTGATGGAAGGAAGTTTTTAGATGGCATGAAACATCAGCATATGTGCTATGCTTTGATTCCTAGGAAAGATAAAGAAGGTAGTAGTGAAATACCACTTGAAGTTTCAGATTTTCTAGGGGAGTTTGGAGATATTATCTCTGATAATGTTCCAGATGGATTGCCACCAGTAAGGAAAATCAGTCATCAGATAGATCTGATTCCAGGAGCTAGTTTGCCTAACAAGGCTACTCACAGGATGACTCCTACTGAAACAGAGGAGCTAAATAGACGAGTTCAGGAGCTGTTGAGGAAGGACTTGATTCGAGAGAGCCTGAGTCCATGTGCAGTACCTGCAGTACTCGCACCAAAGAAGGATGGGGAGTGGAGGATGTGTACAGATTCTTGAGCTATAAATAGGATAACCATCAAGTACTAATTTCCTTTGCCAAGGATGGATGATCTTATGGACTACTTGAGTGGAGCTCAGTACTTCACAGAGATAGATCTGAAGAGTGGCTATCATCATATACAAATTTGAGAAGGAGATGAGTGGAAAATAGCCTTCAAGACCAAGGAGGGTCTTTATGAGTGGTTAGTCATGCCCTTTGGATTGACGAATGCCCCAAGCACCTTCATGCGGCTCATGAATGAGGTACTTAAGAAGTTCTTGGGAAAATTTGTTATTGTCTATTTGGATGATATTTTAATTTTCAGCAAGATTTTGGAAGAACATTTACTGCATATTCATAGTGTCCTTGAAAGGTTAAGGGAAGAGAAACTGTTAATTAATCTAAAGAAGTGTATCTTTGCAAAAAGGGAGTTAGTCTATTTGGGGTTTGTTATATCACTTGAAGGTCTCAAAATGGATCTAGAGAAGGTAAAAGCCATCTTGGAATGGCCTACTCCAAGGTCTGCTACTGAGGTAAGATCATTTCATGGTCTGGCTAGTTTTTACAGGAAGTTTATTAAGAATTTCAGTGGCATATGTGCACCCCTAACTGATACAATAAGAGGGGATAGAAAAGAGTTCAAATGGATTGTAGCAGCTGCGAGAAGTTTTGAATTGCTGAAGAAGAAGGTAACAGAACAGCCTGTGTTGGCACTTCCAGATTTTAGAAAGGTTTTCCAGGTAGATTGTGATGCCAATGGCAGCACTATTGGGGTTGTATTAAGCCAAGAAGGTAAGCCTATTGCATATTTTAGTGAAAAATTGAATGATGCAAAGAAGAAGTATTCTGTTTATGATCAAGAGTTCTATGCAATAGTTCAGGCCTTAAAGAAATGGAGGCATTATTTATTGCCAAAGGAATTTGTTTTGTATACTGATCATCAAGCATTACAGTATCTAAATAGCCAAGGTAAATCGAATCAGAGGCATATGAAGCGGGTAGAGTTCTTGCAGAGTTATACATTTGTGTTGAAGCATAGAAGTGGAAAATCTAACAAGGTTGCAAATGCACTAAGTAGGAGACAATTGTTGCTTACAATAATGCAGGTTGAAGTAGTTGGGTTTGATGAACTCAAGAATTTGTACCCCGAGGATCCTGATTTTGCTGAAGCATGGAAAGCTTGTAAAGAACCTATTGTTGTAGATAGAACCAAGTGGTTAGACTATTTGATTCAGGATGGCATGTTGTTCAAAGGTAGTCAATTTTGCATTCCAAGGAGTTCCATGAGGGAAAATCTGATTAAGGAGAAACACAGTGGAGGAATGGCAGCACATTTTGGTCGAGATAAGACCATTTCCATTCTTAGAGAACATTATTTTTGGCCTCAAATTTCATAGGATGTGAAGAAGTTTGTACAGAGTTGCCAGGTTTGTCAAGTTGCCAAGGGGTTTACTCACAATACTGGCCTATATCAGCCATTGCCTATTCCATCAAGGCCATGGGAGGACATAAGTATGGATTTTGTTCTTGGATTGCCAAGGACACAAAGGGGTAATGACTCAGTATTTGTGGTGGTTGATAGGTTCTCCAAAATGGCACATTTCATTCCATGCCACAAAACTCATGATGATGTCCATATTGCAGACTTTTTTTTCAAAGAGGTGGTAAGACTACATGGTCTTCCAAGGAGTATAGTTTCTGACAGAGATACTAAATTTGTGGGGTATTTTTGGAGGACATTGTGGAAAAAGTTAAGAACTGACTTGAAATTCAGTTCCACGCATCACCCACAGACTGATGGCCAAACAGAAGTGGTAAACAGAAGTCTGGGCAATTTGCTAAGATGTTTAGTTGGGGATAAGCCCAAGGGATGGGATTTGATTCTACCACAAGCAGAGTTTTCTTACAATAACTCTATAAATAGGAGTACTGGAAAATCACCATTCCAAATTGTATATGGGAATAGCCCAAGGACTGCACCAGAATTAAGGAAGATAGAACAAGGAGAGAGGACAAGTGCTGAAGCTGAGGAATTTGTTGAACATATCAAGCGTCTACATGAGGAGGTTCAAGCACACATTACCAAGATGAATCAAGAGTATAAAGCTAGGGCTGATCAAAGGAGAAGACATAAGGAATCTCAAGTAGGAGATTTAGTCATGGTGCACTTACGAAAAGAAAGATTTCCAGCCGGTACTTACAACAAGCTGAAAATGAAGAAATTTGGCCCCTGTAAAATTTTAAAGAAACATGACTCAGGAAATGCATATGAAGTGGAGCTGCCAGATGGAATTCACATTTCTCTCATTTTCAACATTGCAGATTTAACAGAGTATCATGATGATGGTGCAGATGAGGAGCTGGTGTTAGAGCCATGTCTAATTCCTGCTTCTAAGAAGGAGGAGATAGAAGACATTCTAGATCATCGTGTGGGTAGGAGTACCAGAAATAGGCAGTATGAAGAGTATTTGGTGAAGTGGAAAGGACGGCCAATCGAGGACTAAACTTGGATTTCAGCAGCTGAGGTTTCCCATTTGGGATTTCCTCTACCATTCATAAAGTGACAAGGTCACTTTTCAATCTACCCTGGGTGTCTGATGCAGGAGCATCCAGAGGTATAAGGGCAATCTTGTGTCACCAAAAAAAAAATGTACTTAGACTTAGTTTCTGTTTTATGTGTTTTCATTTTTGGATACCCATTTGGGTCAAATAAAGGTTCCAACTCTCACAGTTCAACTATCAGTGTGCTAGAAAATTCTGAAAAAATAGGAGCATGCAATTTGGCCATCATTTTGGTGACCTAGAAGGTATGAATTGGCTAGATGAATGTAATTGTGATTTAGAGCATTCCAGAAAAAGAATCAGGTCAAAAGGCCCCACGGTTTGAAAGTTATTGTAGTTTTTCAGGTTTTGGAAACCTCCTAAGAATGCTTCAAAGTCAAGTTAGGGGCATTAAATGACCTTGAAAAGGGCCAAAAAATGGGGGACAAGCAAAACTAGCCCATAGGGCTATAAAGCGCTTCGAGAGCTTTTCGAAAATGTAAACGGTTCGTCAATCGGAGCTACGGTTCAAAAGTTATGCCTCCTGAAAGTTCGATTACCGTTTTTGGATTCTTCTAGATTTGCACCGACTTCTAACGCAGCTTTTGGAACCTTCTATTTGGTCGGTGGATGCCTACTAGCACTTTCTAGAATGTACTCCTAGTCCTTAACCCTCCGAGGTCTATTTAAGGAGATTTCTGGCATTGTAAAAGGCAGTTCGGAGTGGAGTTTGAGAGGAGGTACTAAAAGGAGAAATTATCTCCAGATTTATGCTATTGTAAGCCTTAGGGCATGTTTTGAAGTTTATTTTTTCTATACTATTTGTACTAGTTTATTTTCTCAGTTAATATAATTTCCCCTTTTCTGTTGTGTCCATTCTATTCTTGGGTTGTGTCCCCATCACGCCTGTGACAGCACTAATAGTTCCCTTATGTCGAAGGTGGGAGATTTGAAAAACTAACAGTTCTATTATAACTAACCAACAATCTAGAAGTAGTAATATTGAATTTTTCCAACAAATTGATTTGATAATAAAAGAGAACTAGTATAACTCTGGCTATTGCAATGTGATTGTAATTGTAGAGGAACTAAATAAGGCAAAAAATCGTAGTACATTGCATTCACTCAATTGACTTAATTGTCAAAAGGTGTGTCATTCAGCAAATGCCTAAATCCAACTCCATTTGTGAGATGATGGAGAATCGCACATGATGTGGAGAATCCCAGTCGACGTTGGTAAGATTGAGTCATTAGAAAACTTAGTCTTAAACAACTATTTGTAAATGGTGGGGAAATACATTCTAATTATTGCATGAGATAGTTGACTGTGTGTGAGACAATAAATACATTTATTTTGGAGTGTTTGCTCCATAGGAGAAGCCTATCGGCTTAATTAGTACATCTGTCTAAAGAAATATATTTATGAGAAGAAAATATAGGATTTGAAGAAACAAATATATTTAAAGAAATATATCTATGAGAAGAAAATATAAGATTTGAAGAAACAAATCTATCTAAAGAAATATATCAACAAGTGCCACGTAGTGGCTTGTATTTGTCATAATGTATAGATTAAAAATTTAGTAGTTATAAGAGAATTGTTGAGTTATTTAATTGATATTTTAATATTATTTGATAGAAAGTTTAGAAGAATTATCATTTTAGTTCTTTGAAGGACATACATATTAAAATATTGGAAGAATAATATTTTTTAGTAGAAAAATATTTATAATTAAAACTAATTTTTAATTTATGATATAAATAAAAGTTAGCAATTTTTAAAAAGTTAAAAATTTACATTTTCTAAAAAATAATATTAAAACAACATTTAAATTGGCCATGTATTATGAATGTTTGTAGAGACATTTCATTAATTAAGTATTTAATTTTGAAACATTATTAAATAAGTTTTATACATTTGATAATATTTTAAACATTTGAAAAATTGAGCATTTGAAGAATTAAAAGTTAAAATTAGAAATAAAAATTATACAAATTCAAATTTAGGGCATAATTATTTTTATTAATTAGAGATTTCTATTTCATTAATCAAGTATTTAGTTTTGAATCATTATAAATTAAGTTTTATGTGTTTCATATATATATTTATGTCAAGACATCCTCAAAAATGTCGAGTAGTGGTTCCTAAAATTTCGCTCCAGAAGAGAAAATATAGGAGCCAATCAAATTACAATAAAATAATTTTAATCATTTTTAAAATTAAAAATTTCACATATAAACAATTGAAAAAATAAAAGTTAAAATTAGAAATAAAAATACTTGCATCTAATTGGATGAAGTAGAAAAGATTAATCACGACTTAAGGTGAAGTGATTACAATAGTATGTGCCTACAACAAATACAATAAGAACTATTTTATTTTAAATGATAAAAGTTATTTCATTTTATTTTTTATCGAAAAGAGGTCAATTTTAAGATTCATTATTATTATGTGTTGTGATTTATTATTATTATTATTTATTAAGCTTGAGTAGACTCTAAATCAAGAGGCTCACAATTTATCTTGTGTTGTACGCTCTTACTTTATTTTAAATGATAGTTATTCCATACCTAATTTTTAGTTAGACAACAAATTATTCCCAAGTTTCAAAAGTAAGAATTAGTAATATGAGCTTTAAGAAATACATTTGTCTAAAGAAATATATGAATGAGAATTATTTTATGTATCTCTTTATATCATTTCATTTTATTTTAAAATTTAGTTATTGCATAAAAAATAATTATGTTCCTTTTATCCATAAAATTGTAAACTTCTTTTAACTTACAAAAATGTTAAATTCAAGTAGGTTGAAATCTAAGAAGCTCACAAGTTGCCATTATGGTGTAGCCTGATTTAGACCCAAAAGCCCAATTTAGACCCTTAGCAACAAGTGAAGAAATAAGCGGGGAGAAAATACAACCTTGCCTCAACACTCTAGAAGGACTAAAGAATTTTGAACCTAATCCATTTATGAGGATGCCATATGAGAGAGAAGTGATACAACTCATAGTCCAATTTACGATCTACAAACAAAACTCAAGGTGTATGAGTAGTAACTGAATATATAACCAATTTACTTTATCATAAGCCTTGGACAAATCGAGCTTCATCACCACAACTAGATACTTCTTGGTTTTTATAGCATTGATGTCTTCTTGTGGAACCCCAATGGCTTCACGAATATGTCTTCCATATAAAAAGTAAATTGTTCACTAGAGACATTTTATGATAGCGCTTCCTTGAGTCTCGAAGTAATAACTTTAGTAACTATCTTATATATACAATTACAAAAATAGATGGGGCAAAAAAATTGAATTTTTTTGGCTTTACAAATATTATGTGAAAAGCCCAAAGAATATTTCTAGATTGTCATGATTCACCAACCTCTTGAAGTATGTCATTACCTAGATAATTTAAAAATCATAAGAAATTTTTTTATAGTTCATCCATTAGTTGAAGATTTTTGTCTTTTTGATAAGTGTACATAACTGTATAGGATAAAACATGGTTGATGAATATGGTTTTATAATAATGGACATAAAAGAGACCCTAAACCCACATTTTACACATACATATGAATTGTTATGATATGGAAAGTAAATCTGGATGACTAGTATTGAAATGAAGAAATAAAGGTACTTACCTCCGAAAAAGAACCTTCTGAAAACCTTGTCAAACAATCTCAAAAACTGTTGATTTTTGCAATCTCAAACCAAAACTGTGAGATCTTCAAACCCAAAAATCTTTTTCTTTTCTGAGGGTAGGTCGACCTTGACCCAGTTAGCGGAGCACAATTGCATCCCGAGGCACAATTGTGCCCCAAAAAGTTGACCTTGACCTGCACTGCTCTGATGAAATTTTTGTTCGTGGATCTTACAAGTTTGACAAAAAGTGTATCCAAATATGCACTTTGATTCATTGCTCCACACCTGTACCTACAAGAAAAATGGTTTTGTTTGTTGGATGGGGGGTTTTCCTTATTCAAACCCCAATTTGGAATTAACCTTGAAATTGAATTGAAATTGTAATATGTATAAACAAAGTAAATGGAACTTTTCACCTTGCTTATGTTGAAATCTTTGTGAAGGATTCAAATTCTTGAATCCACAAGTACGGATGCTCCAAATGAATGTAGAATTATATGTAGGATGTCTCAAATCAATTTCATTAGATCTTCAACACCAATCTTGAATGGATCTTGAATTAGGAAGAGGCTTGAATGGAAATGGATGAATCTTCAACAAGAGGGCTCCATAGAGCTTGAATCCTTCAATGGCTACTAATGGATCTCCTTGATGAATCCTGAATGCTTGAACACCTGAATGCTTGATAGATAGTAGAACTTCACTTCGTAGTAAGTGGATACTCGCATAATAATCGAATAGCTTGTGGATGTCAAAATGAGGGAAGAAGGCTTCCTTATATAGAGATCTAGGGCACTAACTCTTAGAGAAGGCTAACATAGGAGCATTAAATCTCATTTAACCTTAACCCCTAGGAATAGACCTAGATTAAATATAATTTAAGAGTTTACCATTTCAGAGACCAAAACAGCCAACCCGAAAGCAAGAAAACAATTCTTTCTGAAACCTGACATCCAGAAATCATGGAACCTTGAAATTTGGACCTTGGGTCAAGGTTGAGGTCAACACTGACCTAGGTCAAGGTTGAGGTCGACCTTCACCTAAAAGGTTTTCCTTGACCCAAAAGTCAAGAATCTCAGGATTTCAATCCAAAATGCTAGAAAAGTGCAAAAAAGAAAGTGGAAAATGGAGCAGAACAAGGGAAAAAGCCAGATCCAAGCCAAAGACTCATTCAAGGCACTTGACATGACCCCAGACCACTTACTCGGAAGGCTAAACACTCCTAACATGGAAGTGCTTCCATTTTAAGACGATACAATAACAACCCTCAACTATTGATATTTCTCCCATAAGTCTCTTATTAGCTTCCTCATCCACAAAACTCAGAAATCATGTAGATATTGTGATAATGTGAACTATATTGGCCTTGTTGATAATGTGAGCTATATTGGCCTTGTTGTCCCATTCCTTATACAATTGTTTGAAATGATTGACTCCCAAGTCAGCGATCTTTACAATTGTTGTAGCCTTCGATCCATCCTCCTTTGTCATCTCCCATATAGTGTTCTTTTTCTAATAGTTAGCAACGTTATGAAAGTACTTTGTGTTCTCATCACCATTGGTTTGTCAAAGTGTTTGGCTTTTACGTCTCGAGTGAACTTCTTGTTTAGTCATTGACTTATATAAAGCAACGATACCATCCAACTACCATTACTCATAGATAGGCAAAACAAACTATTCGAAAACAAAAGACTTCACAAACCTACAAGTCTTAATGAAGATTTATAATATAAAGATGACATAGAACAAATAGAAAACTTACTAGTTTTGGCTCGTATCTCATAAACTACTTGATTTCCTTAACCTTTATGAGTTTCTACATTCATTTCAATTTATATTCACAAGTTGCTTTACTGGTTCATCCACTTGGGAGCAATGACAACTAACCAGTGGAGACATTGAAATGGAGTTACAAGTCCCTGATAAGGGCAATTAAAGATAGTGTATACGGCTTGGTTAAGAATTGACAATACTTTCCAAAAGCTTATGTACTCCACCTGCGCAATAATGTTTGCAGGAAATATAACCTTTTCTGAACAGTTTCTATCGTTTTAAATTTCAGCCTGTAATTGGCAACGACATTTCATGAGTAACAAATTCAAAACTAAAAAAGGCGCGCTCTGGGAGTAAGGAAGCTGGTGAGTTGTCAAAGAGAAAGCAGGTTATTTCAGGGGAAAAGGCTGCTCCCACGTGTTTGTACTCAGCATCTCTAACTTTCAAATTTCCAAACATATTTAACTAAAAACACACTGAAATTTGTTCTTAATTGTAATAAGACTCTGGATTGATATTTCTGAGTTGCTAATGGACAGAATTTGAACTTGAGTTTAGAAGTTTAAATTTTGCAAGATATGAATGTCTTTTTGCACTATTATTATTAGATGTTTCTTGCATAGGATATATGAGGTTGTCTCATGTAATTGGTTATAAAAATATTATTCAATAAACAAAATCAATTATTATTTGTTTTATAAGGAAAATGGTTTCTTAAATTGAAGTTCTTTTTCACAATAATCTCCTCCCTTCATGCTTTCCCCCATTTCTCTTTGACACGTATATCATTGTGTTTTTGTTTGTGTTTGTGACTTAATGATTGAGCAAAACAGCAGAACAATATCAATTGACGAATTTATTTGATAGGTAAAGTCATCCATCAAATTTATGTCCACTCTAGCTCTCTTTGTCAAATTGTGATGGGCCAAGTGTCAAGTGTCAAGTCTCCCGAGTCTCATAATGTCTTGTGGTTTAGTCCTAAGTGTTCCATGATGATCATGGGTAAGATAAACTCAATAACAGTGAGCTATGTAATACAAAAGCATTCTAACAAAATGGGCTTTACAAAACCTACTTGCCTTTGTTTTCCCTTGGTTAATGTGTTAAGATAGTGTCTAGGAACACCCTTGTAGAGATTCCAAGGACGGTCATTTTCTTCTAGGACAACCCCCTTTATTGATTGTATGTAGGCGATGTTGAAAAATATATTGAAAATGACTATTTTCTCTTTTACTAAACTAAACTTAAACCAACTCTAAATCCTTTCTTTTTTTAACAGTTTTACAAACTACAACATAAACTCTTCAATATAAGCTCCTGTGTTTTTCAACAGTTCAACTATGAAACAACAATAATTCCATTAAAACAACAATTTTTAAAAAGTTCTTATAAATTTATTGTCTAAATAGCTCTTTATCTGAAATTTGGATGTATAATCGCTATTCATATTTTTCAACAACTCAGTTATCCAATCTAACCCAACTAGAAACAACAACAGTTTGAAAAGCTGCATCCGTTCCTTTGGCTCAGATATGCTTGTATTTCTTTGGGTTTTTTTTCACATAAAAAAAAAGACGTTTAAGCGAAAACAAACATGGCAGCAATCAATGTGCATCTAAGAAGAGTTATATATAGAACTCCTCGTTATCTTTTTGGTTTTTTCGTCAACATCCTCAACTGACAAAACTGACAATAGACTGTATATTATCTTCACACTCTCTAACAATGACGTAACAATAGTTCGCAACAGCTAATAATGGCAATACAGTTCAGGAGGACAAAATGATCTTTATTATCAAGATAGAAATTGTGATTGTCAATTGACATGACAAAGATAACTGTTTACATGATTTGATTTGTCTTTGGGTTTCATGACTTGATTGGACTTGATGAACAAGGGTGACATGATTTTATTTCTCTTTGGGTGTCATGTTAAATCAATATAAACGTGACACAGGCTTTTTTCCCCCTCCGTCCCTCCCTCTATATATAATAGTGTACCATGCTGTGGAAGGAGAGCTAATATTTAGACTGAATAGAGATTCAATTTGAAGTAGTAAAACTCTAATGAGTTCCTAGTTTTTACATTTTCATTTTTAGACTGAATAGAGATTCAATTTGAAGTAGTAAAATTCTAATGAGTTCCTAATTTTTACATTTTCATTTCTTTCTATTTTGCTTGTTATTGTAGATTTTGCCATCACACCAAAAGCACGTACTGATAGTGGAGAGGGATCTCATCGAGGATATAGTCACTACTCCAACATCCCCCCACACGATGGAGTCGGATACAACCATTTATCATGTGGAATTTGCACCCACTACATACCATGTTGATAATCCAAGCCTACACGGGTCCTGTGCTCTGATACCATGTAGATTTTGCCATCACACCAAAAGCATGTACTGATAGTGGAGAGGGATCTCATCAAGGATATAGTCACTACGCCAACAGTTATTACCTTTAGAAAGTTTTCGAGTTACTAACTTTTGCATGTAACTCTGTTTAAAAATTCCTATCACTATTATTTCTATTGGACCATTACATACTATGGTAATGAAATAATAAATGAGAAATATGAGTAATTTGTAATAATAGATTGCTTACCTATCTACTACTACACACTCCATAATATCATAAACTATTATCATGCAACATCATACCCACGCCTCTTTCTATTAGCTTTAAAACAGTCCACTTTGAAAATATAATAGAAAAAATAGTACACCAACATGTATATCCACGCTTATCATGTTTTATAGTAATTTCATTTTCTAGAATACCTTGCTAGCAAAGCTATTTCATACTCAGCAAAAGACACTACATTGAACCAATTACATTCACTAAGTTAGTTAGTACACTACAAACAAGACATCCATGAAAGAGTACCTAGTTTTAGCTTTGGTTACCAATTTATACTTTAGAGATGCCATATGCACTCCTTAATTAAGATGTGCAATGTTTTATCAAAGGAAACCTTCAATCTCATATATACATAAAATTGTTTGTAATGAGATATCTATCATTTCCTCTTATATGCACTTGACCATACATAATTACCAACATACCATTAGTTAATTTGAGGGAACTTCTATGTTGTCAACTTCTACAAGTTCTTCCTTGAAGTCTTCTACATAATTTAACATTTTTTTTTTACAAGGAGAATGATTAATCTAATTCAGAGAACACAACCGATACTAATATAAATAGTAGTACCTCACAACCTCACCCTATTCCACAATGATGGATTTATCTATGTGACCATGATGTACTACTTTGTACATAATTTTTTTATTCTTCAAACTCCATTGTTGAATAATTTTTTTTTACATTATGGTGTACCCAAGAGCTACTCGCCTCTTAGACATTATGGTACTTTTGCCTAGTTGATTTACCTCTTTGGTCTCATTCACACTAGCTTACACAATTTTTTGTAGGTTACCTTATGATTATTTGATTTTTGTATCACATATCACATAATTAAGATACAAGTCATAAATATATATTTTTGTCTCCTTTCACCTTACTTATATAAGCAAGACTCCTATTGTACTTTATTTATACATTGTCTACCTATGGCATAATTATATTATATTAGATTCATATCAATAATAAATATATTTAATTATTTATACTACCTTGTGGAATGTTTTTTTATAGATGACCTGAGCCTATTGCATGATTCTTAAACATCAATAAATCTCTTCCTAAGAACTACATGACTCAAAATCCTTTTTTCAATTCCATTAATACCTACGCATGATTTAGAAAAATGCCTGGACTTGAAGTGTGTTGTAATATTTGACATAAAAATAAATAAATAAATATTCTCAAAACTATAAAAAAAAAATTATCAAACATGATATTAAATAATTTCCAAGCATCTTCAAATCATTGTGAACTCCATAAAACCTTTTCAAATTATTCATCAATCTTCTACCTAATTGAAAAATGTTCACATGAAAACAAATTTTCAAACTTCTTGGATTGGCTTTATTAATTTATTAATGTAGCATATGCTAACACAATAGTATCAACTATAAAAGAAACAAAAACAATAAAAAAAAATACAAACACACTCACAAACCCTCACTAAACACATTGCAAAGAACACACTAAATTTTAGTATGTTATTTTCAAACAAAAAGATAATACCTTTGACATCTATAGAATATCTAGAACCAAAAAATAATAGAAATATATATAGTTCACTATTATTTTAAAAAAATGCACATAAAACCATGGTTGTTAATGAGCTTTATTGGGCTAATCCAGTTCATCAAGAGCCCACTGTGACAAAGTTGACTAAACCAAAAGAGGGGTGCATTGAAGTAAATATGGACGAGGCCTCAATCGGATATTTGAGACCTTCTAGTGTTGGGTTTTGTATGGTCTAGAAATGTAATGCAATGAAATGTAATTGTTCAACCATAAATTAACATTAAATTCTATTTTCTTCATGCAAACAACAAAGATATATAAAGAAGAAAATATGAAGATTTTACCTTTGTTCCTTACTTCTTGTAGCTTGATTTCATTGCCTTCCTAACTTTGAATTCTCAATTGTTGAGATATCAAATTTTAACCAGCTTCACCAAGATGCCTTTGAAGTGTGGAATGTAGTGGTTATTCATATACAACTAGGTAGAATTCCTAAGATTCTCTAAGTAGTAGATGCATGATAATGGATGTAGAATGATCCTAAATGGCTTATGATTGAATGCTTCCAATTATACTAATTCTTTCGTAATTTATCTAAGGCTCTTAGAATGCTAAAATCTCAAAAAATGCCAATTACTCAAGGATGTTAATTAGCTCTAAAAGGTGAAGAGGTTCTTCATTTATAGAATTTTGCATCCCTCCAACTTATGTGGAAAGATCACTCGATTCATATTGAAATAAGGAGAATTAATGGTGAGAGAATTGACTCGGTTAAAGAGGTTGAGAAGAAAGAGGGAGTAGTTAGAATATGAGAGTAGGATTGGGGGATTTTTTCCTCCTACATTGACAAGGAGGAGGCTCATGAGGGAAGGAGATAGTCTCTCTTTGTGACTCTTGAGAGGAAGAAGGAAGGACATTTTCCCCAAAGGGGCTCTTTTCATATGTGTCCCTATGAGTCATCCTTGATCAAATGAGGTGGCCATATGAGCCACTTATTTATAGGCATGGTGGCAATGACCAAATTCTATTAGGACATGTGATCATGAGATTAGATCTCACAAGATCATATACCTCTTTTTGACCCCTTAAGAATATGGATTCATTTGTAAGGATAGATTAAATAAATAAACTATCTTAACCTAGGGTGAGCTATCATGTGATGTGGACTATAATGATTTAGTCATATAATGAGAGTGTAATTAAGTAATTTTAGAAATTCATTTAATAAAGGTAATGAGAGGACTTAAGATTAGAAGAATAAAGATAAGTAAATTAACTAAATAAATTAAATAATCTATTTGTAAATAGTATGAACGACTATTAATTATGGTGCAAGAGGACCAAGAGGCTAAAGAAGACTATGGATGACCCATGAAAGATTTTGAAGATCTAATAAGGCCTATGAGGTCAATTGATGTAATCTTGGCCACTAGTTTCATTAGAATGGTACTTTGGGTCAAAAATCCTAATATTTAATTAATATGTCTAAGTTGACTAATGAGGCCTAGAATGGCCAATCATAAGGGGTTTCTAGTTTTGAAGATAAAATATGTTTATTGTTGATCTCCGAGTCATGTTTCCTATTAGTGTCAAACACTTGGTCATTTCATAGGTAGAGTTGGTTGGTCATTACTATGACCGAGCCACCCAATGAAGGTCAAATAATTTTGGACTTGTTTCAATTTCAGTTTGAGTCAGGCAAGTCTTAGGTTTTCGAGCACCCCAATGTTAGAATTCTTTAGAATAACTGAGAGGGGGTCGAATCAGTTATCCAAGGTCCAATGATGTCCAATACAACTTTTTCTACAAATCCTTAATGGCAGATAACTGAAATTATCATGCATGCAACTGAACATTAAACAATCATGAAAAGTAAACATGCATCACACCATAACACTAAGGATTTGATAACCCAGAAACCCTATAGGAATAAGAAGGTAAAACTGGAGTGGGAATGATACCCACAAAATAACTACGCAATTCTCAACCACTTATGATGGTCTACCCTGTTAAAGGCATGCCCTGTTAAAGACTACAGTACATTGTTAAATGTGACCTTGTTAAAGGATTTAAGAACATTCAACTTGGAATGTCACCCTGTTAAAGGATTTACATAGAGCTATTAGGCTCACCCAAGACCATGGGATTTATAGTCACCTTCTCAAAAGAATCTTTCATCCCTCTCTAAGGATCTCCTATCCTCCTCCTTAGGATCTCTTTATCCTTCTCTTGAGGATCTCTTTGTCCTTCTCCTGTGGATCTCTTTATCCTTTTCTTGAGGCTTATCCACCTAATTGTTAAGTTAACCTAGCAATGTAGGGTTTCAATTTCTAATACAATGGTAAGAAAGTATTAGAAGGGTTTTGACCTGATACAGATTTGCAACCCTCACTGTGCAGATTTCAGATCACTTCTTTAGTTCTCTTCTTTGCTTGACTTTCCTCCTTTGCAGTGTAGATAGCTTGTTCACCCTTCAAGATCTATCTCCTTGAGTTCTTCCACTCGTTATGCCAATGCTCTCCGTGGTCACTCGATCAATTCAGAGTCTTGATGCTCTGTTCTTACTCCTCTAGGCTTCTTCACATGATTACACTTATGACCAACTCCCTCTGCATGGACACTTGATCTCTAACCTATAACTCCTTATATAGAAGTTATGTTCTTGATTTCCTGCTCAAATCTCCCTTTACAACTTTAGGGTTTCAATGGATTAAGTAGGATACAATGTATCTATCCCATATCTTGTTTCTATCTAGAAACTTCATGGTAAATCCATTAGCATTCACCAAAAAACATTTTACATAGTGTTCTATGCCACCAGCTCATCATTCTCATCTTCTATCTGATTCACAAAATTCTAGATAACTACCATGTCGATTTAGATCTGGTGAATCTTTGACTTTTCAAAATAATGCAGCAACTCGGCATCATTGATTTACTGATGCTAGGCACCTTCTATGTTACTCAGCTTCTTAATGTTATTTACTGGTGCTCGGCACCTGTATCTTGCTCGGCACCTGATCTTCACTCAGCACCTAAAGGCTACTCAGCAACTAAAGATCACTCGGCACCTGAAGACTGCTCGGCACTTGATATTCACTCAGCACACACTAAGTTGAACTTTCTCAGCTTCAACTGAGAATCTGTTCGATACTAACTAGAACTTAGTTAATCCTTACATCATGTGTCTCAGTGTGTCCATCCTCTGTGTCTTAGAGTATGTCATCAATACATTATTTCATTAATAGCTTAGCTGATCCTTGTACTTCATTACAACATCATAACCTCAACCTTTCTCTAGGTACTCTAGTTACATCTTATTGATTGACACCTCCTTGTCAATCAACCAATTGATAGTATTTGGATCACTAAAGAAATTGTCATTCCTACAACTAGCAATTTTGACATCAATGACAAAACAATGATTGAAACGTTCTTTACCAATTCCATTTCTCTTCATTCATGATCTTTTCAATCATTTCCAACACCCAGTAAGTATCAAGTCTCAGTTTATGTTGAGTAAGTCAAAAGTCAATAGCCACCAAACTAAATAGAGTTAGTTCATGTCAAGTCACACAGTTAGTGTTGAGAATATAGAAGTTGAGGGACAACATTGTTAGAGTAAATTGATATTTTCTTAATTTCACTCTTTACTTAAGTTTACTTATGTGAGTTTATTTATTTATTTAGGCAATATTGTGAGATATTTATGAGACATATATTTTAATTCCTCTTAGGAATTAAACACATGTCTTCATTTCTCACACGTCTCCTACCTTTGGTAGGTGCCTAACTTTGGTAGGTGTCCAACTTTGGTAGGTGGATTTGATCATATGCCACCTACTTTGGTAGGTGACTCTTGCCTATATAAATAGGCTAACACTTATGTATTTTCAATTAGGAAATATTGATGCTATTATGTCTTTGAGCATTTACATCTAAGATTGTTATTGTATTGTTATTCTAACAATTTTATTTCCTCTTTATTGATCTATATCTTTCATTAGATTATGGTTATATTTGTTTTATACAAATTATAACCTAGTATCAAAGCAAGCTTGAAAGAATAGATCATATTTTTGTAGAGGTCTTGGAAAATCATGTACACTCTTCACTTGCATTTCTATAAGAATTGGAGAATCAAAAAGCATTTATGAAGACCCAATAATCCCTATTTGGCATACATGTGTTTTTTTAATCTGTTGATTGCAACACTCTAGTGGAATCATAGAGCCATTCTAACCATTCCACTGCATCCAAAGGCTCGAGAAAGCCAAAATCAGCTTTTCTTTCATCCAAATCGGAGTTCATTTGCATCACTTACAAACACATGCTTGCAGCTCAAATTTGGAGGAGGGCACACAAAACCAAGCATATTCAGGTCAAATAGACCTCAGCATTGCATCGGGAAGGCTCAAGAAAGTCAAAATTAGCCTTTCTTTCATCCAAATCAGAATTATTTTGCATCAATTGTAAATATATGTTGCAGAACTATGTGAAGTTAAATTTGACATTCATATGCCTGTCTCTATGAGTTCTTTTTGCTCTGTCATGACGTCCACTAGCCTGTCAAGTTTAACCTCATAGAATTTTGTATTACCCTTCTTCAATTTAATTTTTAATTTGGTGGTCTAACTTTGAACGTCAGGGTTTTCAAGTGCTAAGTAAACTAGTTTTGGTATATGTGTTTGGAATAGCACAAACACTTATGTAAACCATTTTGGCCAACTTCTATACACAATTTAAAGGTTGTGGAGATAGCTAAGGAATTGTTTATGCACTTTTCAAAGGTCATCAACCCCTATGAAGGTATTGTAACTAATCAAAAAATTGGAAGGACTAAGCAGAAAAAGGGAGAAATCTATATCATTGATTATGATCTAGAACTTTCTCCAAATGGTTATTTAAGGAGGGCCCAAACCCTAAATCAAAGTAGAACAAGATAGATGAAGGAAAGATTGAAGAGACAAATGTTTGTGTGAAAGAAGCTATGTTTGATGATTAGAAGCAAAGATCAAGCAGAGAAACCTAATAGTGAAGGACATAATAGAGTTTATCATATAGGAGATCAAATCAGAATTGGAAAGAGGAGATTCATAATCTAGCGTTAGAGTGCTAACCAAAGGCTTGGGTACTGATACATTCTAGCAAGTGAATTAGGGTAAATCTCTTAATAGAGTGGTCCTAACAAGCCTATTCAAATCTCCTAACATAATTCTTACTTAGTTGTAAGTTTAAACCCTTTAATCAAGGTAGACTGAATAAGTCTTGTAATCTCTTAGCAAGTCATACCCCTCATAGGGTAGATCACCAAAAGTGATCAAACATTGTAGCCTTAATAGGTACACTTTATTGTTACAATAGTGAAGATTTGTGGGTGTCATCTCCACCCCAGTTTTACCTTCACCTTGGAGTGTTTTTGGGAAACCAAGTCTTTCATGTTATGTGTTTATATTTACTTTAATGTTTGTGGATGTGATGGATAGTTAGATCTATTTCATTTTATGGTTATATGATTCATGATGTTGATATGAGATGGGTTAATGGTAAATGCATTTGATTTGTTTCAAGAAGATAAAAAAATTTATAATCCCCCCCCCCCCCCCCTCTCCCCTTCTCAGCATCTTACTTTCACAATAGAATTCCAACATTTTATAAGGTATTTTAATGACCATAGTTGATGTGTTGGGGTGAATTCTACTTTAGGACGACAAATAATATAAGTTGTCAAATTTAAAAACATATGAATTAAGGAAAAAACCAATCCATATTGGTTACAAGGGAAGTTATATGGTGGTTATTAGTTTTATAAGAATAATACATATCTATAAAATCCCAATCAAGAGGAGGGAATGATGTATTGAATCTAATTTTTAATAAAACAATCAGATTGTTCTGCAATTGTGTCATTTTTCTTAATTCCATGTTCATCGTATTGATTATTTTCTATTCTTTGGACATATTTAAATCGTTTAATATTTGATAGGTCTTAGAGATATGTATCATCCATCTAAAAGGTTTTTAATTTCATTTTGTTGTTCACATTCAAACTATCATGTAACCACATTGTGAAACATAAGAATTTTGAGGGTCAAGATGGGAAAATGATCAATTTTGTTTTATGTCCTTGTTGTGCCTTGTGGAATGCATCACATTATTTGTACAATAGTGTTTACTAAAAGTATCTAATGCAAGAAGAGGTAGATTTTAGGATTTTGAAACCCTAGGGTGGAGTATGCATGTGGAAGGAAGAATGAAGATGAATGTTATGGAAAATATAGTACTTATACGAGGCTTATATCTCGAAAACTAATCATTGAATTGACCTAAATTTTGGATATGTTGGACATAATCAAGTTTGGAGAGTCTCACAAGAGAAATTGATAAAATAATATATGGTTCAAAATTTATGACTGATTGTGTATGGGTTTATCTAAAAGATAACAAGAAGGTTTATTTTGTTTATTTATTTTCAGAGTTTTAGTTGATCGATAAAAGGAGTACAGAATGTTTAGATATGGCCTAGAGAGGTTGTAGAGAACCTTAGGAGGATGGTAAGGAAGTCTCAATGCATGATTGGGTAAAGGGACACAAGGTTAAGTGATGTTAAATCATTGTCTTCAAAAAAAAATATTGATTGTCATTCTAGACAAAGGACAAAGAGTTTTTTTATAAGTTAATTGTGGGTTGTGTTCGAGTGTCTTGATGTTTGAAGACAATTTGAATGAGGGTTCTTCTCTATTTTAACCCATTGGTGAACAAATATATAGGTCTGATCCAAGCAAAAGATCAAATGTCGTGAAAGGGTTATGTTGAAGTTGTGAGTTTGTGTAGATAGTCATAGAGAGGTTTTGTGATGATCAAAGCATGATCAAGGGAGTATATGGAATGGAGTGATGGTTAATGTGGATATGTAAACTTGTGGAGCCTAGTGGCAAGAAATTGTTGAATGACCATAATAGGTCTATTGTGTGGGTTGGGTCCAAGGAACTTGATCCATTTGTGAGGCTGATTAGGTTAGTTTCCAAGAAGATTGATTGAAGACCATTAGCTTCTACATCGAATTACATAATAAATATTTAATAAATTCCTCAATCCATTTTTAAGTGTATATATTTTTCATCTCTTTGAAATATGTTCTTGTCATATCATTTCAATGAAAAATGCCATCTTGGCACCTTGCCCATGTCCTAGTAATAAGATGTTAGTGTATGCGTGAATATGTGGCCTCTGCTAACACACACACTTCAACATGGTCTTTATTTGTGGATTCATCTCGAAATGAACATTGGATTGTTCATCCAAAAATCAGCCGGCAAGGTGACCTGTTGCCTTCTATCTAAAGGGATTTGCTTGTTAGATATCCTCAAATTTGAGGTGTTAAGCAACCAGACCCTCTACAAACGAAGAATTTGAAAGAAAATGTGACTAATCTATATGAGAATGCAGATTAATCTAGAATGGAGTATGCACGTTTAATCTAAAAACATGTAAAAGAAAGCTATGCTAAAATGTATGCATATTATGCTAAATGAGATTAAGCTAGAAAATGAATATCTTATGAAAGTAAGGAGCTCAAATGAATGCACAATCCAGCAGTAATTCGATGCAAATTCTCATTCAACCTCTCTCAAAATGAAGAGATGAGGGTCTCTTAAATAGACTTTCCTAGAATCCATCAACGGTTGAGATCGATTTCAATCAACGGTCAGGATTAAAGGTGAAGTTCAGTCATAAAGGAAGATTCCCAAATTAAAGGGAGTTAACTGATTTAATTTGAGTAAAATAATGAGTTAACTGATTCAATTTGAGTAGAATAAGGAGTTAACTGATTTAATTCCTTTTTGATCAACAGTGAACTAGGAATTTCCTTTTTTGAACTAAAGAGAGATTTTGGTGAGATACTTAATTTAATAAAATGAGATATGCTCTCATAATTACCTTTTTCATTTAATTAAATAATTCTATTTAATTAATTAGAGACACTTTTCTTATTTAATTAAATAACTTCATTTAATTAATTAGGAATGACTTCCCATTTAATTAAATAACTTTGTTTAATTAATTAGAAATAAGTTCTCCATTTAATTAAATAATTTCATTTAATTAATTAAAATAGGCATATTTATTAAATCAAATAAATTTAATCCCATAGTACATTAGTCTTAGGATATAATTTAATTTAATAAAATGAGATATGTTCTCATACTTACCTTTTTTATTTAATTAAATAATTCTATTTAATTAATTAGAGGCACTTTTCTTATTTAATTAAATAACTTCATTTAATTAATTAGGAATGACTTCCCATTTAATTAAAAAGCTTTGTTTAATTAATTAGAAGTAAGTTCTCCATTTAATTAAATAATTTTGTTTAATTAATTAAAATAGGCATATTTATTAAATTAAATAAATTTAATTCCATAGGACATTAGCCTTAGGATATAATTTAATTTAATTAAAGTATAAATACTTATTAATTAAATTAAATATTAATCAATATTTTTAATGTAACTAATATGAGTAAATACTATAGGAATTAAATAATAAGCATGATGAATGCAGATTAGGGTTTTCTGCATCTGACATTTAAGTCAAGTAGCGAGTAGCAGAATAAGAATTTTCCTAGTGAAATAGGACTTAGGATTGATCAGAAATGGCCCAGAATTGGTATCATGGCAATGAGTCAATTTTGGGGTATTACATTTTGCCCCTCTTTGAATGAATGTGCGAGCAACACGTTCAATTCAAAGAAAAATCAGAAAATGTGATTCGAAGATGAGATTGGTTCTGAAGGTGATGACACGGAGACCAATTGATAAGCTTTTAAGGACAATATCTAGAACAGAGCTTAATCCCAAGGAATCCAAGCAGAATGCCTAGATACCTGAAATTGATAGCATATAAAAGACTATCTCCAGAACGGAGCATAATCTTTAAGGATCTAGACAGAACGTCTAGATACCTAAAATTGATAAAAGATAACAAGGTCTAATCATGAGTTGTAGAATCATCCCCAGAACAAGGCTTGATCCTCAGGTGTCAGGGTTTAGACTATCCCGATACCTGTTCATCAAACTCGGATCAGAAATGTTATAAGATGTGATCAAATGATGAAAAGATGAAGTAGATGACAAGGATGCCAGAAAGAGGAGGAGAAGATGCCCCAAGTAATGAGATGCCCCAAGTGAGAAGGACATAAAATGGGAACCAGATGCCCCAAGCAATGAGACTCAAAATGAGTTGAAATTTAGTTCAATGATGTAATCATCCTGCCCCCTGGGGAGCGAAATTGAAAGATGACACACCAGAAGTATGATGTAAGGAGAGTGATGAAAGATACAGAAGAAATCCAAGGTTTAGTAGAATATAGAAGAGATTAGAATGATCAGAAGAAATATAAAGAGATTAGAATGATCAGAAGAAATATGAAGAGATCAAAATGATCAAAAGAAATTTGGAGGTTGATCCAAAGTGATTTGAAGAAATATGAAGAGATCAGGATGATTTGAAGAAATATAAAGAGATCAGAATGATCTGAAGAAATATAAAGAGATCAGAATGATCTGAAGAAATATGAAGATATCAGAATGATCAAAAGAAATTTGGAGGTTAATCCGAAGTGATTTCGAGATCCAAAAGACCAAGTTTGAGTTGAAAAGATTCCAAGAATTGCAAAGTATCAGAAAGATTTGGATTGCACAAAAAAAATTTAAATGCATTTTGAGCCACTTAAGTGTGTCAGATTTCAAATTCGATCCCGAAAAATGGGTTCAGAGCAACCAAAGTAGCCAAGAGGGTTATTAATCAATCATTTGTGCAGTTCGTGAAAGAACATGATACTTTGAAGAGATCAGCAATCCCTCATCAGAGAAGGTGAAAGTAGATTTGCAATTGAATCGCATGCTTATGCAAGTGAAGTATGCAATGCAAGACTATGTTAAATGCAACCCTAGGTCTGGTTAATGAGCCTCGATATTTAATCATCACCGGATATAGAACAAAGCTCGTAGGTCATACAATTCCCATTGACATTGCAATCATGGGAATATGAATATAACATACATTATTGGTTTGTCGGGATTAAATGTAAGCATTTAAGGCACAAGAAGCCAGAATGACCAAAACATTTGTCCCTTTTAATGTAGCAAGTTAACATAAGCATCAAAGCATAGACGCTAGGATGACCTAAATGTTGCTTGCATGTCAGGCACACCAATTACACGAGAGATCCCTCTTATGCTAAGTATTTAGTATTTGTTTTGCCTGCAATGATCCTTGCATTCGTAACCTAAGACAAAAGTGTGCTAGATATACTCACAGTGACCTATACGTTCACTTAGCAGGACAAGTATCAATATGTACTATAGTATGAAGGGTTCACTCCAACAAACAAGGAGAAGAACCAATGTCATTGATGTATCTGTATAAAAGGAGTCGAGGTACACACGGTCATCCAATACAAGATGGAGGCTCTTATAGTGGACACTTCTTTTATAGGAATGTATCAACTTGTTGGAACTAAACCACAAACAGAAAGCCAAGAAAAGATCATGCCCCCAGTCATTACTTCTCTAGTCAAAGATGACATCATCGAGTTGCTCGAGGAGATATGATAAAGAAAAAACAAATCAAACAAAGAAAAAGCTCAGCATATCCAAACAAATATATCATTTTTTTGAATTCAATGTTTTGGATTGATGTCAAGTGTCAATGTCCAAAATACATTTGAAAGAAATCTCTTTAGTAGGGTGATAACAGTAGGTAGATGCAGTCAGAATGACTGGTGACTGAGGTCAAAGAGGAATCTTCACGATGAAGAACCTAAGAAGGACTGAGCAACAGTAGACAGACATAGCCAGGACGACTGGTGACTGACGCAAGAGAGATCTTTCATAAAAGAATCTGGAGACATAACCCGAGCAACAGTAGGCAGACACAACTGAAACAACTAGTGACCATTGTGAAAGAGATTCTATGAGGAGAATCTCGAAAAAGTGACACTTGTGACAGTAGGCAGACGCAGTGAGGACCACTGGTGACTATCGCAAATGAGATTGTATGAGGAGAATCTCAAAAAGAGAGTGACACTAGCGACAGTAGGCAGACACAATGAGGACCACTGGTGACTGTCGCGAAGGAGATTCTATGAGGAGAATCTCGAAAAGAGAGTGACACTGGTGATAGTAGGCAGACGCAGTGAGGACCACTGGTGACTGTCGCAAAGGAGATTCTATGAGGAGAATCTCAAAAAGAGTGACAGTAAGGGGGGAATGCCCCCGAGCTATGACAAGACTCAATCCATGGATACATGAGCGGAAAGTAGAAAAAGCATGAAAGCGACTGTACAGAAAGCCTGAAGGTACGCTGCAAGATGAGGCATTGGGAACAAGAGGTGCCTTTTTACCAGGTTTTCACCTTCTTGGCAAGTTTTTTTCTTTTTTTGCTACCATGATGCCTGTTTCCAAGTTTTCATCAATGGCACTTATTTTGTTTTTTCAATTTTTTTTGTATTTTTTCTTCTATTCTTTTTTCCATTTTTTGAAATTTTCAATTTTTTTTGTATTTTTTTCTTTTTTTATTTTTTTTGCATTTTTTGGAATTTTCAATTTTTTCTGTATTTTTTCTTCTTCTTTTTTTTGTATTTTTGAGATTTTTCAATTTTTTTGGTGTTACCAAGGCACCTATTGCTAGGTTTTCACTAGGGTAACAATTTTGTTAGGACTTTTTCTGATTTTTAGGTTTTTTTCAAATTTTTAGAACTTTGTCAGAGATTACTAGCTCTCAAGAAGGATTACCTTGATTTTATTCCAGTGTCTAGCAAGGTGCAGGACAATATGTAGTAGCAAGCTAGTGGATAAGTGGAGATAGATAGGCAAGGAGTATGAAGCAATGAATGTTACCCTCAAGGAAAGCCTTCACAAGATTACCCAAGCTAGGGAAAAGGATATAACAATATAAGCTCATGGTGTAATGAAGGGTATCATGTAAGTAATCCAAGAAAATGACCATGTCAAGAGATTGCTAAGAACTAAGTTTTCTTCTTTCTTTCATTGATCAAGACCAAAGGGTTAACTGAATAGGATAGAAAAGTTTGTTATGGAGGTTATGAGTGAATGACATCAGGAATGAGGACATCTGAAGGATAAGCAAGATCATGATCGGATGTCATGGATGGAAGAATTACACATGATGCCTATTTACTAGGTTTTCATCATGGTACTTGTCCAAGGTGCCAGAAGAAGTGGTTTTCACCATAGGATAGATTTATTTTTCTTTACTTTTGCTACCAAGGCGCCTGTTTCTAGGTTTTCACCAAGGCACATTTTTTCTTTTTTCTTTTTTTCTTTTTTTTTTTCCCTTTTTTTTTTTGGATTTTTAGAGTTTTTGGAAAGAATTCAAGCCTTCTTCAATTTGAATAGTGCTCCTATTGGAAGGATAAATTATGATAAGCCAAGACCATAGAAAGATATGCTCAAAGATGTTGATAGAGTAATGGAGGGAGATAGTAGAAAAGATATATGGAGGACAAGGTTTAGGCTATGGATAAGATAAATGGGATGGAAGGATAAAAGGTGGAGTGGATAGGATATTGAAAGGGATGTGCAAGGGGAGAAGAAAAAGTGGGCAAGATCAACATTGACACACATCTTGAAGGGTAGTGGAATGATGGAGGAAATATGGATGAAATAGATTGAGGCTTAGATATATGAGGCGATTGAATAATTTTGGAGGAAGGTGGAGTAGAAGGCTTTGAAACCTTTTTAGGAAGATGTTGGGAAGAAGGTGGAGTGAAAGCCTTTGGAAGCTTGAATGTCAACTTTGATTTTTTTTCAATACTCAAGTCCTTCAAAAGAGACTTGGGAATCCATATAGCTTTTGATTTTTCATTAGATGCTTTGGAACGCATTTCTTTAATAATAGATTTAAGAACCCATACTTTCTTTGGTTGAGCTCTTTGAATAGTGGACCTTTGCGGTCTCTTTTTCATATTTTCCTTCTTGACATTCACATGTCGATTAGGGGAGACATAGTGAACTTTTGAGGATGGATTCGTGCACTTGTGTTTGAGTTGATCATCCAAATTGCTTCCAAAGGACTTGGGATTTATGGATGAATGAGGCCAATATGACTGGTTTAGATGGAAAGGTGGATGTGAAGAGTTCAAGTATGTGTATCTTTGTTGATCTTGGGGTAGGGTAGGAGGAATGTGTAATGAGCTAGTAGTGGCAATAGGAGATAGAGGAATATAAGGTCCCAATATGGATGGAAGACTTGAAGGTTTTAGCTTAGATGGATAGGAACCAAGGATAGATTTAGAAGATGTGAACAGACCATGAGTATGGATATCAGCATCTTTAGAGTGAGCAATATGACCAAAGCCATCAATAGATTTATGAGTAACTATTATAGGAGAAATACCTTTGATAGGAGTATTTAAAGCTTGAGAATTGTTTTTAAGTGAATGTAGTGAGGTAGAACAAGAGAGTGAGGGAACACTTTCTTTAAAAGGAATCTTAGGTAGTAGAGGAAAAGTATCCTTCTCTTGGTCTTTAATAGTCTCCTTAAGGCTGGTGGAAGGAATATCTTCATCTTGCTTATTAGAGGTGCATGACATGGGAGATGGAGGACTATGTGACTCTTGAGATAGAGGCACGAGATCTTGGAAGATTTGAAAGGGGATGAAGGAATCTTGATCTTGATCAACACTTGTTTCTTCATCATTTAAGTAGTCCTCTTGACATGAAACCAATTCCAAGGATAAGGCAGTATCTGAATTTGTATTCGAATCTATTTCTGGAGTCTGCATAACAGGCTCTTGAAGGGACAATGGAGGAATAGCTGGAGTGGGGATAATAGGAGAAGCAACACATGGAGGTTTTGGATCTTTGGTTTGAGTAGTATGGGAGAGGTTTGCAACTAAGTCAAGATTAGCTTGAGTTTCTTTTAGAGGCAACCCTTGAGGGTACATATAGTCAATAGCAAAAGAATTAGGTGCTTTGTTTGGTGGAGGTATGTTGGAAATCTTAGACGCTTTAGAAGGTGATGGCATGTTGGAAAATGTAGAAGTTGCATTTGAACCATTACTAGACATGGTTTCATGATGTTGATCCTTCTTGAGAGTAGAATCTAAAGTAGATGAGAGCTTAGATTTTTGAATTATGCCATTATCAAAGAGATCTTGGATCTTGTTTTTTAGCTCCTTACAATGCGAATTTTTATGCAAATTATGTTTGTGATAGGCACAATAGTTACTCATAAAGGAAACTCTCGCCAAAGTGACCTTAGGTAACACAATGAGTTTCCTTTTAAGAAGTTCTTCCAAATTTAAGTCATAAGATTTTCCCAAAGGTGTGAAATCATGCTTTGGTTTAAGTTCCAAAGGTTTTTATTCAAAGATATTTCCAAATTTCTTGGGTGTTTTTGAAGTGTTCTCAAATATCTTGGATTCAAGATCACAAGAATTTGATTTTCGATTATCATAGGAGGAAGGGAAAATTTCTCTCGAGGAGAATTTTTTTGATGATGTGTTTTCCTCTTCTTTTAGTCTTTGAAGTTGAGTGCTCATTGATTGGATTTGTTACTTCATGTTTGCAATAAGTAGCTTTTCCTCCTCACTAGGAATATTGGATTTAGCACATTTGTTGTTAGCCATTTCGATGTACTATGTTTCAAGTAGTGACAGCCAAGTTTTAGAACATAAGTCAAGTTGCCATAGTCATAAACAATGACAAAAAGAAAAAGCTTAGACAAGGACCACACTAGAACGTAGTCTCAGAAAAGTAAGATAAGAGTGCAGTATACTAAGGTATGAATAGTCTGATTTGAAGGCTAGAACAGCCAAAGATTATGACTATCATGACACAAAGTACAACAAGTACTAAAGGACAAGAGCAAGATAACTGAGAGACAAGACTAGTTAAAGTATGGATCGCAAGTCATTAGCTAAGCAGGATGCCACTGTTTGGGACTGTTTGCAGAGAGAGAGTGACAAACAGATGCAGAAAAGGGTAGCGTGCAGGCCACAGATAGCCAAAATAGACCAAAAATGGAAATGTTGAGACAAAGTCTTGCGCGAAGAAGTTTTACAGGCCACGCAAAGAAGTTTCTATCTTGTGTGAAGGTCAGTGACAACAGTTTAATTTCACACAAAGAAGTTCGCAGGACCGCGTGAAGACTCATAACAATAATTTAATTTCGCGTGAGGACCAGATGATTTCGCACGAGAAGGCGGACCAATTTTACAATAGCAACTGATTTTGATCATTTTAGTAAGCAAGCAGATAAATAGGCATGTAGAACAGCAAGCAAGTGATATCAAGCATGTCTGAAAACAATGAGCAAGGGCAAAAGCAACCTTGCGCATGAACAATCAAGTGACTTAGTACGCGCTGATTCCTAAGAGAGCTAATTGTGTATGTTTTCAAAAGGTTTTGCAATCACACATACATCCCTAGAAAATAAAAGTTGGCCTCTCTAAGGTTTTTAGTAATGTTTTGACTCTATAACTTTTATGATTCACAGGGGTGACCTCCAATCCTGGAGCATTCCCCCTTAAGATATTGATTGATAATTTCATTTTTATTTTATTTTTCTTTTGGTGGCAATTAAGCTTGTGATGCAAAACATAACTTGTTGGAAAAAAATTTGAAGAAAAAGGTTGATGAAATGTTCATAGAATACATGGTCAACATACATGGTCAATTAGGGCATCAATGGCTATATATATGGGAGAAAGAGATAAATAGAGATCATTTCTACACTTAGCACTTGGTGATTGGAGAGATCTAAAGAAAACTAAAAGATGGAGAAGATGTCATTTCCATCATTTTGAGTGAATTAGATAATACTAGAAGCTAATTGAGTATGGTGCATTGCTAGGTAAATTGAAACTCTTTGTGGTTTGAGCTCAATTTTGTAGCTTTTGTGTAATTTTAAATTATTTTCAAAGCTTGAATCTAGGTGAATAATTTGGTCCAACCAATGTGCATTTTTGTTGTGTGTATGCTTAGATATGTCACATATATGTGTAACAACTTGACATATATGTACAACTATATTTTTTTTATATAGATACTCACATACATTGATATAAATTATGCATGCATTGTATAAAGTTATGTACATTTTCATTATGCATAAATAAGTATTTGGATTGCGCAAATGTGATTTATTTTTGCACATGTGTGCATTTGAACTCAAATATTGTGCTTTTTTGTGCAAGCATTTTATAAATCTACACATTCGTAAATGTGATGCATAGACTCATGTTTCCTAAGAATATGAAGCATAATGTATTGTAAATTAAAGGATAAATACTTGAGATTTATAATTTGGATATTTATGGGATAATTTAAGTGATTCTCTCCATCTGTAGATATATAGATTTTTGGATTGATATGGTTTTTCCAAAATCATTTGCTGTAAGGTGTTATCATCTATATAACTCAAAAAAATTATAAAATAAATAAATCATCCATATTTGAAAAGAGATATACATGTGTAAGGGAATAATTGTTACAAAATAATTATCTCACACTTAAGATGAGACACCATAAATACATATAATTACTATGCACAAGGGTGTAATCAAATTTATAACTATAACATCTAATATTTATAAAATTCTGATAATGAAATGTCTAACCACTCATAAACACAATAATAAGATGTCTAACATTAGTCAAAGTCTCTAACTAGATTATACATCAATAAAAGTCAATAAAGTCTTAAACATCCCTGAAAGCTAGACAACTAAAAATTGAGATGTGATATTTGTAGTGTACTAGTTGACCAATTATAGAAGTTATTGATAGAAATAATTGTTAAATTTTTATGATTTAAATGAATCAGACTAGGTATAAGATCACAAACAAATAGATATCACTTAGGATTGATGGTATCTATTGATAGTTATCATTTTTTATGTTGATATGATGATCTATTTTATGTCATTATATCGAGATAGACATATCTCATGACACAGTCTGAGGCCAACCTTTTTTGCAACAAATAGGGTTATGGTTGGATGTACAGGGCTTTAGCATGTGACATATATACCCTAGATTAGGGAAAACTTAAGGATGTTGACTGTTATTTTTTAGTGATGACACTCAGTGACTAGCACATTTTATTTACCAATGAGAGTGATGATTGTGAACTTAGAGGATGTGTATCACTTTCTTAAGTTACTTCAATATTAGGTGAGTTAGTGCATTATAATCAGCACAATGGATTAATAGAGTTTAGAGAGGTGTTTAGAGATGGTGAGATAGATGGTTCTAAGATCATTTGGGAGGATATGGTAATGCTATATGATCCATGTCAAGGTGTACTTATAGTAGCTATTGGAGATCATGCATGCCCTATGTTGGTTAACATATTGGTTCTTTTGTTGAATTGGCTTGAGCCCACGTAAGCCTCTCTAGTTTACAATAGTTGAACAAACTACCAAATAGTTTGATCTCTAGATTTAAAGGTACAACTCCCTTGTAAATATTTTAAATGACTTTTTTGTTATTTTTAACACATTCATTGAGGTATGTTTTTAAATAGAAAGAAAATAAATGATCTAATGAATACTTATCACAATGCAATATCTATGAATAGTAATGCAATCATTTAAGTGTTTCACATGTGTGGTATAAAAATCATAAATGCTTCTTCGAACACAAAAATTAAAAGTAGGAAAAAATATTACATCATATAAAAAATCATATTTACAACACTAAATGAGTAACCTAGCAGAAAAAATAATGTCACAAAGAACACATTTGAATCATCATCTCAAATCAAATTTGATACCCATATTTCAATCATTTCATTCATTTTCATTCCTCGTCACTCATAGGAAAAATTAAATTTTTAAAGGAAAAAAAAAAATAGCCAAATTTTAGATCACACTCAATTGTCAGAGAAAAAATGGGAATTTTTAATTAAATTGGTGATCCTTTTCATGGTGCTTTAAATCAGAATATATAGTCTTTTTCCATCCCTGTGGGATAGTTATAAAGAAACCTAACTTTTTAAATTTCTAAAATTTAAATTTAAATTTAAAGTGTTTCGAAAAATGTAGGCAGTTAGCCTTCATATGCAGGTGTCCTGAAACCTCTCTTTCTCCTTCCTTTTATTTAGCTAGCTTTTGAGTTTCTAAAATTTCTTTGTACTTCTACAAAGATACTACCACTCAAGAAATATCAGCAAACTCGTGTACCTTTATATTGGTGTTCCCAATGGCTCAATAGGTTATCTTCTCTCTTATCTCCTTTTCTTTAGGATTGAATGTTAAGAAGTAAAGTCCACACACAACTGAGAGGGGAGGTGAATCAGTTGTGAGTGTTGGAAACTACAAATGGAGCAATTGTTATGTTGTCATTGAGAGTGGAAAAACTACTAGAGATACATTTACTAACAGTTTAGAGTGCCATATCATTTTATTGTTGAAGAGGATTTGAAAAGAAGAGATCATGAGATGACTTAGTGAAAGGTTGAGTTGAGATGTGTTAAGTATCATGGAAATAAAATGGGCACTTGATAAGTTAGTCCTTGATGAGATAATGTGTTGGTCAATCAATATATGAAGTGTAGAAGACAATTAGATGAAGCTAAGAGTTTAAACAAGTCAAAAGGATAAGCTTGACCAAGCATCAGTGTTGCATGGTCAATGAAGGAGTTGAAGTAGAAGATTAAAGAACTTAGTAGAAGCCCAACAAAATAGTTCAAGCTGAGTGTTAGTTATTGACAAGAAAATCTATAAAGAAGTGTAGTTGTGAATAAGCATAATATTAGTCGAGAGAGCATGTTGATGCTGAGTGAGAAAGTATAGTGATTGTTGAGATACATAGTGAGTTGAAGAAGATAGTGATTGTCAAGTGACAACAAAAGTTAAACTTTGAGAAAGACTTGATTTTGAAGCTGACATAGTTGAAATTTTGAATTATTCAAAGCATGTGGAAGATAAGGATTGATGGGTTGGAATATTTAATGTACAAGGAGATTTTAATACATGACCAAAGGCAAGGATTTGATCAGAAGTTTCTAGAAGAAGGGGAACAAAAAGAGGGAAGGATTTGATGAATCTGACCTAACCCTCAGATCAACAATGATGTTTAAGTGGTAAAAGATCAAAATTACCTATTTAAGGAGGCACAAGGAATGCGTTCTAAGGTTGGTTCATTGTTGATTAGCGATCTTAAGGAGAAATTGTGAAGAGGAAAATAATAGAGGTGAAGTGTGAAGAGTTTGTGAAGTTTGAATACTTAAGGAGATGCCAAGAAGATCAGTGATGGAGATGTTACTAAAGGCCAGTCAATGAACCAACAGATGAGAAAATTGAGATCTAAATTTTCAAAGTGAGTTGTACTTTATAGATCAAACCTATTGTTACACTATAATCATTATATCAGTCCAAAATCCTTTAATCAAGGTTGACCTAATAGTCATTTTGTAAATCCTTTAATCAAGATAAAATTCTAATGGAATGTTCTAAAGTCCTCTAACAAGGCCACTCCTAATAAGGAAATTAAATCATTTATCAAGATCACATTTAATAGTGTGTTTTATAACCTTTAATAGGGTTGGCTCTTAACCAAGCTCACTTCAGAAAAGTGAAAATTTGGTAGCATGTTACTTGGTGGTTTTTCTCAAATTGGGTTTCTAACATTAAATCCTTGTGTCAAAGTGTTATTTTCATGTGTGGATGTTATTTTTTGGCATGTTATATTTTACACTAGTTTATATACTAGAAGATGGCACATTTAGAGACAAAGAATTAAGATATTGCATGAAATGTTAAATTACCAATGATATGCTATAGAGACTGAGTGGGTATCTGAGTTTTTTTAAGTTGTTTGAAGTGTTTAAAAGTTGAATTCGTACATTTGGACATGAGATAACTAATTCACCCCCCTCACCCCTCAATTATTCTAAATCATTATAAAAATTACTATCAAAGCTTTGGTGCTTGTCTATAAAGTTTGTGTTAGAATAAAGGTTAATTACCATTATCTACACTTAATATTTCACTATTGCTTTCACTATTCAGTCACTATTGAATTTTGGCTTTGTCTCTTCATGTGGATGACATTCAAAGTGAATTGGGTGGGTCAAATTTAATAAAAGTCTCCTTTTATTAAATGTCATGTCATCCCCTTAGGGTTAGGTTAACTTGCTTTGAAAGTTTCTAAAAGTAGTTGGTTGATTTCCTTTATAAGGAGATCACTCCTCTTCTTTTTGTAACTCTTGCAACTCTTGCATAACTTGCATTCCAACATCTTGAGATGTGTTATATCTCATATTGAGAGGTTTCTCTCTTGTTTCAATTGGATGATTAATGTGAATAATTTCTCTCACTTGCAAAGTTCTCTTCTCTTCTTTTGCTTTTCTCTTGCTCGTGACAAGTTATTTTCTTGCAAGTGTTTCCAATGGCTCCTGTGAAGTTGGGTTTTGCATCTATTTTTCACACCAACTCCTAGGGTTTGAAGGGACTCAAGTGAAAGATCAAGATGTACAAGAGAGAGATACCTAAGTTGAAGAAGGAGAATTTTCCAACATGGAAAAGGTTGATGAGATTGCACTTATCTAGAAATTGACATTGCATGTCCTATTACTTGGACAATGACTACATTGAGGTGCTTATACCTATGACAATTGACCAAATGAAAGAGAAGTATGAGCACAACTAAATGATGACTGAACTTTCAGCAACCCTCACTTATGAAAAATTTGATGATGTGAAGGAATTCACTATTTTTAAGAAAATGTGGGACAATTTGGAAAAAAATCATGGTGGAGACAAGAATGTGTTGAGAGCTAAGGCAAAAAGCTTAAGAGGAAATTTTGATGACATGAGAATGAAAGAAGGTGAGAATATTGCACAGTACTATAGCCAAATCAAAGAAGTAGTGAATACTATCAGTGGAGCTGAAGGACATATAACTAATGAGACTATGATAAGTAAGGAATTGAGGAATTTACTTCCTATCTATATTGTAATCAGAGTATCTTCTCTTCAAGAACTGAGATGTACACCTGGTAATGATCTAACCTTGGATAGTCTAATTGGAAAACTTACTGCATTTGAATTATCAAATTTTGGTAACTACTCCCCTGCTAGTGTTGAATCTACATTCGAAGCCCAAAAAACCCTTGATGGATCTAAGAAAAATAAGAAGAGAAAGTATGTAGAAAGTGACAGTGGATCTAATGATGACCTTGATGAACTTGAAGCATTATTGGCAAGAAAATTTCCTAGAGGAAAAGAAAAATACAAAGGTAAACTTCCTATTGTACATTTTACATGTAACAAAATTAGTCATATTGCAACTAGATGCCTTAACAGTGATGAAAAAGATGAGAGGAAAGATTTCAAGTACAAAGGAAGGAGAGATGATAGAAGAAAAAAAGACAAGAGACTACAAAGACAAAGGTGAGAAATATTGCTATATTGTTGAAGAGCATGGTTCTGATAGTAATTTTGATGATCATAATGAAGTTTTTTATATTGCAATGAAAGATGATTCTGATGAAGATAAGAATATTGTATTGATCTCACATGTGAGTAAAAATGATAAATAAATAACTGGTAGTGGTTTCTTACATCAAATAACTGGTGATACAAGTAAGTTTGATAAGCTAGAACATTATAATGGAAGTAGTGTTAAGTTTGGTAATGATACGTCATGTTATGTGAAAGGTAAAGGATCAATTAAACTAAATGAAAAGATCAAGTGTGACAATGTATATTGGGTTGATGGTTTGAAATATAACTTGTTAAGAGTACCATAGTTGATAAGCTTAGGCTACAAAGTTAATTTCTAAAATAAGAAGGCAAAGATCTGTGATGCTACTGGTGAACTAGTTGGAAGTAAAGAGCAAACAAGAGGTAACTTGTTCTATCTAGACCTTTCTAAAGATACTTGTCTATTTGCACAATGTGAAGATGTTTGGTTATGGCATAAGAGGTTATGTCATGTGAATTTTGATAACTTGGTAAGCATTAGTAAGATGAAAAGGGTTAGAGAGTTACCAAGACTAAGAAAACCTGATAATTTGGTGTGCAAGCAATATCAAATGGGTAAAATGACCAAGTCTAGTTTCAAGAGCAAGAACTATTCTTCTGATGATATTTTGTAGTTGGTTCATACTGACTTATGTGGTTCTATTAGTTTGTAGAGATACTATGGTGATAAATACTTTATTATGTTTGTTGATGATTTTTCAAGAATGATGACTATGATGTTTCTTAAGGAAAAATATGATGCATTTCAAATGTTTAAGTGGTATCTTGCAAGAGTTGAGAAGGAAACAAGAAAGAGTCTAAAATATTTGAGATCAAATAGGGGTGGTGAATTCATATGAGATGATTTCAACATATTTTACAATGATAAAGGAATCAAGATGTTTTAGACACCTAAATCTAATTAAATAATTTAAGTAATCTTATTTAGTCATCTCCTAAGGCATCATTAATTAAGTATTTAATATTTAATTAATTCAATGTCATCCCTTAGTTTATTAATTCATTTAATTATCTATAGTCCAATTGATAAAAATTAAATAAAAATCCAAAATCAATTAATCAATTAAATTCTTATTCTCCTATTAAATTAAATAATTGCATTATGTCTATTTTATTTAATTCCACATCCCCTTTTATTAAATAAATCATTTAATAGATCAATCTCCAACCTCTAACTATTCCTAAATCCCTATCATTTAATAGATCAATCTCCAACCTCTAACTATTCCTAAATCCCTATCATTAGCTAAATCCAACCCATTCACCCATCCTAATCTTATTTATCCAACTAATTAAACCCACTTCAATGAATAGCCCACTTGCCTACTAAATCCCCCTCTAATTAAAGCCTAGTCTACACCCTAATCATGTGCACAACTTTAATCCTAGATTAGGATTTCCTAATCCAAACCAAAGTCAAATCCCCTCTTACACTCCCACCCACATGCATTAAATGCTCTTATAGAGACTCAATGGATTCTTACACATCTCTTGCATGCTCTTACATTCCTCTTACAAACACCATCCCCCTCATTACTCCTTTGTCCCCCCACTTTCCCTCCATTTTTCCTATTGTCTCACATCCTTTCTCCTTATGACACTTGTCACAAGGCTATGGATTTGAGAAAGCACAATCCATGTGCTTCCCTCTCTTTTCATCCTAGTCATCCCTCATCCTTGCATCTTGACCCTCTATCCTCACTATCTTTGGCCTATAAATTGAACCCTTCATCCTTCATATTCACATCCACTTTTATGCTAAGGTTATAATGTTATTTTGAGAGCCTAAAAACTACCAAAATACCCATATAATAAAAAAATCCATCCACACTTACACTCATAAATCTCTCATTCATTCAAGCTTAAGCATCATTTGATAATGCATCTCCATCATTAGAGACATCTATACAATCAAGGAGGCTTATTAGGTGCTCTTCCTTTTGGTTTGCACCTTCTTTGTCTAATCTATATGTGAGCTTTGTGTTGGTGTTTTAAAACTACAGGCCTCAAAATAGTGCCAGGATGCAGAAAGAAAATGGATGTGTAGGGGCTAGCTATTTCCCATGCTCAACAAGAACTCATTCAGATATGGGATAGCTTAATAAAGCACAAGGGGCTTTCTACACTTTACGCTCTGTAGGGCTAAGGAGGGTGCACCTAGGGATTAGATTTCTTATTTTCTAATCTTCTTTACACAATATATATCCCTTATAGAAGAAAATTTGTCAAATATCTCCCTAAAATTATGATCAACTTTTTGATTTACAACAACCAACTATAAACTCAAGGAAACTTATTACAACAATTCAGAGACCAACATGTAATTCTCTATTACAAACTTTTTACATAACTGAATTTGATTTAAGAGTCGATTATGCAACCGAATGATTTTATCAATCTATATCTTAATTAATGACCAGTGCCTTAGCCATTGTTACACAAAGTCATTCTAGTAAAACTTGACCTATTTAATTGACTTGCAAAATTTATCTATTGTTAACCCTAAATCCCATTCTTATGATATCCCTCCCATACACTTAGAAACCCTATCAACTCATAGAAGCATTTACTTTATTACTTGAATTAAAAGAAATAGTGAATTGACATACAACCTATCCCAGTTGCACTAAATTGAAAGAACTTTGCTCATTCAATCTCAATGTTACAAATATATGAAAAAATGAGACAAAAATTTAGAGACACGTATACTCAGAACTTCCTCTTGTGCTCATCTTCCTTGAAAATAATACAATACTAATATAAAACTCGGGATATAACTAAGAATGTGATAAAAAAAAATCATTCAATATCCATTATATTCTCAAAGCACAAGCTTGAGAAAACATCAAATTAATATAAGGACTAGACCAACTATAAATAGCATAAGAACTAAAAAATAATACAAAACTTGAACCATCACTCCAGATCTTGGAAATCCTTTTATAGACAAGGATTGTACCAAGCTTCAGATGAAAGGAAACTTGTCAAAAAAAATTCTCAAAAAAAAAATAAAGATATTTTATATATTGTTTCTTTACAAACATTCCTTGTGCTTGGACAAAATTGGGGAGGTATTTCCAAAGCTAACAAGGTTGTAGGCCTTAATCAATGCCTTCATCAGATCAACATCAACAAAAAACCTTAATATCAAATCAATTTACATTTATTGAATCCTAGCCAATAGGCCTCTTCATGATAAAAACCCTTAAAAGATGGGTCAATTTTCCTCATTTCTTCCTCAAAACTCATTATGTCTCTCTACATCACTATTTTATCTCTGCATATGTTATCATCAAGGTAATCTACAATTACATCTTCCTCCCATAAATATTTGGTTGGAGGCAAGTTGTATCCCCTTATATGATTTAAAGAAATTCTAACAACATTTCCTAGATCATATGTTCATGTAGGGGTAGTAGGCAATTTGTAGTTTCTAAGGAATGCATCAGTTTCCTCAATTGCATTTTTTCCAAAGTCAAAATCCCCAATCTTGGAGCACCTACATAAGAAAGTCCCCTTTCTAACACTTCGGCCCAAATATTCCCTATTTTTTTAAATCAACTGCCAAAAGAATTCTACAATTCCTAAACTATCTGGAACAAACTTGGGGAGAAGATGTGGTGGCTAAGGGCACCCAAAAACTATGATGACTATGTAATCTTCAAATAGAAAAATACTAGCCCAATCATTCCCTAATTGTTTTCCACCATCAAAGCATCTAGAGGGTTTTATCAATTTCCTACCATTCCTAGGAACCCTCTCTACTATAACTCCCAACATATTTAAAATATAATAAAAAAATCATTATAAAATGAAATAGCATTTGAATAGGGCTAGTACCATTTCCATACCCTTTTCCATCACTACACAAGAAATTTTTCTCCAATTCCTCTATACTTTCAATGAAGCTTTGATCAATGTATATAACATTCTTGTACAGAATCAAATACATGAACAAAGAGTAATGATGGAATTTAAAATTCTCCATTCTTCCCTCCTAGGCTGCAACAATCTCATCATGGATGTGGTTGATTATGTAAGTGACAAAGTCATATCCTAGGTTAGTGTGTGGGTCTTGAATATTCAATGCCATTGTATAATTTCCACCAGCAGCATCCATGGTTCCATCTGAGCCTAGAGCTTTGTTCAGACCAAAAATCATGTTCTGAAGATACCTTTGGAAATAATCTAGAGGCATAAAATCCCCAAGTTGCTTCAATATATCTCCCTTTTCTTTTTTTGACATTGGGATATGTCATGTCATGGTTCTACCAGTGTAGAAACTCTTACAGTTTGCAAAGTTCTCATTGAGTTTCTTCAGGTCAATTGGGAAAGACATAGGTCCCCCTAAGCTGAAAGCTTCGATAAAAGACTCCTTATCCCGTGAGAAAAGTATGCTTATGTCCTTCCTGTGGAATGATTTACTGATAGAATTGTAGACCTTAATAAGTTCCTTCATCAAATCAATGTCAACAAAAACCTCTCACACAAAAAATTTACCCAAATTCCTAGGGTTGGATATAGGGACCTTGTCTAACCTATTCTTATAGAAATACCAGAATAATTCACTCCTATTTATGTTTGGCACCTTTGCATCTCTACTGAAACTATATGGGTCTCTGAAAGCATGGTCATTTGTAGATTGTAGGTTTGAAAAACCTAGTAAGATATGTAACCATTCATCAAAAAAAGGGCTAGGAATTTTCCCTTTTCATGTAGTTCAATTTGAGCTTGGGCAATTAATTCTCCTTCTTTGTGTCATTGCTTCAAATTATTATAGCAACTCTGAACTCTATATGCTAGAATTCACTCTGCTACTTCAATTCTACTTAGAAACTTTAAACACTCTACAACTGGCAGTGAAATCCTTTCTCTTTCTACCTTTAATCCTTTTCTTCAAATTGAGGCGTGGCATTAATGGCATTAAAATGACATCCTCAAAATCTTTTAAGTCCTTCAAAAACTACCATGTCTTCACACTTAATACTATTCATGCTTCCAGTTCATCATCTTTTTCCAACTCAGACATACACTTTTAGTTTTTTTTCCTTTAAACCTAAGAGTGGAAAAGTAGTGGTCAAATTCTTTTCTCTACTTCTTGGGGGCTTCCTTTCTTTCTTTGTTCTAGCTATGACTATGCAAAAATGGTTATTTTGATAGTTTCACAGCTTTGCCACTTGATTTTCTAACTATTAACTTAACCTTATGATGTCATGCCATGTACTAATCTCTTCTTGTGCAACCTTATTTCTTTATTTACTATGTGGACCCATGAAGCAGTGAAACCTTTAGTCAATCCTTCATTGCAGCATCACAACAATTAAGGGCTCACCATTCAACACCATGGAGATGTGGTGATAACCATCAAACTAACATAATTGTTGCATCACAACATAAAACCAAACCATTTGTAAGCATCCTGTGAAGTAGAGAACTATATTACTTGATCATCTTGCAACTTCACAACCATTCAACTTTTCATTTCACTAACCATAGTGACTCGTCAAAATAGTTACTTAGCCTCTTTTTACAACATCACTACCTTAAACTTTAACCATGGCTTAACCCCTATGAAGGCACAAGAATTCTTATCTCCACTTTGCATCATACCTTCTTAACTATCCTTTTAATCTTGTGAAGTAGTGAAACCTTTGTAACTAGCTTCTTCACAACTTCGCCATGGTTTATGACTTAACACCCATGATATCTATGATGCTGCAAAAACTTTTACCTTAACCTTTTCACCACCTTGCAACTATCAAAAATATAGCATCTTTAAGTTGTACGACGATGTGATAACTATAATGAGGTTACCAAAATACCAACTTATGAATAATCAATCAAACCATAAGGTATGATTAAGATTCTAGGGTTTTCTTGAGGAGTGACAACATTTTAAGAAACCCTAAGTAGTTGAAACACAATTTCTTCCTAATTTTCACAAGACAACAAAATTTTTAAGCTGAGTGAAAATTTAGACCATCAATGGCTCTGTCTATGGATGATGGATAACTTGTATCCATGCAAGAATCTAGAATTTCTAGGTTAAGAAGACCACATACAGGATAGCAAATGACAACATTGGAGAGCAACTCTTGAAAAAATAAGGGAAACCACCAAAAAAAATAGGAAAAATAAAACTATATGGGGATTTATATAATGTAAAAAATATACAAGAACCCTAAGCTAATGGTCATGGAAAAACAAGAATTTCAATAGAAATACCTCTTCAGAAATTGTCCATAAATTGGCAACTCCAGAATGCCTCTTGATAGTTCTTTGATAAAATAAGAATATTTGACCCATTTCTCATGAATCAAGTATGGACCTAACCAAATGGGGTCAAATTTTCTATGATTTCCCTTTTCTTCTAGCCTAGCATTCCATAGTAGCACTATATCTTTAGGATGAAACTTTCTTGCTACTATCCTTTTGTCATATAAATGTTTAACTTGGACTTGCAACTTTGCATTTTTGATAGAAGCATCTCTCCTTTTCTCATCCAACTACATAATATCATCCATTCTAATCTACATATCATCAATGATGTCTTCATCATATTGCTAGGAAAGTTTGTACATCCACCTTAGATTGTTTTGGGGTAATCTAGCTTGTATTCCATATACCAAATCAAATGAGATACACCCTATGGCTTTTTTCATTGTTACTATGTCAGCCCATAGTGCCAATGGTCATTTGGAATCCCAAGCTCTCTTATTTTCATATAAGATCCTCTTGATGATCTTCAATAAGCTCTTATTACTTGATCTTTCCTATCCATTTCCTTGTGGATAGTATGGTGATGAAGTAGATCTAGTGATACCATATTTTTCATAGAAGATTTTTTATTCTTCATATCTAAAACACATTGCATTGTTTGTGACTATCATTTTAGGGTATCCATACCTAATAATGATGTTATTCAAGACAAAATCCATCACTACTTTGCTAGTAGACTTTCTAGTAGGGATGGCCTCTACCCATTTTGTAAAATAATCAGTGGCTATCATAATCCAAGCATGTCCTCCACTTGAGATATTTACAATCTCACCTATGAAATCAATTCCTCATTATTGGAAAGGTGCTTGCACCTCTACTGGTTTCAATGGCAGATTTCTAGAAAACTTTAATTTTCCACTGAATCTTTGACAAGCATCACATCTTTTCACAAGTTCATATGCATCCTTAAAAAGAGTGGACCACCAAAATCCTGCTCTGATTACCTTGTGAGTTGTTTTCTTAGTCATATAATGGTCTCCACATATTCCACAATGTATCTCATTCAAGATCATCATTGAACAATTTTCATTAATGCACTTGAATAGTATACCTTCCAAACTCCTCCACCATAGCTACCCACTAACAATAACATACTTGATATCCTACAATTTTAAGACTCTTCTCTGATTATTATTTAGCTCTAGTGGACCTTTCATGTGTTGTAAGTAAAGTATTACTTCTTTATACCAATCACAGACATCCATGTCACATAACCCATCTCTACAATCATCTTCAAGCTAGTTTATTCGATTTGCTTCAAGACTAGCCTCTGCCATTAACTTAACAAGTCATTGTCCTCTTACCAACTTGGTAATCTTGATATCTATATTGAATTCTTAGATCCTATTGAAACATCGACATCTTCCCCTAAAACTTCCTATTTTGAGAAGATATTTTTCATTCTAGCACTAGGTACAAAAGTAACCATTGTAGCTCCCATTAGATAAAACCTAATTCCTTCATAGCTTTGACCAATGTGCATAGGCTTATTTTTCATTAATGTCATACTTTAATTATGTAGCCTACAAGGACTTACTAAAAAATGTTAATAGTTGTTCATATCCATCCTCATTTCTCTATAATAAAATTGTTGCAACAATATGAAATGAAGCAAAGGAAAATATGTGCATAGACTTAGAATAATTAGGAGCCCTTAAGACTAGAACATCCTTTATTTCTTGTTTTATCTTTTGAAAAGCTAGATTTTTTTCATCATCCCATCTAATTTTAGAGCCTTTCTTTAACATCTTAGAAATAGGTATACTTATTTCTACAAAACTAGTGACAAATCTTTCGAGGAAATCAATCTGTCCAAAGAAAGATTCAATGCCTTTCACATTCTTAGGCTTCTAAATTTTATCTATAGCTTCCACCCTCTCTAGATCTATCCTAACTCCTTCTTTTCCAACCAAGTGGCCTAATAATTTACCTTTAGTAACAATAAAAGCACATTTCCTAGGATTCAAAGAGATACCATACTTAAGAGCTCTAATAAATACCTTTTCCAAATGTATAAAATGATCACTTTCATCTTTTGAGTATCCTTTCAAATCATCTCGGTATACCAATAGAAACTTATCAATTATATCTACAAAGGCCACATCCATGGCCCTCTAAAAAGTAGCACCAGCATTAGTTAAATCAAAGGGCATTCTGCTATAAACATATGCTCCCCAAGGTATTGTGAATGCATTTGTGTATTGTTATGATTCTTTCACAACCACTTGATTGTATCCAGAGAAGCCATCCATCATGGACATCAACTCTGATCCAGTGACTCTTTGCAACATGACTTCCATATTTGGAAAGCCATAATTATCCTTCAATGATGAGATGTTCAAGTTTTTAAAATCAACACATAGTCTTATATCACCATTTATCTTCCTAACAAGAACCAAGTTTGATACCCAAGAAGAATGTCTAATTGGTTTGATGATTTTTGCATCCCTCAACTTTATCAACTCTTCATGCATCTTTGGTGCTAGAGTTGGATTAATAGGTCTTTGTTTTTTTCTAAAAGGTTTAGCTCCCTCTTTTAATGGGACTTCATATTGAAAGAGATCCTCTCTATAGGCCTTCAAATTATCATATGACCAAGAAAATACATATCTGTATTTTCTCAATAAATCAACCAAACTTTGCCTAATTTTAGGAGATAATTTCTTCCCTACATATACTTTCTTAGGTGGTTTGTGTTATAAATTTTTTTAGCAGTCTCCTTGGGATTTGTGACAAGGGCTTAACTACCTCTTGTGTACTATAAGTTGATTGGTTGTATCATGCATTGATAGATTGGTCTTTTGGTGCAACAATAACCCCACTCTAACAAGTACTATTAGAGCTTGGTCACAGGTTTGAATCCTCAGACCCTCAGGTAACACTAAGGGGGAGATTGTTACAAAAAAATTTAGTGCTCCTCTTAGGATTCATGGAAAGACCTTAACCACCTCCTATGTATTGTAAGTTGGGTGGTTATATTGGGAATTGATAGATCAGTCTTTTGGTGCAACGAAAACCTCACTCTAACAATTCATTGGTCCCAAGGTTGACCTCCTCTATATCCTTTGCATTATATTCAATTTTAGTTGACTTAAATCTATCATGGTTATAAAAAAAAATTTCTAATACAACCAGCCCTTTGGGAATCTTATTTGTCTTCAATTGAACCTCTTCACCAAAAATGGTATCCTTACCATCTACTGTCTCCACAAGTGTCGCACAATCAATCTCATGTCCCCAAAATTGATCTTTGCAATTTTAAAATATTATAAAGTCTTTGTATTCTTTAAAAACCTACCAATACTAGATATTATTGGTTATTAAGGGTCTAGTTTGTACTTCTACCTTTAATAAACCAAAAAAATTTATGTCATCAGGCTTTATAGAAATACTTGTCAACAAGTCAGCCATCTTGTTATTACTCCTATCTTTCCATGCTATCCAAAAAGCATCAAAAATATCTATCATATCCCAAACAAAATTTCTATACTATTTCAGTATTTTGTTCTTAGAGACATATACTCCTATTACTTTGGAAACAATTAAATTAGAATCACCAATAACATATAAACACTTGATGTCATGTTTGTGAGCCAATCTTAATCCTAACAGTAAAGGCTCGTACTTTGCAATGTTATTAGTACATGGAAAATTCAGAGTAAATGAGAACTTATAAGGCTAACCATTAGGAGAAATAAAAGAATACCCCCTGATCCTTCCTTAAAGAAAGCTCCATCAAAGTACATTGTCCATAAGTCTCCCTTTTCTTATTCTTATTTAACTTCCACCGTAATGGGTGAATTAATTTTTTCTTTTTATAATACCAAAACTTCAACCCTAAATGTATTAACATCAGTGTCTACAAATCATGTCACATATATGTCAACATTATCTTCAAGCATGTGAATAACTCTTGGTTCTCTGTCAACCTTAATAGTTTTATCTCTTATGTGAAATGTGGCATATGATTGGTCACATTGTAGGCTACCTCCCATTGCAGCACTCCACTTCCTTGAGAGTAGCATTTCGTATTGTGGAGGAATATCAACTACTAAGATAGTCATTGTTAAGTCAACATTAGGGTAGGTGGCTAGTTTAAAAGGTAAGGCATTAATTATACCTATGACAGGGACTTCTCTTGCATCCATAGCTCTACATCTACCTTTCTTTATATCTACTTGCAACCCAAGGGCTTCCATGATCCTAAATGGAATGATAGTATTTGAAGCTCCTAAATCAATCATGTAATGTTTCAAGGTTTTTCCATTTATGATAAGGCTTAGGAAGAATGGGTCAATGTTATCTATATATGCTACAGATGAATTATCCAAATATATTTGAGGTATTTGGGACATGACTCCTTTGACTTCCTTTTCTTTTGATACAATTGGTATTTCCTGCCTTACTAATGACTCCTTTTCAACAGCATCACTATTCCTAATTCTCCCTAACCAAGAAAGACCTTTGTTATTGTGTTCTTCTATCCTAAACATCTCAAATAATGGGACTTTAAGAGTGATTTTTGATAACATAGAGATCATATATACAAGATTGTATGTAATAGGTTTTAGCAAATTACCTTTGGGTTCTTGCACTTGAAGAATGGGTTGTTCCATTTATTTAGTAACATCAAGATTTGACTTCTTTTCTTGTGTGTTAATCTTAACGGCCTCTACACCTTGGAACTACACTTTCTTCTTGGATTCCCACTTTTTATTTTTATTGTCCTTGATCTTACCTATTATTGGATTCTAATCTTTATTGCCATCATCCATTTTATGAGTTATGTCTTTGATGAAAATTCTAGATGCTTTCTATACAACATTGTTTATTGTTCTATTTCTAAGGTTATATGTGCTATGAACTTGGGCTACCATCTCAACAGTTATTCTATCAATTTCTTCATTGAATGACTTCCTTAAATTTATAAATTCAACATCTCATGTCATATTGCACATCTTATCCTTATCTTGATCATCATCATCTGAAAATACTTGCTAATGATTCAATTGATATATATATATATATATATATATATATATATATATATATATATATATATATATATATATATATATATATATATATATATATATATATATATATATATATATATATATATATATATATATATATATATATACTTCTAACTAATGGCATCAATCTTAGAGTCTTCCAAATTAGATTCCTCACTTCTATCACATAGATTTATAGGTTGGCGTTGTGGATTATCTCTGGACTTCCACATATGACTAGACTCCCCTTTCTTTTTAGGCCAAACTTTCTTACCAGTTTTTGGTAATTTTGTATACAAAGGGATTTATGGTTTTTCCCTTACATATGCTCTTGTATTTTTACTTCTATCAACCATCTCTTGCTTATAATGTGAGGACTAGTTAACAAAACCTTGATCAATTCACCACCCAGTAGAGGAAAAGAACAAGTTACTATGGCTAAAGGAGATGAAATTTCATGGGAAAAGTACTTCTGAATACAGATCTGACTAAGGGCCCAACCCAAAAAGACTTTAATATTGTATACTTTGGGAAATATAAACTCTATTTGGCGATAAGGAATTATGCAAACACATCATGCATCCTACAGCTCCTATGGTACTGGGATTTTGTAAATTCTCAAGGTTTTTCACTTTAAAAGAAAATAATATGGAGCATAAACACAATGAAACAAATGAACATATGACTACATATGTATGGCTTACATTAGAGATTACAACATTTTATATATGACTTTATTTTCATGGCTCCCCAATAAAGTCACATTTTGTTGGTGTTTTAAAACTCCAGGCCTCAAAATAGTACCAAGATGAAGAATGAAAATGGATTCCTAGGGGCTAGCTATTTCCCATGCTCAGCAAAAACTCATTCAAATCTAGGCCAACTTAACAAAGTACAAAGGGATTTCTACACTTTAGGCTCTACGAGGCCAAGGCGGGTGCACCTAGGGACTAGATTTTTTATTTTATGATCTTATTTACACAATATTCATCCCTTATAGTAGAAAAATGGTCAAATATATTCTTGAAATTGTAATCAACTTATTGATTTATAGAAGCCAACTATAAACTCAAAGGAAGTTACTACAATAAATGAGAGACCAACATGTAATTCTTTGTTACAAACTTTTTAGGTAATTGATTTTGATTTAAGTGTGGATTATGTAACTGAATGACTATATCAATCTGCATCTTTATTAATGACCAGTTCGTTATCCATTGTTACACAGAGTCATACCTATAAATATTGACCTATTTAATTAACTTTCAATTAAACATATTAGTTGTTAACCCTAAATCCCATTCTTATGATATCCCTCCCATACACTTATAAACCCTATAAATTTGTAGAAACATTTACTTAATTTCTTGAATTAAAAGCAATAGTGAATTGACATACAACCTATCCCAGTTGCATTAAATTGAAATAACTTTTCTCATTCAATCTCAAAGTTACAAATACATGAAAAAGGAGATAGAAATTTGGAGACATGTATACTTAGAACTTCTTCTTGTATTCATCTTCCTTGAAAATAGTACAATACTAATATAAAACTCAAGATATAACTCAAAATGTGACAAGTTTTGTCATTCAATATCAATTATATTCTCAGAGTACAAAATTGAGACAACATCAAATTAACATAAGGACTAGACCGACTATAAATAGCATAAGCACTAAAAAATAATATAGAACTTGAACCATCACTCCACACCTTGGAAATCCTTTTATAGAAAAGGATTGCAACAAGCTTTGGATGGGAGGACAGTTGTCAAAAAAAAATCTCAAAAAACAAATACAAAGATATTTTATATACTTTTTCTTTACAAACATTCCTTGTACTTTGACAAAATTGGGGAGGTAGTTCCAAAACTGACAAGTGGCAATTTTCTTCAGGTGTCTTCAAGATAAGCATGTCTGAACTTTAAAAACCTATCACTATCATTGTCTTTTCTTTGTCTTTTCTACCTTTTAGTTGTGACTTTAACTATTTAATCATTGTCCCAAGATGGCAAGGCCTTTATGCCAACTATGACCTCCTAGATGACTATGTTAGTTTCAACATCTAGCCAAGTGGCATCTCTAATCACATTCAATTCCTCAAGGCTCTTATTGCATTTGGCATCTATGATGGATTTAACCTCTACAGTTACCTTGCCTATTTCTGGTTCTAACTTATACAAAACATCAATTAAATCATACACCACCACAATATCTACCTCACCATTACAATATGCCATAAACCTAGCATGATTTAGAATGCCATCAAAAGAGGATGACTATTCTTGCCATTCCTTTACTCCTCCATTTTCATCCAATATATTGGCCACAAAATTTTGAGTCCTTGTAGCAATTACTTTCATCTTATTTTGAATTAATTGCAATTTCCCTACAAAGAAACCGTTTAATTATTTTACCTTATGAATAAATTTCTTGATAGAAATAATTACCCCTTTTGGAAAATCCTTCTTTTGTGTCAGCATGCATACAAGGCTTTTAAAAGATTGAGTGTATGGGCCCCATGTGGTGAATAAGGGAGATAATAAGGCAATTGCCTCATGACATTGATACTCGACCCCCTACAAAACAATATAATTATTGTGTACATTTTGTGAGGCATACTTCATAGAATTTATCTTATGAATAAAAAATTCATTATAGTTTTGATTTATATCTCTTTGCTTGATTCCAATTCTTCTTCATCACTAGCTACATGCTGGCCTATCATATCCCCTGTATCAAGTGCATAGCTCTCTGTTTGCACACCTTTATCTTTAATCTAAGTGACAAAACTAGTAGTGTTTTTCAAGGCCACTATTTTATTTTCTAATTGGAGACTCCTCTATTCTAGGACATATATTTTCTTCATCTCCTCTTCATAGTTCCTCCTTTTATTGATATATATCTCATAGGCTCCATCTAGTTGTTCTTCTAGCACATCAATTCTATTTTTTCTTAACAATGATGCTAAAGTCATCAACCCATAAATTTGGCTACTAGATGTAGAGTGTACATTCCAAAAGGTCACATTCCCACTAGGAGACTCTTTAATTTCCATGAGAGTTAGTTTCTCATTTTCTAGAGCCAAGCTCCATATGGCCATGGTTTGAGCATCAATGCTATAACCAGACCCTCTCAACTGCCCTTCTTGATTTACATCTTCAAATGAGACTATCTTCTCTTGTCTCCTCACCTCATATAATAGGAAAGAAGAATTGATTTCCCATCCTAGGAAGACAATCATACCACTTCTCTATATCAACTCCCTTGCTTCATAATAGTTGACTTCTCACTCTCAATATCATACTCCTATAGATTCTTGACCATCTTTGCTACCTTTTCATTAGAGTCACCTAGTTTCATTTGCAAGGACAATTCATTTTGTTTCAATTTAAACAAGAATCTTTTGAACTCTTCAATTTTAATAAAGTTCTCATCATTCATAAATTCCCTAGCTTCAATAATTCTATCATCCACCATTTAAGATTGAAGCTCCAACTTATTTGCCCTTTTCTCATCTTTACTAGCCTAGGGCATCAGGAAACTTTGTCTTGCATTATAAAAATATTGGTTATTCCTTTACAAGATTTGCAAGGCTTTCTCTCTTGCCTTTTCAGTAATTTCTACCAACTTCTACTTTTTTCTTCTTTGTTGAACCCATGATGAGCTTTATGGTTGGTCCTCGTCATCACTCACTTCCACTAGTCCTCATCATCACTCACTTCCACTATAATGTCTAGTTTAGGAGAGTCAATAATTACTTCATTTACAATCTCTTTTGGAACTTAAGCTACAATCTCATCAAATATTATACATTTATTGAATCTTGGCCAATAGGCCTCTTCATAATAAAAACCCTTAAAAGGTGGGTCAATTATCATCATTTCTTCCTCAAAACTCATTATGTCTCTCCACTTCACCATTTTTTCTCTGTATATGTTATCATCAAGGTAATCTACAATTAAATCTTCCTCACATAAACATTTGGTTGGAAGAAAGTTGTATCCCCTCATTTGCTTTAAAGCATTTCTAACAACATTGCATGGATCATATGTTTGTACAGGGGCAATAGGAAATTTTTACTTTCTAAGGAATGCATCAGCTTACTCAATTGCATTTTTGCCAATGTCAAAACCCCCAGTCTTGGAGCACCTACATAAGAAAGTCCCCTTTCTGATACTTTAGCCCAAATATTCCCTATTTGTTGAAATCAACTACCAAAAGAATTCTACAATTTGTAAACTCTCTAGAACAAACTGGGGGAGAAGATGTGGTGGCTAAGAGTACCCAAAAACCTTGGTAATAGTGTAATCTTCAAATAGAAATATACTACCCCAATCATGCCCTAACTATTTTCCATCATCAAAGCATCTAGAGGGTTTTATCAATTTCCTAACATTCCAAGGAACCCTCTCTAGTATAGCTCCCAACATATTTACAATATGATAATGAAAACCATTATAAAATGAAATAGAATTTGAATAGGGGTAGTACCATTGCCATACCCTTTTCCATCATTGTACAAGCAGATTTTCTTTAAATTCCTCTATACTTTCAATGAAGCTTTAATCAATGTAACCAAAACTTGTGTTCTGAAGATACCTATGGAAATACCCTAGAGGCATAAAATCTCCAAGCTTCTTTGGTATATCTCCCTTTTCTTTTCTTAACATTGGGATATGTCTTTTCATGGTTCTACTAGTGTAGAAACTCTTATGGTTTGTGAATTTCTCATCAAGTTTCTTCAAGTCAATTGGGAGAGACATAGGTCCCCTTAAGGTGAAATCTTCAATAAAAGACTCCCTATCTAGTGAGAAAAGTATGATTTTGTCCTTCCTGTGGAATGATCTGTTGATAGGGTTGTAGGCTTTAATCAATTCCTTTATCAAATCAACATCAATGAAAACCTCTGGCACAATCAATTTACACAAATTCCTATTCCAAGGGTTGGATATAGGGACCTTCTCTAACCTATTCTTATAGAAATACCAAAATAATTTATTCTCATTTCTGTTTGGGACCTCTACATCTCTACTGAAACTGTATAGGTCTCTGAGAGCATGATTGTTTGTAGATTGGAGGTTCACAAAACCTAGTAAGATATGCAGCCATTCATTAGAAAAAGGGCTAGGGATTTTCCCTTTTGATGTAGTTTTTTCAATCTGAGCTTGGGAAACGAATTCTCCTTTTTGTGCCATTGCTTCAAATTATCACAACTCTAAACTTTATATGCTAGAATTTTCTCTAAAACTTCAATTCTACTCTAAAACTTTGAACAATTTGCACCTAGTAATGAAATCCCTACTGTTTCTACCTTTTATCATTTTCTGCAAATCAGGGCATGGCATTAATGTCTTTAAAATGGCATGCCTAAAATATTTTAAGTCCTTCAAATACTGCCTTGTCTTCACAATTTACATTGTTCGTACTTCTAGCTCATCATCCTTTTCTAGCTTGAACATGTGTTTTTAGTTTTTTTTGCCTTTAAAAATAAGAGTGGTGAAGTGGCAATCAAATTATTTTCTCTACTTCTCAGTGACTTCCAATCTTTCTTCATTTTCAGCTACAACTGCACATAAATGGTTATTTTGACCATTTTGCAGCTTTGCCACATGATATTCCAATTGTTAACTTAACCTTGCGATGTCATGCCATGTACTAATCCCTGCTTGCACAACCTTATTTTTTTATTTACCACTTGGACCCATGAAGCACCAAAGCCTTTAGTCAATCCTTCATCGTAGCATCACAATAGTTAAGGGCTCATCGTTCAACACCACGAAGATGTGGCAATAACTATCAAACTAACATAATCGTTGCATTGCAATATAAAATCAAACCATTTTTAAGCATCCTACAAAGTAGTGAACTATATTACTTGACCATCTTACTTCTTTGCAACCATTCAACTTTTCATTTTACTAATCGTAGTGATCTAGAGAAATGGTTACTTAGCCTCTTTTCACAACATCACTACCTTAAAGTTTAACCATGGATTAACCCCTATGAAGGCACGAGAATTCTTATCCCCACTTTGTAGCTTACCTTCTTTACTGGCCTTTTAACCTTGCAAAGCAGTGAAACCTTTGTAATTGACTTCTTCAAAACTTCACCATGGTTTATGACTTAACACCCATGATATATGTGATGTTGTGAAAACTTTTACCTTAACCTTTTCTTCACCTTGCAACTGTCAAACACATAGCATCTTTAAGCCATGTGATGATGTGATAACTATTTTGAGGTTACTTGTCATCTATTTCACGGCTTCATATCCATGAACCTTAACTCATCTTTTAACACTGTGATGCTATGAAATCAAGCTATCTCCACTTCTCCACCTTAACCTTGGTTATCATTAACTACAGGACATGTGGTGATGACTTAAAACTTGATTACCATGGTTATGGTTTGCATCTTCACAACTTAAAATCCATTAAGTGAAACACAAGCCACGACTACACAATCTCTAGATTATCTCCGCTTTGTGGATTTAACTTCAAAGTTAGCAATGTTTCCTATGATGTTGCAATAATCTTGCATTTAATTGCTTTGAAACTTTGTGGCTACCGAGACAGTTAGAGAACATAATGGAGAGATGAAGTGGTCAAGAGGGTTTTGCAACATCGCAACTTAAAACACTTAAGACCATGACTTATAACATATGAAAAAGGAAAAGAAATTAGGGATATAAAAAATCAAATGTATAACCAAAGTTTTAATTGTTGATATATGATTGAAAAGATCATTTGAGCTAAGAACATTATTGTAAGAAGTATTTTCAATCATTATTTTTTCACTGATGTCAAACCTACTTTATGTTGGTAAGACAATTGCTTATATGTTTCAAGCACTATCACTTAGTTGATTGATGAAGAGGATTTGATCAACAAGATGTAATAAAAGTGCCTAGAGGAAAGGTTGAGTTATGATTATGTATTGAAGTGCAAGAATCAGTTAAGACAGTGATAACATAATATATTGATGATCTACTTGGGGTTACAAAATATTTGGCTACAATTAGAAAGTTCAGATGAAAAAGGTTGAACAAAGTTCATTTGCTAGGCTTGACCAAGTTGAAAGAAGGTGCCGAGTAAAGTTAGTGCAAGCTAAGCAAAAAGTTAGTTGGAGTTGAGTAAAAGCATTTTCTAGTGGATGCAAAGAAAACTAATAGGTGTCAAGAAAGTTAGTAGATGTTGAGTGATTTTTAGTATGTACTGAGCACTAATAAAATCTAGTTGATGTCAAGTAACATAGTATGTGCTGAGCATCAGAAAATTGATAATGTCAAGCTACTGCATTATGAAAAAGATCAAAGATTTGCCAAATAAAATCTAACAAGTTTATTTTCTTGGAACTTGTGAATCAAAAGGATGATAAGATTGATGAGCTAGAGGCATAGAATCTTATGTAAACCATTTTGGAGGTGAATTCAAATGGATTCTAGGAGAAGTTTCTAGAAAAGACAAGATATGGGGTAGATACATTGTATCCTACCTAATCCATTGAAAACTCTAATTATTGAGATGGATATTGAGCAGGAAAAAGAGTTATAATTCCCTATATATCTAGGGATGCCTGGTCATGAAGAAAAGTTGGAGAGAGAAGTTAGAAAGTTTTTGGATGCAAAAAACTGACAAAGTGAAGGAAGAAGGGTTTGCTTCGTCAAGTGACCTAAGTGAAGAAGTCTACAATCGAAAACTAAGCAAGAAGACTTAATGAAGATGAATTCTTGAAGGGTGAACAGGCTATTAGAACTACAAAGATTGGAAACCAAGAAAAATTGAGGACTAAATAGTGATCTATAATCTACAAGTAAGGTTGTAAGTTGTATCAGAGCAAACTCTACTCTTACTCTCTAACAATTGTATCAGATTAGGGTAAATCCATTGGAGAAAGGTTGACTTAATAGTCATTGGAAAATCCTTTAATAGGGTGGCCTTCCAAGTCAATGACCTAAAGTCCTCCAACAAGGCTCACTTTTAATAGGGTGATTGAAATCCCTTAATTGGGTCACATTTAATAGTGTGTGTTGTAACCTTTAACAAGGTTGGCCTTTAACAGGGTATCACTTCAGAAGAGTGAGAAAGGAGTAGCATGTTATTGGTGGTTTTTCCCAAATTGGGTTTCCACATTAAATCATTGTGTCATGTGTACTAATGGATGTGTTGGGTTTTATGCTTTACATTTTTGCATGATAATTTAATAGTAACATAGCAGTTTTGGTTAACTCACAATGAATACATGCATGATAAAGAAATTTGTATGGGTTTACTAAATTGCAAAAAGTTTTATTTAGACATTTGGACCTTGAATAACTAATTCACACACCCCCCCCCCCCTCCCCCCGCCAATTATTCTAAAGAATTCCAACAATTGGTATCAGAGAGTAGTTGTTCAAGAGGATTAGTTTCAAGGTACTAAAAGCATAAAGATCAAGATGTCAAAAGGAGAGGTACCCAAGCTGAATAGAGATAATTTTCCTACATGGAAAAGTTTGATGAAGCTTCACTTTGGAGGACATGGAGACTATGCATAAACCTACATTACAACAAAACATGTTGATCCAGTAGGAGCCCTAATTGTTGAATATTTGAAGAAAAAGAAAGAGCACAATTAGGCGATTGCCTTTTCCCTGAGTTTGATGATATCAAAGACCTCAAAAGTGTGAAGCAAATGTGGGATTCCCTAAAAACCATCTATGGAGGAGACAAAAATGTTCAAAGAGCCAAGTCAGAGAGCATCAGAGGTAAATTTGATGACATGAGAATGAAAGAAGGTGAAGACATTGCTCAATATGTTGCTAGAATAAAAGAGGTTGTTAGTGCTATAAAAAGTGCAACTGGTAAAATAGACGATGAAATAGTGATGAGTAAAGTCTTGAGAACATTGTTGCCTATATATGCCATTAGAGTGTCTTTAATTCAAGAATTAAGATGTATACCAGGAAATGATCTAACCCTTGAATGTATAGTAGGAAGACTCACTGCATTTGAGTTATCTAATTTTGACAACTACAGACCAGAGAGTATTGAATCAGCTTTCAAAACAATTTTTTTACTGAAGGATTCTAAGGAAGTAAACCCCAAAAAGAAGAAAAGAAAGATAAAGTATGCATCCAGTGACAGCAGTACAGATGAGGAAGACATTGAACAATTGAAAGCATTGCTGGAAAGAAGATTCCATAAAGGAAAAGGTAAATTCAAAGGTAAGCTTCCTATCATTGGTTTTAACTGTGATGAAGTTGGTCATATTACAACAAGCTATACATAGAAGAAGAACTCAAGAGAAGGGAACAGGTACAAAAATAGAAGAGAAGATGATGGAAGAGATTATAGAGATAAGGCAAGAAGTCATGCTACATTGCTAATGAAAACAACTTTGATGAAAATGATGATGAAGTGGTATATGTTGCAATGAAGGATGAATTAGATGAGGATGAGCCTACTACACTTATGACTTGTGTGAACAAGAATGACAAATGGATCATTGATAGTAGATGCTCACATCATATGACTGGAGACAAAAGTAAGTCCATTACCTTAACTTGTCATGATGGAAATACTGTAAGATTTGGTAATGATGCACCATGTTCAATAAAAGGAAAAGGGTCTATTAAGCTTATAGATAAGATTTCATGTGAAAATGCTTATTATGTTGAAGGATTGAATTATAATTTGTTAAGTGTGTCACAATTGAACAATTTGGGGTATAAAGTTGAGTTTGAAAACAAATCAACCAAGATATATGATATAAATGGAAATCTAATTGGAAAAGGTGAGAAAACTAGGAATAATTTGTTCTATTTGGATATAGAAGATACTACTTGTCTTATTGCAAAATTTGATGATGTATGGCTTTGGCACAAGATATTATGTCATGTTAAGTTTGATAATCTAATTAGTAAAAGTAACATGAAAAGAGTTAGAGGTTTGCCTATGTTGAAGAAACTAGAAAACATAATGTGGAAACAATAACAACTAGGCAAGATGACAAAGTCAAGCTTTAAAAGTAAAGCTTATACTTCTAAGGAAATACTTGAAATTGTTCATACTGACCTATGTGGACATATTGAAGTGCAAAGCTACAAAGGAGACAGGTATATAATGTTGCTTGTTGATGATTACTCTAGAATGATGATTGTCATGTTTCTAAAACAAAAATCAGATGCTCTTCAAATGTTTAAATGGTATTTGGAAAGAGTTGAGAAAGAAACAAGTAAGAGCTTGAAATAATTGAGATCAAATAGAGGAGGTGAATTCACTTCACATGAATCTGAAATGTTATGCAATGATAGAGGAATTAAAAGATAGACATCAGCACCAAGGACTCTGCCACAAAATGGAATTGTTGAAAGAAGAAACAGATCTGTAATGGACTATGCCAAAACACTAATGATGGAGAAAAATGTCTCCCTAAAGTACTAGAGAGAAGCTATAAGTACTATAGTATACACTCTGAACCGTGTGCAAGTAAAGAAAGGTACTCACTCAACACCTTTTGAACTATGGTATGGTCATCCATCTAATGTGAAATATTTTAAGGTATTTGGAAGAAAATTCTATATTCTCAAAGATGTTAGAAGTCAAAAGTTTGATGCAAAGAGTGAAGAAGGTATATTCCTTGGTTACTCCACAAGAAGTAAAGCTTACAAGTGTTTAATTACTAACACTAAAAAAATTGTGGAAAGTGCAAATGTGAATTTTGATGAGTTTATAGAAGCACATGAAGTTGAATCTACAAAAGAATTAGAAGATTACAAGACATTTGCATACTACTATGAAGGAATTCCTACTGAAGAAGATGTCACAAATTATGCAACAAATCAATAGCAAGTTTCAACAATTGTCGAATCACACCATGTGAATGTCGAGTAACATTCAGACGTTGAGTTACAGAATGATGAGAATGCAAAATCTGACTTTGAGATTAGCACACATGGGAGAGATGATATAATACCTGACAGAGATGCAAATAGTGATACTGAAGCTGGGAGACAAAATGCAGCCACAAGAACTAAGCCTAGACTATCCAAATATGACAAAAGACACCATATTGTAGATCAAATCATTGGAGAGAAAGATGTAGGCCTATGACAAGAAATAGATTGAGAGAAGAATCATGTTTGCTAAGCATGAAGAAACCTAAGACAATAAAAGATGCATTGCAAGATGATGATTGGTACAAGGCTATGGAAGAAGAAATTCAGAAAATACATAAGAACAAGACTTGGAGCCTAGTTCCTAGACTAGAGGACAAGAATGTGACTGGCATAAAATGGGTATTCAGGAACAAGCTATATGAGAATGGTGAAGTAATAAGAAATAAAAAAAGACTAGTTTGCAAAGGGTATGCACAAGAAGAAGGAATTGAATATGGTGAAACTTTTTCCCTTGTTGTAAGAATGGAAGGAGTAAGAATTATGCTTTCTTATGCTGCTTATAAAGGTTTTGAAGTTTACCAAATGGATGTCAAGTCTGCATTTCTAAATGGAATATTAGAAGAGGAGGTCTACATAGAATAGCCAGAAGGATTTGTGGATAAAAACAATAAAAACATGGTATGGAGACTGCACAAAGCCTTGTATGGATTGAAACAAGCACCAAGAGCATGGTATGAAAGACTTTATACTTATCTTGTTAAGATTAGATTTGAAAGAATAGATGATAACAACAATTTGTACATGAAGAAAGATGAAGAAAAAGGTATACTATTATCTAAAAAAATTGTTGATGACATTATATTTGGAGGACAAGATGTTTTGTGTAAAGATTTTGCAAATCAAATGAAGCAAGAGTTTGAGATGTCAATGTTTGGAGAGATCAAATTCTTTGTGGGACTACAAGTATATCAAATGAAGTATGGTGTATATATTACTCATTAAAAATATGTCAAGGAGATTTTGAAGACATTTGGACTTGAGGATTCAAAACCAGTAAGTAAACCTATGGTAACAGCACTCAAGCTATCAAAGAGTGATGAATCAAGTGAGGTTAAGTAAACATTATATAGATCCATTATTGGCAAATTGCAATATGTAGTACACAGTAGACCTGATATTGCATTAGCTATGGGAATAGTTGCTAGATTCTATGCTAACCCAAGAGAAAATCACCTGATGGCAGTGAAAAGGATAATGAGATATCTTAAGGGAACAAAAGAGTATGGCTTATACTATAAGAAGAATGAAAAGTTTGAACTAAAATCCTACACTAATGCTGATTAGGCTAGAAATATTGATGACAGGAAGAGCACCAGTGGAGGAGCATTTTTCTTAGGAAAAAGACTTGTTACATGAAAAAGCAAGAAGCAAAGTTGTACTTCACAATCTACTACTAAAGAAAAATATGTTGTTGTTGTTATCAATTGCACAAACATTGTATGGATTGAGTAGCTACTAAAAGAAATGAAGGAAGAAATCACTTAACTAGTGACATTTTATTGTGATAATATAAGTGCTATAAATATACCAAAGAATCTTGTTATGCATACAAAGACAAAGCACATTGCAATAAAGTATCATTATGTAAAGGAGTAGGTTCAAGACAAAGAGGTGAAGATGGAATATATAAACACAAAAGAACAAATTGTTGATATCTTCACCAAAGCATTATCCAAGGATGTTTACGATTATCTGAGAGTAAATTAGGGGTGATACCCCTATCAAAGGCTATGTAAAAGATAGAGGGAGTACCCTACATCAAACAAGCTAATATGCATTTCATACAAATTAATGCAATGGATCTTACTTTAGCAATTTTCCTTAAGTAATCATAGAGCTAGAAATTCAAATTAGTCACAAGTTAGGTGACAGAGGGAGAAAATTGAAGAGCCTGCGAAAGTCTATGTTTGCATATATTAAGATGCCAAGTGTTGATTACATGTCTTTGGCATTGTTTTCAAAGAGGGAGAATGTTCAGTAAACCGATCAAGTGCATATTGATCATGATGAAGATGATCAAAGTAGAAAATCAAGTAAGAGGGAAAGTAAAAGAAATACAATGAAGTCAAAGTACATTATCAAAAGATCAGAAGACTAGTAGCAAAAAAAAAGGAAGAAAGCAAAAAAAAACAAAAGAGGGAGATATTCTGATCCATGACAAAAGAGAATCAGATAAAGTGAGATTTTGTAACCTAAGAAGGAGTTGCTAATAAAGGGAGAAGTATTATTCACAAAATTTCTTTTGGTATTGCCTTACTATTTAACCTAGTTAGTTTGATGTTTGACTGGTTGATTAGTTTGGTTTACCATCAATGCCAAAGAGGGAGATTGTTGATATATGATTGAAAAGATCATTTGAGCTAAGAACATTATTGTAAGAAGTGTTTTCAATCATTGTTTTGTCACTAATATCAAACCTACTATATGTTGGTAAGACAATTGCTTATATGTTTCAAGCACTATCACTTAGTTTATTGATGAAGAGAATTTGATCAACAAGATGTAACAAAAGTACCTAGAGGAAAGGTTGTGTTATGATTATGTATTGAAGTGCAAGAATCAATTAAGACAGTGATAACATAATATATTGAAGATCTACTTGGGGTTACAAAATGTTTGGCTACACGTATAAAGTTCAAATGAAAAAGGTTGAACAAAGTTCATTTGCTAAGCTTGACCAAGTTGATAGAAAGTGCCAAGGTTAGTGCAAGCCAAGCAAAAAGTCAATTAGAGCTGAGTAAAAGCATTTTCTAGTGGATGTCAAGAAAACTAATAGGTGGTGAGTAAGTTAGTAGATGTTGAGTGATTTTTAGTATGTGTCAAGCACTAGTAGAATCTAGTTGATGTTGAGTAACACAGTATGTATCGAGCATCAAAAAAATGATAATGCTGAGCTGTTGCATTATGAAAAAAATCAAAGATTTTCCAAATAAAAGTCGACAAGTTTATTTTCTTGGAACTTGTGAATCAAAAGGATGATAAGATTGATGAGCTAGAGGCATAGAATCTTATGTAAACATTTTGGAGGAAAATTCAAATGGATTCTAGGAGAAGTTTTTAGAAAAGACAAGATATGGGGTAGATACATTGTATCCTACCTACTCCATCAAAAACCCTAATTGTTGAGATGGATGTTGAGTGGGAAAAAGAGTTCTAATTCCTGATATATCTAGGGATGCCTAGTCATGATAAAAGTTGGAGAGAGAGGTTAGAAATTTTTTGGATGTGAAAAACTGATAAAGTGAAGGAAGAAGGGTTTGCTTCATCAAGTGACCTAAGTAAAGAAGTCTGCAATGGCAAACTAAGCAAGAAGGCTTAATAAAGATGAATGCTTGAAGGGTGAACAAGATTTCAAAACTAAAAATATTGGAAGCCAAGAAGAATTAAGGATTGAATAGTGATTTATAATCTGCAAGTAAGGTTGTAAGTTGTATTAGATCAAACTCTATTGTTACTCTCTAAAAATTGTATCAGATTAGAGTAAATCCTTTGGAGAAAGGTTGACTTAATAGTCATTGGAAAATCCTTTAACAAGGTGGCATTCCAAGTGAATGACCTAAAGTCCTCTAACAAGGCTCACTTTTAACAAGGTGATTGAAATCACTTAACTGGGTCACATTTAACAATGTGTGTTGTAACCTTTAATAGTGTTGGCATTTAACAAGGCATCACTTCGAAAGAGTGAGAAAAGAGTAGCATGTTACTTGTGGTTTTTCCCAAATTGGGTGTCCACATTAAATCATTGTATCAGGTGTACTAATGGATGTGTTGATTTTTATGCTTTACATTTCTACATGATAGTTTAACAATAACATATCAATTTTGGTTAACTCACAATGAATACATTCATGATAAAGAAAGTTTTATGTAGACATTTGGACCTTGAATAACTGATTCGACCCCCCCCCCCCACCCTTGCCTCTCAGTTATTCTAAAGAATTACAAAATTCATATATCCATTTTATTAACTACATACCAACTTATGAATAATCAATCAAACCATAAGGTATGATTAAGATTCTAGGGATTTTTTGAGGAGTGACAACATTTTAAGAAACCTTAAGTAATTGAAACATAATTTCTTCCTAATTTTCACAAGAGAACAAAATTTTTAAGCTAAGTGAAAACCCAAACCATCACTTCATTTTGGTTTTGCGAATGTTACAATCTTTTTAATGTTCTTTTCATGCTAACTTCATAGGCTCTACATTTTGGTATGCTCTTTGAAACCCCACAATGGGTCATTCTCTCGTCTTTTGTTCATCCATTTTGTTAACTAACAAACATTTTTTTTTGTGTGCATGTGTTGCAAGGTTGAATTGGTTTTTTTTGTAGGTTAGAAGATGCATTTGGGAAGAAGACCAAGCTCCCTAAAACATTAAAACAACCTCAAATACCTTCTAACAACATAGAAAATAATGTTTTGGGTCATTTCAGTGCTTTTTCCCTCTCTTCTTGCTCATTTACCACTTCTTGTTGTACATATGAACATTCTATTAGTGCATCCATTTCACATTCCATCTCGACATCTCATTCCACCTTGGCCAATTTCTCATCTCTATCTTCCTATGCTTTTATCCCCTATACCTATGCATCAATCCATTACTCTCACACATTCCTTCCTTACTCTCACACATCTATTTACTTGTTTTGTGCATCCATTCATTGATTCTGCACATCTATTAGCTACTTTTGTGCATCCATTCATTAATTTCATGCATTTTTTCACTACTTTTGTGCATCAATCCCTCAATTGCATGCATTTTTTCATTCATTTCATGCATCCATCTCTCAATTTTATGAGTTTATTCATTAATTTTGTGCATCTATTCATTAATTTCATGTATTAGTTCAGTAATTTTGTGCATCCATTCAATGGTTTCCCGCATCCATGCAATAATTCTAGTAATTCCATACTTTTTCTTTGTATTGCTCTATATTTGTCATGTATTTCAATGCATTTATTTTGTCTTTCTATGTATCTATTTTGTTTAGCTAACTGTGAGTGATCTTATTTACAAGTTGAGGAGCATTTTCACTAACATTGTGCTTGTTGGTTTTTGGCTGATATTTTTAAGTTTTTCTAAGGAATTTACTTACATATTTAACCATGGAATGAACTCAAATCTCAATTTGGGTTTAACGATTTGAAAAGTTCAATGTTGATTTGATTTCTTATGTTGATGACATGATGTTAAGTTGGAAAGAACCTTACATGCCAATCACGAGGGTCTTCAAGTCATAGGATACAGAATCTAAAAGAATAAAAAGGGGAAAGAATCATGTGTCTTGTATGTTTTAAGATGTGCTTTTCAAAACATCTTTTAGTTATCTTTTATTTTTGCAAAGTAGAACCCTTTAAATTACATCACACATGTACCGAAAGTTATTAGCAAGATCATTTGCAATAACCTAGGAGTGCTTCAAGTGAGTTCATCATCCTTTAGGAAGTGCATTCCATTTGGGTAGAAGCTCAAACTGGGAAACCCCTCTAACCAGTTTATAAATGAGAATTGAGGTAAAAAAAAAATCCATCTAAACAAGTTTGGGCGATGTGTTTCTGATGATAGCCTGAGGTAGGAAAAATTTCCCATGATCTTAGCATGATTAGAATAGATTCTTGAGTGAATCATGCACATAACAACCATTTAAATTGACTCTGTAGATCTAATTATGAACCAACTTATTAGCTACCCTTTTATCCTCGATGTATTAGTCATGGTGCAAGAGAATATAAGGCTTCTTTGAAGTTACCTAACATATGTGTTTTTCCTGGTAGAGGCATAAGGCTTCTTGGACTTCATCCCCAAGAGTCATCGTCCCCATAGAATGGGGGTTTCTATTTTTCATACCTTGAAGGATCATTGATATGTAAGTTTTTCTATCGACTCTTGTATCGACTGACCTTTTTCATACATTGAAGGATCATTGATATGTAAGTTTTTCTATCGACTCTTGTATCGACTGACCTCTTTGATTAGAGTGAAATATCACACTAGATCCAGAAAACATCAAGATGGGATCCTCTTGGAAAGCCTAATGAGTGACACATTTAAACTAAATTGACCATAGTTTTAAAAGCATTCTTTAATTATCTTATTTATGAGATGACCTCGTGAAAAAAATTTGTAAAAAATACACATTGGTTACTATCAAATCCTTTTGCTAAAGAGATCACTTGTCTGTCTCTCTCACAAAGTACCATATCTATTATCAAATGAGTCTTATCCTTGTTTTTTTTAAATGGTTGTTAGGAAGTCCATTTGTGACAACCCTATGTCTATTTTTCTCCACTTTATATCTTGCATCATCCATTGGTAAATTATTTTTTGCCCACTTAAACTCATTTGATATCTAAAGATTAGTGTTTTCCAACCCAAGTGAATGGCATACTTAGCATAGTCACTGATTTGAAAAAAAGTTGAAATAAACCTAGGGCCAAATCAATGGAAACCTCATGTCAGACCAACCAAAACCCAAGTTCAAAAAGATCAAACTTAAGCAACTAGCAGTCTATAGAGAGATCAAAGCCGAATAGAAAACACACGCCCAATCCAAGACTTACCAAACTAGATCAAATTGAGAAAGAGGGTATTGAGGTTTTCCCTGCAATCCAAGTGGGATCAAAAATTTCAAAGCATGACCTTGAGATGTGGAGTCAACCAGAGCCTCATCAACTACACTAGCTACAACCACTTTGATTTGGTCCATCTTCTTCCACACACACTTTGCACTTATCATATCATAGGTCAAAATCCTTCATCATCCTCATCATCCTTAAGCATTTGGTGTCACTTTGGTAAAGATTTCCTATCCTAAATCCTACATCCATCATACTATCAAGATTAACCCTTTGACTAAGCATTGTCTAGGGTAGTCTATCTTTATCACTTGTGTCCCTCCTCACCTTGAGATAAAGTTTAGGCTCCACATTTGATCATCACTTTTCTTCCAAAGGGTCATAAGTCTGTCCTAAAGTTGACATTATCATCATATCTTGAGCTTTCACATAGGAAAAACATCTCTTTTACTTTGACATCACCATCACTAATCCTTTAGATCACCTAGATATCATATCATTAGAAGTAAGATCCTCCATCATCCTCCTTTGCATCTATCATATATCTCTACATACTAGGAAATCCTTGCATCATAGTTTTCACATCCTTAGGAATCTTAGAAAATACCCCCTTTGCATATTTTCACCCATTGTCACACCATCTTGCATCTCATCCTTAGGAACATTATTATTTCATGCCACCAACTACACATTTAGGCAAGAGAAAAAGGAAGAAGAAGGACATGGACCCTAGTCTTAGTGGTGGCTCAGCTAGTAGACAACTAGACCCAATGGTATCCATGATCTCACTTGACCCACCACCATAGAATCTAGAATATTTGGGTTCCTCACTATTAGACATAGATGCCTTCATGAATCAACCTAGGCATGTGGCCCTAGTCAATTCTATCATAGAGAAAAATAGGAAAACCATCATGGCCAATTTTTTAGAGAGATAATGGTGTGCCTTTGGATTTTGGAGGCCACCACCTTTGGACATATTAGATCATGCACATCCATTTTTTGGAAAACTTCCACTACCCATTGGTCCCTTTGATCTAAATGACCCCTTTTTCATACCTAGAAGAGGACATCAAATAGTGATACTAGAAATCGTGGACCTAAATATACCCTCCAACTAACTCGGTGTTCCCATCCCACAAAATAACCAACCCACCATTCTACAGTCATTGGTCCATGCAACACCTCATCAACCTACCATCACACAACCCATACCCATCACCACTTCCACTACTGCCATTGTTTCCACTTCACAAGTTGCATCCATTTTGTTTAACATTGTAGGACCTTCCACCTCCCAAATTTTTGCTTCCACCTCGTACCTACCCTTTAGTCGTGCACCCAACACATTCCAACAAAGCACCTAATCCACATTACAATTCACTATAGGAATGTCACCAACAAGGTCTACCAACCAACCTCTCATTACTCCTAGTCCTTTTAAATATATTACAAACACTAGCACTTCATTCCCACTTGGTCCTTGGAATTTTGGACCATCACAAGGATAAGCCACAAGCCTCCCAATTTTTACCCTATTTATGCCAACCTTCAAAGTGCAGCAGTCACCATCACCTCCAATCAATCCACTACCACCCATTACCAACTATTTCACCATGCCACCCTTAGAGAGTAGTCAAAAAATACCATAAAAACAACAACCAACCATGGAGAAGTTCCCTACATCAACTATTTGGGACCCCTCAAAACCCAATTGCCTTCTCAAGAAGGAGCACACCAATCTAAATTGGCAGAATGTGCAACCCCAAATCATAGCACCAACATATCTACCACCTCTCTAGTAGCAACCACCATAGTAGCAGTATGTGCAACCACCCATACCAAATCATCCATCTACTCAACAATCCTACACCTATCGACCCCAATACCAATAATTCACCTAAAAAGTGTAGCAATACACCCAACCACCACCCCAACAACCAATAAATCAAATCCCATAAGTAGCTCAATCCATAATACACTCATCAAAACCATTCATACTCACCTACCTCATCTTATACATACCTTGCACGAGGGGTACCAGCAATAACACATATCAACCTTGAATGGGAAGAAATGAAGAATGCTTTGAAGGAACTCAAAGATGGAATTGAATCCAAGACCTTCAAATTTGAAGAGGTTTTTCCATACCCATTTGATAGATCTATTGCAATGATACCCTTTTCCAAGCACTTTGAGATCCCCAAATTTGATAAATTTAGAGGGAAAGGAGATCCAATCACACACATCAAAGAATTTTACATGCTTTTCCAAGAAGTGGCCTATAATGATATATTCCTCATGTGCCTCTTTCATAAAAGTCTATGGGGTCCCACTCTTGAATGGTTTTTTTGAATACCCTAGGGCATAGTTAACACCTTTGTTGATCTTTCATAAGCTTTTATGACACAATATGCCCATCTTTTTTAAACTAAGCCATCTATGGTCAATTTAGTCCACACCAAAAAAAAAGAAGGTGAAAGCCTCACTAATTACTTACAAAGGTGCAAAACTCTCACAACATGAATCTCTTGCAACATACTAGAGTGACACCTTGTCAAAATGTTCATTGACAATGCACATCCTAGACTCTCTCACCACATGGTCATGAACTACCTACAAACATACAAAAAGATCAAGGAGAAAGGCATGGGTCTCAAATATGGTCTCATTAAAAATGGAATCATAAAGCTCCATAAAGAAAATTACCAAGAGAAAAGACACTCTAATGATAAACCACGATATTGGAACAAGAACAAGAACCCGATAGCAGATGGTGCCACTAATACTAGATGTTAGGAATAAGGTGTTTCAACCTTGGATAATTCCTATTCTTATTATTTGTTTTCTAAATGTATTTTTTTGCAAATAATGTAATTAAGTGTGAGTGTACATGTCTAGTTGGCATGTTGATGTGTCACTCCACTTGCATGTGTCAGCATCTTGAATTTTGTATAAGGAGATCATGACTGAAATGGTTATGATGGATTCTTATGACATGTAAGAGATATCTTTGGAAGATATGATGATGGGTGAAGATGTGAAGACATGAGGTAATTGATCATTGAGTACTATAGACTTGAGTCTCCATCTAGCGTAGAATGGTAAAACCCTAATATGGTTGTTCTTTGGAAGTTGTCCTAAAAATGGAAAGCGCATGATATAAGTTTTTTTAGGGTTGCAAATAGGAGAGAGTGAAAAAGTGTATTGTTGGTTGCTACTAGATGATTCTTTTGTGTCCTAAAAGAACTTGCATTGCAAGTGTTTTGTAACCTTTGTGTTTAAAATAATACATTGTGCAAGTTTTGGAGGGGTGGGGTTGTTTTACCGAAAGGTTTTTCCCCACTGGCATACCTTTGTGTTTATGTATTTTCTTTGTCTATCTATTTTTTGTATTCATGGTTGACTCCAATATTATTGTTTAAATAATATCGAATCTAAAATTGTAAGTATTTAATAGGAATTTTGGTGTAGAAGCACCTATCAAGACAATGAAGAAAACTTTGGTACCGGATGAAGACAATGGATCAAGGACCTCTTTGAAGATCAATTGGAACATTCTAAGACCAATAATGGCATATTGTAACGAACAAAGTGCATTGAAGGTCAAAGGTCCTAATAAAGCCCTACGGGCAACATGATGTAAAAATGGCATATGAGCCATGAAGGGTAGAATAGGAAGTAGTTTCATGTTTTATTTTGCATTCAATAAGGTCATTGGATCATTCTTAAATCAGTTGCATAGGTTAGAATGCTGAAATATGCATAGAAAGCAAAGTTTGAAATTTGAATTTAGTTTTGGAGGGAAAATAGTAACTTGCTATTTGTTTGATTAAATAAGCATTTCCAACCAACTTGGTTAGTTGGGAAGGTATTCTAAGGTTTATTTAAGATGTCTCAGCCATATGGAAGGGGGCAGACAGTGTTTGTACGGAAAACACACAGAATTTGTACGGACAGCCTTGTGAATAAATGAAAATTTGAAGCTTTCTTGCAATTTAGAGGTTCTTTGAATATAGAAATCTGTTATTTACTTTGGAAAGGTGTTATTAAGAGGTTTTGCATCCATCTTGAGACGTTTCTTATCAAATTACAGTTATTATTGCTGCTGTCACGCTGAAACTGTGAGTTTTGGCTTTGATTTTTCAATAGGAAATGAGGGTACCATCTTAGTTTTTGTACATCTAACCCATGGGATGGACCCTAAATGCCCTAACATGTCTAACTAATCATGAAAATGCAAGAAAAGTGAAGATTTGCAGGTTACTGTGAAAGAAATGCAAAGTTGAGTGCTGGAAGGATTAATTTGGGTACCCAAATGAGTGCTAGGTGTTATGCAGCCGTACATCTGGCTTAACAAGGTATATTTTTTATTTTATAATGTTTGAAGACAAGGTAAATTCATGGTGAATGCTGAAGGAGAAGTTCTGGAATTGAGTTTTGGGGTTTGAACAAGCAGGCCCTAGTTTTTAAGCCATTTTAAGGAGGGTTTTGAGGATTGGGTGTTTAGGAGTGTGACCAAGACCTATAATCTTGAAATTCCTTTGATTTAGATCATTAATAGAGACTATTCAAAAGTATTAAGTCGGATTGCAAGTTTGAAGGGTACTTGCTTTGTAAAAGTGGCCTAATTAGGCTTAATTCTGAGACAAACTGCCCTGTTCCGTACAATCATTACAAAGGAGTGATATCTGATTTTTTGATATGTTATAAAACTCCGAAAAGGGTATTTGGAAATCCTATTTATTTTCTTGGTGTTTTGGAAAGTTTCAGAGAAAAATCAAGAAAATAGGGTTTGCTGATCCAAAGAAGAGAATAGCATAGTAAAGGGCAAAACTGGTCTTTTTTGTATCTACTGAAGATTTCTGGGTTTGGAAACCTTAGAAACATGTTGGTTGAAGTTTTTTAAGGTGTGTAGAGGTGGAGGAAACACTTGGTGAAGGTAAATCCAAGTTTGAAGTCTTTGGTGGCATTGTGTGCATTTGGGAACACCATTGAAACATAGGGATTTGGGTCCATATTGTGCTTGAATTTGCAAGTTTTTCGGTAGATCCTTCATCCTCTGCATCAAATTTGTACAATACTTTCCTTAAGGGATTAGTGTAGGAAGTTGTTTCCATACCTAAGTTTCCTTATACCAGATACATCCGTGTAGTTGGTGTCGCACCCAGCACATCCAACACCCCTCAACAATAGACATTCCAAAAAAAAACCATCTTATCAACCAATCACATGATATCAACAAACATTTCAACATCCTCTACAAAATCAATATCAGCACAACACACCAATACCTACTTATCAAGGACCAACAAACTAGACCAATGCTATTACTATTGCACCTAGACAAAAACCAAGGATCCAAAAGATACCTCACGTGTACACTCCCTTGGGGGAACCATTCGATATAATTTTCAAAAAATTGGCCCATGACAACCTCATCTACTACCCACAAACACAACCACTAGACCCAAAAACACCCAAAGCATCATGGTACAATGAGAATGAGTTTAGCAAATTTCACCATGTAAAAGGGAATCCCACCCTCAAATGCATGGAGCTCAGAGATTATGTGCAAGACCTCATTGATCATAAGGAAATCATGGTGGGAGTACAAGCCTCTCCAAATGTAGGTCTATTGATCTATCAAAATGCATTCCCACCACACAACAACAAAAATGCAAGCAAGGCACCTGTGCAACACAATAATACCAATAACAAAATAAACAATGTCCAACCCAAGCAAGGTGATAATCATGACAAATCAGAAGACTACACTTCATCATAACTTGACTATGGTAATTTATTGGATGTATATCTCAAGATGATCCTTTTGTTATTGTGCTGAATATCAAGGGCCCAGACAATCAATGTGTAGTCACAACACGATGGACCTGACTCAATATTGTAGGGCCACGCATGCCTGCACTTGGTCCTTCATCTATGTAATACAATATTTTGGAACATCTTGGAAACATGCTAGCCCAAATATCCATCCTAGATTTACTCCACACAAGCCCACTTTATAGAGACACCTTAACAATGCCCTCCATGAATCCTATGTTCTCATTGATATCAATGTTGTATAGTTCAAAAACCTAGTGGGACACCTCTCTGCCTCATGTGTGTTATCCTTCAAACCCTTTGATGTCTCATAAATTGAGCTAGATCATATCCTTCCACTCCATATATCTATCATGGTCTTTGACTTCATCATAAAAAGGTCATGATAGACAATGGGTTCACCTTGAGCCTATGTACTTTGAGGTTCATTAAACAAGCAAGATACACTAAGGAACACATTATCAATGAGGTCATCACTATCAAGGCCTATGATAACTTGAAAAGAACTACACAGGGAACTATCATGTTACCCATCAGAGTTGGGTATGCTACTTAAGAAATAGTATGCCATTTAGTTGATCTTAACCTACCTTTCAACATCCTCCTTGATCGACCATGGATTCATGCCATGAAATTCATTCCATCCACTTATCATTAGTGCATCAAATTTCTACATCATGGCACTGAGATAACAATTCGTGTTAATCCAGAACCCTTTGCATATTGCAATATGGTAGAAAAATCTTATGATAACCATTGCCTAATGTTGCCTAATGTTTCCTTATTGTAAATCCTTATTTTCGCCTAATTTTTCCTTTAATCTAATTGGTTAAGAGATTTACAACAGCACTTGGTTAAGAGATTTACAATAGCTTGTTAGGACTACTTGGTTAAGAGATTTACTATGCATCACCTATTAGAATGATTCAACACCTAATCTTTAGTTAGCACCTTTAGGCTTGATATTAGATCTCCTCTTTACTGATTGTATCTCGATCATCCTGATCAAATCTATTATTTATAATCCTCTCACTACTTATCTATATTTCTCTAAACTAATTCTACTTTGCATAATATTGTCACCTAATATTTCCTTTAATCTAATTGGTTGCATGTATTGTATAGGGATTCATAATATGACTCCATACTTATCTCTTATAATCATAAATTCATGATTATGTCAACCAAAAATGGTTTACATAGGAGTTTATTCCATAAAAAAAAACTATGCCAAAAACTATTCACTTGACATCCAAAGGCTCTAATGCTTTGCCTTCACTGTGCTTTGAATGATGTAACCCAACTTTTGTAGAACTCAGCACTGACTATTTCTTAGCACTTGAATCACTTAGCATGTATAGACTGCTCAGCACTGGAGTGACTCAGCACATACTCTCTACTTGGCATATACTAGGGCTTGGCACTAACTAGTCATATTACTCAACTGTATTGTTTGGAAACTTATGCTTGGCATTCTTCGATCACTCAGCTCGCACTGATTGCTTGGCTAGCTATGATCACTCAGCATGCACTATGCATTGTAATTCTATTGGATAATGACTAAGCGATTTTTTATTGCCTTGTCAAAACCAAAATGAGATCAATAATCTCCCCCTTTAACATGAGAGGCAAAAATAATTTGTCATGGCATATACATCCTTTTTTTGTGCATAAGTTAGACAATGTATATTTTTTCCTCAACATCTATACAAAATTTTCAAAACTTCAAAATTTGCATTTTATCAAAAAAATTGTCTATCTTCCATACCTTATTACTCCATCTAAGTAAGTACTTTTTTTCTATTTTTCTTCAATTACTCCAATTGAGTAAATATCTACCTTGACAAACAATTTTCTTCAAAAAAATTACAATCCCCCTTTTTTGACACTTATGTCAAATGGGTTGTACACTATCAGTGTGTTTATCCAAAAAAGGTGTGTGTAGCTCCATTATTATCATCAATGTTGCATTCCAATTTCTTGTTGCTACATCTAGGGATTGATATTGAATGTCTAGCTAGGAAGCAAGGTCAACTAAGCCTTCATGTGTAGAAAGATGGGAATCTTTCTTCAACAATGTCTCTGCATAGGCTAGTTCCTTGTGCAATACTTCCATGTGAGGTGTCAACATGGCCTAGATATTGATTAGAGCAGACCGAATATTAGCATCATGTGCTTGTATCTTGGTAAGCCTATTGTGAGTTGAATATAACCTCTGAAAATCTAACTAACTATTACTTGGCGATTATTGCAATGTGGTACCTATGAATTGTAAATCTCCCTACAACTGGTCAATAACCCGTTGAGTATCCTTAGTAAATATCTCAACATTGCATAACTTTGTGTATAGAGAGAAAATGTTCCCACCTTATTTACATTTTCCATTATGGTTGCTAGATCAACCTATCTGAGTGTAATAACACTAGATATCTTCGCCAAAACCTTGGTATGAAACTTCCTTTCAAACCATTCTAATAATTTGAAATTTGTGTCTAGGTCTTCATCCTTAATCTTGTCCACAATGCTAACAAGTTGCTCTATAATAGGATTATATTCATTTTTTTCTAGGATCTTGAAAACATCAATGAATATGTCTTTGATTTCATGCAAGACTTGCTTTTGCTAAAGTTCCCTCCTTAAGATTTCTTGCCTCTTCTTCATCTATAGAGTGGCTTGAAGAATGCTCATTTCTTCAATAGTATTGTATTCAAATAAAACTTTGGTAGCTCAACCACCTCATCTAGGCTTACATCCTCAAATGATGTAACATCGACACTCTTGGGTGTGTTGGAACTCAAATTTAATATTTGTAGTGGAATATCATGTGTACTCAGCCTCTGAAGAGCTTGACTGTTGATAGGAGATTTAAAGACTAGAAAAGTAACTAGTATTTGTATGGCAATTTTCTCCTCAAGTGCATTAGTCAACTTATCCTCTTCAATCTTTTCTCCTTTTGTTGAATTTCACCCTATGAGTGTGGAATAGGTACAGGATTGGATTCCTTACCCTTATTCTCTTATATTCCATTCTTGTCAACAATCGTTATGGCTGGTAAACTTGAACTATTTAGGCTTGGCATTAATATACCTTTGGGTTGTACTTCTGCCTCTTTCATCTAAATGAAATTTTTTAGCATTGTAGATGATGTCTTTTTTGTAACATCTTTCTATTCAAGGTTTACACTTTGATCTGTATGTAGATCCTGTGATTCATTTTCCTTTACCTTTGTATTTTGTGGGGTCGCATTTAATGTGTCTTGTTGCTTCTCCCCTATAGATGCAAGTTCTATCATTTGTATCTCATCCACTCTCACCAATATTGGATTACTGCATAAAATTCTTGCATTGATAGAGTCTTGTAAAATTTTCTTCAAATCATCCTTGGTCAAAGGATTTACATTCTATGATGTAGTATCAGGAACATCCTTGATGCTTATTGAGTCCTATTGACTCTCTTGTTCATCATGTGGGGGACTGGCGCTCAACACCTATACATCCTATTGTTCTTCTCTAGCTATGGCTTCCTCTATTGTTCCTTCAATTCCCTCTACAATAGGTTCCTTGATTGGGTTCTCTTTTTCAGTATCTGCTACTTCTTATTCACCTTTATTAGTTATTGGTTTAGTGGATATCCCATAAATAGATTTCCAAATGATTACCACAACTTCTATTTGCTTCTTTAAAATATGGAATGCTCAATGTTCAGGAGAAAATTTCCCTTTTTACTTCTCCATTACCTTAGCAATAATTTGCTTATCCAATTTAGACATCACTTGGGCTAAGTTGGTTTCCCTAATTTGTCTTTCAGTATTCAAACTAAATTGCCACTTTTGCTTAACTCTTTCATGTAAACTTTTTGGTAATGAGTTGACAATCTCTAGAGGAGTGATCTTAAAAGTTACCATCATGTCATATATGGCCTCCTCTATATTATTTTTCTCTACACTTCCTAAATTATCAAAATTAACATGTGTGAAACTTGACAAATCTACATTGGTCTTAATAATTTGATGCATGTTATCAATATTAGAAGAGGGATTGTGGCTTACCACTTTGAATTGACTCAAGTCATTAGAATATATCTTTTCCCCATCTAGATCTTCTTGTGGCTTGTATTTCTTCCTCAATCTCATGAAATTATTTTGAGTAAGTTGGCTTGATTCTACTATGACATTTTCCCTTTTGCCTTTAGCCTTTGCAACTTCTTGAGCCTATGTAGTAGTTTCCCTAGTGCTTGATAGATGGCTTTTTCTGTGACTTCTTCACTATCTTCTTTGGTTTTATCCACTACCTATTTCTTTGCTTTCCTCTTCTTCTCAATAACCTTGGGTGCTTCCTTGGCTTCTTCTTCCTCGACACCTTCTACATTAGTATTGTACATGTTGGATTCACATATTCAGGAGACCTTAGAGCAAAGTGCAAATATAATGGAAATGAACTAATCTAGACCCAAGAAATCATTGCCAAATAGAGACTTTACTAACATCTCATGTTTCCCTAACTACAAGCACCAAGATTGCTCTCAAACTAGCATCTCAATGACAGTTATAGAATGTGAGTATGCTATGAATTTAGATCTATAGAAATGTATGTAAGATCTATGTGAGAATGTAGATTACATGAGTATAATAACCCTAGAATATTATGATATGAGTATGAAATAGAATAAACATGTTCTAAATGATACTAAATAACATGAAAAGAATGCTAAAATTCTATCAAAATGACATGAATTTTCTATAATAACAATGCTAACATGCTAACATGATAACTCAAAATGTGCCTATAGTGTAGATGCCTAATACTTGGATCCTTTTGCTCTTGAATTTCCCTCCTATTTATATAATTTTAGAAGGGGTTGGGGTAAAGATCAAGGTTTCACTTTTGACTGGAGGGTAATGGTGAAACTGTAAATATCTCATAAGGTACCAAGAGGAAGAGTTTAAGAGACTTAGTTTGTGAGGATAAAAGAGGATTTTCAAATTCTTGTAAATGTAGAAAGGAGGACTTTCACTTTTGTGAGGATAAATGGATTTATTTATTTAATAAATGTTTCATTTGTTTTCAACTTTTGTCTTTTCCTTTTTCTCTTTTTTATTTCATTTTATGATTTAGTGAATTATTTTCCCCCTTTCTAAATTTGATTTAGGTCCTTTTTGATTTGATAGGTGATTTTATTCATTAATGACTTGATGTAATGATCGATTTAAAAGTATGTTGTTTTCCTCTTATTTTATCCTTAATTTGAACCGTTTGATCGAAATTTGTGTTCTTTTAGAACTTTGCCAATTTTTGGGTGTCTACAAGTATCTTCACCCAAACCTTGTGCAAGTGTCGATAGTGCTTGGCATTCTTCTTTGTCTTCATCATCTCTTTCTTCTTCTTTTGCTTCCTCACCACCTTCACCAGTCTTCTCTTTAAGCTTCTTCATTATCTTGTTCTTGTTTCTTATTACTAAGGCAATTTGTAGGTTTATTGTTATTCTTGATTTAGCCTCATCATAGTTTCCAAAGGATATAGCATCTTTATCAATTTCCTCAGCCATTAGAGTAGTGATGGCTACAGAGGCTTGATGACTATAGAGGATTCATCCACATTAATTTAATATGGCAAGGGTTTTAACCATCTAACCCTAGGTATTGTTGCTTGCACATACGTGTAATCTGCATCAACTAGCAAATACACATCATTGTAATGTTGTTCCACTAATGATATAGGAACCTCAATATTTGTTTCATGGATTTCTTGAAATCATCAAAATAACTAGTCATTACTTACTCAAAATTATCTCCAAGTTGCTCAATGAGCTCTGTTATTTATTGTATTACTAATCTGTTTGTTTTCCAAGCAACTTTACCAAAAGTGGGGAATGTGTTTTTCACATAGAAAAATATGCAAACAATCAAAGAACCAAACTTACAATATGCACTTTTGGCCTTCCTGGTGGTTTCCATATTTTTTGATAATTATTGAAGTTGAAACTCAGCTAGGTCATTAGATCGTCTCTCTTTACAATCTTGTAGTTGAGGTCAACTACCATACAAGAAACATTATTCAGTCAGCTTAATTGAAATAATTTGTAAGCAATAACTCTGACTTCAAAGGCTACTAAAGGGTCTAAAATTGTATCAATTGACATCCCTCAGTTGTTCCATATGGCACCTGTGATCTTCTCAATAACCTCCATTACATCACTTTACATGCTCTTTGGTCTATCTAGGGTAGGATACCCTAATACTCTCTATGCACAATCCTTTTTGTAATTAAGATTGGTCCATCCTCTAACCAAATTTGATTGTCAGGTATATGGCTCAACACAATTTTGATTCGTTCATTTTTAAAACCTTTAGGAAAGTCTAGGGCATGTGTCAACCCTTTTCACTCAACAATCTTATTTTCCTCCTTCAAAAATCCATTGTCACATAACTTCTAGTAGGTTTCCCTAATCTCTATGTCTCCAACTTCTCCAATCTTTCCAATGTGGCAACATCTCATATCCTTAACAATTAAGACCTTTGGTGGTATCATGGATAATGCACCAGATGGATCTTCCTTGTATGCAATCTTAGGAATAACTCAAAATGGGGGTTGTCTCACATCACTACTAATTAACTATACATTGAAAAATTCCTTCCACTCTTTCCTAACTATTGTAGAAGAGATAGTTTCCATTTTGACTTCCTAGGGTTTGCAAAAAACAAAATAGCATAACTCAACACAAGCTAAATACCTCTCAAATTTGATGAATGATGTCGAGTAATAGTTCAATTTGGTTTGCAAATTCTTGAATCTACTTTTTCAATTCACCTTTGTGCTTTCTATGCTCTTTAAACTTTGGTAGGTGCAAATGAGTCAAAAATTGACTATATAACCCTTTAAATTTGGCATTAATTGCTCAGTGGTTACACAATTGTAAACTTGGCTATCATAGGATTTTCAACATGCTTGACTAACATAGTGAGCTCATCTCACATGATCATAATTACATTACTGGGCAACAACTACAATTCCCTTCATGCTCGATGGTAACATAGAAAACAGCAAAATGATATATTTTCTCTTAGTTCTTATCACTTCATTGTATCTTAATTCATGCTAATATGATCTTTTCATATCTTAGATATTTGGAATTGATGCATAATATAAATTTTCAAATATCAATTCCACACATACCTTTGATTGCCTAGTTGGGGGTGATGTGATAACTAATCCATTAGATGAAGTGGCCTCAGCTACATTTGATGTGTTGCAATATTCCTTCTTTTTCTATGTCTTGTTCATCTACCTCTTCACATTTTCAACATCAACCTTTCTTTTTCCTTCATTGATCAGTGTAGGTGATCGAGTTGGACAATTTTTTCTGACATGACCAATCTTAAGACAACTAAAGCATGCAATCTCATTAAACCATCTGTTTCAGTTACCTTTGAAATGTGTTCTTATGCAATTTTTAGAAATGTGACCATATTGTTGGAAATAATGACAACTATACCTTGTGTTGTAATCCCAACCATAAGAGTTTCCATTATGGTGTACATTTGTCTATTTGTTTGATGTCCACTTGGATTTGGATCTGCATTCATATGCCTTATGTCCATGCTTCTAATAGTTGTAACAATAACCTTGAAATCTCTGAGTGTTGGTGGTATTGGTCCTACATTCATGTGCCTAATGTCCTTGCTTCTTGCATTTTTGATAGTGCCCGTTGAATTTTTACTTAGGGTTTGATTTCTAGTATTTCTCCTGTAAAGATTTGATGTATGACCCAATTTTCCACAATTATGATAAGTGGGTTTGATGTTCTTTCCCTTATTATTCCTTTGTTCACCACTTTTAGATAATTCTCCTTTCTTAGCAATAGAATATCCCAAACTAGTAGTGTTGTTGTTTGACCTTGGTGCTTCCATCAATTTTTCAAAATACTTGATGGCTTCACTAAGCTTTTTAATTTCTTCCTTCTCAGCCTTCAATTTATTCTGCAGTAGGGTATTATGTGTTTCCAAAGTTATAATCTCAATGTCTTTCCTATTCAGTTCTTGATTTACTATCATCAACTAATTCATTGTATCCAATTACATGTTTGCAAGCATTTGCACATCTGATGTCTTCTCTTCAAATCTATTAGCTAGTAGTATTTTGTCTTCTTCAATCATGGCTCTATCTTCTTCAGCTTTCTTCTTAAGTTCAATTGTCCCACACAACAATACTAATTGAACTTCTTGTTCCCTTTTCAGGTTCTTAAATTCTTCACTTAGGGCATTGTTTTTTTCCATCAAATTTGTAATTGTTGCATCAAACTCTTCTGAGCTTCCATCTTTAAATAATCTAGTAGTGTCTACTTCTTGATATTGAGTGTCATCTTGTTGAATAACTATCTCTTTCCTTCTCTTCAATGAATGTTGTAGTTCATCTCTTACCTCCTTGAGTTGATGTAGGGCAAGTTGTATTTAAATCTTTTGGTTCTCAATAGTCTTTCCCAACTTGTAGACTTCCATCTTCAAGATCTTACCTCCAAAGCTATAAAACTTCCCTTTCTAGAGAACAAAGCTTTGATACCAATTGTTGGAAATAACAATGGGAAAGCAAGTTTTGAGGGGGGCGGGGGGGGATGAATCGACACTTAAAACTTTTGCCTCTAAAACATATCACCAACATCCATCTCATAACTTAACATGCATCACATCCATAGCATAAATTAATTAATACATAACACAATAAATTGGTTACCCAGAAACCCTCCAAATGAGAAGATAAAACTAGGGTGGGAATGATACCCACAAATCTTCACTACTATAGTTGTAAAGTGTAGCCAATTATAGCTACAAAGTTTTGATCATAAGCTATGATCTACCCTATAAGGGGTCTACCCTGTTAAAGGCTTACAAAGACTATTAGGTCTCACCTTGCTAAAGGATTTCAACTCATAATTAAGTAAGCACTTGGTTAAGAGATTTATAACATCCTGTTAGGACTACTCAATTAAGAGATTTACTCTACATCACCTATTAGAATGATTCAACACCTGATATTTGGTTAGTACCTTTCTACTTGATATTAGATCTTCTCTTTATTGATTGTATCTTGATCATCCTGATCAGATCTATCCTTTATAATCCTCTCATTGCTTGTCTATATTTCTCTAGACTGGTTTTTCTTTGCATAACTCTATCATAGCCATCATAGCCACCATGAATGTCTTCTCAATTTTTAGCATTCATCTCCTCACACAATGATAAACTTATTAGGGTTTACCTTTCTTAAATAAAAATATGTGGATATGAATTAGGTTAGAATCAATGGTTGTGGTTGATCCTTATTACCGCCTAATGTTTCCCTTAATCTGATTGGTTTCATGTATTGCATAGGGATTCATAATATGACTCCATATTTATCTCTTATAATCATAAATTTATGATTATGTCAACCAAAAATGGTTTACATAAGAGTTTGTGCTATAACAAATAACTATGCCAAAAACTATTCACTCGACATCTAAAGGCTCTAATGCTCAACCTTTACTATTGTTTGAATGATGTAACTCGGCTTCTGTAGAACTCAACACTAACTATTACTCAGCACCTCAATCACTCAGAATGTATAGACTTCTCAAAACTAGAGTGACTCGACACATATTATCTACTCGGCACTGACTAGTCATACTACTCTATTGTACTATCCAAAAACTTATACTCGATGTACTTTGATCACTCAGCTCACATTGATTTCCTAGCTCACTATATCATGTGGCATGCACTATGCACTATAATTTTGTTGGATAATGACTAAATATTTTTTCACTACCTTGTCAAAACCAAAATGTGATCAACAAGAAGAACTTATAATTGGGTACTCCAAGAAAACATTGGTCCATTCACATGGTCCTACCAAGACATGATGGGACTAGATCCTAATTTGGTTGTACATCATTTGGTAGTAGATTTGAAATTCAAGCCAATCAAGAAGAAACTCTGAAAAATGCATCCCAAGGTCACCTTACTAGTCAAAGTAGAATTGGAAAATATGTTGGAAGCAAAGATTATCCATCTTATCGACTACTTAGAGTGGATTTCCAACATGGTACTAGTCCCAAAGCCCTTTGGTGATATCAAGATCTGTACAGATTTCAAAGACCTCAATAAGGCTTGTCCCAAAGATGACTTTCCTTTGTCGAATATTGGCATGATTGTGGATCTCACAACTGGCCATGAACTACTATCTCTCATGGAGGGATTCTCTAGGTATAATAAAATATGAATAGCAAAAGAGGATCAACATAAGACCGCATTCACCACCCCTTGGGGAACCATCTATTACAACATGATGCCATTTGGGTTAAAGAATGTAGGGGAAACCTATCAACAAGCTATGACAGTCATCTTCCATAACCTCATCAACAAAACCCTTGAAGATTATGTAGACAACATCTTGGTCAAATATGTTGATGTCATAGATCACTTGACTCACCTTGAAGAAGTATTTGATCGGCTAGCAAAGTACCACCTCATACTTAACCCCAAGAAATGTGTTTTTGGCATCACATTTGGGAAGCTCTTAGGATTCATTGTATCATGACATGGCATTGAGATTGATCCATAGAAGTTCAAGGCCATCATGGACATGCCTCTACCTAAGACATTGTGACAACTTCATTCTCTTCAAGGTAAATTACAATTAGTAAGACAATTAATCTTACAGCTAGTAGATACATGTCAAACATTCACACATCTACTCAAAAAGGACTAGAATTTCAATTGGGATCCTATATGTCAACACAACTTCAACAAGATCAAGCAATACCTAGAAAATCCACCCATCTTGGTCCCACCAATTACTAGGAGACTGTTGATCTTATACATATCAGCTACACCAACTGCACTAGGAGTACTCTTGGCCCAGCTTTATGATAACAAAAGGGAAAGAGCTATCTACTACATTAGTTGCACTCTTATCAACTATGAACTTAACTACTCTTCTATGGAAAAAGCATGTTTAACAGTGGTTTTTTTCCACTTGCAAGCTTCACCACTACATGCTTAGTCATACAATCAAGCTCATATCAAATATTGATCCTTTAAAATATATACTCTCAAGAATGGTGCTCATCAATCATCTAGAAAAATGGGTCATTCTCATCAATGAATTGACATCTAATATGTTGATAGAAAGGCAATCAAGGGACAATCCATAATAGATAACTTGGATGATGCACCATTAGTTGATGCTTATCCTCTTATTATGGAGTTTCTAGATAAACATCTATGCATGATAAAAGAACAACCATCATGGAAGCTATACTTTGATGGATCTTACACATCCCATGGATCAAGAGCAATAACTTTATTGGTTACCCCTCAAGGCGACTACATTCCCAAAGCATTCAAACTATAATTCCAATGCACCAATAATATCTTGAAGTATGAGACTCTAATTGTAGGGCTCAAGATAGCAGTTGAATGGAATATAACAAGTTATAGGTCTTTGGAGACTGGCAACTAATTATCAAGAAATTCCTTGATGAATACCAAAAAAAGGATGGCAAGCTGCTACCCTACAAAGAACTAGTCAATCAATTGAAGCAACATTTCATCAAGATCCAATTATGCAATGGCCACCATTGGTTCACTTTTGGAAATTCCTTGAGAAGCTACACAATACAATGTGAGACCACATATGAAATTATGAATCAACATGAGTATGCATCTTGGTTGGTCCTTAATCCCTGTAGTACCATGAAATTAATGCTTATCTAAAAATATTATCATACCCCCTCACCTCACACAAAACCAACACCAAAACCTCATTCGTAGAGAATCCTACTACACTATCATAGCCAACACCCTATATCATCAAGGTTATCATGATACTCTCTAGGTATTTAGACCAAAGTGAGATTGCCATGGCATTAAAAGAGGTACAATCTATACTTTGTAGTGCTCACACAAACAGTATATTCATGGCATGAAAAATCCTAAGAGTGGACTACTATTGGCCTACTATTGAATATGATGCTTGTGAATTTGTCAAAGGTATCTACCCTGTCAGCAACATGCAAATTTGATTCAAGCTCCAGCTTAAGATCTCCAACCTATTGCACCACCATGGCCATTTGCATGTTGGGGGTTTGATCTTTTTGGTGTCATTACATCCCTATCTTCAAAAGACCAAAAATGGATCATCACGACTACAAATTATTTCACAAAGTTGGTGGAGGGATTTTCACTTGTCATTGCCATAGGAGTTCAGGTTTCCAAATTTATCCTCTATCACATTATATGTTGCTTTGATATCCTTGCTACCATTTTTATAGACCATGGAGGTAACATTGAAAACCTCAATATCAAATAATTATGCACCTCCCTCCACATTCATCACCATTTCTCCAACCCATACTTTCCACAACATAATGGTCAAGCTGAGAAAACTAACAAAACCCTACTCAAAATCTTCAAGAAAGTTGTCAATGATTCCAACCGCAATTAGCATTTACAAATCAACACAGCCTTATGGGCCTGTCACACTTAATTTTTCACATCCATGGGCACAAACCCATACTCCCTAGTCTATGGTGTTGAAGAATTCTTGCTTATTAAGGTTGAACTCCCATATTTATGCATATCTTTATGAGGAAAAATATCATATGAGGACTACAGAGTCGCTAGACTCACATAGCCAAATCTACTAGATGAAAGAAGGCAACAGGCCTATGACCACCTTACAGTCTATCAAAATTGACTAATAGTTTGAAGTGGATGACATGGTCCTCAAAGAAAACATGAAAGTCTAGGTAGATCAAGAAAAGAAGGGAAAGTTTGAGCCCACATGGCTTGGCCCATATGTTGTCACACCATCTTTTGGCTCAAGATCATATCAGCTATCAAGACTACAAGGTAAAACTTTGAATAATCCCACCAACATCATTCACCTTAAGAAGTTGTATGCCTAAGCCCCTCAGTGTCTCCTACTAATTGTGAAAAAAAAAAAATTTAAAGTCCTAAAAAAATGACCCAAAAAATCAATATATCTAAAAAAAGCAAAAGAAAATAGTACATCAAAAAATAAGTGTCCAACGATGAAAACTTGTAATTTAAGCACCTTGGATAGGTACCTTGGTGAAAAACTTGCAATATGTGCCATGTGTACTTGGCCTTCCCATTATCCATCAGCACCTTCCCTCCCACCCTATCACAGCCAATCATTCATCTCCCCATGTTCCCAAGATGTTCTAGCATCACATCGCAGCAATATCTATATCACTATCTGAATTCCTCAGCTTGGATTCTAAATCATAGTAGTGTATTATATCTTGGCAGTTTCACATTGTACCATACTCACTTAGAAAATGTATCATACATGTGTATCGTAACCATGTACTATAAGTTGTGTACTATATCTCACACTATCCCTTCATCTTGAGCTTTTTGTCTGCTATCTCCTCATCCTAAGCTTTTTTTGCTATCACCTCATCCTGAGCTTTTCGTTCACTATCTCCTCATCCTGAGATTTTTCACATTTTACTATATCAAATACATTCTCCTATCCTATCATACTTAGATGTTGTATAGTGATCCTTATAAATATCATGGTCAATCAATTGTATATCCCCTCAAGTCAGTCCTTAACTTAGTCACATTATATACACCCAACATATCTGATCAAAATATGTAGTTCCCCTATCTATGCATTTTAGAAAGTCCTCATGTGAAATCCTTTGTCATCCAAATATTGTCCTAAAAGTTTTATTTTTCCTCAATCCCATCGCCCCTCTAGATACAACTGATAGATCCTAGCAAGATACAGCATTCCTCTCATCTGATTTTGGTTTGTGTTTCTCCTGTCTTATTGATCTCTTTGGAAAAAGGCTATTTTCTCTTATTTTACTCTTTCTTTTGATATTGGATTTCAATTTTGGTTCTTGATTATATTTTCCAAGCAATTTGGTTGTTCCCTCCTCAAATTCACCACAATCTTTCATATTATGGTTTGTTGTGAATGGGGCAATTTGAGAGCAAGGTCTTGATCAAGTCTTTTGTTGGAATAATTTAGAATAACTAAGAGGGGGGGTGAATTAGTTATCCAAGGTCCAAATGTATAGATAAAAAAAATTAGTACTTAACAAATGCATGTGCATGCATTGATCATCCAATATCTCAAACTATAATATATTACTATCTCAGGTCAAATGAACTTTGTAGAAATGTAAACATGAAATACCACAACAAACATTCACACAATTTGACAAATGGATTTTACATGGAAACCCCCTTTAGAAAAAACTAGTAGTAACATGCTACCAATTTTTACTCTTCTAAAGTGAGCTCTGTGAGGATTCATCCCTATTAAAGGTTACAATGCACATTGTTAAATGTGACCTTGATTAAAAGATTTCAATCACCCCGTTAGGAGTGAATCTTTTTAGAGGACTTTAGAAAATTCCATTAGAATGTCACCCTATTAAAGGATTTACTCATGGTTATTAGGTCAACCTTAATCCAAAGGATTTATCCAAACTTATATAGTTATTAGAAAGTAATAGTGGGACTTGATCTAATAACAAAACAACTCACTTGTAGATTATAGATCTCTTATTCACTCCTCCATTCTACTTGACATTCATTTCCCTTCATCTTTAACTACTTTTCACCCTTCAAGCCTTCACCTCCTTAAACATTCTTTATTATTATGCCAACTAAAGGTTCATCCCTTCAGCCACCAAATGAAGCAACACCACAAGACTCCCTATCTCTTTCTCTAGTTTGCACTCTTCCTTCTTGCTTCTGGCATGTTATTACCTTATATAGAGAATTTAGATCTTTTTCCACTTCACCAGAATCATTCATTTTATGGTTAGGTCAAATTCATCAAATTTTCCCTCTTTTCCATTTGTTCCCTTCTAGAAACTTCCCTTACAACCCTCTTCAAATTTTTTTTCAAATAATTTATCTTAAATTTTGTGCCACCAATTCATCATACTTATCTTCCACACACTTCACACAATTCAAGAAATCAACTTTGTTGGATCAAATCTATCAAATCCTCAATCAAACTCATTTTACTGGACCTCGGCAATAACATGTTGTTTGCTCGACAATAACTATCTTCTGATGCTCAATCAACACTTGGTTGCTCAGCATACACTAAGTCTTTACTGGTGCAAGGTACACACTAAACTTCTTTCACTCAACACCTACTAGATTTCTCTTTGCTAGGCACATACTGAATTTTCTTTCTCGACTTCAACTAGCTTTTTTCTTAGCCTGCATTGACTTTCTTGGCTTCCACTGTTTGATCAATTAGACTTGGCAGGCACATTTCTTTTCTTAGCCTTCTTTTCTTTTTCAGGTATCCTTTCATTATAGGCTTAATTAGATAAACAATACACTATTTAATCAAATTCTTACTTGGTCTTAGTGCTCCTTTTATACACCATATGACTCAACCTTTCTTAGGGTACTCGTGTTATCCTTTCTCTTCAAATCCTCTTCATCAATCAATCAAAAGATAGCATTCAGACCAAATTAGCAATTGTCTCACTAGCAAGTAACAGGTTTGACATCAATGACAAAATAATGATTGTTCCATGTGTTAGCATGAATGCTGATGATACTATATTAGGGGAGTATCCTAGTAATTGAAGAGTATTAACATGTTACATTCATGATTGTGTTTGTCATTGATGTCAACATAGCAATAAGTATATGAAGATTGGCAGAGTAGCAGAGAGAGATCTTAGTTGTACAAATAAGGTTTTTCTTGTCTGGTGATGCATGGTCATGGACATGTTTAGTATAGTTTTCTAATGACGAGGTTTAATGTGTAGCCTGTAAGTCAAAGACTTACTAAAGTTGTACTTGATTTACTGAGAGTAGTATAGAGACAGAGTGCTTAGAAAGCAATTTCTAATGTTTATATTATATCTTTCATCTAAGATGTAATAAGAAGATGGGTCGTCAGTCAATGATAAAGGATAGTCGAATGCTAACCTCAGCAGATGCGCAAGCCCTAGTATTGCACATGTGAAGTTTTGTATAGATTTTGATCCAATAGTGCTATTGTAATTGTAATTAATTAATTATCTTATTATAATTAATTGGAAAAGTGTCAAGGAATTATTTTGAAGATATGGTATAAAGGAAAGATGTTTTCCTTGTTTGTAAAGTGTATCAAGTATTGCATTGAGTACGAAGTACAAAAAGGAGAAAAGTGTTTACTAAATGTGAGTAAGTGATCAAAGGGATTATTGGATGTGAGTTTTGTGATCTTGAAACAAGATTAGAAGGAGTAGAGGTATGATTGATAGGATAGAGGAAGGAAGTACTATTCATTTCTATTATTCTATGAGGAATAATATATAGATAATTTGGACAGTGGGTTCATTGGTCTTGCCCTTGAAGTATTATGGGCAGTGGGTCTAGTTGTCTTCCACAACTCCTAATAGGGTTGGCACAACTCCTAACAAGGTTGGTACAACTCCTAACAAGGTTGGAATCTCCTAACAGGGACTTATATGTACTAAATTTTGTTATAGACTCCTAACAAGGTCCATCCTCTAACAAGGAATATTTATATTAGTATATCATCTTGTGGGTACCATCCCCACCAGGGTTTTCCCTCTGATCAAGGGTTTCCCTAGTTAACATATCTAGTGTTATTGTGTATGAGTATCTTGTTATGGTTTTTTATTATATTTTTCATATGGTTAAAGTTTAATAAGGTCAAAATTTGTGATATTTGTTGGATAACTAATTCACCCCACTCACTCACCCTCTCAGTTATATTGGTGGACTATATATTCTAAAAATTGGTATTATAGCATCAAATTCTTGAAGAGAAAACTTAACAGCTTTGGGAGATCAGTGGTGAGTCATTTTAGAAAGGATAGTCCTAAGTCTAATGGAGGAAATTTTGACACCCAGAAGATGGAGCTCCTTGGTGAGACATTAAAATTTTGTAGTAAACTAAGCATTGATTTTCTAGATCCAGAATCCTTTTGTTACATACAAAAGAATAGAAGCACAAGTAAAGATAGATCCATATTCAAAGAAGACATGAATATCAAAGAAGGTATTGATCTGCTTATGAAAAGAGAGCAAGAAGGTATGAAAGATTTTGTTTGTTGGACATGTAAAGATTTTGGCCATTTTTCATCTAGATGTCCTAAGAGAGTAATAAAATCTAGAAAGAGTTCACTTTAAAATGAAGATGAAGAATTTAAAGCAAGTATGGAAAGATTCTTGAATGAATGTGATGATAAAGATAATAAGCTTGAATTAGTTAAGAAAGAGGAAGTAGTAGAAGAGATAACTTTGGTAACTATTGCTGATCCAAAGGCTAACCACAAAAATGTGGAAGTTATCATGGAAACTAACAATTATTTGTAGAATAGGAATTAGATTGAGGAACAAAGATCTAAGCCTAGAGAAGAAGAAAGTGTTGAGTTAACAACTCCTAGCAAAAGTATATCAAAGAAGATGAATGAACAAGGTGAAGTTGTGAGAAACAAGGCTAGACTTATGTACAAAGGATATTCATAGCAAGAAGGCATAGACTATGAGGAGACATATGCCCCTATAGCAATAATGGAGGCAATAAGAATGTTCTTGGCTTATGCAGCAAATAAGAAGTTCAAAATGTAGTCACCTAAATTTGATTACACCACTAAGTAATCTTGTTTAGTCATCTTCTAGGACATTATTGATTAAATATTTTATATTTAATTAATTAATAGTCATCCCCTAGTTAATTAACTAATTTAATTAACTATAGTCCAATTGATAAAATCAAATGATAACCTAAAATCAATTTATCAATTAAATCCCCATTCCCCTATTAAATAAATAAATAAGTAAATCTATTTAATTTAATCTCACATCCCCTATTTATTAAATAAACCATTTATAAAATTAATCCCAAAACCATAAACCAACCCATTCACCCATACTAACCTCACTTAGCCAACTAACTAACCTACCTCATTAAGCCTCAACCCACTTGCCTCCTAATCCCCTCCTAAGCTAAGCCTAATCCCCCTCCTAAGTATGTGCACAACTTTTAGCAAGGGTTAAGACTTTCTAACCCAAATTAAAGTCAAAAGTCTCCTCTCACCCTCTTACATTCCTATCCAAGAGCATTAACAGCTCTTACATGCTATAAAAGTCCTTAAATGCCTCTTACATCCCTCTTCTACACTCCTCCCTCATTACTCCCTTTGACCTTCCACTTTGACCATCCAATCCCCTTGTGACATGTATCATAAGGCTAGAGCTTTGAAGAAGCACAATCCACGTGCTCTCCCTTTCTTGTATCCTATCCCTTCATCACCCTTTTTCCATCCTGATATCCTGACCCTCCATCTCACTACCCCTTAGCCTATAAATTGAGCCATTCTCCTCTCACAAATCATCAACTTTTAATGCAAACTTATAATGCCCTATTAACCACCACAACATAGCCATTCACATCCTTACCATGTCAAAATCCACACACACTACCATTCTTGAATCTTTCACCCATCTCCATGCTTGATCACCAACCTACCACTTGAAGCTTGAGCACATCTAAGCACACATCGCTCATCATTGGACACATCAAAATGCCAAGGCTACACTCAAGGAGATTACCATTTTTGGTCTTCCTTCCTCCATAGTGTTTCTTTTGTCTTATCATAATTTTTTCTTGTTATTTACTTGTGAATGTTAGTTTACTTCTTAATGTTCCTTGCACACTAGATTGCATAGCTCTATGTTTTGGCATGCCTAGTGGGACCCCGTATTCGGGTCACTTTTCATCATATTTGCACCTATTTTGCTAACTAACCAAATTAACATGTATTTTTTCTTAAGTGTTAGGTTTTTTAACATTTTTTGTAGGTGCATAAATCTCAATCCAAGAAATGCGCTCCCAACCATATCACTAATTTTTTGCCAACTCAACTTAAAAATACATAATTTTTTGTGAACCCATGGCTACAAGTTCATGGGAAGAAAACCTATAGGATTGCATTCATCATGACTCCTATCTACCACCTAGCAGTTAAAACCCTCCCCATAATTCACGTTGTTCAATCTTCTAGTGAGAATGCTTGTTATTGCTAGCAAGTTCACGAGCAAAAACCTGCGAGATTGCTCGACCAAAATAGCCAACCCAAAAATCTAGTTTGTAAATTTTACCTTCAAACCCATGGATAAACTTGTTAGCAGCAACGCCTTCCAACCCTGCAAGATCACTCTATTTCAAGTTTGCACTATAAATATTTTTCTTGTGGCCCATTTTTCTCTATTTTTCATTGATTTCTACACCATGATCCTACATTGTTTGATTGTATTCCTGCGCTGCGGGATCGCAAGTTAACTCACGTGGGTTTGCTGGTTTTATTAACTAGTTTATTTTTCTAATTTTTTTTGCAGGAGGATAGTTCACAGGTACATTGCAGGGATTCTAATTGTTTGTTTTTGTTTACTTAGTTTAGTTGCAAAAAAATAAAATCTTGAATGCCCTAAGAACAAAATTTAAACATTTATAATGGAATGAATGTTTACGTTATTACAAAAAGAAAAATCTTAAATGTCTTAAGAATAAATTAAAAGTATTTTTTGTGGAATGCATGCTTAAGTAGTTTTAAAAAAACCTCTCGAGTACCAAGGTGTTAAAATGAATGAATGTAATTAACTTTTTTTTTAAAGTGTTAATGAACATTATGGCCAAACACTTCCAATTTTTGGCTTAAAACAAACTTCACATAATCTTGAATGCTTTAAAGCAAAATCATCCTTATTCCCATCTCTTTCAAAGCTTTCACTCGATCAATTTCTTCTATTGATGCAGTTTATTATTTTAACTATCATTGTAAGTTGGAAATGAACCATTTATGTTAATCACAAGTGTCTTCAAATAGTCAATAGGATGGATATACTAAAAGCTTCCAAAATAGAATGAACCAAGTGCCTTATGTGTCTTGAGATTTGTGCCTTTTAGCACATCTTTGATTTCTCTACTTTTTCAAATTAGGACCATTTAAATATGTGATGCATGTACTTAAAGTTGTTAGCAAGATCATCTGCAACAACCTAGGAGTGCTTCTAATGAGTTCATCATCCTCTAGGAAGCGCATCCCCTTTGGATAGAAGCTCAAACAAGTAAATAATTTGGTCAGTATATAAATGAGAGGAAGGGTAAACCTTCTTGCTCCATCAGGAAAGTTTGGGTGGTGTGTTTTTGGGGGTAGCTTGAGGTGGAAAAACTTTCCCACAATTTCAACATGTTCGAAATAGATTCTTAAGTGGACCACATAAGTAACAACTAAGTGGCTAACTCCATAGACCTAATTATGAACTAATTTAGTAGCTACCCTTTTATCCTTGGTGTATTACTCATGGTGCAAGAGAATATAAGGCTTCTCTAAAGTTACTCGACATATGTACTTGGGATTCATCTCCAAGAGTCATTGTCCCATAGAAGGGGGCTTCTATTGCCATACCTTAAAAGAACATTGACATGCAAGTTTTTTGATCAACTCTTAAATCAACTCACCTCTTCAATTAGAGGGAAATATAACACTAGATCTAGAAAATATCAAGATGGGCACTTCCCGGTAGGTCTAATGAGAAATACATTGAAACCAAAGTGACCTTAGGGATAAAAAGTGTGTTTGAATTATCTTATTTTTTCAAAAGACCTATGAAAAACATTTTTAGAAAATACACATTTTTATGGTTACCATCAAATCATTTTGCTAAAGAGATCATTTTTTTGTCTCTCTCAAAGTTGCTTTGTCCTTTGAGAGATTATTTTCTCATAAAACAACATATCTAGTTATCAAAAAGAGTCATATCCTTGTTGTTTCAAAATACTTGTTAGCAAGTCTATTCACAACAACTTTAGTCTAGTTGGTTTTACTCCACCTATTCCACACAAATGTCGTTACGCCATTCGCTAATAAAAATTACTACATATCCACTCAAAATCATCCATTATCAAACCAAATTTACCTTCACTATTTCAAGAAGATTGTTAGAAAGTCTATTCACAACAATCCTAGGCCTAGTTTGTTCTATTTTACTGCTTATAGTTAAACTAAAGCCATTTTTTACTTTGAAAAACACCATTTCTTAGACCTATTTTTTAATCCAAAAGATCTATGTTGTCCAACCTAAAGTAAAAGGTATACTTACCATAGTCACTACCTAAACCCACGGTTGTGATAAACCTATTAAGAATACCTTATGTCGGACCAACCCAAAACTAAGTTCAAAAAGGTCAAGCTTCCAGAAATAGAAATTTATAGAGAGATGAAGCAAAACGCAAAAATTATACACCTAATCCAAGACTCACCAAGTTAGATCAAATTGAGAAGGAAGGTGTTGAAGTTTCTCTACAAACTAAGTGGGATAACAAAATTCAAAACTTAACCCTACGACGTGGAGTCAATCAAAGCCTTATCAATTATACTAGATATACCCATTTTGATTAGGATCTTCTTCTTGCACACATATTTTTCACTTATCATATCATAGATTAGGCATCTATCATAGATTTAGGCCTCTATATAGATCTTTACCCTACTTGGGCATTTTATAGATCCATCATCTTTAGGTCATGCTATAAGAATCCAACCCCATCCAAGTCAAACATCATAGATCACAATCCTACATCATCTCCATCATACTTAAGCATTTGATATCACTTTATTGAGAATTTTCTACCCTACATCCTACATCCATCACACTATCTCGTTTATCCCTCAAACTAAGCATTATTTAGGGTAAACTATCTTTGTCTCATGTGTCCCTCATCACCTTGAGCAAAAGGTTGGGCTCCAAACTTGATCATCATTGGTCTTCGAAAAGGTCACAAGTCTACCTTAGAGTTGGCATCACCATCATACTATTGGTCATGTTTTTTCCTTGTGATTTCCTAAACATTTTTTTGCTATGAATTCATGGCTTTTATGAACAAATTAGGGTTTGGTTTTGTCAAAATTGGTTAACCCTAGGAGAAAGCCTAATTAAAGCAAGTTTTGTGCCATAAGCAAGCCTTTTAGGTCATATATGTTCTCACCTTATAAATAGAGCGGGAAAATTATTTTTAAATAATATATAATTTTTGGGAACCTTTTTAAGAAATTTTGTTTTGGCTCCATAGTTCCTCGAAAAAATTATGCACCATCAGATCTTTTTGAAATCTACAATCGACACCAAGTCATTATAAGAATTTGCATGGTTTTTAATACATGTAACATGGTGATTGATTGGGACCTAGTTAGTTCTTAAACATGGTTTGAAAGGTAAATTGCCCACACCATTGGATCTTCCAAGATCAATGGTGGTTGCTATGTCACGATCGTAAAACTCATGATTTTTGCCAATAATGACATAGCACCTTCTTGCAAAGGTAAAAATGGTAGGATTAACACGTAAGATGGGCGCTGTAAATTTTTTCATCATCAGTGATCTGTGTGATCATTATGGAACATCAAGAGTAGTAAATACAATAACAGCAATGAGAATGTGTGTATTTCATGTTGTTGGATTCCTTAAAAGAATACAATGGTCACTATGTCATGATTGGAAAACTCATAATTTTTCCAGTAATGACATAGCAACTTCCATGGTGGAACCTAAATTTAAAAAAGTAGTGCCAAAAGGTTAAATTTTATAACTAACTTACCATCATGTCAAAATGGTGTCATGCCACATGCCACATGGATTCACACTCAAAGGAAAGACACATGTTAGTTGGAGTTGTCAAATAAAAAATACATTGATGGTGGGTGCCAAGTCACTATAAGAAGTCACTTGATCTTTTGTGCATGCGACATGGAGGCCAAAGGGAAATGGAAAGGACCCACCATAGTTCCATTAAAACACATATAGAATATGCACCGTCAAATCAAAGAAGAATTAATGGCTATCGCTATGTCACATACCAAAGTTGCTCAACATTTATGTATGGTGACATAGTGAGAGTGTGACACATGTCCTCGAGTGCCAGTAGGTCCAGACTAAGTTACAGTGGAAGGAGAACTTATGTGGGGAAATCTGATTGGATTGACTGCCAACTTGGCAGATCAAAAGTGAGTCATGCACGGTTTTGTTCTTGGATCGCCAATTTTTTTAGAATCAACGGTATGTTTTCAAAATTGGAATGTGTTGCCACCCTATTTCTCCTTATAGTTCATTTATGAAAATTGAAGGCTCCCTGTGCTAACCAGAACCAAAGATATATTGGAAAACTTCCCTAGTTTTTATCTATGCATATGAATTTTAGGATTACAGAGAGCTAAGAGCCAATTGAAGAATTATTCCTCACACGTTTAAAATTGCAAAAGATTTTAAATATCCACCATTTGTGTAGAATTTCAAGAAGGATAGTGAAGAGCCAAGTAAGTATCTAAATCTGTTTGATAGTGAAGGGTTTTGGAATTTCTATGTTACTAAGTAAACATGCCCCCAAAGAAAGTTTTCTTAGGATGGGTAGATTATGCTAGTAGAAATATACATAATGACCTTCTTGAATTATTGCTAGAGTCTAAAAATGAGTTTTCCCAAATGAAAAAGCTAATTTATGTAAACCCTAGGCTCAAGATTGCAGATGAGTTGTATGATAGAGGGAATTGTGTTAGAGATTCTACCACTACTAAAACAAGGCTCCATCTTTTTAAGAAATGGTTCTCAAAAAGAAAATTGTTTGCTCCTCACGAGAACATTTAGAATTTTGACTTGGCAAAACTAGTGGTCCTTAGTGTTTTAATGGATTCTGACCTGTTAATGGTCATTGCCCAAAATTATGACCCAACGGCTAGGATAGTGAGAAAAATGGATGGTGAATGCTTGGTTAGAATGAATCTTGAAGAAATTTGAGAAGTTTTTGGTCTAGAACCATTTTCAGATTATCATGTACCCATTGACCTACCAAGACTAGAGAAAGAATACTTATCTAAGAAGGATAAGATCGGGCAAGGTGTACTAAGGGCACACATAGGTTCAATTGGAAATCTGCTAGTCATCACAATATCTACTAAGGAACCTTTAAAAAAGGAATTTTTCACTTCTAGGGCCATAGAAATATATATGACTCTGTGTAGGGTTTTTAGTGAGGGTGAGGAAAATTTTGTGCCAGTAAAATTTATGTATATGTTGATTCAATTTTCCTCTTTTGGTGCTGATATTATTTTTATTTTGCATCCTACTTGGCAGAGGAAATTCATATAGGGTTGGTTGGAATTGTGAAGGGCAAGGTGGAAAAAACTTTTGGTCATTATTCATTGTTAATGCATATGTTCCAAGTTAAGGGGGTTACATATTTTGAAAAGGAGATGATTTTAAACCAAAAATATGGAGAAGAAGATATGCCAATCTAGTTGTGGAGTGAAAACATGACCTAGGATGCAGGGGAGGCCAATTTTGTCAGGTTTGATAGGTACTTTGCATCAAGACTAAGATGCCTCATATTAAGGGACAATCCCAGAATCCCCAAGGCATTGATGGATTTTGTCAAACCCATGGATAATCCTTTTTATTTGAAAGTGTCACATAATTGGGAAGATATCATACCATAATATTTCAATTATTTTTAGGGTTTATGGTTTCCAATGGACTCCCCATGTATTGCCCTACTAGGTGCCTTTGAAGGTAGGGATAGTTGAGATGTTGTGGCAGCTAGGGAGATTGAAGGAGGCATATTTGGTTAGAAGAAACAAAGGTTCAATTTTTCCCACTTGTACTATGGTCCACCATTTCATAATTACAAAAGGTGGTTGGTTATTCTTGTATGAATTTCTAGACTAGTACAAGATGGTTGTGTCTCATCCCTATTTTTTTGATACTAAGGGATTTTTTGATATGTTTAGACTAAGGGATAAAATTAGCTCCAAAAAAAAATGATTTTTACTTCCCTAAGGATATAATAAGGAATGAGTTATCTTTGCAAGAGCAAGAGATCAAGAAAGAGAAATGGAGAGTTTATTCTAGAGTTTTGGAATTCATTCATTATTTTGATAATAATTACAAGCTACTTGCTGATGCAAAAATAAAGGTAGACAGATTGAATAAACTCATGACTACTTTTCCTGAAATCACGGAGGTCATGAATGAAAAGAAATTATTCTTTATTAATTCTTTTCTAGAAAAAGCCAAAAAGGTCATGAGGAGGTTATCTTTTACTCCCCAAGTAGGATTAAGGCAATTGATCATTCAAAAGAGACTTGGCTACAATGTGATCCAAAATTAAAAAAACCACTTTAGACAAAGGAAAATAGATTATGGGATCAACCAGTGTAGTTCTTAGGGAAATACCTAATGAACCCTCACCCAAGAGGTAGAAAATAATAAAGGAACAAACACCTCAAGTTAAGGAATATTCACCCACACAATCCCCACTACAATTAGGAGATGAACAACTTACTAGGGAGAAGATGGAGCAATTGGAATATCAAGGGGGAGTGTTCATCACTCAAGAAAAATTAGAAGAGGGAAATCCATAGGAACTCCCAATGCAAAGCCTTGAGTTAATAGTGGCAGATTATAGAGGAAAGGAGCTAGACCCTGTGATTGAACAAGCTAGTCGTGAGTTTATATCTGATGACAATTTTGTTAAAACTAGAGCCTTCTACCAATTTTCCTAAGAGTAAACATGGGAAAGATTGAGGAGAGGTGTAATAAGCTAAAAACAGAGCATCTAGAAATAGAAGATGCAAATTTACATGATCAAGTAAAAGAGGAAATGATGCAAGAATTCCAAAGCTTGACCCCTGAAGAGGGGAGAAAAATGGTAAAGGCATCTGGTGTTTTGTTGGTATCCAATTGGGATATAGTAGATGCTTTGGTTTTTAATTCTATTGTAGATAGAATGAGTTGAGAGGATCAAGGGAAGAAAGAAATGAAAGGTGCCAAATTTAGTGAGGACCAGGCTACATTGGTCATTTGGTCAATAAGGAAAGGATCTAGGACTAGCTCTTCCCAACATGATGATATTGTGTTGATAGGCAACCTAATTGTGAAAAGATTTGAAGAAACTACTAGTGTAGAAGCTGCACATCTGGGTGTTAGAACAACCCACTTTACCTTAGCCACAACTCTAAGAGATGAAAAGGAAAAGTTGGAGTTACAAGATAGGTATGAAAAGGTTCTAAAGGCATACAATAAAGAAGTTCAAAAGAGAATTGAACTTGAGAATAAAGTGATGGGATGGTCCACTAGGCCAAGAATTACTTACCCTTGCTCACCAGTGGAGCCTTTTAAATCCACTCCTCTCATTGAAATACCAAATACACTACAAAGGCTATAGTATTATACAGCAGAGGATTTTGAAGAGGAAAAAAGTAAACTATGGGCATTGCATGTGGAACTGGAAGTACAATATGAGGATAAGCTAAGGAAAGCCCTCATGTATCTAGTTAATAAAGTTGATTGGCTCTCATTCTATGAGAAATTGGCAAAAACAATATATGTGTGGGATGAGATAAAGGCAAATGATCAAGCCTTAAAGCCAATTGTAAATAAGTGGATAAAGAAGAGTAAAGAAGTCACCTTTTTATGTTTTTTTATGATTTGTTCATCTAATCAGCATATAGAGAAAATTTATGATATTGTACATGACCTCTCCAATTTTGATGATAGGAGAGTTGAGATACAAAGGAGGATTGTTAGTTATTTGGACAAATATAAGAGTGTCAAATTTGATTTATTCCCACATACTATAGATAGAAAGAACATATTGAAAAATAAAGAGGAATGGACCCAAGAATTGAATGACCTATTCTGTTTGAGAATGAATAGAGTCATTAATGAGAAAGGAAATGCATGGCAGATAGCTACAACTAAAGAAATTGTAAAAGCACAATTATTCTTTGATTCTTTGAGAAGAGATTTTGCTGAAATTAATAAAATTGTTGAATATGTAATTAAAAAGAAGCAAGATATTTTGCAATTTGATTGGCTAGATAACACACTTTTTAACAAGTGGATGGTAGATGTTGCTCATGGTGAGTAGTTGGAAGAAGCTAAAGCTGATGATGATGAGATGGAATAAGATGAAATATAGATTATTGACACATCATCAAGAGATCAAAAGGAAGAAGAGGACAAAAGTGAGCAACCAATTGTAGTTGCTAGCATAGAAATCCAAGCTGATGACTTGGTAGAAGAAGACAAAATAGAAAAAATGCCCTCAATGATAAAAATAGTAGTTCCCACTGATGATATAGCAATTGAAGAGTCATATGTAACAATTGTATTATCAGTACATGATGATGCAAGTGGAGATCCTCGATTTGATGTGAATTTGCATGAATCAAATCTAGACACATCATCAGAAAACCTAATGGCTACATATTTCGAGGAGTCAAAATAGTAAAAGAGACAATCATAAAATTTGTAGCATTAGAAAGTGTAACAGAAAATAGGCCCACCAAAAAGAATATTATGATGTAAAGTTTTTTCTGTTGCACAAATTTTTGCCCTTTATGATAGTAACAAATGTAACTATCTTTTGTCTAAAGGACACCTATTAGTTCTCTATGTTTGAAGCTTGTTGCGTCTCATCCTATATAAGTGAGATTCCAAGGCTAGAGAAAGGATCTGATCTATTGCATAATTTTAGTTTTTACTAAGTTTTGTTCAATCTAGTTTCCTAGTGTAAACTTTATGGTGTTTTTCTCTACAAATATCTGAGAATACATAAATCTTATAGGATTTTGACGTCTTATCTTGATTCATTCTGAGTTTTGTCTCAATTGTATACAATTTTCAAATGAAATTAATACAAAGATGAACTGTCCCCATATATATTTTTGTTGAATCTTGTCTCCATTTTTATTACCTAATCATTTTGAAGTTTTATGAGCAAATCTTGTTCAATTGAATGCAATTAAATCAAATTGTATGCCAATTCACTATTGCCTTTAATTTAATGAATTAAGTAAATGTTTTAGTGAAATTGATACAATTTCCATGGTAATAGGAAGATATTTGTAGGAATGATTTTTAGTGAGAATTGCTGATAGTATTGATTGTAATGTAATCAATTAGATCTATAAATTGTATGAACTCTAAATCCCAATGGATGAGGTACTGATCTATTACTTAAGTCTGTTGATGGAGAAGTCATGAACAAGCATCAAGCTTAAAAAATCAAAATCAATTTTACTTCACTATTTAAAGAATGTCAAAGCTGGTCAACACTTGTTTACATTTAACCTCTGGGTCTTAGTTAGCTACTATTGCCAAAAGTGTTTGTAAATCTAAGAAGAATTGTCAGAAAATCTACTTTAAGGGATGTGTATTGTTGCAAAGTGTCATGGAATAAATAAAATATGTATGTAGTATCAGATTGAAAATCTTCCATCCCTCAAGTATACTCATATTGGTTCTAAAGAGCTAAAGAGTAGAAAATCTATCTTGATTTTGATGAAGATTAGGTTAAAATATGAAGCACATATAATTGTTTATGGGAAGTAGTTGATCCTTAGGTTATTGTGATCTTTATTGTCTTGGTATTAAGTATTTTGTTGCTTAATAGTTGAGAAACACCAACACATACCTCAATCATACACATAGGTAAAAACATCATCTCTCTTACATTGGCATCACATCACTCATCCTTAGGCTTCATAGGTATCATATCATTAGACATAAGGTCCTTCTTGCACATCTATCATACATCTTTGTACATCATAGTTTTTATTTCCCTTAAGCATTTTCACAAAATCATTCACCCATCTATCATTGCATTCAGTGTCCTACCATCTTGCACTTCATCCTTAGAAACATCATCATTTTGTGCCACTTACCACACATCTCTCTAAGAATAAAAGGAAGAAAGACATGGATCCTAGTCTTAGCGATATTTTAGCTAGTACACAACCCTATCCACTAGTATCTACAATCATGCATGATCCACCACCATAGAATCCTGAGGAATCCAGCCCTTCAATAGACATAGAGGCCTTTATGAATAAACCTAGACATGCAACTATCATCAATGCCATCATAGATCAAAATAGGGAAGCCATCATGGAAAAATTCTTAATAGATAATGTTGGTGCCTTCGACTTTAGAAGATTACCACTTTTCAACATAACTGATCCTAGACATCCTTTATTTGGACGACTACTACCTATCAGTCCATTTGATCCTAATGACCCCCTTTTTATACCAAACTAAGGATATTAGTAAACACAACCAAAACCTACATATCTAAATATATTGTCAACCCAACTTGTTGCTCCACTCCCATAGAGCAATCAACCCACCATAGCACAATCTTTAGTCCATACGACATCCCATCATACCACCACTACACCTATCGCATCTATAAACACCACCACCTTCAATACTCCATATACTTCTATCCCATTCAATAGTACTACACCCTCCACTTCTACTTTATATGCATCTACTAGTGCTACAATCTATCCCTCTTAGCAGTACAGCCAATCAACATCTCATTATACTACAGGAATAACATCCTTGGGGTCTAGCAATCCACCTTTTATCCTACCACAAACATTTTTTTTCAACCCCACACCTACCATCATGAATTATTTTTCTATGCCACCTCTAGGAAGCAACCAAACCATACCACGCTAGTCAGTACCAATGCTAGGCATGTTTCCTTACACTAACTATTTGGATCCATACAACTCCCAGTTGCCACCTTAGCCAAGTGCTCAATCCCAAACTACAGCACCATTATATCCACCACCTCCACCATTCTACCAAATCCCACTATAGTCATCACATGTTCAAACTCCCATACAACATCCTCCAACTAGAAAACAGTCCCATGCCTATCATTCACTGCAACAACCTCCCTATCAAAGCTATGTCCAACAAACACAATAGTATGTCCAACCACCATTCCAACAACCCATCACTCGCATCCCAGTAGTAGCACAATTTTCATTTCATCCACTTCATATATGAACCAAAGTTTCCTACCTTCACCTGCATAATCAAATACATACCCTCTGTCAGTGGCATCAGGACTGGGGGCACCCATCATAACTCCTATCAACCCTAAATGGGAAGAGATGAATAGTGTGTTAAAAGCACTCAAGGATGGAAATGAGTCCAAGACCTTAAAGTTTGAAAGTAACTATCCATATCCATTTGACAAAACTATAAAACTGACACCCTTCCCAAAACACTTTGAAATCCTAAAATTTGATAAATTTAGGGGGAAAGGCAATATGGTTACACATGTAAATGAGTTTTATATGCACTCCCAAGAAGTGGCTTACAATAACATATTGCTCATGCAGATTTTCCCAAAATGTCTAGGAGGCCCTACTCTTGAATGGTTTTGTCACATATCCTAGGGCACAATTAGTACCTTTGTTGATCTATCAAAAGCCTTTGTGGCCCAGTATGCTCATTTAGTTGAGATCAAATCATTTGTAGTGGATTTAGTTCATATTAAACAAAAAGGAGGCAAAATCCTCACAGATTACTTGTAGCAATGGAAAGCTCTCACAACTCAGATCTCATGCACCATACCCAAATGTCACCTTGTCAAGATGTTCATTAACAATGCACATCCTAATCTTGTACACCACATAGTTATGAACTACTTGCAAACATACAAAGACATCAAGGAAAAGGGAATGGGCCTTTAAAAAGCACTCATTAAAGATGGTATCATCAAAATTTACAAAGTAAACACCCAAGACCAAGGGCAATACAATGAAAAACCATTATATTGGAACAAAAATAAAAACATGATCACCAATGGTGCCACCGATACATGACAAGTTCATGTGGTAGGGGCAACTCTCAATGTACCTAATCCCCCTTATCCAAAAATGCCACAACAACAATAGTCCACTTATCAACAGAGTGCATATCAACAAATACCAAAAACCCCCATTATAACATACCTAATGCAATCCACAAGTACAAAATCCTCTAAATCAAATGAGTATCATTATTATCGCAGTTAGGTCAAGACCGCGCATTCAAAGACAATCTTGAGTATACACTCATTAAGGGAACCACTTGATGCCATCTTTGAAAAGTTATCTAAAAATAATCTTATTTGACACCCACAAACTCAACCATTAGAAAACAATCAATCAAGGGCATCCTGGTATAAATAAAATGAGTTTTGCAAGATCTCATTAATCAAAAGGAAATCACTATTGTGACAGAAACTTTTCCAAATGCAAGATTATTGATATATCAAAATGTATTTCCTCCACATAACAAAAATATGGAAAAAAACCCATGTGAATGATACTACCACTAACAACACCAACAAACCAAACAATGATCAAATTAAACAAGTAATAATTGCAATTAATCACAGAACTATACCTTGGTCTACTTAGACTATGGAAATTTGATTAGCTGCATATCTCAAATAAAGCCTTTTGTAAATGTCATCAATATCAAAGGCCTAGACAATCAATGTGTAGTTACCACAAGAAGAACTCAGCTCAACATAGCTAGACCATCTGTACCTATCCCAACAGTCCCATAATATAATATCTTTGAACAACTTGGGAACACGCCACTCCAAATTTCTATTCTACATCTCCTGCACACTAGTCCACTTTATAAAGAAATCTTTGACATTGCCCATTATGAGTCTCATGTTCCCACTGATATCAATGCCACCAAATTCTGAAATCTAGTAAGCAATATCTCTACCTCATGTTCCTTGTCCTTCAAAGCTTCTGACATCCTAGCTCTTGATCAAGATCATATCCTTCCACTCTAAATCATTGTCATGGATTTTTATTTTTCTATCAAAAGTGTCATGATAGATAGTGGATTGACCTTAAATCTTTGTACATTAAAATTCATCAAACAAGTAGGATATACTAAGGTAGATATTATAAACAAGGTCATCAATATCAAAGCTTATGACAACTTGGAGCAGACCATCGAAGGAACTACCTTACTACCCATCAGAGTTGGCCCTCCTATTTAGGAAAAAATATGTCATGTAGTTAATCTTAACCTACCATTCAACGTTCTCCTTGGTTGACCATGGATCCATGCTATGAATTTTGTTCCCTCCACATATCATTAGTGTGTTAAATTTCTACATAATGGCACTAAGATAACCATCTACATTGATCTTGAACCCTTTTCTTATTGTAATGTGGTAGATGCCTCATATAATAACCATTGTCCTAGAATTGAGATTGGCAACACCATGGCTAGCTCCTCTGATACTTTCCATGATCCAGATACCATACTAGCCTCCACTCTTTCTGTGATTAAGATCAACTACCAAGGTTGTGGACAATATATTCTTTCATATGCCTTTGTTGTTGGTGCTCTACCACTTGATCCACATACTCAGAGGCACCCAACTTATTAGGGTCCAAAGCCAAACATGACTCCTCAGATCAAACAACTTGGGCCAAGTACATTTTTTACAAATGGGATCCTCAATGGAGAGGAAACAACCTCTAATTTTGGTAAATGGTTATACAGAGAACCACCTCCAAAAGGTAAAGAGCTCCTTGACTACTTCAAACAAAAATACCCACACTCACATTGCATTGCTACCAAATAGTGGGATTATTAAGGAGGTGGCCTAGGTTGCAAAGACTCGGGCATTACACACCGTGTAGAGGCATACAAGGAAGAGAAAAACAAAGGTCTCAGCTATGGACTCCCTACAACTGGGGGCACCACAAAAGATGGTCATACCTTTTTAAACATCCAAAACAATCTTGTCAAGGTCGAATACATCCCTAAGAAAGTCAAAAAGAAATCCTACGATAATATTTTCCTTGATGAACTTATCTTACAAGACTTTGTGCTCTGTGAACTATCCATTAACCTTATAGACCTCCCTCTCACTCATCTTAAACTTGTCAATTGGGACCAACCAAGAGTTATTCATGTTGACAAGTTTTCTATGGAACATGCACTCCTTAGATTCATAGGAGCTGAGACACCACACAAAAATCCACCACCACAATTAGCTTATGTCTACAAGTTGGATCCCAAAGGTTACTTTAGGGAGGAGGAAATATCTAGTCACAAAAATGATCAAAAGAAAGAAAAGAAAAAGAAAAATAGCAAAGTAAAAGTATCCCCTAGTGAAAACTCTTCTAGAGCGCCATCGGGTCACTCAAAAAGTGCAATAAAAATAAAGGATGTATCTAGTTATGAAAACCTTTTTGAGGTACCTGAGGATGGAGATTTCATCCTTCCCCCACAAGATCACAAGCCTATAGTATCATCCATCCTAAGGACACCAGACTAGTCAATATCAGCCTAACAAAGATACCAAGGACCATATACATTGTAGCATCTCTACCACCAAAACAAGCAGACCTTCTCATTGAGGTGTTGTAGGAAAATATTGGGCATTTTGCATGGTCCTATGAAGACATGCCAAGACTCAATCCTAAGTTATTGGTACATCACTTGGTTGTAGATCCAAAGGTTAAACCAGTCAAGTAGAAACTTCATAAAATGCATCCAAAAGTTTCTCTACTAGTCAAAGTGGAGCTAGAAAGGATGCTAGATGTGAAGATAATTCACCCCATTGACTATTCCAAGTGGATCTCTAACATGGTACCATTCACCAAGCCTTCAGGTGATATCATAATTTTCACTAACTTCAAGGACCTCAATAAATCTTGTCCAAGAGATGACTTCCCTTTACCAAATATTGGCATGATTTTTGACCTCACAGTAGGCCATGAGCTCCTATCTCTCATGGATAGCTTCTCTGGGTGCAATTAGATTCATATAGTAGAAGCAAACCAACATAAAACAACATTTACTACTCCTTGGGGAACTTTTTGCTATAACATGATGTCATTTGAGTTAAATAATGCAGGGGCAACCTATTAGCAAGCTATGATGGTCCTTTTCAATAGCTTATCCATAAAACCCTTGAAGATTATGTGGATGACATATTGGTCAAATCTCTCAATGCCCTTGATCACTTATCTCACCTCAAGGAAGTGTTTGATTCGCTGGCTAAACCCTAAGAAATGTGTCTTCAGTGTAACTTTGGGGAAGCTTCTAGAATTCATTGTATCATGATGTGGCATTGAGATTGACCCTCAGAAGGTCAAGGCCATCATGGATATGTATCCTTCAAAAATACTGCAACAACTTTTCTCTCTCCAAGGCAACTTGCAATTAGTCAAAGGATTCATCTCACAGCTTACAGATAAATATCAATCATTCAAGATTTTCTAAAAAAGGATCAGAATTTTAGATGAGATCCTATTTTCCAACCAAACTTTGAACTGATCAAGCAATACTTGGATAACCAACCTATATTGGTTCCACCAGTTGTCAGACGACCATTGATATTGTACATAACAACTATCCTGACAATACTAGGTGCATTTCTAGTAGAGCTTGATGACAATGGAAGAAAAGGGATATTTACTACATCAACCACACCCTAGTTGGTTACGAGCTTAACTACACACCTATGGAAAAAGCTTTCTTAGATATGGTCTTTTTCACTCAAAATTTTTGTCACTACATGTTGAGTCATACTATGTAACTTATCTCCAAGATTAATCCTTTGAAATATATGTTGTCATGCACAATACTCACAAGCTGTCTAGCCAAATTGGCCATCCTTCTTAATGAACTTGACATCCAATATGTCAATAGGAAGGCAGTCAAGGGACAATCTGTAGTAGATCATTTGGCTGATGCACCCTTAGTCATTGATCACCCTCTCATTATGGAGTTCCTAGATGAATATCTCTGCCTAATAGAGGAATAACCATCATGGAAATTATACTTTGATGGATCTTAAAAGATCCCATGGACTTGGAGAAGGCATATTGTTGGTCACACCTCAAGGTGATGACATTCTTAAATCCTTTAAACTTTAGTTCCAGTACGCCAACAATATCTCAAAGTATGAAGCTCTTATTGCAGGGCTCAAGATAGTCCTTGAATGGAACATCAAAGAGCTACAAATCCTTGGAGACTCACAACTAATTATCAAGCAAGTCCTTGATGAGTATGAGATAAAGGATGATAAACTTCATCCTTACAAAGAATTGGTTAATTAGTTAAAACAACATTTTATTCAAATGCAATTCACATAGGTGCCTAGGTTACAAAATAAGGTTGCAGATGCCATGGCCACTTTTGGTTCACTCTTGGAGATCCCTCAAGAAGCCACAATATGAATTCTTAGTTGAGAAACTACATGAGCCTATATATGAGAATGATGAATTAGCACAGTTATGTGTCTTGGTTGGTCCCCAATCCCCATCGTACCACAAAATTCATGCTTACCTTAAAAATGGTATCATATCTCCTCATCTCACAAGAATCCAGTGCCAAAACCTTATTCGCATAGCATCTTGCTACACTATCATAGGTAACACTCTTTATCATCGAGGTTATCATGATACTCTCTCTTGGTGTTTAGACCAAAATGAGGCTGCAATGGCTCTCAAAGAGGTACATGTCAAACTTTGTGATACTCACATGAGTGGTATCATCCTTGCCAAACAAATACTCAGAGATGGATACTACTAGCCTACCATAGAATATGATGCTTGTGACTTTGTCAAATAGTGTCTACCTTGTTAGCAACATGAAAATTTAATACTAGCTCCAACTCAAGATCTTCAACCCATTGTACCACCGTGGCCATTTCCATGATGGGGGTTTGACCTTGTTGATGTTATCGCACCTCTGTAAGGAAACTTGGCAACAAAGAATATAATTGTTTCCACATAACCCATAATAAATCTAAAATAAACACAGAATTAAAATCCACATGCAAGAGAATAGAAAACACACCCACAAAATGGTGACACAAGATATACCCTGGGAAACCCTCATTGAGGGAAAAACCCAGCCTCCAAAAGCATCCATCACTATGTATTATTCAACAAAAAATACCATTGCCATACAACCATGGAAGCCTTCATGGCCATAGCCACAACCGAGCAAACTATGTGAACAAGCATGAATCCACACATCCCATGCCATGCTTTCAACCTTCACAAATGCTCCCTTGGCTAACCTATCAAGCCTTGTCCCGCTTGACTCTTGCCTTTTGTCTTCTCCTTGTCACTCTCTCTAAAACAACTACCCTTGTGACTGCTTATATAGTAGCAAGTCCCACAAAACCACTAAGTGGTATAACATAAACCATGTGCTAAAACCATGTGCTACCTAACCCACTGACCCCACATTTAATATTGGGCATTTAATTCTTTTCCCCAATATTAAATAATTACATGAAATATTTTCACAATGTTACAATACAACTCATCAAGAATATTCCATGGGAATCTTTACATGTTGCACGTCCATCTAGGCACAACATTACATAATAAAAATAAAATAATAAAATAACAATATTATGCAATGTGTGCAACACCCATTATCTCAACAACCTCTATCTTTAGAAGGTCACAAATGGATAATCATAACAAAAGATTACTTCACCAAGTGGGTAGAAGTAGTCCCGCTTGTCACTGCCATAGGAGTTCAAGTTTACAAGTTTATCCTTTATCATATTATATGTCACTAGGTATCCCTATTACCATTTTTTAGACCATGGAGGTAATTTTGAAAACCTCAATATGGAAGAGTTGTGCAACTCCCTCCACATTTTCCACCATTTTTCTAGGCCCTACCTCCCACAAGGTAACAGTCAGGTTGAGGCAACTAACAAAACCCTATTCAAGATCCTCAAGAAAGTTGTCAATGATTCTGGCTATAGTTGGCATACAAAACAACTCTACCTTATGGGATTACTATACCTCATTCTATACATCCCCAAGAATAACCCCATATTCCCTAGTCTATGGTGTTAAAGCATACCTACCTATTGAAGTTAAGCTCCCATCCTTGCACATTTCTCTATGAGGATTGATATCAGATGAGGATTACAGAGTGGCTAGACTCACATAGCTAGACCTACATGATGAAAAAAGGCAATAGGCCTATGACCATCTCACAGTCTATCAAAATCACCTCAAGCACAACTTCAACAAAAAGGTTCACCCATGGTAGTTTCAAGAAGGTGACATGGTCCTCAAATAAAATTATGAAAGTTCAGGCAGACTGAGAAAAGAAGGGCAAGTTTGAGCCCACAAGGCTTGGTCCATATGTTGTGATGGCATCTTTGGGATTTGGAGCCCATCAACTATCAACCCTAGAAGGTGAAGGTACTAAATGATCCCAACAACATCATTCACCTGAAGAAGTTTAATACCTAAGCTCCTCAGTGTGTCCTGTTAGTCAAAAAACCAAAAAAAACATAAAAATCCAAACAAGTAAAAGAAAATAGTAAAAAAAAATAAGCATTAAATGGTGAAAACTTGGCAATTCAAGCACCTTGGATAGGTACCTTGGTGAAAACCTAGCAAATAGGCACCATGCATACTTGTCCTTCCCATTATCTATCAGTGAGCTACATCCATTCACTATCTCCCTCTATATCTTGTTTCCCATCTTCCCATTTTTCCAAGGTGCTCCAACGATCACATTACCACACTATCACTACTGCTATCTCTATCCCTAAGCTTAGAAATCAAAAAGAATAGCGTATTATACCATGATTCTTTCCACGTATATCACATCCATGTATCCTATCATGTATATCCTAATGCATATTCCATGTTCCACATGTATCATATCCATGCATCTTATCACATGTATCATATCACACATAGCTTCTCTCTTGTACCATATTTATGTATCATACCATGTGTAACTCTAGCAACAATGTAGTATATCAGATCATTCACACAACCTCCTCCTCCTGATCTTTTTTCTGTTGTTCATATATTGCTAGCCTTTGTACAAAAACCCTTGAACATATCTTGGTCCATTTGTTGTATATCCTCTTTTCCCAGTCCTCCCTAGTCTAGGTCATGTCTTTGAAGCCTATAGAAAAATCCCTTGTCATCAAAGAGTTATACTAAGAAATGTTATAGTTTCCAAACTTGTCATAAAGTTCCAAACATTTCTAATAGGTCCTTGTAGGATGTATCCTTCCTCATGTCCAATCTTGGTCTGCCAATATCTAGTCCTACCAATCTCTTTGGAAAAAGGTTTTTAATGGATTTATTCTTGCCTTTGATATTGGATTTCACTTTTTGGTTCTCGAAGTATCTTTTCCAAGCAATTTGGTTTTTCCCTCCTCAAGGTCACCACAATTTTTTATATCATGGTGTGCTACAAATGGGGCAATTCGAGCGTGAGGTTTTGATCAGCTCTTTCTCTACTTGTTAGTCAGTCAGATGTGACCCTTGCATGTTCCAAACATATTCTCATTTTAGATCACATGGTGCAATTGGGAAATATCATTTGCTTGTGGATTACCTAGTATCACTTCCACTCTTATTCCTTTGGGACTCATGTGTGATGTTGGGGAAATCCTTCTGTGCTTGTTTGAGTCAGTCCTATGTAATATTGGGAAAGAGGCCTTGATATTATTGGTAACCTTGGCATATCCCCAATATTCCTATATCAAACTAAGTTCTCAAATTAAATGGTAGCACTTCTTTATGAATTACTCCACCCTCAAGCTTCAAGCATAATTCCATCATCCCATCAGTTTGTTCTATAAAAAGAAAATCTCATTCATCTCCATTTTATTGTATCCATACTTCTAAATGCTACATGTTATTATCTTACCATACACATCTCTCCTACCTACCTAACCAATTTCTATTCCTAAAAGTATCCCTAGATCTCCTAGCATCCTGTTGGTGTTTTGAAACAACACAGTTCCAAATTATCCCAATAAGAACAAGATACATCTAGGGGTAGCTACTTCCCATCTTCAACATACCCTTTCAAACACTAGGCCAACTATAAGGCTACACCCTTCTTCTACTTTAGGCTCTGCAAAACCTAGGTGGGTGGACCTATAGATTCTTTGTATGGTACTAGTTGTCAAAAGCATACGCTGAATCTAAATAAAGTAGATCAAAACCCTTAATCTTCTAGCACTTATGTAGAGATCTCAGACATAGAATAGCTAATAACATGGCCAAAGAAATTGCTAAGCTAAGTGAGGGTATCCTTTTCATTTCTTCAACATTAGAGGGAAAGATATTTGATTAATGATGTTGATTTCAGCAAAACCCCAAATATGTAGCAGTAAGAACAAATTGATCTTGTAGTTGATATGTGCCTTATCTATTGTGAAATTCCACAAATTAAACACATACATTTGTGATACCAATAACATATTCCATACATCAAGATATCAGATCTGTCCTATCACCTTGTGAATTAGACATCGGTGTTCACAAAGACCTCATTCTCATGAAATATCCTTCTCAAAATAACCAACAACCCTGTCAAATACATCAAGCATTTACTTGGCCCTTTGTTCCAATAGCTAAACATATCAGACATACAAACTTAAGGGGATACAAATGGGTCTCGGTTCTTTGTCACTAAACCACATAAGATTGCAGGTTATAGAGATAGGAGACAAGAATTAGAATGAAACTAAGAGATTCATGCTCATTTGTATTCATTTCTTTGAAACTATACATTCAGATGCATGAAATTAAAATATAGAGATGCCTAACAGATTAGAACTATCTATATTATCTTCACCATTGTTGTTCATACAAGAGAAATATACTGAAGAATGTGGTGGAATCATAGCTTAGGATCCAATAATGTAGTCTCACAAACAAAACTAGAACAAACAATATGGTATCACACTAAAAATTGCCAACCCTTACAATGGATGAGAAAGAGAAAGATATAGAAGGATAATGGAATCTTGGATTTGATATGGAAACAACATGTGTCCACTTGAATCTCCATCCTTTGCAGTTGTAAAACCTCTTTCATCTTTCTACCCATGAAATCTAATTTGGTTTTCATCATTGTTTTGTAACAAACCTGAAATATCTCTTCCTCAATGATGAAAAACCTTCTGTTACTAAAAAAATCTAAAATGCATCTCAAATGCTAGTAAAACCTTCATTTAACTAACTTAGATGTGACAAAACTCACCCATAACTACATTCATGTTGCCTTTTATGTTCATTCAGTTCATCATTTTACTGGAAATCAAATCTGAATTGCCCTAACTGAATGAAATTACAAATAGGGTACCTAAGAAAAATCCTTGCATAGCTCTAACTAGTGACCACCTATGTGAAAACAAAATCCAGAAATGAAAATTTTATTCTCTCCTAATTCTAGCAATATATGATATCGCTATATTAGCCTACCAAAAACACCCTAGATCTTAATTTGAAAAATGGGCTCCTGTTATGGCCTTGGAACTACATTTTTTACAAATATTTGACTTTTTATAAAGTTTGAACTATAGCATAAATTCAAACTTTATTTAAAATTGATTCTACACAATCAAAAGGGAGAAAACATTAAAAAATAATTTTTTATCCATTTTTAATTTTCCCTCCAATTTTCTCCATCCAAGTCAAACCTAGTTGATCGGCCCTGCCACGTGTCATGCCCTAATTCATTGACTTCTACGTTGTCATCTAACACCTACCACATGGGTGATACATATCAGCACCTCATTGGTCACCTATTTACCACATCATCACACCACATCACTGCCATGTCATCAGTCACTATGTTGCATGGTTATCCTCCTTGCAACTTTCCTTTGGTGACATGGTGACCACCATCTGATCTACCATGTGTCACCATCATGTGCCTCTAATCTTGGATTGCCATGTGTGATCATTTCACCACGTGTCAATGTTCAATTTTTCTGTAGGTCCAGTCAATGCTAACATCATCTCTTCATTTTGCATGTTTGTTCAAAATTTGCACAATCATCTATAGCTGGCCAGTGTTCATGGGTCCCACCAAGAATTTTATTTGCCTTTGAAAAGGTTTGTATCTTAAAGACACTTAATAATAAAGTGCTTTTCTATTTAAACACTTTAAAAATTTTGCTCACAAGGCATGTGCAATAAAAAAAATTCATTGTTTTTTGTACCAAACTATTGGGCACGGGCTTGCAAGTGTAGGAATTGATTTTCTCCATAGTTCAAGCCTTGAATAGCTTCAAATATTTTAGCAATTGATAGGGACAGGCTGCTTTTTAACCATTTCCAACCTCAAGCATTTGGCATTACATCTTCCTCATTCTTTTTTGGATGTCGTTGCTTGTTAGTTCCTCATTTTGAACACTTACGCTCTATCTTAACATGTTATTCAGGTTTTATTTTCCCATTACCTTTCATACATGGCAGCCCATTTCAACAAGCTCCATCCTATTGAAAGCCTACATTTGGTTTGAGATGTGAGCATGCCATTTAGCTAACCTTGAAAGCGAGTTCCACAAGATGGCAACTAAGTCTATCCTCTGGATGAATCTATCCCTTGTGTTCATCACAATCAACATTGCCAAGGAAAAGTGCCCACTGCCATGAACCTATAGAGGTGTGATTCATCTATCTCTTGAATGAAGATTATATCCCACCTACGCTATAGGTTGGTCGAGAATAGAGGCCCTTAGTTAGATTCAATCTTTAGTCTACCATTTACCATAGCTCATAGTCGCACCACCAATTCTAAGACCCAATGTAGAAAGTGACACTAATTGCACTCTGTATTATTTTCCAATAGTAGCTTCCACAAATGCCCTCCATTTTATGGCATTCCTACCTTTATTTAGATGGATGGTTTGTCACATTTGAGTTGAGTTTGATAAGTTTCAAATCTGATGTAGCTAATGGTCGTGTTGTCAAATCTATCAACCAAGTACCTATTCGGGTTGGTGGGAAAGTCTAATTGTTATGCTCATTAAGGCTTAGACTCTTAGTTTGAGAAGAAGTCATAGTTGTTAGAGTTGAAAAAGAGTTGATGATGCTACACAACTACCCTACTTCTCAACAGCAATATCACAACCTTCAACAACATAACGATGTAAAAACTTAATGCAATGATTCATTTCCAATTGCCCCTTTTTAAAATGCTGAACATGATGCCCCAATTCAATATGTGGTTGCTTGTTCCATGAAACTTTTTTTTCCTATTTATCCAAATTTGGAGAAACATACCAAACTCCACTTTGATGGGTTAAAATAAAATTGATCGAGAGGAAATCTAGCCATCCCAATGATGACATGAATAGGTGCATTTTAATTCATGGTTTGATAAACATCCACTCTGTCCACATCATTGTAAGGGAGAGCATTACAATTGTTATTATATAGAGCACACATTCTCTCATAGCTGTGAAGTACATGACCCCATAGTGCCAAATCCACTTGGTACTTGGGAAGGAGTCGTGTTAACATATGGAGGAAGAAGTCACATTCAAAAAGAAACATCAACATGGAAAGAATCATTACACATCTTTTTTTTAAAACCTTCATTCCCCCACATCATATCAGTCTGATGCAATTAATCAGGCCCCAAAGTGGGTCTAGCTGAAAAAAAATCATTTTTGAATGACTGACACTCCAAACTGATCTGATGAACATATGACTCTAACTTGAAACCATCTACATCTATTTTTCAACTTTTAAAACTCATTTTCACCTCTTTACTACCAACTATTAATTTAGTGCCAAGAGGTCCTTTGACTAGCCTTAAAAACTAAAAAAAAGGACTGACAAGGCTCTAAAATCAAACATGTTGATTCTTTGTTCAAAAATCTTGTACCCTATCAAATCTTGTCTCATGAAAAAATCTAAATCAAAAGATATTGACCATCAAAGTTCCTCATTTAAAATTGCTTGCAAGAAAACCTATCAGAAAATAACAAAATGCATTTGGATTTGGCTTTTAAAATAGGGCAAACTGACACTTGGGAAAATAGAAACTATGGCATTGGTTTGCTATCATGAGGACAACATAAATCTATGATTAGGTCTTATGATGAATAATTGGGCAAAAATGATGAGCGGTCAAAGTGGGCTACTTGGATTTGCAGAGCTCGGAACAATGGCAAAAAAGTGGTTTTTGCAAACGGAATGGACCTGGGAAAGCGTGTAGACAGATTTGTCAAGATTTGCAAATTGACACACTTAAATAATTTTTAGAGTATAATGCAACAATGCAATCTATTTGATCTCACCTATCATGAATTCAAAGATATGACATCATGAACAGGGGTACCAACTAATCTGCATTTATTGACACTAGTAAAACTTTATAAATTGCATTTGGAATTGCATTCAAAAACTAATCAAATGCATTCATCATAAGCTCAAAATTGAAATATAGTGAGTTTGTGACCTCTAAAATATAATTAAAAATTAATTTTCTCATTTTGGTCAATAGGTTCAAAGTTATAACAAGTCAAATAGGGCCTCCCAGAATTTTGAACAATTTGCATCAGCATGACAACAATAGATGACCAACTTTGAGGGATTCAAAACCTAGAAAAAACATATCAAAAAAACTTGAAATATAAAACATAGGTTTTCTAGTAAGAATATTAAACACTTCCAAATTGGTGAGTCATGAAACATTACTAGGTGTGATATATTCAAATACAACCATGGCCTCCTTTCATTGTTTGACACTTAGGCAAAAATGCAGATTTTGACATTTTTCAAAACAGAACTTCACAGAATGACTCAGAATAGAAATTTATATTTATGGAATGCATAGACATACTGAATTCAAGGTGTTAGAAGCATTAAATTCCTCTTAGGCCTCAAATGGACAGGTGGGTACACATGCATCAAAAAGCACTTATAGGGCTTGATTTTTTTGAATGGTACTCAAAATCAAGGCTTCAATTTTGAGTCCCAACACATCCTATCCATGTTCTACCCCATCATCTTGGATAAAATCTAAAAACCTATCCCATTTTCATTTCTTTCTAATCCCCTCACCCATCACATCTCCCTAGATCTCTTATCCCACAAGTATTATGTTCCAAGTTGTGCACATTGTTTCCCCCCAACCATGGCTACGGTCAATTAGTGATATGCTACAAATATATATTATTCACCCTCCTACTCCTACATATGTTTCCCTATCATCATACTTGCATCTCATCTCATGCACACTCATCTCTCCCCACATTACCATGATCTTTTTCATTTTTAGTCATCATTTGCATCATCATAATTCTTTAAGTCCCATGTTACTTATCATTTCCATTATCATAATTTTCATGGTTCATTTTAAATCATCATTTTTCACCATCATATTATTAGATCCATTTTTCTTATCATAGTTTAGATACATTATCATTATCATAGTTTTAGTTTCATTCTTTTACCATCATAGTTTTAGCTCCATTTTTTTCATCGTCATAGTTTTAGGTCCATTTTTTGCACCATCATAGTTTTAGGTCCATTCTCCCATTACCATAATTTTAGGTTCATTTCCATTATCATATTCTTAGGTTCATTTCCATTATTCTTAATCTAGGTTCATTTCCATTATTCTTAATCTAGGTTCATTTCCATTATCATAATCTAGGTTCATTTCCATTGTCATCATCATAGGTTCATTTTCATTATCATAATCTTAGGTTCATTTCCATCATCATAGTTTTAGGTTCATTTTTATCATTTTCCATCATCATAGTTTTAGGTTCATTTTTATCCTTTTCCATCATCATATTTTTAGGTTCATTTTACTCATCCTTTTTCATAATCATATTTTTAGGTCCATTTTTAGTTATCATTTCCATCATCATAGTTTGTACGCTCATTTTAGTTACCATTTTACATCATCATAATTTTTAGTTTGATTTTACTCATCCTTTTTCATCATCATAGTTTGTAGGTTCATTTATGTTCTACCTTTTACATCATCATAATCATTTCATCAAGTAGATTCCTTTTTATCATACATCTCATATAGACCCATCACATCCTGCATCGTAAAACATTAGTAACATCATGCATATCATACATCTCATATAGAAAGCTTCACATCCTACATCACAAAGCATTAATATAATCATCCATGTCATATATCTCACAAATCCACCATCACATCTTGCATAGCACGTGTCAGTCCATTTCATACATCTATCCACATACATCTCATAAAAGCAAAATAGTAGGGTAAAAATCACATAGGCATAGTACTTTGTACATGCATATCCCACCCCAAAGAATACTATGTGTGTGTGTGTGTGTGTGTGTGTGTGTGTGTGTATATACACATATATATATACACACACATATATATATATATTCACACACACACACATATATATATACATACATACATATATATATATATATATATATCCTTAATGAATAAATAATGCATCACCCACCCCTAAAAGAATACAAAAGTCCATCATAGTCCAATCTAGCATCTCCATATGGTATAACTATCCATACAAATACATTAGGTCTGTGCCCACAAAAATATACATCTACACATCAACCAAAATCCTATCGATCATAAAAATTTAGCATATCATTGCTCCTCCTCATCCTCATCCATCACAGCCTTGCCATGAGACTCATAAGGGTCCCTCTCTGCACCCTGTGTTGCCACTGTTATTGGTGTTGGTGGCCTCATCCACCCTCCTCTAGTGCCTAAACTCTCTATCTCATCCCTCCTCCCACCTACCCCCCTATCTCATACCTGGTTATGTCCTAACTTATGGCTTTTCCCTATACACTGAGACTCACCAGTCCTCTGTGAGCCCCCAGTGCTCCATCCACTTTCTGCCACACCTTGTACACTTGTATGAGTGCCAACTATACCTGACCATGTTGGTCACCTATAGTGCTCAATCTAATCTGCTGGCACTATTTCATGATACCTTCCTCTATAGAATCCTACTCTCTCTCACAAATCCTCCACCTCCCCCCTCAGTTGTCTCAGCTCCTCCAACCCTCTACACACCACCATCTATGCTCTCAAGGTCTCCACCTCCACCTTTATCTATCCTAGCTCCTCCAACCCTTCCCCCACCACCATCTATGCCCTCACAGTCACCACCTACACCACCAATCAGTCTCTCTCCTTCTACACCATGTCTAATCTCCCCTAGATCCTCTCCCTCTTTGACTCCATCACCTCCAATATCCCCTCCAACCACCCCAAATCCATGCATAATGTCCCCAACTCAATCTATGCTCGGTCTACCTATTCTTGATCCACATCATGCTCATGACAGAACTTCCTACTCAGCTTAGAGCTAAACCTTCTCCTATTGTGTATCCCACAATAGTTGACTCATAGTGTCATGTGCCTACTGGGGTGATGCATATCTCCTTGCTAATCCATCATCCCCTCCACCCACAGATGACCCTCCTCCCCTAACAAGCATCTCCCCTTGTGGCCTCACCTCCTCTTATCTCACCTCCTCCTACCTACCATCTCCTCTCTCCAGCTGCAACCTTGCCTCCTCCTATCTCCCCTCCTCCTTTACCTCCTTCAACCTTGGCCTTTGTGGTGCCTCCCCTTGCACCAATGCCTTAATCCTCTAGCCTCATATCTCCCCTGCCTCATCGCTCAAGCAATCTCCCCTACCACCACAGTTGATTTAGTCACCTATGCCTGACCTACTATCCTCAAGTGCTAAAACTAGTCCCTATACTCCTATGTAGAGCCTACATCTACCACACCACCAAACCAATCCCAATAGTGAGGTACTAAGGCTCGCCATGCCTACAGCAACCCCTCCCTCTATAAAGTTGACCCAAATAGAGCCACAAACTCTCTCATAACTCACTAATACTAGACTAGCTCCCTTGGCATGACCTATGGCTATCCAAAATGTCATAACACCCTATCTGACTGATACTGCTAGGCAATATACTCCCATTGCCCAAAAATAAAACAAGGTGAAATGGTATACGACACCTATTGCCTCTCCTCAACCCATGGCCCAAGACCCATATATGACTTCCATATGACCATGTATCTCATCCAACTAGACTCGCCAGTAGTCAACCTCCTATATATGGTGGTAGGTAAGAGGATCACCCCATCTATATACTATAGGATCCTTTGGTTGTATGTCTCTCCATCCAATTGGCCTGAATGCTACAATATGATCTCAGGCCCAAAATTGTAGTGAAGTAGTGAAGCCCATGCTCCTCCCCTAGTAGCACCCTATGCCCTAGTAAACTATCTAGTGTAAATCCTGATACAGTTGCACCAACATCAGTGAGCCCCATGCCGCAAAGACTCTATCATCCACAATCTGAATGATCGTCGATGTTAATCTTAGTATCACTCATGTACCACTAGTATCTAGGGCAATATATCCAAACACTAGTCCACACACATTAAAATATATACTCCAATCCAAGATGACGCAATCCAAATGCTCATCTAATACAAACTAGCCCCTCTGATATAAAACTTGACTTTGGGCCCCACTAATCATTGTATAGCCCTCTCTCTTGTGACATCCCTAGTAGCCATCATCGACATACCTCACTTTGGTAGCCAAAAGATCCTTTATACATCGTCCAGAGTCACTATCATCTTGCCTATCAACAAATGAAATATATCGGTCTCACTGTGTCAGCACTCACATAACATTGTTATCATAGCCATATAGGTTTGTGTATGAGGTAATATGGTCAGGTATCCCAACCCAATGATGTTGATCCTTGCTCAATCCATTGGTGTAAGTTTTTCCATAGTGCAAAGCACTACAACACATTGCTCTCGCAACACCAAGGCATCTAGTCACTACTACATCAAGCAAAGTGACACTCATGTCAGTTCTCTATTCCTCTTAGCAAACTATCTACCTATGCTTCATAACCCTCCCATTTCCCACCCACTCAGTGACTTACTCTATCCCCTCATTCCCACAAGTGGGTTTGCATTACCATGAACCATATTTCCCCTAATGTTCTTTCTACTGCATTTTTTAGCAGGATCACTCCTTAATCTTTTCTAATCGCACCCAAACCCAAACCTACATTCCCACTACCCAACTTACACCTTGAGTTCTCGTAGCTATAGATCACCACAGGAATATGTCCTCCCTGGTCACCCTCCTAGTCAAACTTACTGCATTCTCATGTTGACTCTCTCTAACCCACCCTTATTCACAGGACTACATTCTTGCTAATGGGAAAGCTTTCCCACGGTCAAGATCGCTAACCTACAAAAATTGCTAACCAAAATCATGTTCCTTATAAATCTAAGAGCCAAATTCACCTTCCTACGAAAATGGCTTCCTACCCTTATTTGTAACTCATCCCCTTGGCCCTTTCATAGGATTGTGAACCCATAGATTCCTAAAGCGATCATGCCTGACCCGTGCCTACAGGAATGCTATTTGTAAATTTCAAAAATGCTTATAAAGAAAATGCAAAAATCACAAGGGAATAGTTTTAGTGCCTACTAATTGATCTAGTGTCTACCATGCCCATACTCACCATACTACATCCTCTTGATGCTCTGGCCATCCCTACACAACCATCACGTACTCCAACTTAGATCTCCAAATCATAATATGTCGTCATCAGTATGAGAGTAAATAACCATTTTTGGCCCTCCTAGACCCCTTTCTAGGCCCCCTATGGTTCCCTATTTCCCTCTATGACCCCTCCAGTGACCCCCTTTTCCTCTACTCTTATTATTTTTGCAATTTAATTATCATTTTGACACTCTTTTAGTCCTTTTGCATCCTCCTGCTCACCCTGGCTTGCTGCACCTTTTCAAGAAGTCACCATGCCTCATTTTCTCTCCCCATCACCTTCTTGAGGGGGAATCACACAATCTATTCTCTCCTCTTATACTCAAGACTGAGGCAACTACGTTGCCTTAAAAATATTCTTCACATCATTTATATTCGAACTTCTTTGAAATAGTGTTGTCCTAACACTATGTCAAAGAGGGGCAAAAAGTAGACACCTAAATCTAATTACACCACTAGGTAATCTTATGTAGACATCTTCTAAGACAATATTGATTAAATATTTTATATTTAATTAATTAATCATCATCCCCTAGTTAATTAACTATAGTCCAATTGATAAAATCAAATGATAACCCAAAATCAATTTATCAATTAAATCCCCATTCCTCTATTAAATTTTATATATATATATATATATCCCCCATTTATTAAATAAAATATTTAATAAATCAATCCCAAAACCCTAAACCAACCCATTCACTCATACTACCCTCACTTAGCCAACTAACTACCTCATTAAGCCCCAACCCACTTACCTCCTAATCCCCTCCTAAGCTACCTAATTCCCCTACTAAGTATGTGCACAACTTTAAGAAAGGGTTAAGAATTTCTAACTCAAACCAAAGTCAAAAGTCTCCCCTCACCCTATCCAAAAGCATTAATGGCTTTTACATGGCATAAATCCCCTTAAATGCCTCTTACATCCCTCTTCCACCCTCCTCCTCCCTCATTACTCCCTTTGACCCTCCACTTTGACCATCTAATCCCCTTATGACACCTTTCATAAGCCTAAATCTTTGAAGAAGCACAATCCATGTGCTCCCCCTTTCTTTCATTCTAGCCCTTCATCACCCTTATTTCATCCTCACATCCTGACCCTCCATCTCACTACCCATTAGCCTATAAATTGAGCCCTTCTCCTCTCACAAATCATCAACTTGTAATGCAAACTTATAATGCCCCATTAACCACCACAACATAGCCATTCACATCCTTACCATGTCAAAATCCACACACACCGCCATTTTTGAATCTTTCACCCATCTCCATGCTTGATCACCATCCTACCACTTAAAGCTTGAGCACATCTGAGCACACATCCCTCATCATTGGACACATCAAAATGCCAAGGCCACACTTGGGGAGCTTACCATTTATTAGTATTCTTTCCTCCATAGTGTTCCTTTCATGTTATCATAAGTTTTTCTTGTTATTTAGTTGGGAATGTTAGTTTAATGCTTAATGTTCATTGTACAATAGATTTTATAGCTCTACACAAAGTATATCATATGGATGTTAAATTAGCCTTCCTAAATGGAGAACTTGAAGAAGAGGTATATATTGAGAAACCTAAAGGTTTTCCTCTAACAGAAGATAAAGATATGGTATACAGGCTAAAGAAAGCAATATATGGTCCGAAGCAAGCACCTAGAACCTGGTATGCAAAGTTGGATAGTTATTTGGCAAAACTTGGATTTATTAAAGGTATGAAAAATAGTAACTTTTACTTGAAAGAATTTGAGATTGGATTGTTGATAATAGTTATATTTTTTTATGACATCATATTTGGAGGAAATGATGAAGCAAGTGATAAATTTACTGAAGAAATGAAAAATGAGTTTGAAATTAGCATTATATGAGAAATGAAGTTTTTCCTAGGATTACATATTGTGCAGAATGAATACTAATGGTATTTTCATCTCACAAGCTAAGTACTTGAAATATTTATTGAAAAGTTTTGGATTAAAAAGTTATAAGAATGTTGGTACACCTATGATAATTGGTCAAAGTTATCTAGCAAGGATGAGACATCTATAATTAAGCAGAAGTACAGATCCATGATTGGAAGTTTGCAATATCTGACCCACACCAGACCAGATATAGAAAATGTAGTTGGGATTGTAGCTAGATTTGAAGCCAATCCTAAGGAGTATCATTATGCAATAGTAAAGAGGATATTTAAATATTTGAAAGGAATGTCTGACTATGGAATTTGGTATGATGGATCAAGTGATTTCACTCTATGTACATAAACTGATGTGGATTGGGCAGGCAGTATGGATGACATAAAGAATACCAGTGCTGGAATATTTTTCCTTGGAGAAATATTGGTGTCTTGGCTAAGAAAGAAACAAGATTATATTTCTTAGAGTACAACTGAGGTAGAGTATGTTGTAGTAGAAAATAATTGCAATCAAGTGATGTGGATAAAATAGATGTTGAAGGATATCAAAATTGAGTTTGCAGAACCTATTATCATTTACTATGATAACACAAGTATAGTGAGTATGTCTAAGAATCTTGTATTCCATTCTAAGACTAAGAATATATCTATTAAGTATCATATTTTGAGAGAGAAAGCAATAGTAAAGGAAATCATATTAGAGTATTTGAGTACTAAAGACCAGATTGAAAATATCTTTATTAAGCCTTTACCTAAAGGTACATTTTAGTACTTGAGAGGTATGCTTGGGGTTAGGCCCTTGTCTCATTCTAAGTAGATGATGCAATAAGTGCATCAGTATAGTGATACAAAGCACTATTGTAAGACTAGACTAAATTTTATGCTTCCCATATGGAGGAGTATCTGAGATGAGCTGAGTTATTTAGGACTCTTAGTATTTGGTCTTTAATAGTATCTTTGGACACTTGATCTCATTGAAGACTTGGAGCAATTAATTGATATAATGAGGCTTTTGTCATTGATGTCAATGGGGGACAATATGCATGAAAAACATCTCCCAAATATGTATTTGGAGAATATGCATGAAAAACATCTCCTAAGTATGTATGGGGAGAGTGCATGGAAATCTCTACTTTATTAGGAAGATTTAGAAAGATTCATGTAAAGAGGAAGGAGGAATATCTCTATGGGGAAGATATGCAACGTGAGGATTATTGATGTATTGCGAGTTATTTAGTGTCAACAACTGTTTCCAATCCTAAAGAAGAGGGAGAATAGAGTAGTGTTCTAGAGGATTTTAGATTTGATTGATAAAGAGGATTTGAGAAGATGAGAACAATAGTAGCAGCAACAAAGTACTGCTTTGGTATTCATGGAACTTAGATATTTTTCATCTATGTTTCCATCAATACCAAATGGGGAGGATTTTAGCATGAATGTTTATGATACTACAATGGGGAGTATCCTAAGCATTAGAGAGTATTGACATGTTGTATTCATGATTGTGTTTTTCATTGATGTCAACATAGCAATAAGTCTGTGAAGGCTAGAAAAGTGTCAGAGAGAGATCTTAGTTGTATAGACAACATTTTTCTTTTCTAGTAATGTGTAGTCATGGACATATTTAGTACAATGTCTTGATGACAAGGTTGAATGCATAGCACATAAGTCAAAGACATACAAAAGTTGTACTTGATTTACTGAGAGTAGTACAGAGACAGAGTGCTTGGAAAGTAGTTTCAAATGTTTGTATTATACCTTTCATCTAAGATGTAGTAAGAAGATGTGTGGTTAATTAGTGATAGAGGACAATTCGATGGTGATGTCAGCAAATGCACAAGCCCTAGTATCGCACATGTGAAGTTTTGTATAGATTGTGAGTTGACAGTGCTATTTGTAAGACCCCAAAATTGGCACATTGCCATGTTAACCAATTTTGGTCTATTTGATCAACCCTAAGTCCTATTTTACTAGGAAATTTTGATTATAATACTTGCTACTTGACCTAAGTGTCAAATGTAGAAAACCCTAATCTGCATTAATCACACTCTTTATCTGATTCCTAAGTATCGACTCAAATTCGCTACATTAAACCTATTAATTAAGTTTAATTTAATTATAAGTGTTCATACTTTAATTGAATTAAATTACTTCATTAGCTAATGTAAAAAGGAATTAAATGTATTTAATTTAATAATTTCCTCATTTTAATTATTGAATTTAATTATTCAATAAATTAAAAACATGCATTTATGAGGTCATATCCTATTTTATTATAATAAATATTCTCTACAAATATTCTCTTTAGTTCAGAAATGGAAGTTCTGAGTGAACTATCTCTTGAAATGGAATTAACTTAGTTAACTTGTACTTGCACTCAAGTGAAACTCAGTTAACTCTCTCTCACACTCAGAAGAGAATTAGTTAACTCTTCATCACAAATAGGGTCTGAATTAGTTAACCTCACCTACACAGGAAATTTTTCATTTTGACTGAGTCTCATCTTCAATCTTCACCGTTCATCTCAATTAATCTTGACCATCAATTGATTCTGGAATTCTATTTAAGGATCCTTCAATTCCTCATTATAGAGGTTGAATTGATTTTGCATTGAATTAATGTTGGAATATCTACTCATTTTTCTCATTCATAGCTTGTTTTCATATTAATATCATTTAGACTTTAAAATGCATTCATTTAGAATAGTATGCTTTCTTATTTCTTAGCTTAATATGCATTTCATTTAGCTTTAGATACTGCATTCTCGTGTAGCTTTTGTAAAATCTTTTGTACTAGAGGTTTGGTTTCCAACTCCTCATTCTGAGAGCAAGGGAAAAATTTGTCTACTTACGAGGCAACAGGTCAATTTTTTGGATCATTTCGGGTGAACGATTCAATGTTCATTCTAAGATGGTTTCGCATATAAGGACCATGTTGAAGTGTGTGTGTGTGTGTGTGTGTGTGAGAAGACTGAGGCCCCGCATACACTATTGTTATTGTAATTAATTAATTATCTTTAATTAATTATCTTATTATACTTGTAGCAAACTCTCCTTGATCTTTCCTTATTTCTCCATGTATATTATCCCTCTTTGATAACAATGTCAAAAACTTATCATCTTCTCATGTAGATATCACTATTTTAGGTTCTCCCTCTGTCACCTCATATGTGACTATAAATCTTATGTTTTAGCTCCTTCCTTACTTTAGGCAGTTCCTAAAGTAAGATCTACTGCATCAAGTTGTAAAGTATGTCATTCAACTCAGTTGATGCATGGCACTATGTCTGCTACTTAAGTAGCTTTGGATAGGGGTATTACCCCTAGTTTACCTCTAAGGTATTCATGTGCATCCTTAAGTAAAGACTTTTTTAATATATCATCTATCTATTCCTTTGTATTCACATATTCCATTCTCACTTTTTTTCCTTAAACCAATTCTCTCAAGTAATGATACCTGATTGCAATGTGCTTTGTCTTTGTATATATCACAGGATTCTTAAATATATTTATAGCACTTGCATTGTCATAATAAATTACCACAGGTTCAGCGATTTCTTCATTCATTCCTTTGAGTAACTATTTGATCCACACCACATTTGTACAATTCAAAATAGCAGCCACATATTTAGTTTTGGCAATAGATTGTGAAATACAATTTTGTTTCTTGCTAGTCTAAGTAACCAATCTATTTCCTAAGAAAAATGCTCCACCACTTGTACTTTTTATATCATCAATGTCTCCATCCCAAACAACATCTATATAGGCTCTCAATTCAAACTTGTCATTTTTATTGAAGTATAGACCATAGTCTTCTATACCTTTTAAGTATCTCATAATCCTTTTAACAACCATTAAGTGATTATCCTTAGCATTTTCAAAAAATCTTGCAACAATCCCAATAGCTAGTGCAATATCAGGTTTGTTATGCACTACATATTGCAATTTTCCAATCATAGACCTGTACAATGTTTGATTTACCTCAGTGGGGTCATCAATTTTGGATAATTTATGTCCTATCACCATGGGAGTACTAACTGGTCTTGAATCTTCCATACCAAAATTTTTCAAGATTTCTTTTACATACTTGGACTGAGTAATGTAAATTCTATATTTCATCTGATAAACTTGTTATCCAATAAAGAAATTTATTTCTCCAAACATAGACATCTCAAATTATTTCATCATTTCATTTGCAAATGCCTTACACTATGCATTTTGTCCTCCAAATATGATATCAACAAATATTTCAACTAGTAAAATTCCTTTACCTTCTTCTATCTTCAAATATAGATTTTTGTTGTCGTTAGTCTTCTCAAAACCAACCTTCACAAGATAGTGTGTAGTATTTCATGCCATGCTATGGGAGCTTTCTTTAAACCATATAAAGCTTTGTGTTGTCTACACACCATGTTCTTATTGCTTGGATTAACAAATCATTTAGGTTTTCCAATGTAAACCTCCTCTTCTAGTATACCATTCAGAAATGTTAACATCCATTTGATAAACTTTGAATCCTTTATAGGCAAAATAAGCAAGTGGAGGTCTTACTCCTTCCAATCTTGCAACTAAGGAAAATGTCTCTGCATAGTCAATTCCCTTTTCTTGTGCATAACCTTTGTAGACTAATCTTTCCTTATTCCTTGTTACTTCACCATTCTCTAATTTTTTCTATACACCCACTTGGTTCCAATTACATTCTTGTCCTCTAGTCTTGGTATAAGTGACCATGTTTTGTTCATCTCTATCTAATCAATTTCTTCTTTCATGGCTTGATTTTAGTCTTCATTCTCTAATGCATATTTCACTGATTTAGGTTCATGAATGCTTAATAAACATGTCTCATTTCTTAATCTATTCCTTGTCATTGGTCCAACCTATTTCTCTTGAATGATTTTCTCAATAGGATGATGTCTTCTAACATATTTTGATAATCTTTGCTATGTTCTTCTTTTAACAATATGTCATTCAAGAAGTTCAATCCTAGGTTCACTGTGTACTTCTTTGTTAGGTAATTTGACATTCCTTTCTTGTAACCTAATCTCGGCATCAAAATGTACCTCAGGTTCTTATTATAACTCATCTCCTGAATGCAAATCAGCATCCATTGTATGTGACTTGACAATCACTAATTCTTGTTAATTAGCAACTATAGTATCATCAATAATTGGCAGACATGCCTTCATAGTAGTACTTAAGATTTTTTAATTCTTAGGTTCCTTCTTTTGTTCATCTTCATGTATTTCTTTATTATAATCAAATTTTACATTTGCACTTTCCACAACTTTGTTAGTGTTAGTATTTAAACACTTATAAGCTTTAATTCTTGTGGAATAACCTAGGAATATACCTTCTTCACTTTTTGCATCAAGTTTACCATTTTTGTTGTTCCTAAGAATGTAACACTTGCTTCCAAATACCTTAAAATATTTGACATTGGTAAGTATCCATGCCATAATTCATAAGGTGTGAAATTTGTACAATTCTTGTACTCAGTTCAAGGTATAGATAGCTATACTGACAGATTCTCTCCAGTATTTTAAAGCAATATTTTTCTCCATCATTAGTGTTCTAGCACAATCCATCATAGATTTGTTCCTCCTTTAGCTACCCCATTTTGTGGAGGGGTCCTAGATATAGAAGTTTGTCTCTTGATTCCTTTTTCATTACAGAAGTTATTGAATTCATTTGATGTAAACTCTCCACCTCTATCAGATCTTAGACATTTGAATCTTTCACCAGATTCCTTTTCAACTTTAGCTAGATATCACTTAAACATTTGAAATGTATCATATTTTTCTCTAAAAAACATAATTGTCATCATTCTTGAGTAATCATAAATAAATAGAATAAAATAATTGTCATCTTTGTAGCTTTGCACATCAATTGGTCCACATAGATCAATATGAACTAATTCCAAAATTTATTTTGAAGTATGAGTGTTACTCTTAAAACTAGACTTTTTCGTCTTGCCTAACTGACATTGTTTACAAATCACATTATCAGGTTTCTTTAATTTTGACAAACCTCTAACTCTTTTCATCTTGCTAATACTAACCAAGTTGTCAAAATTTATATGACATAGTCCTTTGTGCCATAGCCAAACATCTTCAAATTGTACAACAAGACAAGTAGCTTCATTCATGTCAAGATAAAATAGATTACCTCTAGTCTAATCTCCACTCCCAATGAGCTCTCCATCAACATCATAGATCTTAGCTTTCTTGTGTTCAAATTCAAATTTGTATCCTAAAATATTCAATTTTGACATGCTCAACAAATTATAGTTAAGTCCTTCTACATAGTAAGCATTGTCACACATGATCTTGTTTGTCAATCTTGTTGATTCTTTACCTTTCACTAGACAGGGTGCATCATTACCAAATCTAACACTATTTCCATTGTAATGATCAAGGGCAATGAACTTAATTTTGTCACCAGTCATGTGATGAGAACATCCACTGTCAATGATCCATCTTTCTCCTTTGGTTACATAAGATACTAATGCAGTTGCCTCATCTTCATTGGAATTATCTTTCATGCAGCAACATACACAACTTCATCATCATGATCATCTGATTTATCATTGGATTTTTCTTCAGAAATGTAACAATCTTTCTTTCCCTTATCTTTATAGCCTTTGTTACTCTTATCTTTTCTACCTCTGAATCTTTCTTCATTTCTATTGTCTTTCTTCTCAAGACACCTTGCTACAATATGACCAACTTCATTACAATTAAAACATATGATGGGTAACTTACCTTTGGATTCTCCTTTGCCTCTATAAAATCTCCTAAAAAAAAATGCTTCCAATTTTTCTAGATCTTTGTCATCTATGTCATTGTCACTAGCAACATGCTTGACCTTTTTCTTTCCTTTAGGTTCTTTCAGTATCAGCTTAGCTTTAAAAGAAAAATAAATATTCTCATATTTGAAATTATCAAAATTTGAAAGTTCAAAAGTAGTGAGTCTACCAACTAGTCCTTCAAGGGTTAGATCACTACCAAGAGTACACCTCTGTTCATGCATAGCAGAGACTAATAACATAGATAGGCGACATGGTTCTTAACACTTTTTTAATCATAGTTCTATCTTTAATAAGTCCATTTTCTCTTCTGATTGCATTTACAACATCTTTGATTCTTGAACAGTATTGGACTATAGTCTCACCTTCTTGCCTTCTCATTTCATCAAATTTTCCTCTTAGACTTTTTGCTTTGGCTCTCAACACATTCTTGTCTCCTCCATAGATCTTTTATATGGTATCCCACATTCCTTTAGAAGTGTTACAAGTTTTGATGTCTTCAAACTCTAAATAGCTTAGGTCAGATTAAATCTCCAACATTACCTAATTGTGTTATTTCTTCTATTTGAGTTTTTTAGCAGTTAGGGCTCCAACTACTACAACATGTTCAATGGTGATAGTTGTATGTGCATAATCTCTAAGTCCTCCTAGATGTAGCTTTATCAAACTTTTCCATGTAGGAAAATTTTCCTTGTTTAACTTGGGCACCTCCTTTCTATACATCTTGATCTTTAGCTTCAAATACCTTCAAAAAATTTCCTTCACAAGCACCAAACACTCTGATACCAATTTTTGGAATGCTTTAGAATAACTAAGGGGGGGGTGAATCAGTTATCCAAGGTCCAAATGTACAAATAAAACTTTTCAGTAGTTAACAAATACATGTGCATGCATTGATCATCCAACATCCCAAACCATAGTATATTACTATCCTAGGTCAAATGAAATTTGCATAAATGTGAACATGAAATACCACAAATTAATTCACACAATTTGACACAAGGATTTTACGTGGAAACCCAATTTGGGAAAAACCACCAACAACATGCTACCAATTTCACTCTTCTGAAGTGAGCCCTATGAGGAGCCAACCCTATTAAAGGTCACAATGCACACTATTAAATGTTACCTTGATTAAAGGATTTCAATCACCTTGTTAGGAGTGAGCCTTGTTAGAGGACTTTAGAACATTCCATTAGAATGTAACCCTATTAAAGGATTTACTCATGATTATTAGGTCAACCTTAATCCAAAGGATTTATTTAGACTAATACAATTGTTATAAAGTTGTTAGTGCTCAAAATTGCATTCCCATTTTGAGTGTCTATTCCAAGTTTTGAGCCCTATAAATACATTTTCTTGCTTGAGTACCTGGCTATTTTATTAATGCTTAAGTGGTATTTTATATTTCTAACACCCTTCATTCAACCTGTGCATATGTTCTATAATAATAAACTGACATTCTGGACATGCCTACAAAGTCTCGTTTTGAGCTAGTGTCATTTTGCATTTTTTGCCTGAGTGACAAACAGCGACAGAAGGCCTAGTTTGCCTTTGAATATATTTCACCTAGTTAAGATCCATGACTTTCCACTCTGAGTATGTTTAGTGTGCATATCAAAGAACCTATGTTCCAAGTTTCAATTTGTTTTGACATATTTTGACTAGGTTTTGAATGTCTCAAAGTTGGTCAATTGCCTCTGTTCTAAATCTGCATATTATTCATAATTACGAGTAGCCTTATTTGACAAGTTATAACTTTTGACCAGTTAACCCAATTAATAAATTTCCTTTTGCATAATATTCTAGGGGTCAGAGACTTTACACACTCCAGATTTGAACTCATGAAAAATCTATTTGATCAATTTTCAAACGTGATTCTATTTGCAATTTATAAAGTTTCACTGGTAATCAGGAATGTAGATTGATTGGGAACCCTGTTCAAGATGTCATAACATTAAATCCATGTTTTCTTGGATCAATTGATTTGTTCCCCTACATTCTACTCTAAAAATACTACAAGTGTGCCAGTTTATAAACCTTGATGAATTCGTCTGCACACTTTTCCACAGCCATTCCATTTGCAAAAAATACCTTTTACTGATGTTTCATGTCCTACAATTCTGAGAAGCCAACTTCAGACCTTTTCCAAATATGTCTCGTGATTCTTTATGAGCCCAAATCAAAAAATTATATTCTCCTCATAACAATGAACCAATGCCCCAGTTTTCGGAACCTCAAGTGCCCATTGCCTAATTTTCAAGGCCAAAATCAAACGCATTTTCCAATTTTCTAACATGTTTATTCGCAGGTGAATTTAAGTAGGCATGTTTGGAGGTTGATATCTTTTGACCCTAATGTTGTCATGTGACAAGATTTGGTAGGCTTGTTGAATGTGTTAGAGAGATAGGATATCTAAAGTTTTAGAGCTCGGTCAGGTGTTTATGTCAATTTTTAAAGCCAGTTATCAAGCCTTCCTGTCAGTGAATCACAGTTTAAAGAATAGTGATAAAATGAGTTTTAATGATCAATCAGTGGTCAAAATTTGATTTTAGTCAGTTCAAGATGATCGATGAATCAATTTGCATATTAGTTGTTTGGAAACAAAAAAATTTCTAGCTGGACCCGCTTTGGGGCCCGACTGATTCCATTAGACTAATTGAGGTTGTGTGCAAATTGAAAATTTTAAGAGGGGAATGATAATGATCTTGATAATTATAAAAAAAAAATTGTGTATATGTTGTCTTTCAAGATCAAAAGTACATAGTGAATAAATAGGCAAGGGGTTTGAACTAACAAGAGAATGCACTCATGATATCACACTACATCAATCAAAAAATGACCATCATAGTACAATGGACAGGTATTTGATCAGTTCATCTTCTTAACCCAGCCTACCATGGCAAAGACACAAGAGTGGGGAAATGAGGGAGCCACAATAGGGGAGACCACCATAACACTCCACGTCCAAGAACAATCCCACAACTTTGAAGCAAAAGATCTGAATGGCCTACGGTTTGCAAGAATGCCACATCAATAGCATGAAGGAAGTAAAGAAAATTCTAATGTTGAGGAAAACCTTGATCTATTACTGATTCAGCAGTGGAGTAGGCACAGCAGAATGGGATAATACAAAGATCCACGACAGGTTAAAAGGATGATCCATGTAGGAAGAGGATAGAGACCCATGCATAGGCAAAGGAACCTCATGTTTTGAAGTGTCCACAACATATGAAAGATACAGCAGGACAAGGTGGCAGGGTTTCTTATACAAGGGAAGAGAATTTTGTAATTTTGAACTAGAATTCGCAGTATTAGCAAAGTGTCTATGGTAGTAGAGGTAAGGGGCAGGTTCACGAGCATGGAAAGAAGTATGCATTCAATGAGGAAGCCATTTCTTTTTATCCCACATGGGGAACATGACAGTTACTTTTGCTATTTATAAGCCAAGAAACATAGTTAATAAGTGTCCAAAGGCACTTTTCTTTATGATGCCAAGCTTGTGCATGTGGAGGGTCCCGCCCACAGTCTATCATAGGGTCAACAAGGTTTTGACCACCCATCACGTGATCGAGAGGTGATTTCCATGGGGCTCTGATATTACGAGCCTAGCGTAGGATCAGAGGATAGGAGAGAAAGGCCTACAATCTTACAAAATTTGTAAGGTCATGGGAGTCAAAAATCTCATATACAATGATACGATAGGGCCCATGCCGTAGGGTCATAAAAAAAATATTTAGCCCTCTAATGCTACGAAATTTGCCTTTGTCAAGTGGTCGGGAGGATGAGTAATAAAGGATGTGATATTACAAAAATTTCATAAAATTGTAAAGCTCATTTCAAATGCTTAAGATGATACGATTGGCTATATGTTCGGGGAGATGGAGACTTGAGGAATAATTAAAGTTAATTATTCAGTTAAAAGTATTTCAAATGATGATGGTTCAATAGAAGATGGACATGTGGCAACGTGGGATTGGCGAAAAAAGTACAAAGCAATAAAAATACAGTTCAGAGCTTAGAATTTTAAATGGTTTAAAAATGTAGATGATTTTAATGCTTCTATATAGTTTTGACTATATAATCATTTAAATTTGTATTTTTATGTTGTTCATGGTCTAGGAGCTATAATTGTCAAATTGGTCTCAAGGGCATGTTTTTCATCCAAAGTAGGTAGTATAATATACCAATGAAACCAGCAAGGAATGAACTTTTCATTTCCAAAGTCATATTTTGTGCAAGTGTTAACTGGAAGCAGCTACAAGAAAATTTGTATTTTTGGGGGGTTCTCAATGAAAAATGCAGAATTATGTTTTCAGTTTGATTTGATATGAGATTTTGATCAGATTGTATCAAATTTGATTTCATTGCCAACTTTAAGGGAGAGTTGATGGTTTTAAATGTAGGTGGTTGCAAATGATTTTTTTTTTCCAAATAGCACAAGTTGATCTCACAGAAAAAGCAAATGTGACTGGCTAAATCAAATTTTGAGCCTCCATCACAAATTTGATTTGTACCTAACATTTTCTCCACAAGATATTTTGTTGATTATTTTAATGAGAAATATAAGATATTTTGCTACATCATTTATGGTTTTAATAGTAGGTAGTTGAGGAAGTTCAGTTTCAACTACAATTAGATTGAAGACATTTCTAGGGGGACAGATGCCAGTTTCAAAGGGCAATTCCTAAAATATCTTCTTTTCTATATATCTTCCTTCTCTACTCTTTGTAAGGGTTCCAATTTCTTTGACATTTTTCTCATAGTTGTGATACCATTTTCTTTGTTTTCTTCTATTATGAACAATATTATTGTATTTCTTTTGAGGCATGTTAGATATACAGTCATTTTTTGGTGTTCTTTTTTGCATTTTGACATACAGATGATGTATTTTTTTTCAAGGAAATTAATACAAGAGCTTTATTTCTTTTAGTTTCATTTTGATTCTCATCTCCTGCTTCTATTAGCTACATTTTTTTGTTTTTAAGAACTAAGATCTTGACTTCAATTGCAATCCCTTAAGGTTGTATGTCAGAATAAACTTGCTATTGGAACAAAGAAGCCAAGTAAATGCTTGTTTGCATTGACAGGATTGTGAGTTACACCAGGAGGATTTTACCATAAGTATGAGAGTTGTTATGAAGATTCATGTCTATTTTCAAGTCAAATAGATAGATCAGATGTCTGAATATATGAGTATACTTTAGGTATCCATCTATATAAGAAGGTTTAGTTGATGCCCAATGGATAAGGGACTGGTCAGCTTAGAGATTGCATGTCCTCTATTGTTGCATACTTGGGTTATGCTAAGATCAAAATTTTAATTGAATATCATTTTTGCTTTTTATGTTTTGAAGAACTAGAAGTGTTGGTCATGGCTTATTTGTTGTTGTTTTCTTTAGTTGTAATTGACTATTGCAATTAGAAAGTTTGTCAGCAAATCATAGAAGATATTGACCATTTCTACTATAGGGGACAATCTTGTAGAGAAAAATATCAAGTTAATGAGATAAATCCCTTAGGTTTTCCCACCTTGGCTTAGCAGACCCTAAAGTGAAGTGAGTCCTAATGACTCTATTAATGTTGGCCCAGATTTAAGATTTAGCCTTGCTAATTATAGGATTTAGTTCATCCTTAGGCTAGCCCCTATCTTTGTTTCATGTTATCAGGTTTAAATCCACCTGATATGTTCTTTACAAGAAAGAACTCCAACAAAAGTAATAGTAAGACTTGATTTGATAACAAAACAAAACACTTGTAGATTACAAATCTCTTATTGACTCCTCCATTCTACTTGACATTCATTCCCCTTTGTCTCTGACTTATTGTGCACCCTTCAAGACTTCACCTCCTTAAACTTTCTTGCTTAGTATGTCAACTACAAGTTCATCACTTCGACCACCAAATCAAGCAACACCACAAGAATCCTTGTCTCTCTCTGGTTTGCACTCTTCCTTCTTGCTTCTAGCCTGTTATCTCCTTATATGGAGAATTTAGATCTTTTGTTGCTTCACCACAATCATCCTTTTCAGGGTTAGGTCAAATTCATTAAATCTACCCTCTTTTCCATTTTGTTCCCTTCTAGAAACTTCCCTTACAATCCTCTTCAAATTCATCTTCAAACACTTCACACAATTCAAGAAATTAACTTTGTTAGCTCAGATTCATCAAATCTTCGATCAAACTCATTTTACTAGCACTCGGCAATAACATGTTGTTTGTTTGGCAATAACTATCTTCTGATATTCGGTCAGCACTAGCTTGCTTGACATACACTAACTCTTTACTAGTGCAAAGCACACACTAAACTTCTTTAACTCAGCACCTACTAGATGTCTCTTTTCTTAACACATACTAAATTTCCTTTGCTCACTTCAACTAACTTTCTACTAACTTCCTCAGCTTCCACTATTTGCTCAATCAGGCTTGGCAGACACATTTCTTTGCTTAGTGTTCTTCTTGTCTTTGTTCAAGTATCCTTTCATTATAGCCTTAAGTAGATAAATAATACACTATATCATCAAAGTCTTACTTGGTCTTAGTGTTGGAAATATGAGGTAGGAAAAGTTACTGAGGGGGGTGGTGAATCAGGAACCAATAAAACTTCAACTTATTTCATCAATTAATCCTTCATTAAATATTCTAATATAATTGTATCTATGAAAGAATGAAATTAATAAAATATTCATAACACTTTGACACAAGATATGGTGACCCAAAAACCTTCTAAATAGAAAGTAAAACTAGGGTGGGGATTATGCCCATAAGCTTTAGTAATGCAATATAAAGTTGTTCAATTAAGGCTTACAATTGATCACTTCTAATGATCTACCTTGTTAGGAGCAATAAGGACTGCTAAGTCCACCTTGTGAAAGGTTTTACAAAGAATTCAATGAAGTATGCACTCGACAAAGAGATTTGCAAAAGATTGTTAAGTCTACATTGTTAAAGGATTTGACTAATGCACCTGTTAGGATGAATTAGTGGTTGATCTCTGATCTATAACTTTTTATTTTTTGGTTGAGATTCCTTTGAAATGTAATAATCACCTTCTTTTAATAGATAAAACTTTGTTATCCCTTATACTTCTTATAGCATTCTTAATTCACACTTCTATTCTTCATATGCTTGTACTTCTTCATATTTAGATATGATACAATACATTACATATATACCAAACCAAAATGTAATTCATCAAATTCAGCTACAACATAGGTTTCCATCAATATCACAAAGTTAGCTCAATTGTTGGCACTTGGGTTTTGAAGACAAACTTGGTAAGGTTCTCATACTCGGCAACCATTTTCAACACTCAGCATTGTCATGCCTTGGTAGATGTAGAAGCTTGATTCATACTAATCACTTCCAAGTAGTCTAAACTTGGTTAGCACTTGCGACTCAATTAACACTGCAAAACTTGACATATAAACTGAATCACTTGGTTGACACTACATGACTTGGTCAACTGTAACACTGCAAGCTCGGTATAATTTGAATCAAATCACTAATACTAAAAACTTGGTAGACACTTCTTGGTATGAACTGAATGTAGATTCTGAAACTTGATAGCAATTGTAGAACTCAGTAGTAACTATATTGCTCAGTTATAACTACAATCTTCCAGAAAAATTCGATAGCAGTCAACCAATTGACCAAGTGTAAGTCACTAATAAACAAACTTGACCTTAATGTCAAAAATCTCCCCCTTTGGCATTAGTGACAAAAACACTTATCAATCCAAAACTGAATACTCAAAAATTTTAGGTCAAAACATTCTTTTTATCTCCATCCTGTGTCTTCAACTTGGTAACATACTTTGTTTTTGAATTTTTTCAAAATTGCTTTTGTAAGAAATGTTTTTTGATTATTAGTACATGTATTTGTATAATATTATGTTTCTCTCCCATACATATATCACATATATACATATATTATACATCTCCTCAGTACATATACATACTTCTCCTCCTTATATATATATATTATCTTCTCCCCCTTTTTGACATAAATGCTAAAGGTGTATACTATATGTTGATGCCAAAATGTGACAAGAAGTCAAAATGTACCTTTAAAATCAGTAACATTTTCTTGTCCCAATTTTCTTGTAACACCTTACTTGCATGAAATGCAATTTTTACTTCTACTAATAACTCCATCATTATTGATTTTAGATTGGTTTTGACAAGTGAGTGTCAACACACTTAAGTTATTTACTTAGTGCATGCCAAATTAGTAATGCATGCCAAGCACAACATGTAAATATTAGACCATGTCAAGACATAGTGAGTGTCGAGCCACTCATGTGCTAAGTCACTCGAGTACCGAACAGATAGACCATGTTGAGTGATTCAAGAGTTGAGTAAATAGTGGATGTTGAGCAATACAAGTGCTAAGTCATAGTACAAAGATTAGTGTATGCCAAGCATCAAAGACTTCAGATGCTAAGTAAGACAATTTTGACATATTTATTTGTAATGGCACAAACAACTATGTAAACTATTTTTGAGTTGACTTAAGGATGAATTATGATATCTTGGAGATAAGGATGAATCTCTAGTTGGATTTCCTATGCAATTACATGCAGTCAATCAAAAAATAAGAAGGATTAAGTGGCAAAATGGATGAATCTCAATCATAGATTCATACCTAACCCCAAGCCACCAAATTCTTCTTAAGGAAGATGAAACCTCAAAACTCTCTATGAGTGTGTAAGGTATTGAAGGAGTGAAGAGAGAAGTTTTTGTGCACAAAGAGAGCATTCAAGGTGACTTTAAAGTTATGAAGTGAAACCACATTGTAGAATCAATTAGAGCAAAATAGAGGATAGAGAAAAGGATAGAACATAGTGACATCTAATCGAGAAGGATCGTGAAGACATTGTTTAAAGGTTATCTATTATTAGGCAATCAAGTGCTAACCGTAGGATCAAAGCTAAGACATTCTAACATGTGATTTTAGTCAAAATAGGTTGTATGAAATCCTAATAGGTTGTATGAAATCCTTTAACAAGGTGTGTACTTAGTTTTAAGTTAAAGTCCTCTAACAAGGCACACTTCTAACAAGGTGAGACCTAACAGTCTTTGTAAGCCTTTAATAGGGTAGATCTTTCACAAGGTGGATCATGATTCATGGTCAAAACATTGTAACCTTCGTTGGATACACTTTATTGTTTCATTTCTGAAGATTTATGGTTGTCATCCCCACCCTATTTTTAACTTCTCACTTGGAGGGTTTGTTGGTAATCATATATGGTGTTATGTGTGTGAATGTTTGTGTTTACATGATTTAGATGTATTTACATGTTATTTTAGTTTACTCATTGAATGCATGAGATGGATGTGTGGTGAAAGTTTTATGGGTCCAAGTTTAAACTATTGATTCATCCCCCCCTCCCTCAAGTTTACCTTTCCTATTGTAATTCCAACAATTGGTATCAGAGCCTTGTTCTTTGAAAGAAAAGGTTTGTAGCTTTGAGGAAAGATCTTGAAATGGAAGTCCACAAGTTGGGAAAGACCATTGAGAACCAGGAGATTGAAATACATCTCATTCTACATCAATTGAATCAAGCAAGAGAAGACCTAAAGAATTCCTTGAAGAGAAGGAAAGAGATTTCTATTCTAGATAATGACACACAATACAAAGAGATAGACACTACTAAGCTATTTGTAGATGGAGACTCAAGCAAATTTGATGCAACAATTGCAGATCTAATGGAATAGAATAGAACCCAAGTTGAGGAAATCAAAAATCTCAAATTAGAGCAAGAATCACAAGCCATACTGCTATGCGAGGTAATTGATCAAAAGAAGAAAGCTATGAAAGATAAAGCCATGATTGAAGAAGACAAAAGAATTCTAGCCAATAGACTAGAAGAGAAGTCAATAGAGCTAACCAAAATTTCCAACATGCAACTAGATACTCTAAGTCAAATGATGAATGCCAACTATGAGTTAAATGTCAAGGACATTGAGATTACTACATTGAAGTTGCAGAATGAACAATTGTAGAGTGGTCTAAAGAGAGAAAAGGAATTTACTAAAAGTTTCAAAAAACCAAATGAATCCATTAAATACTTTGAGCAATTATTGAGATTCCCTAGATCCAATAATGATACATCTGGACTTGGATATACAAGTACTGAAGAAGGAGAATCATCCAAAAATGAAAAAGAAAGGAACAACGAAGGTAAGAACTCCAAACCTACTAGTCATAATTGTGGTAAGAAAGGACACACTACTAATGTGTGTAGGAGCAAGACTGTAAATCAAAATGTCAAGCCTAAAAACATGGTTCACTACCATAAATGCAACAAGAAAGGTTATCAAGCACATGAATGCAAAACCAAGATCATGTATACACAAAGATTTGAAAGATATTGCTACAACTGTCAAAAGTATGGACATAGAGCTTTTGAATGTAGAGAAAAACCCATGTGGACATCAAATTGACAAACAAAGGTATGGAACAATGGTAACTCCTATAACTAGGATTATAATACAAGATATAGCTATCATTATTGTCAAGAATATGGACATGTTCCTGATAATTGTATTAGGACACACTTCAGTGGTAATTACAAAAGGTGGTTAAGTCAAACTACATATTTTAGTTGTTTGAAGACTGGTCACATTAGTAGGTATTCTCCAAGAAGGTCAACGGCACCAAGTTGTGAATTTGGTAAAGACAAAGGCAAGGTAGATGTTGAACACATCATAGATCAGATGAACAAGGCATGGAAGAGAAATGGTTATTACAGCACATCAAATTGAGAAGGAATCACTTCACCCAATGGGTCAGGTGATCACACCTTATCAAACTAGGCAATCACGAGGTATGTGGGACTAATATTTAAAGGCTATATCATACATGAGTTCCAAAAGAAGATAGTATTGAAAAGATTACATTAGCATGAATAAAGATGCAAGATGTTGATAGGAATTCAAGATAAATCTTTAAGTTTTTCATTTTTTTTTTGAGTATGAAATATTTCCTATGCATGTTGAGTGGAATGCTAGTTGATGTCAAGCTTATAGCTATGTAAGCACTCAACATTAATTGTAAGGTTTTCAAAGGATATTTGATCGATTTTAGCTCATTTTTCATCATTTCAAATTTGAGAAAGAGTGAGTAGAGTAAAAGGCGATATGGAAATCTATCGAAGTAGTTGCAAGAAGATTCTAGCAGTGATCTCACATCCATCTTTTAGATTTCACAAGGTATTTATCAAGAGCCAAGCTACATAGTTTAAATTTTGTAAACCCTAGTTTCACACAATGTCATCTAGTTCAAAGAATGTAGAGGGAAAGGAAGTTTTGAACATTCAATTAGTAAGTAATGAAGTCAAGTAGCCCATTTTCAAAGCTATTCTTGATATTTCTTATAAGCAAGACCCTTCTAGCACATTATTGATGATTCTGTCGAATGTAATAATGGTGCAAGATGTGAGAAAATGCTACAACTGTAAGATATGAAGCATTAGGGATGTGGAAATTAGAGAAGCATACAACAAACTTTGTGAAAATGGTTTTTTGAAAGAAGAGTTCAAAATTGTTGAGAGAAAGGGATTAACATGTGCCCTAGATTTTCCAAATGTGTTTAAAACAAAATGGTTCAGAATAGTGCTTAGCTGAATTCATGATGGTTCATTATGGCTGTAAAATGGACCTATTAAAATTACTAAGAGAATAATCCATAGGGTTAGTGGTTACCCAACCCTAGATCATCCTAAGACACTGAGAATTGACTCTATGGAGGTAATTGAAAAGAATATTGGAGTTGTCTAGAACAAGAGAGGCATGACAATAGACACTATCACTAATCCTCTTATTAACTTTGTTGTAAGAGTTATATCACACAAGTTCTATCAATCTAGTAGATTGAATAGTGTGCCCTGTATAGCTATGGATGTTGGATACAAGATTGTCAAGAAAGATCATACATATGATCTAGCAAAACTACAATTACAACAATTGATGGAGAACCTTGGAGCAATCAGGAAAACTAAGAGTGCACGGTGCAAATTTGTTTCAATGTATATTCTTTTATGTACAAAAAACATTCCCCTCATTTGGTACTATGGGATGGAAAACAAATAGATCAATTGTAGTACAGATTAGTGAGTACATTGAGTAACTAGAAGAGAATATTGAATCCTTAATGATTAGTTACTTTGAAGATTTCAAAAAGTCAATGAAGGAAAGACTAAGAATACCAGTATCCTTAGTTTAGAAACACTATAATGATGTATGTTTTCTTGTGGATGTTGATTATAATTTTGTGCAAGCTACCACACCAAGGCTAAGATGGTTGAGACCCTTAGACTATGAGATAAATGTGGATGAAGCCTTTGCAGCTATAATAACTCTACTTGCAGAAGAGGTAGACAAAACTGCAAAAGTATTTGGAAACTATGAGATGATAAAGTCCAAAATCACCATGGAACTAAAAAATTGCTTTAGTTATCAAGAAAAAGGACATGCTAGTGAAGAAACTAAAATTCAAATTTGGAGAGAGGGTTGAGGAAGAAGAAGAAGAAGAAGAGAGGATGAAGAGGAATAAGAAACCCAAACACAAGAACCCCTAGCTTTGACATAAGGTATGGGAGAAGATCAAGAAGAGGAGGAGATTGAAGGTGTTAAGGGAGAAGGATCCAAGGAAGCACCTACTCCTACTAAGCCAAAGAAGAGGAAGGCCAAGGCATAGCCTGTGGCAAGGACTAAGAAAATTACCAAACCAAGCCAAAGCCCATTGCACCTACAACAAGAGCCAACACATGTGCAACTACACAAAAAGCCAAGTAAAAAGACCAAACAAGTAGAGAAAGGAGGTCAAGAGCAGAAGAGACCAAGAAGGAAGTATGTTGCACAACTAGATTTTGAAGAGAAGAAAATAAAGTCTGATGACAACAGTCAATTTAAGGCAATGAGTCACAACCCTCTTTTAGATCTTGAAAATTTATGTGAAAATGTTAAGAATAATGCAGATCTATCATGATTCAGTCATGTTGATTTTGATACATTGGGTAAATATGAGAAAAACCAAGTGGAGGAGGCTTTATATGCCATGATGGAAAAATTCAAGACAACACCACTTGAATTTTCGAAATCTGTACCTAAGATTCTATATGGCATAGTTAGGCAAAAATGGCATTAATGTCTAAATCTAGAAAGACAAATTAGGGAGACCACATTGGCCCAAGTGATGCCTAAACTAACTAAGGTACAAATTGCTAAGGTTGTAAAGAAGTGTGCAGTTAGGTTTACACCTAAATATACAACTTTTAGCATTCTACAAAATAATATTTGAGGATTTTGTCAAAAAGTCAACACAGATATGGAAACTCATTTATGGGTTAACCATAGTAAAGAAATGAGAATATGAACCTTCTGAGGTCAAGGATGAAGTGGAAGAAGATGATGATAAAGATAATAATGTTGGAGGAATAGAAATGAAAGAAGATGACGAGGCAACAACTAAGCCTGAGCAGCAAGAAGACTAGAGTGTGCAAGACACAATTGTCAAGTGTTAGTCCTCCACATGACACAATTAAGACAACTAAAATAGTAATTGTCAAGGATGTTTCTGATCTATCAGCTCAGAACAACAATCCCCTTATTGAAGAAGATATTAGATTAGTCTACACTACAAGCCAAACTTTGTGGCAATCCTATTTTGGTAAGTGTAGATGAACTACAAAAATTAGTGACTGATGTTACAAGGGAAAAGGTGAATCCATAAGAACCACCTTCTATCATCCATCTAGTCATTAATGTACAACCTTTGATCCAAATTGCAAAAGATACATCTACCAAGGTTGATACAATTGTCAAGATTTATATTGCTAAGAAGGAGACAGTAGAAGAACATCTACACCTATAGCGCAAGGGCAAGGTGCAAGTCAAGTTATAGTGGCAAAATAGGGAAAGCCTAAAGAGAGTGAAATGACACCTCAACTAAAGGAGAAAACTACCATCCAAGCTCCGGTAACCTTACCAGCATCTGGCACTCCTTCCACACAAACTCTTTAGAGGTCGAGCATAGATGTTATTCCATTGCAAATCTCAATGCCAAGCCCAAGTTCATCAAAGGCTAAAAAGGTGATTCAATATGGAGATGTAAGCCTTGATGAAGAAATTTTTATACCCAAATATGATTTTGATACTATGACAATAGAGAAAATAGGCATATTACAGCAAGCCCTAGAAAGGAAAAAGCATCAAGAAATGCGTAGGAGAGAACATAGGTAGAAGTAGGCACTACAAGACATTAAAAACATCTTTCCAGATGCATTTAGTCTGCTAACTCTTGAAGAGACCAAGCCACTAATGGAACAGTTGATAGATATAGTGGATAAGGTTAGTAATGAAGACCTTGATACTAATGCCAAATTATTAGAATGGTCAGAAAAGAAGTTCCAAAACAAAGTGAATGAGAAAATATCTAGTGACATAGCACTCGTACAAGTTGAATTGGCAACTAAGGTTGAGGATGTGAAGAAGGTACTTGAGAACATATTCTCATTATACACTAAATTGTGCAACACATCACTCTTCACCTAAGAGACTAGAAGTCACATTCTAAGTCTAGAGAGTCAAATTACTGCATCAAGTGCAAATCTACCAATGAATCCAGCTCAAAGTGAGAAGCATTTTAGGACATTACTTCAAACATAGAGTCAGTTAGTTGTATTGATAGTAGATGAGGCTAACATAAGAGCCAAACTAACTAGAATCAAAGCAACTCTCACCCCACATATGGAAATTTTGCACAAGGAGCTAGGCTATGTTGAAACTCTACTGAAGAAAGACCCCAATCTTTCTACCTTAGATGGTCTAGTCCACCTTGTTTTCAAGCTTGCAATCTAAATAAAATCATTGGATGTTACATGCGATAATTGGGATGTAGCCCTCAAGATACTATTGGATGTCCATAAATCTTTTCTAGACAAGCACACAATCAGTGTATAGCCCATTTGACATAAGTGTCAAAAGTGGGGAGAATAAAATAGGGGGAGAATAAGACAAAGGGAGATATATATTATTTTCAAGGAGACTAAAACAAAAGGGGAGATATATTTTTGGAGAGAAAGAACAAAGGGGAAGACATAAGGAAAGTGAGAAATTGGGGAGAGCATCAAAATAAAAGAAGTAACAGATGAAAGAGCATAAGCATGAAGTCAAAGTTCATCAGCAGAGACACATTTACTTAGAAGGATTACAAAATTTTTGTTATAGAAAAACTTATCAACTCAGGGGGAGCTATTAGATTTTGAGGTATCTAAATTATTGCAAAATTTTGAAATTTTGAAGTTTTGTATATAAGCTAAATTATGGATATGTTATCTTGTAAGATTAAGGATGATAATGTATACTCAAGTGTTTTTGACACTCATGTCAAAGGGGGAGATTGTTGATCTCATATTGGTTTTGACGAGTGAGTGTCAACGCACTTGATTTATTTACTTAGTTCACGCCAAACTAGTAATGTATGCCAAATGCAAGATGTAAATATTAGACCATGTTGAGTCACAATGAGAACTGAGCCACTCATGTGCCAAGTCACTCAAGTGTCGAGAAAATAGACCATGTTGAGTGATTTAGGAGTTGAGTAAACAATAGATGTCGAGCAATACAAGTGTCGAGTCATAGCAGAAAGATTAGTGTATGTCGAGCATCAGAGACTTCAGATTTTGAGTAAGATAGTTTTGACATATTTGTTTGTAATGGAAAAAATAACTATGTAAACCATTTTTTATTTGACTTAAGGATGAATTACGATATTTTGGAGATAAGGATGAATCTCTAGTTGGATTCCCTATGCAATTACATGGAACCAATCAAAAAATGGGAAGGATTAAGCGACAAAATGGATGAATCTCAGTCGTAGATTCATACCTAACCCTAAGCCACCAAAGTCTTTTTAAGGAGGATGAAACCACAAAACTCTCTATGAGTGTGTAAGGTATTGAAGGAGTGAAGAGAGAAGTTTGCATGTGCAAATAGAGCATTCATGCTGATGTAGAAGTTATGAAGTGAAACCACATTATAGAATCAGTTAGAGTAGAATAGAGGATAGAGAAAAGGATACAACATAGTGACATATGACTGAGAAGGATCAAGAAGACATTACTTAGAGGTGATCTGTTATCAAGCAATCAAGTGCTAACCACAGGATCAAAGCTAAGATATTCTAACAAGTGATTTCAGTCAAAATCGCTTAATAAAGTAGTCCTAACAGGCTATATAAAATCCTTTAACAGGGTGCTTACTTAGTTGTAAGTTAAAGTCCTATAACAAGGCACACTTCTGATAGGGTGTTGAAATCCTCTAACAAGGTGAGACCTAACAGTCTTTGTAAGCCCTTAACAGGGAAGACCTTTCATAGGGTAGATCATGTTTCATGGTCAAAACATTGTAACCTTCATTGGATACACTTTATTACTGCAGTAGTGAAAATTTGTGGGTGTCATCCCCACCCCAATTTTACTTTCTCACTTTGAGGGTTTTTGGGTAATCATATTTGGTGTTATGTGTGTGATTGTTTATGTGTTTACATGATTTAGATGTCTATGCTTTACATGTTATTTTAGTTTACACATTGAATGCATGAGATGGATGTGTGGTGAAAGTTTTATGGGTCCAAGTTTAAACTACTGATTCACCCCTCCCCCCCACTCAAAAGTTTACCTTTCCTATTGTAATCCCAATAATCATGTGATCAACTATGGAGAAGTTATTGTCATGGATGAGAGTCTTGGCAAGTGAAATGTGCTTCTGTAATGCATTCATGTTTGGGAGAATCATGCCTTGGACATCTACAAGTGGCCCTTATCCTAGCTTCCTCCCTTAGCAATTTTTCTTGCAAATTGTTCAGATATCTGATCTTTGAGTAGTGAGCAGAACTATAGCTTGAGTCAAGTGACAACTAGTGTGCACTTGCCTTCAAGTCTTCATCTATCTTAGATAATTTATCTTTGATTTCCTGAGTGAAGATAGATGTATTACATAACTTTTTGAATAATGAAGTTACATTATTTGTAGAGGTTTCCAATGAAACAAGAATAGTAGATAATTCTACTTGATTGATTGCAATTTTCTATGCCACTTGTTCCAATACCCTATTTTCAAATTTCCTCTCTACTCTTTGTAGCAATTTTTCTTGTCCATTCAGATCTTCATTGAATTTATAGACAAATTTTGCTAACTAAACCAAAATAGGTTGTGTACTATCAAACTAAATGCTTAGTGCATTAATAAATAGGTTCTTCACATCTTCAAGCACTTGGTTTTCTCTACTCTTCTCTTCTATAAGCTTCTATTGCTTAGCTCTCTTTTACAATAATTCACCCACGATGTTCATTTGATTAGGATTCGAAGTAGAGATATCCCAATTTAGGATAACTATATCCTCATCTAGATCAATGTCTTCTTGTTTACCTTTATCCTTACTTGAAACTTTGGTACTCAGTTGAGACTTGTTCTCAACTATCCTTCTACTTTCTATATACACACTTGGAATCATAACAACAGTAGAAATAGAGGAGCTAGCAACAAAAGTAGATATTGCACTAACAATAGAAATACCTTATTGTTGTATTCCCAAATCTGATAATGGTGGAGGCACTAGCTACTCATTAGATGAAGTGTTGATCACTTCAATCAATATGATACTTAGTTGTATAGGTGTAAAGATTGGTTGGGTGCTTGGTGTTGTAGTGGTTACCACAACCAACTTAGCAAAAGCTTTCTCTGAGCTTGATGGCATTAAAGCTTTACTTAGAGAATGAGGAAATGAGGTCATTACTGTTGCTACTATCTTGTTTGGGTTAGTTTCCTCAATACTTTGAATCTCAAAAATATTCTCCTCTATAGCTTCTTGTTCTTGCTCCTCATCATCCATATTTACATCATCTTTAGTTTCTACATCTTCTTCATAATCGTTTTCATCATCTTTCTTATCAACTTCATCATCTTTATCACTAACATGAATAATGAAGTCACTTAGTTGATGGAGTTTGCAAATGTTCTTCCATGTGGTAGTAGCTATCTTCACCATGGATTATATGTCTTTCATTAGTACAAGACATGTATTGAATTTAAGAGTGAGCTTCTGCTCATTTTTCTTCATCTTATCTTTCACCTCTTTGTCACTAAGACTTTGCATGAGTTGCCTCAGAGTCTATTCACATATATCTTTTGCAATCTTCTTAACATTTTTCCATCTCAATTTTATTGCTTGCATAAGCTCTTTATGAATTTTTAGAGCAAGTTGATTAGGAGAGTACTTCCATTTACCCAATTTTTTCATCATCATATCTTCAACTTTCTTTTTCTCATCTGCACTCCAAGTTTCATATCTAAGAGATTTAAAGTTTACCATTCCATCTCCTCTTTCTATCTCATTCAACTTTTCTTAGAATGTAGGTGGAGGATTTATGAAAATAAATTCCTCTACATCCTCCTCACCTAACTTCAATTTATTTCTAAATTTTGATGCTCTTCTTGTGACTACAGCAATAGATGACTTACTAGGTCTGGTTATGATAATCTTATTATTCTTCTTTATTGGCTCTTCTTCCTCAAACTTTGTATCATATACTTCTACCTCTACTTCATCTTCTACATCATCTTCTTCCACATCATCTCCTTTTCCTTTAGTCAACAGAAGAGTAGAACTTGCTTGCCTCAATTTTGCTATCCTCTTCTTTCCTTTACTAACTGCTTGAGGAAGCTTAATTTCAAGTTCTATTCTTGCCTTGGCTTCTTCATAGGTACCAAATTATGTGGCCTTGGGTTCCACAGGTTCACTCAGTAGTGCCTCAATGATAACCTTGGTGTCATCAATGTTAACCTCATAGCTTAGAGGCTTAACCCACACCATTCTAGGTTTGACTACTTGAATGTACACTTTGTCACAGTCTACCATGAAACTAACATCATCCTTGTAATCTTTTACAAGTTTCTTAGGTATTTTATATCTTCTATTCATCTTTTCCTTGAATGAATCAAACTAGTTGTCCATGATACTAACAAAGTTCTCACTCGTCTTTGATATATATTCATTAATCTAATATAACACTAGTACATGCTTTCTCCATACAACAAAATCTTTTGAGGGGAAAAAAAATTTCACATAGAAGAATAAACAAGTCAAGAATGAACCAAACTTACGCAGATTGTTCTTTGAAGTCCTAATGCTCTCCATGTTCTTGTTGAATTAATTTAGCATTAGCTCGGCAAGGTTGAAGGACATGTTGTTCTTCACTACCTTGAGAGCCAGATCAATTGCCTTACATGACACATTGTTAAGATGAGTGGAGCTATAAATCTTATGAGCTATCACATGAACTCCAAATTTTAGCTCCATGTCAGTTACATTTCTAATCTTCATTCCTCTTCCATCCCACTTGGAAAGAGTCTTGTTCTCCAATTCTACCCAACTTAGGGTTTTGGTAGTCTTGCCTTTGTTCAACATTGGGAGCCCTATTATTCTATGGATCATTTTCTTTGTGATTTGAATAGGCTGCTCCAACCATAATTTCTCATTGTGTACATGGTTGAGGATTGTTAGTGTAAATAATTATTATTTACACTTCACTTAAGTTTACTTAGAATAAATGCATTATTTTATTATTTATTAGATTAGACACCTGGGAGTTTGCATACTGATATGATCTGTCATGTTGACAACACAAGAGTAAGCAACTCTAATTTAGCACATGGTGTCTACAACACTAGAGTTTGCATAATTAACTGAGTTGTCATGTAGACAACACAATTGTTCACACTCTTAATTAAGCACATGGTGTCTACAACATAATTTTACGTGACACACCTTTATAAGCTTATCCTCTCATCATCACACTAACTCTTGTGCTCAATGGAGGATAATCCACTCTTGGTGGACATGTGCTTAGTTGTGAGGCTTATCATATTGCTAACTCCTAGACATTCAAGAAGCATTCTAAAGGCCTTTATATACAAGCACTCCTAGTGTACTTATCAATCAATAACTCAATTTATCTATTATCGAATGGTCTGATATCCAAAGATAATCAGATATTCATTCTCATATTGTTATTCTAATCATATATTATTTGGTCCATATTGTGCTACTCTTGTACTTCTTGATCTTGGCTTCATTTTTCCCTGAGGCAAATTCTTTCATAGTATCATAGCTATACCAAATTCTTACATGGTATTAGAGCCATAGAGGCATCATTTTATAGCCATTGGAGACCATTCTTGCTTCACCTCTCTAAGGACACCTTGATTTAGATCTGGAGTATTTGTAGCTATTGGAAGCATCTAGAGCCAAAGCAGAGCTCACCATTACATCTAGAATGTTGATTCGGTGAATTTTGACTATAAATTTTCCTATATTGGGCAATACTCAAAATTGAGGCAAATTTTTTTTGCAACTCGGTAGCCAAAGGCCCAATTTACAAATTCGGTATGATCTATTAGATCTGCACATTTATTTTGCTTCAAATCTACATTTAATTTTCTCTTCATTTATTGCCTTTTTTGGATTATATTTTCTTTTAAAAATTAGGCCTTGCAGGCTTGCAGAGAATTTTTTTTTGCAGGAACCGGATGGTCATATCTTGGCCCCTGTGTGGAATATTCTATCCATTATCTAGCATATTCTCTAATGAATATTCTTTCCAAACCGTCGATATTTACAAACCATTGACCACATTAATATCACATAGTAGACAACAATAATTCAACAGTTAGATTCACAGCAGCCTTTCAAGTCACTTATACCTCTAGCAGCATTTGTTTTTATACACATAAGAACCCACGGTGGGGTGCATGTGGGATTAAACCCACACCCACCGATTGGTTCTTTGCCCTCCTACTAGATTCCTTCACCAACGGCATCAATGATCTACCAGTGATGCCTCCAACTACTAGCCAATCAACACATTTCTAACATCAGTGAACATCAAACCCCCACTGTCGACAATGTAAACCCCTCCACGTGGTGCTACTACAACCAAGTCATGTCATTAGTGAGCCATGTGGAGACTGTATAGTCAATGGCCCAATCACACCCTGGTCTACCACCTAAGCTACCTATGCAACTCTACATCAGCATTGAATGTAGTGCCCATGTCAGCAGCCACGTGGACCTGCCACCTTAGCCTATTTTGTACAGTGACTTTAGCATCTATACCTACCACATCACCCAAGGAGGCCTTTTTTTGTTGACGTCAACCAATCACATGATTAAATTTGATGGTCATTTGACTATCATTTACAAGCCAATTTGCACTATTGTGATGGCCATTTGGACATAAAATTTAACCTTGCAGTTTTTTAATTAGACCCCTCTCTAGATTCAGTTTTGATTTGATAGTCCGGCTTTGGGAGGCCATATCTTAGTCATTCATGCTCCAAATCAAGTGTAATTTGTTTTTAAAATTTTGGCTAGAATTTCATAAACTTTTTATTGGTGCTATTATTTTCTGATTTTGGTGCATGAATTTGCTAGAAATTTCAATTTTTTGTGGTTGTACCTATCTAATCCTGCATTTTGAAACTTCAAATGCTCTATATGAGCTCATTTGTACACATAAACAAGTTTCATTTTTTTTTTAGTGAATAATTTTTAGTCTACTTTTCAGATCTACAATCAAATTATAGGCTTGTGTGGACAAAATTACCACTTTCAAAAATAAGACCTTTCTTTGCATTGTATTGCTTCAAAATTGTTGTATTTTCGAGTTACATTGTAAAATTCCAAATTTGAACTATAAAAGGAGGTTTTAAAAAGAAAAATTAGAAGTCCACTAAGTCCATTTTGACAAAGTGGCCTACTGTAATCGCACCACATATAAAGTGCCAAATCATGAATTAGGGGGTGTTGATTGATTATTTTTGCATTTTGGGGGGTGCATACATTCATTGATCTCATGGAATTTTGTTTCACATGTCAGTTTAGTGTAAGACCTAGGTTAACAAAGAGAAACTATCAGAAATGGAGTGCTTTGATAATTGATCATCTAAGAAGAGAGCATAAGGAAGTATTTCCTTATCTATGTTCCAAAGAACTGCCCTCTAATGATCATATACCTATCAAAATAATTAAGGACCTAATTTATTTCAATTTCAATGTTGACTACTTTAAAATCATTAACAAGTTCAATGATCCTTATGATATTTGGATGGCTCTTTGGAAAGCATATGGAGATCCCACAATTCCTCTATTTTCCAAAGACATTTTACCTGCAATCACTCCAAAGATGGTACCTTCAAATCTAGATTAGATCACACATCCTTATACTCCTATTGATTCTACTAATCTAGTTCTAACCACAAATGCTCCTGATTCAATGTAGCATGATATACCATGTCTTCCTACTTCAGCTTCATGGGATGACTTCCTTCTAGACATTGCAGGGTTGTTTGTAGAGTCTCACATTGAATATGTGGGAGACATTATTGATTACATCAATCATCTCTTTGTTGAGGAAACTTCTTCACTTGTTACGAGGCCACACTCTAACCCTCAGCCACTTGATCTAATTTTTGAAAATGACTTGATTGTGGCTTCTCTACAGTAGTTGGAGGAGAACTCTTTCACTTCAGAGGAGACATATCAATCTTTGGAGATTGTATTCTAGTTTCCTTAGACATTATATCTTCTAAGGATTCTTCCTACTAATTGGGGAGCATTCTCTACTACACCTATGGCACCATTTCTTCCTACAAGGAGGAACATCATTCAACTTTCATGGTGCAGTTTCTTCAGTCATCAAGGAGCTTCTTTCATGGGTGTCCATTCATCATTAAAGGGAGGTGATGTTGCTTCTCTTCCAACATCTTCCCATTAGGATGCTTCACCATTTTTGGAGGTTGATTCAGTTTCATACATGGACATGTTACCTTGCTTGCCACTGTATTTTGGACATCCACTAGATTAGGTCGTGGCATCTACATTCATTAAGGACTTTTCGACACATGAGCAGACTTCAAAGACAACATCCACACCATACTATATCTAGATCTCTCTTCCATCTTCCTATCCACAGTGGGAAGCATATTTGCACCTATATTTGGTGTATCTTCTTCCTCAAGGGAGAAATGTTGTTTATAGGCATTGGATTTTTTTTTGTCTCCAAGAACTTATCATCAGGAGATCCTTCACTAAAGGGGGGATCTAATCAAGGGATTCTCTATTGTATATGCATGATGTATGTCATGATGCAAGGGGCTTGATTACTCCATACATACATGCATCTTTCTTTATTGTACTTATCTCTCTTTATGGGGGAAGGGTTTTCCCATGAGGTTTTCCCTCTTTCTCCATTTTTAGAGAGATTTCATTGCATTGCATTGTATGTATACCATTGCATTTGTACTTAGGTACCTAACATGCCCTAGTAGCTGGGACTCATTATACATTTCATCATAGCTTTTGTGAGCTTAAGTGCATTCCCCTAAGTTGTACTTAAGGGGGGGTGTTAGTGTCAATAGTTATTATTTACACTTTACTTAAGTTTATTTAGGATAAATGCATTATTTTATTATTTATTAAGTTAGACACGTAGGAGTTTTCATACTCATATGAGTTGTCATGTTGACAGCACAGGAGTAAGCAACTCTAATTTAGCACATGGTGTCTACAACACTGGAGTTTGCATAATTAACTGAGTTGTCATGTAGACAACACAGTTGTTCACACTCTTAATTAAGTACATGGAGTCTACAACATAATTTTATGTGACACACCTTTGTAGGCTTATCCTCTCATCATTGCACTAACTCTTGTGCTCAGTGGAGGATAATTCACTCTTGGTGGACATGTGCTTAGTTGTGAGGCTTATCATATTGCTAACTCCTAGACATTCTAGAAGCATTCTAGAGGCCTTTATATACAAGCACTCCTAGTGTACTTATCAATAAATACATCAATTTATCTATTATCAAATGGTTTGATATCCAAAGATAATCAGATATTCATTCTCATATTGTTATTCTAATCATACATTATTTGGTCCATATTGTGCTAGTCTTGTGCTTCTTGATCTTGGTTTCATTTTGCCCTAAGGAAAATTCTTTCATGGTATCATAGCTATACCAAATTCTTACAAGGATAAACCTGATCCATTTTATTTGAAAATCTCAGGGCATATGCAAAATGTATGTTAAACCTTTCATCTCCAAATTTTGATGCTCAGGTTTCAACACACCATTCACACATAACTTCTTCAAAGATTCATCCATCTCTAGGGTTCTATGTTCTTGAATTGAATAGAAAAAATGTGAACAAATATCATTAATGAGTAATACCTTGGGTGGAATCTATGATTGAGCTCCAGTTGGGTCAAGTTCTTTTGCAGTTGCTAGATTCAACTTGAAGTTTGGTGCCTTCCATTCAATTCCACGAACCAACATCTCCGATCCTTTCCTAGTTTTGTTGTTGGATGACGCCATGCTCGATAGGGTTTATGAAAACATGAAAATTTTCAACAACAAACACACAGATCATTTGGAAGCACAAAAATCACTCTTTGCAAATAGCTCTTCAAAAATTTGTGGTGAAAAATGAATTCAATTTCCTTCCTTTTAACAATTTTTCACTTTTCAAGTGCCATAAATGCTTGGTAAAATTTCTCATTTGGTGGTAGACTATCTTCCACTTAGTTTATCCTTATTTCTCAGTAGAGTCATTCATAGCTCAATATCCACACAATGTTTCAGTGTATCCTGACCTAGCTCAGTAGGGTCTTGCAACCCGACCTAGCTCAGTAAGGTCTGGAATTTACCTAATCACTCAGTGATCCCTTTGCATCTTGAATGTTGATATGGATCCCTTCTTCTTGCTAGCTAGAACTGATGTGAGATGTCTACTTTAGAGTTTCAATTCCAATTATCCCATAGAGAATTCAAGTTGAGATGCTTCAGTTGCCCAACTCTTGAGTGACATCTGCTTCATGACTCAGACTTGCATTCTCAGAAGATTTTGGAATCCATTGCTGCCTCATATGCTTTATGATATTGTTAGCTCTAGCTTTCTTTTCATCCTCAATTCTTCCAGTGTTCATATAGTTCTTGGCCAGGTATCCAAGTTTTGTATAGATAAAACATCTTCTAGTGGCATATCTTTTTCTCATGTGATGTTTCACACAATTTGCTCCAATATGCCCAAGTTCTCCATAGTAGTGGCATCTACACCATGTGTTGTAGTCCCATCCAAATATTTTTTTCACAATCTATTCTACTAGATTTAATATCTTGGTTTTGCATTCAGAAGATTTGTGTCTTTGTTTATTGCACTTGTGGCATTTACCTTCAAACTTAGGTTTATCCTTGCATTCTCTTGCTCTATGACAATGCTTGTTGCAATTGTAACACTTTCCATTGAATTTTGCTTTATCATTACTCCAACATTAGTTTGATGTATGACCTAACTTACCACAATGATTGCAAGTAGGTCTTTGATTCTTTTGAGCTCCTTGTTTGGATGATTCACCTTCTTCTATGTATCCTATTCCTAGTTTTCCTTTGTGCCTATACTGACTTTGCTCATTCAACTAATTCATGTCTGCTTGAGATTTCAACATTCTTTCATTGGTTTTCTTTTTAGTTTTTGATCATTTTGTAATGTTTCATTCTTGACCTTAGATTCATGATTTCTTCATTTTCATTAGTAAGCTGATAAATGAAGTCTGCCTACTGAAGGGATAGATGTTGAATTTCATTGTTCTTTCCTTCTATCTCTTCTTTGGCTTTGGCTTTTTCTTCCATGACTTCACATAGTCTTACTGACTAGATTTCTTGTTCTCTTTTCATCTTTCTAACTTCTTCTTGAAGATTGAAATTCTTTTCTAATAGGTCTTTGATTGCTTCATTAGCTTCATCTAAATTTCTTTTTGGATAGATATATTCAATTATTTCTTCAGTGTAGAGATTGTCATTCAATTGTACTACAAGATATTTTCTTCTTTTCAATGATTAAGAGAGTTGCTCCTTTGCTTTTGTCAAATGCCCAATGGCTGATTCCAAATCCATATTTTCATTGTCAATAGCCTTATCTAGCTTGTATACCTCCATTGCCTCTAATCTTTACTCAAGGTACTAAACTGTTTCTCTAAGAACCACAAAGCTCTAATACTAATTGTTGGAAATATGAGGTAGCCAAGGTTACTAAGAGGGAGGTGAATTAGGAACCAATAAAACTTTAACTTATATCATCAATTAACCCTTCATATAATATTCTGATCTAATTGTATGCATGAAAGAATGAAATCAGTAAAACATTCATAACACTTTAACACAAGATATGGTGACCCAAATACCTTCCGAATAGAAAGTAAAACTAGGGTGGGGATGAAACTCAAGAGCTTTAGTAATATAGTATAAAGTTGGTTGATTAAGGCTTACAATTGATCACTTCTGATGATATTCCCTATTAGGAGAAATAAGGATTGTTAAGTCCACCTTGTGAAAGGTTTTATATAACATACAATGAAGTATGCACTCGGTAAAGATATTTACAAAAGATTGTTAAGTCTACCCTGTTAAAGCATTTGACTAATGTCCCTATTAGGATGAATCAATGACTGATCTCTAATCTGTAACTTCTAATTTTTTGGTTGAGATTTCTTTGAAATGTAATAATCACCTTGTTGTAAGAGATAAAACTTTTTTGTCCCTTATACTACTTATAGCCTTCTTAATTCACACTTCTATTCTTCATATGCTTGTACTTCTTCATGTTTGGATGTGATATAATACATTAAATATATACCAAACCAAAACATAATTCATCAAAGTCAGCTACAACATAGGTTTCCATCAATATCACAAAGTCAACTCAGCTACTAGCACTCAGGTTCTAAAGAAAAACTTGGTGAAGTTTTGATACTTAGAAACCATTGTCAACACTTGGCATCATCATGCACTCGGTAGACATAGAAGCTCAATTCATACTAATCACTTCCAAATAGTCTAAACTTGGTCAACACTTGTGACTCAATGAACACTATGAAACTCGACATATAAACTGAATCACTTGGTTGACACTGCATAGCTCGGTCAACACTAACACTACGAACTTAGTATAAACGGTATCACATCACTAATACTACAAACTTAGTAAACACTGCTCAGTGTGAACTAAATGTAGATTCTAAAACTTGGTAGAAACTGTAGAACTCAATAGTAATTGTATTGGTTGGTTGACACTACAAACTACCAGACAAGCTCAGTAGTAGCTAACTAATTAACTAAGTGTGAGTCACTAATAAAGAAACTTGACCTTAATGTCAACACTTAGTGCTTCTTTTATACACCATATAACTCAACCTTTCTCTAGGTACTCTTGTTATCCTTTCTTTTCAAATCCTCTTCATTAATCAATCTAATAATAGAATTTAGACCAAATAAGCAATTGTCTCACCACTAAGTAAAAGGTTTGACATCAGTGACAAAATAATGATTGTTCCATGATAGGTTTCATTAGTCTTCCTCATTTTGATGCTTCAACAATCTTCTTTTTTTTTTTTTTTTGCTTGCGAGTTAGTCAAATGTGACCCTTGCATATTCAAAACATATGACCACTTGTGGTTACATTGTGTACTTGGGAAATCTCATTTGCTTGTGGCTTACTCAATGTCATTTCTATTAAGAGATTGTTGAAAGCATGAATGCTGATGATATTCCTATGGGGGAGCATTGTAGATATGTTACTATGATGATATGTTACATTCATGACCAAATTTGTCATTGATGTCAACTTAGCAGTTTTCTATGGTATCTGACAAAAGAATAGCAGAAAGATCAAGTTGGTAAGAATAGCTAGTTGAGTATTCTCACTATCTAAGGTTATGAGAGATACATCTAAGTATTTGGTATATGCATTTAACATCGAAAGAAGAAATGATAAGTAGTTATGTAAGTTTTGGTGATGTCTATTCTGACATAGAGTTTATAGAGGCATGTTCTAGTAAACTTGTTATATCTCTTATCAGATTTGTTATTCTAAGAATTGAGGTTGAGGATGTGAAGAAGACATGTTGTTGATGACATGGCTAAATTTGTTTGTCATAATATTACGTGTACGAAAAGATATTCAAGTTACAAGGTGGAAGATTAATGTAATCGCTAAGTGTAACGTTTCTTAATGTGGTCCTATAATGATTAATGGAGAAATTCTAACAGCCAACTCAAGGAATTTTTTTATGGACTCAATATAAAGGATGGACATTTTCCTTTATCATGATATGAAAATGAAGAAGTATTTGTAAGAAGTAAAGAGTAGAATGTGAAGTTGAGTAGAGTAGAGTGGAAGTGAAGGAAACTTCATTGTCAAAGTTTTGCTAAGTGATCTAAGGTTTGATATTTGTATTTGAGGTTTGTGACCTAGTCTACAAGGTCTAACAGTGATTGGTTTAGTTGACAGAATAAAGGAAAGAGGAACATAACAATAAATTACTTGTTTGAGCAGTGAGCTCTTCTTGTAGTTGAAATTGCATGTTTGGGTAGTGGGCTCATCTTACATACATTGTACTACGACTCTTAACAAAGTTGGCACAACTATTAATGGGGTTGGCACAACTCTTAACAGGGTTGGAATCTCCTAATAGGGATTCAAAGTCTCCTAGTAGGGACTCATATGTACTAAATGTTTTAATAGACTCCTAACAGGGTCCATCCTCTAATAAGGAATATTTATATTAGTACATCATCTTGTGGGCATCATTCCCAGTGGGGTTTTCCCTCTTATCAAGGGTTTCCCTAGTCAACATATCTAGTGTAATAATTTATGTCCATCTTATTATGGTTGTTGTTTACTTTGGTTGAATGGTTAAGTTTGCTTAAAGAAGATGAATAATTTAATTGTTGGATAACTGACTCACACACCCCCCCCCCCCCCCCCCCCACTAGTTATCTTGGTGGACTATTGTAGGTCCTTGAAGATAAATTTTAACAATTTTAGGAGATCCATGGTGAGCATGTTTAGGAACGATAGTCTAAAGATCGATGGAACAAATTATGACAGCTGGAAGGAAAATATGAAGACACATCTATTGTGTATGGGTCTAGGATATTAGATCTTGACAAAATCAGTGAAGACAGTCATTGCTAAAAAGGATTTGGAAACTTATACCAAGGCAGAAAGAGATCTTTTTATGTGTGACATTAGAGCCAAAGAAGAATTATTGACTATACTTCTTGAAATTGAAGACAATCAGGCAAAATCACTTGCTACTTCACATTTGATTTGGAAAGCTTTGGAAAAGAGTTTTGAAGGTGATGAACATGTTAAGAAATTGAGGCTACAAAGTTGGATTTGTGCATTTCAAGATGCTAAAATGATGGAAGATGAATTTGTAAGAACATTTTTAGGTAGAATATCAGATATTATTGCAGGTATTAGATCTCAAGGAGGAACCAAAGAAGACGATGATGTTATATGGAAGATATTGAAGAGTTTAACACCACTATTTAAGCTAGTAGTTCAAATGATACAATTATTGATATCTTGTACCTAAGATTTCATAAAGGAGAGATTACTTGGAAGAGTTGAAGCAGCTGAGAATAAGCTTAGACAATCCAAAGAGTTGACCAAAATAGACAACTTTCAATGCCTTGAATATTTGACCTAGTTTATCAAGAAGCACAAGTGCTAGAGGAGATTTTGCTAGTAGTAGCAAATCTAAGGAAGATAGAAAGACTGAAGAAGGAGTAGCCCTTATGGTAAGAAGAGATAAAAGAGGTAAGAAAATCTTTAAATGTTGGACTTGTGATGAATATGGTCATTATGCATCTAAGTATCCTAAAAAGGAGAGAAAGCATATAGGAAATTATAAAACTAGAAAAAGATAGAGAGTGTTTGTATGCAAATGAAGAAAATGATTATGATGAACAAGCAGTGAGTGTTAGTGATGATGAAATAGGATTTGTGGCAATTAAAGAAGAAAGTCCAAAAAAAGTAGCATTGGTATCACAGGTTGAAAAGAAATCTGATTGGATATTTGATAATGGATGTTCACATCATATGATTGGTGATATGAACAAGTTTTTTGACTTCAAATGTCAGGATGGAGGCATTGTTAGAGTTGGAAACAATGCATGCCAAGTTAAAGGTATTGGATCTATAACTGTTGATGGTAAAACTAACACTAAGGATGTATATTTGTTGATGGTTTGAAGCATAATATTTTGAGTGTTAGAAAACTAGTGGACAAAGATTATCAGTTGCAGTTCATAGAGGAGACATGCATGACCAAAGAAAAAGATGGAAACGTAAGTAGAACAAGAACTAGATCTAGAGCTAATGTATTTTAGTTGAATCCTACTAAAATGACATGTTTGGTTGCAAAGGTAGATGATAATTGGTTATGGCATAAGATATTTTTTCATATAAACTCTGATAGTATTGTGAAGACTAGTAGCATATTTTTTATCAGAGATTTGCATAAGATTGTAAAGCCTACTGACATAATTTGCAAGGAATGTGTGTTAGCAATGCATAACAAAACTTCTTTTCCCCACAAGAAGTTTACTACTACAACAAAATTGGAGATTATACACACATATCTCAACGGTCCTACAAAGACTAAAGGATTCTATGGTGAAAGGTATTTTATTATTCTAGTTGATGAATTTTCTAGAATGATGTGGGTTGCATTTCTTAAAGAGAAATCTGAGGCATTTGAGAAGTTTAAGATATTCAATAATAGAGTTGAGAATTAATCTAGTATGAAGATTGAATGTTTAAGATCAGATAGAGGAGGATAATTTACTTCAAATGAGTTTAACATGTTTTGTGAAGAAAATGGAAAAGACAATTATCAACTCCGAGAACCCCTAAATAGAATGGCATTATAGAGAGAAGGACTAGGTCAGTTACAGAAGTAGCAAGAGCTATGTTAGCTGAGAATGATGTATCCAAGATGTTTTGGAGAGGAGTTGTGAATACAATAGTCTACATGATGAAAAAAGTGCAAGTTAGGAAAGACACAAACAAGACTTCTTATGAACTATAGCTTTGTCACTCACCTACAGTTAAGTATTTCAGAATTTTTGGAAGTGTTATATAAAAAGAGATGATGATATTGGTAAGTTTAATGCTAGAAGTGATGAAGGTATGTTTCTTGGTTATTTATTAAAAAGCAAGGCTTATAGATGCTATAATCTAAGAACTAAGACTATTATGGAAAATTCAAATGTGAGAATTGATGAGAAATTTAGGATACAAGAGAGAATATTTGATTACAATTTAGATGATGATGTTGTTACTAAACCAAGGAATGATGAAGTATTTCTTGAGACTAATGATGATTTGTAGAATGAAGGAGAGCTAAGGAAGCAACAAAGCTCAGAACCTTCAATAGACCCAAGAGTTGAAATAGCAACTCCTACTTCGAGAATGAATATGATAAAGAATCACCTATTAGAGCAAATCATTAGAAGTAGAGATAAAGGTGTGATGACAAGAAGTAGAGTAAATGAAGAACTATGTTTGATATCTCAAGTTGAACCTAAGAATGCAGACGCAGCAAGTAAAGATGATTATTGGAAACAAGCTATGAAAGAAAAATTGGGCTAGATAGTAAAGAATGAGACATGGGAATTGGTCCCCAGACTAGCAGACAAGAATGTGATAGGAACTAAATGGGTATTTAGAAACAAGATGAATAAGCAAGGAAAAGTTGTAAGGAATAAGGCAAGATTGGTATGTAAAGGTTGCTCACAGCAAGAAGGAATAGACTATGATGAGACCTATGCTCTAGTGGCTAGAATAGAAGTAGTAAGATTATTCTTAGCCTATGTAGTACAAAAGAAATTCAAAGTGTATTAGATGGATGTCAAGTTAGCATTTGTGAATGGAGAACTTGAAGAAGAAGAGTATATAGAGCAGTCTGAAGGTTGTCCTTTGATAGATGATAAGGACATAGTATGCAAATTGAAGAAAGCATTATATGGCTTGAAGCAAGCACCCGGAACCTAGTATGCAAGGTTGGACAAGCATTTGACAAAGTTTGGATCTAGCAAAGGTATGGTAGATAGTAATCTATATTAGAAAGAAATTGATGATGGTTTGATGATTTTGGTAATATTTGTTGATGATATCATATTTGGAGGAAATGATGAGGAAAGTGACAAATTTGATGAAGAGATGAAGAAAGAATTTAAGATGAGTATGATAGGAGAAATGAAATATTTTTTAGGATCGCAAATTGTACAAAATAAAGAAGGAATCTTTATTTCTCAAACTAAGTACTTGAAGGATTTACTAAAAAGGTCTAGTTTGGAAACATGCAAACCTATTGGAACACCTATGGTAACTGGACACAAGTTATCTACAAAAGATAAGACACCTACTGTTGAGCAAAAGAAGTATAGTTCTATGATCATAGGATTGCAATATTTGACTCACATAAGGCTGGATATAGAAAATGTAGTTGGAATTGTTGCAAGATTCCAAGTTGATCGAAGAGAAGCACATTATGCAATAGTCAAAAGGATATTTAGATATCTAAAAGGAACATCTGAGTTTGGATTGTGGTATGACAAATCTAATGATTTTACTCTAAGTGCTTATGCTAGTGCTAATTGGGCAGGTAACATGGATGACAGAAAAAGTACCAGTGGTGGAGCCTTCTTTCTTGGAGGAAGATTGGTTTCTTGGCTAAGAAAGAAGTAGGATTGTACATCACAAAGTATAGTGGAAGTAGAAAATATTATAGCAGCAAACAATTGCAATCAAGCTGTTTGGATGAAGCAGATGCTAAAGGATATAAGGATAGAAATCAGTGAACCTGTTGTCATACATTGTGACAACACAAGCACAGTAAATATCTCTAAGAATCTAGTGTTTCATTCAAAGACTACGCACATTTCTATTAATTATCACATGTTGAGAGAGAAAGTTGCAGAAAAGGAAATTAGATTAGAGTATGTGAGCACAAAAGAGAAAATTGTAAATACATTCACTAAGCCTCTTCCCAAATATACTTTTTTAGTATTTGCAAGGTATGCTAGAGGTTATGACCCTTCATACATTAGAGTAAGTGATGCAAGAGTGCATCAATCCAGTGTAACAAAGCACCATTGTTTTTCTGGACTGAATGTTGATGCTTCCTATATGGGGGAATATTTGTGATGGACAAAGTCATCTAGGACTCTTATTGAATGTCGTTTTGAACAGTATCTTTGGACACTTGACCTAGTAAGAATCAGTTGTTGGAGAGTTTGATGAAGTGAAGTTGGTTGCTGAAACCTTTGACATTGATGTCAATGGGGGAGAAGTTTAGCATGAGAAACATGTTGAGGAGAAGTACAATATCATGAGGAAAACATCATGAGAAGATCATGATGAAGAACAACATGTTTGAAAGATGTACAACATGAAATGATAGTTTGATAGAAAACACATTGAGGTATATCAATGGGGGAGAATGATTGATGAAGAGGATTTGAAAAGTAAGATGAACAATCTTTTGTTGGTATTCTTGGAACTAGATGTTTTTCATTTATGTTGTCATCAATGCCAAAGGGGGAGATTATTGAGAGATTGTTGAAAGAATGATTGCTAATGATATTCTTATGGGGGGGTATTGAAGATATGTTACTATGATGATATGTTACATTCATGACTGAGTTTGTCATTGATGTCAACATAGCAGTTTTCTATGGTATCTGACAGAAGAATAGTGAAAAGATCAAATTGGTATGGATGACTAGTTGAGTATTCTCACTATCTAAGGTTATGAGAGATACATCTGAGTATCTAGTATATGTAGTTAACATTGGAAGAAGAAATTATAAGTAGTTATGTAATTTTTGGTGATATCTATTTTGAGATAGAGTTTATCGAGGCATATTCTAGAAAACTTGTTATATCTCTTAGCAAAGTTGTTATTCTAAGAATTGAGGTTGAGGATGTGAAGAAGATATTTTGTTGATGATGTGGCTAAGTTCTCTCATCATAATATTATGTGTATGGAAAGATATTCAAGTTGCAAGGCAGAAGTTTAATGTTATCGCTAAGTGTAACATGTTCTTAATATGGTCCTATAATGATTAATTGAGAAGGTCTAACATTTGACTTAGGGAATTGTTTTATGGACTCAGTATAAAGGAAGGACATTTTTCTTTATCATGATATGAAAATGAAGAATTATTTGTAAGCAACATAGAGTGGAATGCGAAGTTGAGCAAAGCAGAGTGGAAGTGAAGGAAACTTCATTGTCGAGGTTTTGCTAAGTGATCGAAGGTTTGATATTTGGATCTGAGCTTCGTGACCTAGTCTAAAAGGTCTAATAGTGATTAGTTTGGTTGATAAAACAAAGAAAAGAGGAAAATAATAGTAAATTACTTATTTGAGCAGTGAGCTCTTCTTGTAGTTGAAATTGCATGTTTGGGCAGTGGACTCATCTTGCATACATTGTACTACAACTCCTAATAGGGTTGGAATCTCCTAATAGGGATTCAAAGTCTCCAAATAGGGACTCATGTGTACTAAATTTTGTCATAGACTCATATAGGGTCCATCCTCTAATAAGGAATATTTATATAAGTTCATCATCTTGTGGGCATCATTCCCACCGGGGTTTTCCCTCTGATCAAGGGTTTCCCTAGTCAAGATATCTGGTGTAATTGTCTATGTGCATCTTATTATGGTTGTTTTTTACTTGGGTTGAATGGTTAAATTTTTTAAAGAAGATAAATGTTTTAATTGTTGGATAACTAATTCACATCCCCCCCCCCATGTCCAATTATCATGGTGGACTATTGTTTCTAACAATTTCTACTCTGCTTCCTCTGGGATTCACGACTGATGTTGGGAAAATCCTTGTGTGATTATTTTGTGTTAGTCATATGTAATATTGATGAAAAGGCATTGATGTTATTTGTAACCTTGGCATGTGTCCAATATTCCTACATCAAACTCGATGCTTAAAAACATGGTATTTCTCTCCTTAAGAGTACCCCCACACTCAAGTTTCAATGGATTCCATCTCCCATCCACTCCACTAAAACACCAACCACTTTTTGGAATCCCACAATATCGCCCACAAATTCTATCTAAGCATCCAATCTAATCAATCCTACAATCATGATCGATCAGCTCTATCAGTCCCTCAATATTCAAAGTTTCCCAACTCCCTTCATCCCACCTCATCTCAATTTAAACAACCCATCCCCCCATCCCTCACCCCAGTTCTTAATCCTTGCTTATTCTTGTACACATGGTTCTATTTTGTCTCATTCTCCCATAGTGAGAGTTTGAGTCCTTGTTCATCCTCTCTTAGCCAATCTAAGTCCTCATGCTCACCTCGATCTCTCATATTTTTTAGGAATTCATCAGGCCTCGTCTTCTCTCCCTACCACCTTCTCGAGGAGTATCACATAGTCTAGTCTCTCCTCTTTCTTTTCAATATTGGGGCAACTTAATTGCTTTAAAAATATTCTTTTTGTCATCTATCATCAAACTTCTTTGAAATAGTGTTGTCCCAACACTATGTCAAAGAGGGGCAAAATGTAGACACCTAAATCTAATTACATCATTTAAGTAATCCTATTTAGTCATCTCCTAAGGTGTCATTAATAAATTATTTAATATTTAATTAATTCAATGTCATCCCCTAGTTAATTACTTCATTTAATTATCTATAGTCCAATTGATAAAAATTAAATGACAATTGAAAGTTAGATTATCAATTAAATCCCTATTCTCCTATTAAATTAAATAATTGCATTATGCCTATTTTATTTAATTCCACATCCCCTTTTATTAAATAAATCATTTAATAAATCAATCCCCAACCTTTGACTATTACTAAATCCCTATCATTAGCTAAATCCAACCCATTCACCCATGTTAATCCTATTTAACAAACTAATTAAACCCACTTGAGTGACTAGCCTAGTTACCTTCTAAATCCCCCTCTAATCCAAGCCTAATCCTCACCCTAATCACGTGCACAACTTTAATCCTAGATTAAGAATTCCTAAGCCAAACCCAAGTCAAATACCCTCTTACACCCTCACCCACATGCATTAAATGCTCTTATAGAGACTTTATGACTTCTTACACATCTCTTACATGCTCTTACATTCCTCTTACACACACCATCCCCCTCATTACTCCTTTGTCCCCCCACTTTCCCTCCATTGCCCTCATCCTCTCACATCCTCTCTCCTTGTGACAAGTGTCACAAGGCTATGGATTTAAGAAAGCAAAATCCCTCCATCCTCAGCATCCTTAGCCTATAAATTGAACCCTTCATCCTTTGTATCCATATCCACTTGTATGCTAAGGTTATAATGTTATTTTGAGAGCCTAAAAACTATCAAAATAACCTTATACTAGCAAAATCCATCCACACTTACACTCATGAATCTCTCATGCATTGAAGCTTGAGAATCATTTGAGCATACATCTCCATCATTGGACACATCTACACAATCAAGGAGGCTTGTTGGGTACTCTTCCTTTTCATTTGCACTCTCATTTGCACCTTCTTTGTCTAATATATATGTGAGCTTTGTTTTGGTTTTGTGAATGTTATAATCTTTGTTAATGTTCTTTGCATGCTAACTTCATAGGCTCTACAGAGGCAAATGAGTGCACCAAGGACACCACCATAGAATGTTAGAGCAGAGAGAATGAATAGATCTATTATGGATTGTGCAAGAACACTTATGATGGAGAAGGATGTTTGTAGAAGTACCAGAGGGAGGTTGTTAGTACCACAATTTACACTCTAAACTGGGTTCAAGTGAAGAAAGGAAAAAAATAAAACACCTTTTGAATTATGGTATAGATATGCACCAAATGTGAATTATTTTAAAGTCTTTGGAAGAAAATGTCATACATTGAAAGATGCAAGAAAAGGTAAACTTGATGCTAAAAGTGATGAAGGCATATTTCTATGTTATTCCACTAAGAGAAAGCCTTATAAGTGTTTGAACTCTAACACTAACAAAATTTTGAAAAGTGAAAATGTTAGAGTTGATGAATTTGCACAGAAAAATGAAGAAGATTGCAAGAAAAAACCTAAAGATTATAGAAAAAAATTCTATATCTATGAAGGTGAACCTAGCGCCTTACAAAAACCAAAGAAGGTTGTTGTCGAGCATCACCAGCCAGGCACTATCCAACAACTCCAAAAGAATTGTGTTGAGCATCAGTAGTCTACCAAACAACAATTAGACGAAGTCCAGTTGCAACCAGAGATAACAAAATATGTTGAACATATAGAATCTAATGAACAACATCAAGAGGAACCAAGATATGAACCTATATTGGCAAAGTATGTAAGGAGACATCATGCACTAGAACAAATTATTGGACATAAAGATTCATGAGTCATGAAAAGAAGATTGGATAATGGCACAAGTTTATTATGTGAATTTGAACCAAAATCTATCAAAGATGCTTTGAATAATGAATGTTGGATCAAGGAAATGAATGAAGAATTTGAGAAAATTGAGAATAAAAAAACATGGACATTGGTACCCAAACCTAAAGATAAAATTGTGATTGGAACTAAGTGGGTGTTTAGAAACAAGTTGAATGAGAAGATGAAGTCACAAGGAAAAAAGAAAGACTTCTTTGTAAGAGATATGCACAAGAGGAAGGGGTTGACTATGGAGAAACATTTTCCCCAGTTGTAATGTTGGAAGGAGTGACAACTTTTCTTCCATATGTTGCTTACAAAGGATTCAAAGTATACCAAATGGATGTAAATCTGCACTTTTGAATGGAATTCTAGAGGAAGAAGTCTACATTGAACAACCTAAAGGATTTGTTAATCCAAACAAAAGGAATATGGTATTTAAGTTACACAAAGCTTTATATAGATTGAATCAAGCCCCTCGAGTATGATATGAAAAGTTACATAATTATTTTGTGAAAATTGGCTTTGAAAGAACTAATGATAATAGCAATTTATATCTAAAAAGTGAAGTTGAAAATAAGATATTACTAGCTAAATTTTTTGTTGATGACATCATATTTAGAGGAAAGGGTTCCTTGAGCAAGTCATTTGCTAATCAACTGAAAATGGTGTTGGAAATGTCAATTTTTGGATAGATTAAATTATTTTTTGGTTTACAAGTCTATCAAATAAACAAAGGTATTTTTGTCACTCAACCAAATTATATCAAATAAATATTGAAGACTTTTGGTATGGAAGACTCGAGACCAATTGGAACACCAATGGTGACTGGACATAAATTGTCAAAGAATGATAATTCTATTGAGGTGAATCATACATTATACAGGTCAATAATTGGGAAATTATAGTATGTTATAGATAGAAGACCTAACATTGCATTAGTTGTTGAGATTATTGCTAGATTCTCAACCAATCCTAGAGAAAATCATATGATGGCAGTAAGGAGGATACTAAGATGCCTAAAAGGAATAGAAGACCATGGCCTATGGTACAAGAGAAGTGACAAATTTGAATTAAAAGTATACATAGATTTTGATTGGACAGGAAATGTTGATGACAAAAAGAGCACAAATGAAGGAGCTTTCTTCTTGGGTAGAAAATTAATTTCATGGACAAGCAAGAAGAAGAACTATATTTCACAATCTATAACAAAAGTTGAAATTGTTGTTGCAATAGTGAATTGTTCAAACATTGTATGTATCAAGAAATTGTTAAAAGGGATGAAGGAAGAGATCACTGAATCTATTGTGATTTATTGTGATAATACAAGTGCTATAAACATATCAAATAACCTTGTGATGCATACTAATACTAAGAATATTAAGATCAAGTGTCATTACTTGAGAAAGGTGGTACAAGAGAAAGAAGTAAGATTGGAATATGTGAACACAAAGGAATAGTTGGTTGATATATTCACTAAGGCACTACCTAAGGATGCTTTGAGTATCTAAGAGGAAAGTTAGGGTTCATCCCCTTACCTAAAGAAAACTGAGCAAAGATGTTCCATTGCATCAATTGTTATGAGCAGAATATCTTACACATTGATGCAGGAGGTCACACTTTAGGAGTTGCCTAAAGGTATGAAATGGAAGACACTGAACTATGAGTAGAAGAAGCTATAAGGAGTTTATGAAGAGATGATATTGTTTTATTAGTTAGCACAATGACATGAAGATAATGTGTGTATATGTAAATGTCTTTGTCATTGTTGTTAAAGAGGGAGATGAGTATTATCAAGTTACCCTACAAGTTACTAGAAACAAAGAGGGAGAGACTAGCATGAGTAAGTTACCATACAACATTGATAAGATCAAAGAGGAAGAGTATGTACTAAATTGATAGAGGGAGCATCCTAAGATTGATTGGATGAGAATTAGAATGGAGCAAACAATATACAGTATTGAAGCTTTTTGGATTGCATGGTAACTAGTTAAGTATGACTGGTGTTTCCATCAATGCCAAAGAGGATTGTTGGAAACTAAAATTGGAGCAATTGTTATGTTGTCATTGATGTCAACCCTATTGGTAAGACAAAGTGTAAAACCTACTAGAGACACATTTACTAATAGTGTAGAGTGCCATATCATTTGTTTGACAAAGAGGATATGAAAAGAAGAGATCATGAGATGAACTAGTGAAAGGTTGAGTTATAATGTGTTAAGTATCATGGAAATACAATGGGCACTCAATAAGTTAGTCATTGACAAGGTAATGTGTTTCTCAATCAATACATGACTTGTAGAAGATAATTGGATGAACCTAAGAGTTGAAACAAGTCAAAAGGATAACCCTGATCTAGTATTAGTGTTGCATGATCAATGAAGGAGTTGAAGCAAAAGATTAAGGAACTTAGTAGAAGCCAAGCAAAATAGTTCAAGTCGAGTGTCGATTATTATTGAGATTAGAATTTTCTCTGGGCTAATCATGATCAAAAATTTTCCATCAATTCTTCTCACTACTCTGATTGCTTGATCATAATTTTTTTCAATAGCTTCTAAAATTTCAAAATCAATAAAAACACTTGGAACTACTAACTTTCCTAAGTCAAAGTTTTAGATATTGGCATGTGGGGCAAATAAATTCCTTTCTGAAAACCATTTCTTAAATAAAGAAAGACCATTTTGAGAAGTTTTGGCATTCTGAACCCAATTCCCCTTATCATATAACCCATCTACAATTTTGAGCCTAGGTTTTAACGAGGTTAACTTTTTCACTTTCACAGTTTCAGTGGTAGACTTGGGCAACAATTCAAACAAGTCATCATGGATATTCCTAGCCAAATAATCTTCATGCCTAGAGAATACCTTCTTGGGAGGCATACTGGATATAGTTTGCAGAAAACTAAATTGCTACAAAGATTATAGTATATGGGAACTTACTTGATTTTATTGCTTTCTTTTCTCTATAATCTTGCAATGTCTTGCGAACAATGGGAAACTGCTTGACATTTTGATCAAACTCAGCACAAATTCTCACTAAATTCTTCTACTTTGGAAGCTTGAAATCTTGTTCGCGTGGGATGGAAATAGCAAGATCTTCTACAATATACTCTAATTTTTGCTCGCACGTGAAGCTTTCATTCCTTATAAATGAACTGTAAGGGAAACAGAGTGGCACCATGTTCTACATTTAAATTCACACCACCATTGATCTAAAAAAATCCTGTGATCTAGGAGTGAAAATAGGGATGACTCATTTTCCACTTGACATGTTGGCAGTCAATCCAATGAAAATTCTCCACATGTACTTTTCCTTCACTGCTAGCATTTTAAACTGGACCAACTAATCCATGAGGACACATGTCACCGAGTCGTTATCTCGCTATACATAAAGAATGAGCATGTTGCCTATGAGATATAGCGACAACCATTGATTCTATCTTGATCGAGCAGTGGACATTTGATTCATTACTTAATACAAATGTGGGGGGTCCCCTATCCATTTGCTCTACTCGCTATGTTGCCATCCTTAAAACTCGAGCAACTCTCCATAGTGACGAAGTGATAGCTATAGATCTAAGCTAAATCTAAAGGAAAGGAAATTGCATTACATCCATATAACTGTGGTGGGTCCCCCAATCACCATGTCACATTAAGTAAACAACACACAAGTTTCCATAGCGACTTGGCAATGATTGTTGATCTGATTTAATCAAACGGTCACTATCTTTCATCTAACTTCTGACTTGGGTGTGGGTCCATGTTACTAATGATGTGGAAATGTCCTATCAAACTAGCATATAATTTTAATATTCTAGTCCTTGTTGTGACATCATGTAATTTGGGTCCTGCTACATGCACATTTTTTGGCTAGGCACTATGTCTCTACCGGCAAGGTGCAAAGATTTTCCAGTTGCGACATAGTGACCTCTAGTGTTCTTAAAAATTCTAGTGCATACGTGTTTCCAGCAAGATTCCACCATGTCCAGGAGATTACGTGGTTCATTTCTAATGAAGCAAATGTTGGGACCCACCTTCAAAAATTGTCGCCACAAAACCATTTCTCGTCGAGTCGCTATGTCGTTACTAGCAAGATTCATTATTTTTCCAGTCATGACATAGCAACATCACGAATATAGTTGAAATCCAGTGCCAGGAAGATACCTACTTTTCAAACATGATTATCGTAATCAATACCTTGACAAAGTAATAAAGGCGCATGTCCATAATATCACTTGGGAACTTTCATGGTCACTGGATTTTTCAAAAATTGTCATCTTCTATATCCTCCATTAAGGTGCTATGTTGCTACCAACATGGTGCAAACTTTTTTTGATCGTGACATAACGACTCATTGGAAAAACTAGATTCTGGTGATGCCATTTGCAATTCATTACATTTGGTTCCTTTTCTAGTTATGACAATTCTGACATGAAGCACGTCACTGAACCTTTTTGAAATAATGTAGTTTCCCGGCACTGACCCTCCACTTTACATCAATTTCATGACAGTCGCTATGTCGCTATCATTAAAAAACTTGCATTTTCACATAGCGACAACACAATAGCCATAGATCTTATAAAGATTAGACAGTGGCAACAAAATGGGTAAAAGGCACTTGGTACAATGGAAGATTTAAATGGGTCAAGGAAAATTCAAAATTTGAAAGGCTTCACACCTGAATAAATTCAAAAAGAATGCAAGACCTAGGGTTTGATAGGTTTTTTTTTGTTATAAAAAATGCAAGGCCAAAAAACCAAAAACCCTAGCAGGCAAGTAATGGATTCAATTCTGATTTTTTATAACTAGAATAGAAGAATTTTATTTTGTAAAAAGTCAGACCAACAGTGGCTCTGTTTGGGGATGATAGACTAACCGAGTCTATGCAAGAATCTAGAATCTATGGTAGAGCATACCACATACGTGCTAGATAATGACAACTTCTTCAGAGAGCATAGAAACAAAACAATAGACACAGAAAACCATTGTACAAAGGTATTTACAGGGACTTATAAAAATATACAAAATATACAAGGAAACAGGAAGACCTAGAACTATTGTTCATGGATAAACAAGTATTTCAGCAGAAATACTCTTCAAGAATTGTCCATGAACTGGAAGCTCGAGAATATTGCTTGATAGATCCTTTAATAAATAAGAATCCTCTCCCCATGGAGTTTCAATTAAGTAGGGACCCAACAATATCGGGTCAAATTTGCTATGTTTTCCCTTTTCTTCAATTCTTGCATTCCACATAAGGACCAAATCTTCAAGTTCAAATTTCTTACTCATTGTTCTTTTGTCATATAATGTCTTGACTTGTAGTTGCAACTTTTGGTTCCTAAGAGATGCTTCTCTCCTAGTTTCTGCTAGTCCTGCAAGCTCATCCAACCTTTCTTGTATGTCATCTGTAATATCTTCATCATACAACTGGATGCAATTGCAAAGTCCTACCAAGTTATTTTGAGGCATCCTTACCTAGATTTTATACACAATATCAAAAGATACTACACCAATGGCTTTCTTTATAGTCACCCTCTTAGCCCATATGGCTAATTGTAGCTTAGAATCCTAGGCTTTCTTATTATCATCCATTGTCCTTTTTATTATTTTCAACAAACTCTTATTTGTGGACTTAGCTTGTCCATTCCCTTATGGATGATAAGGGGAAGAATTTGATCTTGTAATTCCATACTTGTCACATAATTTCATCAAACCTAAAGCACATTGCATTATCTGTTACAATTTTCTGAGGACAACCAAATTTAGAAATAATGTTACTTAGCAACAAATTATTGACAACTTTACTAGTTGTATTTCTTGTAGCGACTACCTCCACCCACTTTGTGAAATAATCAATGGCAACTAGTATCCATGAATAACTAGTACTAGACTTAGGAGAAATTTCTTCTATGAAATCCATTCCCCATTGTTGAAATGGTGCTTGAACCTCTACTGACTTCAATGGAGTATTTCCTGAGAAATTCAACTTACCTACAAATCTCTAATAGGTATCACATTTTCTAACCATCACCTAAGCACCTTTAAAAAGAGAAGGCCACCACAAAATAGCTCTTATTACTTTGTGGGTAGTAGTCTTGGCCATATAATGTCCTCCACAAACTCCAGAATGCATTTCCTTCAGTATCTCTTTTGACTTTTCTTGATCAACACACTTTAGTAGAACTCCTTCAAGATTTTTCCACCATAAATCATCCTAGACAATAATATACCTAATAGCTTGTAACTTGGTATTTCTTTTTTCATTCTCATTCAAATGAGGAGGGGCTTCCATATGTTGCAGATAATGGATGGCATTGGTGTACCATTCACAATGGTCCATGCCACATAGGCTTAACTTCAAATCATTTGTTACTGTATTAATATGATTAGCATCTAAGTTAGTTTGAGCCATAAGCTTAGCTAATCCCTGGCCTCTCACCAATTTTGTTATCTATATTTCAATGTTAAACTCTTGGATCATGTTAATCCATCTGCATCTTCTACCTAACACTTCTTGTTTAGAAAATATGTCCTTTACAATAGCACAAGGCACAAATGCAATGACAATGGCACCTATCAAGTAGCATCTAAAAGCCTTAAGAAATTTTACCAAGGCATAAGCTTGTTTCTCATTAATCTTGTATTTTTATTCAGTAGGTTGTAATGACTTACTGAAAAATGCAATTGGCTATTTGTATCCTTCCTCATTCTTCTGCAATAGAACTGTAGCTATAGTATGGAAAGATGCAAAAGAAAATATGTGCATAGGTTTTGTGTAGTCAGGGGTCCTAAGGACTGGAGCATTTTTTATAGCAATCTTAATGTCCTGAAATGCTTGTGAAGGTTCACCATCCCAGTTAATAGTAGCTCCTTTCTTAAGCATTTTTTAAATAGGCCTACTAATCTCAGCAAAATTTGTAACAAATCTCTTTAGAAAGTTAACTTGGCCAAAGAAAGATTGTATTCCCTTCACATTCTTTGACTTAGGGACCTTATCAATGGCTGCCACTCTCTTAGGATCTATCTTTGCTCCATCCTTTGATACTATATGTCCCAATAGTTTGAATTTAGTTACCCCAAATATATATTTCTTAGGGTTTAATAACACTCCATATTCCAATGCTTTAATAAAAATCTTCTCCAAATGCCTACAGTGGTCTTCAACCTTTTTGGAATAAGTTGTAAGGTCATCTTGGTATACAACCATAAACTTATTGATGTACTCATGGAAAGCTACATCCATAGCCCTTTGAAAAGTGGCACCAACATTAATAAATCCAAATGGTATTCTTACATATACATAAGTTCCCCAGGGAGTTGTAAATGTTGTCTTAAACTGCTCTTCTTCTTTCACCAGAACTTGACTATACCCTAAGAACCCATCCATCATGGACATAAGTTTAGACCCAATTACTTGCTGCAACATAGCTTCCATGTTTAGCAACCCATAATTATCTTTTAGGGAAGTAATGTTCATATTTTTGAAATCCACACATAGTATAATATCTCCATTCTTTTTCCTAACAAGTACTAGATTCAAGACCCAAGTGGAATGTCTAATAGGTTTAATTATCCTTCCATCCCTTAACTTCATCAATTCCTCTTGCATTTTAGGGGCTAGAGTGGGATTGACTAGTCTCTATTTCTACCTAAAAGGTTTTACATTATCCTTCAATGGTATGACATGTTGAAAAAGATCTTCTCCATAAGCCTTTAGGTCATCATATGACCATGCAAAAACATGTCTATATTTTCTCAGTAGGTCAATCAAAGGCTTTCTAATTTTAGTTGACAAATTCTGACCAATATAAACTTTCTTAAGAGCCTCAGTAGTACCCAAATTTATCTCTTCTAGTTCTTGAGATTTACAATCTTTAACCCCATGCCTTAGCCTATCTTGGTTATCAAACATGTTCTCCAAAACAACCAAACCTTTAGGTACTTTATTAGTCTTTAATTGTATGACCTCTTGACCAAAGATTGTTTCCTTCCTATCTATGGTTTCAACCAAATCACTACAGTCCAACTCTTGACCATGGTATTTATCTTCATTCAACAAGAAATTCAGAATGTCTTTGTCATCTTCAAATACTTGCCAATGTTAAATATTATTAGGTATTGAGGATCTATTCTGGACCTCAATCTATGAAACTCTTGCAAATGATACCTCTTGTGGTTTAATTGCTACATTTGCTAATAATTCAGCCATCTTATTTCGAGTTCTGTGTCTCCATGAAATACCAAATGCATCAAAGAATTCTATCTGGTCCCAGACAGTGTTCCTATACTATTTCAATCTTTTATTTTTAGATATATATGTCCCCTTTATCTACGAGATAACCAATTCTGAATCACCTATAGTATGAAACTTTTTAATTCCATGGTGGGTAGCAACTTTCAACCCTAACAATAGGGCTTCATATTCAGCTATATTGTTGGTGCATGAAAAATTTAGGGTGAAGGAATATCTAAAATTATTCTTTTTAGGAGAAACAAAAATTACCCCTACCCCTACACCTTCTTTACAACTAGCCCCATCAAAGAACATAGTCCTTAATATTGGTGAACCCATACAACACTCAACTTCATGCTCAATCACAACAGGAAACTTCTCAACTTCTTGGATAATTAACTCAGCTTTGAATGCATTCACACCCATGTCTAAAAAATAAGTAGCATCTTTTTCAATTTATTCCCCCAAAATATGACTGACCCTTGGCTCTCTGTCTACTTTAACATCCTTCTCTCCTATGTGAAAAGTTACATAGGTTAGATCACATTGTAGGCTACTTCCCATAGAAGCACTCCATTTTCTAGAGAGCAACATTCCATAATGTGGAGGAATATCGACTACAAGGATTGACATGGTCAATTCTACCTCAAGGTATGCAGCTAGCTTAAATGGTAAAGCATTAATAGTACCTATAACTGGGACTTCTCTAGAATCCATACCTCTACATCTACCTTGCTTAGTATCTACTTTCAACCCTAGGGCTTCCATTACTTTGGAAGGCATGATGGTGTTAAAAGCTCCTAAATCTATCATGCAATTTTTTAGGGTTTTTCCTTTTATAATTAGGCTGAGAAAGAATGGGTCAATATCCTTTATATATGCTACTGATGAATCATCTAGGAACATTTGGGGAATTTGAGATATAATACCACTATCTTCTACTACCAATGGGGTTTGTTGAATGGCATTTTGTTCTACGCTATTGTTATTATTTCCTATCCCTCCTAACCATGAAAAGGCCTTGCTCTTATGCTCTTCAATTCTAAATAGTTTAGATAAGGGTACTTTAACAGTAATTTGTGACAACATGGATATCATGTCAAAAGGATCAGATATAGTGGGTTTTACAATCATACCTAGAGTAGGAACCTTCTAAACAGCAAGGACTATTATTTTCTTGATAGTATTAGATCCTAATCCCTTTTCTTGCACAATTTCTTTTACTATCTCATTTTTTTGGAATTGAACTTTGTTCTTGGGTTCCCACTTCTTGGTTTTGATGTCTTTAATCTTAACTGTCTCTAATTTAGCCTTCTTGTCTTCATCTTTCATCTTATGTGTAACATCTTTTATAAATATGCCAGAAGGCTTCCCAACATCATTGTTAATTGTTTGATTTCTCAAATTGTAATTGCTATGTACTTGGGAGATCATCTCTACGGTGATCCTATCAATTTCCTCTTTAGAAGGCATTCTTATGTTCGCATGACCAACTTCAGAAGATATAGCACATACTTGATCTTCATTATACCCTTCATTTTCTGAGAACACTTGTTGATGATGTAATTGATAGGTAACTCTCTTATTTTAAAGATCACTTTCAATTTCTTCCAAATCAGAATCCACACAATCATTGCACATGTTCACCATATTATAGCTTACATCATCATGGCTTTTTCCTTCTTCTTCCTCCTCATTTGGTTCACTATGATCTGAAACAAATGACTAAGCAACTGTACAATACTCTAAAGAGTGAGGTGACTAAAAAATGATACACCATGACACATCATCATTCATATTAACCAATTTTTTTTGCAAAGGATCTGGTGTACCCTTATCTTTTACATTTTGGGTTTGGCTAGGAATTGGCTTACCATCCTTCCACTGAGTGGTATAAGGGTAGTTCTACATTCTGGGTTGTCTATTGAAATTATTGTTGTTCACTGGGGCTTTCTCACCAACATGTGGCTTATGTGTATTGAAAGTAGTTGGGTTCATCTTTTTTAACAAATCCAACACCTGACCTATTGTGGGTTCTTTAGGCTTCTTTCCTGTAGGATTTTTATCAACTTCCCTTTTGTTGTTAGTCTTGGGATTGAACAACTTTGGATCATCTCTCCTACCAAGCTTGCTAGATGCTTTCCTATTATTTTCAACATTCATTGTAATCTTATCAGCATCCCTCAAAGTTTTAGGATCTTTATCCCTCAATTGGTAAGCCATCTTGTTGTCAAAAGCATTAAAATAGGTTGTAAGACAAAAATCCTCATTCAACCTCATAACCTAGAACAATTTGTACATACCCTTTTGGAATCTTACATTGAAGTCAAATGTAGATCATTAGGGTTCTTCTTGATGTTATTCAAATCATTCAACATAAACCCAACATTAGTATTATCTCCATATTGTTCTTTGAGTAATTTCTCCAAATCACTCCATGAACTAATGTTGTCATCAGGTAATCTTATGAACCAATCCCTTGCATCTTCAGTCAGTGAATGAATAAATAAATTCATCACCACATCCTCATGTTTAACTTCAAAGTCATTTAGCATATCTATGAAAACTCTTAAGTGCTCTTCACTGGTAACAACATTATTTCCAAAGAATTTGACAACTTTATCTCTTAAATCAAAAGATATAGGATGTGGAGCACCAGGAATTCCCACAAATGACATCTATCTATATTTTTCTATGTAGATGGGCTTCTTCTAAAAACTTGCAACATTTGAGGTGCTTGCTACATTGGCTTGGTTAAGAACAATACTTTGCGATTGTTGAGGTTGGACAATAGGAGCTTGAGTACTAATGGTGGATGATGAGGCAGGGGCATATTGAGATATTCCCTGAGTTGAAACTACTGGTCCACAAACAGGTACAGAATTTGTAGCTAGGGTAGACAAATTTGGCCATGAAGCCAATGCATAATTAGACTTTATGAACTGGATTTTCCTCCTAGTTTCTATGGGTTGGGCTTCATTCTCAACCTTCTCAAGTTATTTTGCAAGATCTTCTTTCTCTTTCTTAGCCTTTTCCAGATCTAGATCTAATTTTGACATAGGGGGGTTTACAGATTTACTGGTTTCTGCTTGAGGCTCATTTATTTGGATTCCTACAGCTTTGCCTTTTTCCTTTATCTGTCTACTTGATAGTAGGTTCTACCTGGTTACTCTGGATAGGCTTGTAGGGTTGAACCTGGGAAATAATAGGTTCTTATTTTTGGCTTAGGAGTTTTTCTTGCTCCTAAAATTTGGCTCTCAAGCTATCTACATCTCCAAAGACATCAACATGAAGTATTGAAGTTCTTTCTTCTAATTTCTTGTTTTGTTCTTTAAGGCAGCCATCCTTCTAAGCAAATGATCTCTTTCAACAATGGTGTCTAGGATGGCTTGCTCTCTTTCCTTTTCTAGACGAGCATGTTTAGCTTCCTCCTCAGTAATCCACTTCTTCAAAACTCCTATCTCTAATCATACTTCTTTAGGATTTGCAAAAGTGGCTTCTGAATCAATAGGATCATCTAGGTCTATAAGATTAGTTTCCATGTGGGATTGAAAGGATCCCCAAATGAGCTCTAGAGTCCTAGCTTATGATTCATCTCATCTATCAGATCTAGCCTAAGGGATGCATTCCCTACTAGTGACATATCTTTATCTTGATATGTTCTTTCATTTGGTAATGGGGTACTAAATATTCCTCCTAAAAGTCTTGTGGTTTTTGATTCAGAGTTGAGTGAAGAGGACTCTCTCCCTACCACTGGTTGGTATTGAGAATTAATTGATACACTACATCTTGGTTTCTAGGTGGGGTTGGTTTTTCCTTTTTCTTATTCAGGTTCTTCCTACCTCCTTGAGGTAAATCAATATACATTGGTACACAAGGATTGGCTCTTGTGTAAGCTCTTGTGTTTTTTCTCTTGTCAGCCATATTTGCTAGTTATCAAATAAGCACTAGCTTCAAAACCTTGACTGAGTCACCACCTACAATTACTCTCAATTTAAGGAAAGGATATAAGACAATATAGAAATATCTGACATACAAATGAACCAATCACTAAGATCATAACATTGCAACTCTTGCTTAACAGATAAGACACTTGGAAGGGTTGTATACGTCAGTGTACATCTGTGGCATTTGGTTTTCTTTTTCCTTTTTAAATTCTCAAGGTTTGTCACTAAAACATGTCCACTATAACCACAAGCAATACTAGAAAATCTGACAAGCACGTACACAACAAGCCCAAAGACACTGCGGTACCTTTTAAACATGTGTTGGACAACTCCCCAATAGAGTTGCCATTTTGTTGGTGTTTTTCAACTATTGAACAACAAAAGCTCAATACTAAATTAATAATGCTCACAAATCTAGGGATTAGCTAATTTCCATTAACAGTTATGTGTGCATACCATTTGGCTCCAACTTTAACAAAATTGAGATTGGTTTTCTACTCTTTAGGCTTTGCAGAACCAAGGTGGGTATACCTAAGAGATGATTCAAAATGAATGTTTTTGTATGAAAATTTTATTAGTTTCATTCTGATTCTCATCTTCTATCTCTGATATATACATAGTTATCCATTCCTTGACACTTTTAGGTGATATACACCCCTTATAAGCATATTTGGTCAAAATTCTTCTCAAATTTGCAACTATTTCCAGCATTAGTAGCTAACTAAAGCTTAAAGGTTACATGCAAACAAGTGTTGACCATCCTTGAAACTCTTCAAATAGTAAAATAAAGTTGATTTTGATTTTAGACTTGATGCTTATTCATGATCTACCTATCAGTACACTAGATTAATTAGATCAGTGCCTATTCCATTGCGATTCGGAGTCTACTCCAATTTATAGATCTGATTTGTTACATTACAACAAATATTATCAGCAATTCTTATTGAAATTCATTCTTAGAAACATCCTTTCTATTACCATAGCTATCCCATCAAATTCACTAAATCATTTACTTAATTCATTGAATCAATAGCAATAATGATTTGACATACAATCTAAGTGAATTGTATTCAAGTGGACAAGCTTTGCTCATACAATATCAGAATAACCAAGTAATAACAAAGGAGACAAAATTCAATAAAAATAGATATGGGGACAGTTCAATTTTGTATTAATCTCCTTTTGAAGATTTGCATACAATTTTAATAAAACTCTAAATGACTTTAGACAAGACATTAGACCCCTGTAATGTCAATATATTCCAAGTATTTGTAGAGAGAATACATCATAAGTTTTGCATACTTTTAATTGGACCGAACCATACTCAATATAAACTAAAATTGTATTAGAAATTGGATTGTTCTCTAGCCTTGGAATCTCACTTATATAGAGTGAGATGCAACAAGCTTCAAGCATCGAGAATTGACATGTGTCCTTTTACAAAAGATATTTACATTTTGCTGTCACAAAAAACAAAAACTGTGTAACAAAAATTTAATACATTTGATTATTCTCTTGGTAGGCCCCTCTTCTATTACATCTTCAAATGCTACAAATCCCATGATTGGCCTTTATTCACTCTAAGTCCTTCGCATATGTAGCTATCAAATTTGCCAGTGATGTGTCAAGCTCTAATTCCTATAAATTCACCTCTACTCTGGCATTTCCACTTATATCATCATGTACTACCAAGGTGATAGTTATATTTGGTTTCATTTCTGCCACATCATCCATTTGGTGCACCGTATCTTTCACACAAGATGATTGCCCTTCTTTGTCTTCTTCTTTCTAATGCACTGGTGGAAGTGAGTCAATGATCTATATTTCATCTTCATGTGTCTCATCATCATCACTTTCAGCTCCTTCCAACTGTTTGTCGGAAGCAATATCTCCCATCCACTTGTCAAAAAATGTGTCATCTAGCCAATTAAATTGTATAATATCCTATTGCTTCTTGATAACATATTCACCCTCTTTGTTAATATCAACAAAATCTCATTTCAAAGAATCAAAGAATATTTAGGCTTTCACCATTTCTTTTGTTGTGGTGGCCCACCATGCATGTCTTGTTTCATTGATGATTTTATTCATTCTCAAACAAAATAAATCATCTAATTCTTTAGCCCATTGATCTTTAGTTTTTAATTTATTTTTCCTATCCAAAGCATGTGGGAATAAATCAAATTTCTAGCTCTTGTACTTATCCAAATAGCTAACAATTTTGCTTTGTAACTCAACTCTCCTGTCATCAAATTATGTGAGATCATGAGCAAGATCATAAGTTATTTCAATCTAATCATGTGAAGACCTTATGACAGAGTAGCACAAGAATGTAATTTATTTTCTTCTCTTTCCCCACTTATTCACAATAGGCTTCAAGGCCTCATCATTTTCTTTTATTTCATCCCATATATTTATTGTTCTTGCTAATCGATCATAAAATAATGGCCATTCAATTTTATCTCCTAGGTACATGAGAGCTTTTCTCAAATTGTCTTCATATTGCACATTATGCTCTACATGTAAAGCCCACAATTTGCTCTTTTCTTCTTCAAAATCATTAGCTATGTAATATTGTGGCCTTTGTAGAGTATCTGGCATTTCTATGAGAGGAGTGGATTTAAAAGGTTCCACTAGAGGGCAAGGATATGTGATTCTTGGCTTGGAAAACCTCCCCATTACCTTATTTTCAAGTTCAATTCTTTTCTGAACTTCTTTATTATGAGCCTCCAAAACTCTCTCATACTTACTCTACAGTTAAAACATTGTCTTCTCTTCTTTTTTTGCAATAATAAAAAAAAAATGAGATGTTTCAACACCCATGTGAGCTGCCTCTACATGGGAGGTATCTGCTACTCTTTTCACAATGATATTTCCCATTAGCCCAGAGTCATCTAGCTATGATGAAACAACCCTCGATCCCTTCCTTAATGACCATATAACCAAAGTGGCCTAGTCCTCACTGAAAGTAGTACCTTTGAATTCTTTCTTATTTTGGTCCTATAGGTCCAATTTATTTGAAAAATAAAATAAAAATTAGAGCATCTACTATGTCCCAATTGGGTAGCAGTAAAATATGTGATGCTCTCACGATCTACCTCCCCTCTTCAATAGGTATACTTTGGAATTCTTGCATCATCTTTTCTTTTACTTGATTTTGCAAGGCTCCCTCCTCCAGCTCTAGATGCTCTATTCTTAACTTATTACATATTTCTTCATACTTTACTATGTTTGTTCTCCATGTAAACTGGTGGAAAGCTCTAGACTTAACAAAACTATCATTTGACAAAAATTGTTGACTAGCTTGCTCTATCATTGGGTCTAATTCCCTTCCTTTAAAATATGCTACTGTCAACTCTAGGCTTGGCATAGGAGGCTCCTAGGGGTTTCCTTCATCTAATTCTACCTAGGTAATAAAATTTCCTCCTTGTGACCCCAGTTGTTAAATTTGCTCTCTAGTGAATTGTTCCTCTTCAATCTGCAAAGGGGATTATGTAGGTGAATATTCCTCAATGTGAGGATCCTATTTTTTCATTAATTTTTGCCTCTTAGGAGAGGGCTCGTCAGACCTTTCTTCTAGGACAACACTAGTGCATACTATTATTTGTTTTCCCTTATCCATAGTGGCTTTCTTATTTTGAATGATGTTATAACTTGGCATTTTCTGGACAATCAATTGTCCTATCCCTAGATTGGGAGTGAATCCCAATCTCCTCATTACCTCCTTGGCACTATCTGGATAAGTATTAATAAAATAAAAAAAATTCTCATTCATAGCTTCCATTGTTTCAGGGAAAGTAATCATGAGTTTATTTATCCTATCTGCCTTTGTGATGGCGTTACCTAGAGGACTATAATTTTCATCAAAACAATGAATAAAATCCAAAACCCTTGAGAACACTCTCTATTTTCTTTCTTGGTTTCCTATTCTTGCAAGGAAAACTCATTTCTTATTATGTCTTCAAGAAAATATGACTCATGATCGATTTTTCCAAGCTTGATTCTGTGCCTAAAGGCCAAGTTATAGAATCCCTCAGTCTCACAAAAATGGGGATGAGAGACAACCATCTTGTATTGATCTAGTATTTTATACAGAGAAAGCCAACCCCCTTTTGTGATCACAAATTGGTGGGCTACAGTGCAAGTTGGGAATATTGACCCTCTTTGCCTTTTCAACAAATAAGTTTCCTCGAATCCTCCTAGCTTCCACAAAAATTTAGCTACCCCTACCTTCAATGGAACCTGGTAAGGTAATAGATGAGGAGTACCTTTGAAACCATAAATCCTAAAGACAGTTGAAACTAAGTATGGGATGATGTCTCCCCAATTATGTGACACTTTGAAACTAGTAGGATTATCCAGGGGCCTAATAAGACTTACCAGTGCCTTAAGCACTCTGGGATTGTCACTTAATAATAGGCACCTCAACTTTGAAGTAAAGTTCTTATCAAACCTGAAAAAACTAGCCTTTTCTGCTTCCTAGGTCATATCTACACTCCATAACTAGACTGGCAGTGCTTCCCCATCCTGTTCTCCATTCAATTTCATTTCCTCACCAAAATATGTCACTCCTTTGAACAAAAACATATGCATCAACAAAGAATAGTTACCAAAAAATTTCTCCACCTTGCCTCTTGCAATCCCAACTAGGCCAATGTGAATTGCTTCTGCTAAATAGGAGGCAAAATCAAAAATAACATCCACACCAAAAGAGGAAATCTGAGTGATCATATACATAAAACCTATGGGCATAAAATCCTCTTCGTCTTCACGAAAAATATTACATAGAGTCCTGTATGCCTCCACGGCCCTGGTATTGAAATATGACCTTTTGAAAGGTTCCCTAGAGGATGTTGTAATCGCTGGCAAATTTCCAATTTTGCCTATATGTGCCCTCAATGTACCCTACCTAATTGCATCCTTGTTTGACATATATTGTTTCTCTAATTTTGGTAGGTCAATGGGCACATGATAGTTTGTCAAAGGCCCTCTCTTGAATTTCCTCTAGGCTAATCGTGATTAGAATTTTGCCATCAATTCTTCTCACTACTTTGATTGCTTGATCATAATTTTTTGCAACAACTTCGAAAAGGTCAAAATCCATAAAAACACTTGGAACTACCGACTTTCCTAAGTCAAAGTTCCAGATATTGGCATGTGGGGCAAATCAATTCCTTTCTGAAAACCATTTCTTAAATAAAGAAAGACCAATTTGAGAAGTTTTGGCATCTTGGATCCAATTCCCCTTATCGTATAACCCATCTACAATTTTGAGCCTAGGGTTTAACAAGGTTAACTTTTCACTTTCATAGTTTCAGTGGTAGACTCAAGGAGCAATTCAAGTAGGTCATCATGGATATTCCTGGCTGAATAATCTTCATGCCCAGAGAATACCTTCTTGGGAGGCATACTAGATATAGTTTGCAGAAAACTAAATTGCTACAACGATTATAGTGTATAAGGACTTACTTGATTTTCTTGCTTGCTCTTCTCTGTAATCCTACAATATCTTGCAAATAATGGGAAATTGCCTCACATTTTGATCAAACTCAACATAAATTCTCACTAATTTCTTCTGCTTTGGAAGCTTGAAATCTTGTTTGCATGGGATGGAAATGGCGAGATTTGCAATATCTTATTTTTTTGCTTGCACGCAAAGCTTTCATTCCTCATAAATGAACTGTAAGGGAAACAAAGTGTCACCACCTTCTAGGTTTAAATTCACACTGTTGATCTCAAAAAATCCTATGATCCAGGAGTGAAAACAGGGATGACTCATTTTCCACTTGACATGCCGACAGCCAATCCAATGAAAATTCTCCACTTGTACTTTTCCTTCACTATTGGAATTTCAAATTGGACCCACTAATCCTTGAGGACACGTGTCACCAAGTCACTATCTCGCTATACATAAAGACTCAGGGTGCAAACTTTTTTCAATCGTGACATAATGACTCATTAGAAAAACTAGATTCTAGTGATGCCATTTGCAATTCATTACATTTGGTTCCTTTTCTAGTTCTAACAATTCTGACATGAAGCACTTGACTGAACCTTTTTGAAACAATACAGTTTCTCAGCACCGACCCTTCACTTTACAACACCACGAAAAAATTTCACAACAGTCGCTATGTCGCTATCATTAAAAAACTTTTATTTTCACATAGTGACGATGCAACAGCTATAGATCTTATAAATATCAGACGGTGGCAAAAAAATGGGTAAAAGGCACTTGGTAAAATGGAATATTTAAGGAAAATTCAAAATTTGAAAGGCTCCATGCCCGAATAAATTCAAAAAGAACACAAGACTTAGGGTTTGAAAGGTTTTTTTTATATTAAAAATACAAGGCAAAAAAACCAAAAACCCTAGCAGGCAAGCAATGGATTCGATTCTAATTTTTTATAACTAGACTAGAAGAATTTTATTTTGTAAAAAATTAGACCAACATGTCTAATGACTTGACATTTGCATCAACATCTTTTGACAAAAGTGTAGTCACTACTACTATAACTTCATCAACATTAACCTCATAAGGTGTATATGCCTTAAGTATGCAATTCTAGGTAGCATTGCATGTGCATAAACCAAATCTGTGTTTGCCATGAAACATTTCTCATCAAAATCTTTATCTACAACAAATTTGGGAATCCTCATTCGATTTGTAATTTTAATTTTGGAATCCTCAAAATAGTTAACCATGATTGCTTCAAAATTCTCTCCCAATTGACTTATCAAGTCATGTATTTGTTCCATAGTTGGCTTGTTCTTATCCCATACTATTGTACCAACTGTAGGAAAAGAGTATTGTACATAAAAGCATATACAAACTAACAAAGATCCAAACTTACATGATGTGTTCTTTGCTTTTCTTATTGCTCCCAAATTCTTTACCAATTGTTGCAGTTGCAGCTTGACGAGATCATAAGTATGATCCTTTTTGACAATTTTGTAGCCTAGGTCTACTGCAATGCATGACACACTATTCAATTTTCTAAACTAGAAGAATTTGTGTGCTATCACTCATACTACAAATTCAATCATAGGATCATCAATCCCATCAATTGACATCCCTCGACCATCCCACTTTGCTTTGGTTGGTTTCTCAATCTCATCTCATGTTACGCTCCTCATTCTCTTCAATCTTTCCAAGGTAGGGTATCTAGTAACTCAGAGTATAATGGTATTTTGTTAATCTTGATTGGTCTTCCTTCTAACCATACCTTCATATCATGAACACAACTTAGGATAATCTTTATCCATTCTTAAAAACTTTAGAAAAACCTAGGGCACAGGTAAGCCTTTTCTCATCAACGATCTTGTATTCATCCCTTAGTACACCATTATCACACAACTTCTCTTAAGCTTCCCCTATCTCAAAATCTCCTATTTCTCCTATTTTTCACATGTAATGGGATCTTACATCTCGAACTATCAAAAATCTAAGTGGAATTGATGAGAGGGCGCCAATATTATCTTCAGTCTCCTCAAAATTCACACTATTTTTGAAATTGGACAAAGGACACTAGTCATTCCTCACGATTTGAGTGTTGCTCAATTTCAACATATCACTTGTTGATGCCATTTCAATCTAGGGTTTTCGAAAACAAACTCTTTTATGATAACTTTAGAAAAAACAATTAACTTAGTACTGAATGTAACACTTACAAACTTTATCAAATTTGCCAATGCTTCACTATAATTTGCTTGCTTTGTCACTAAATTTGCCTCGATCGCCTTTGAATCACTTATGAGCTTTGAAATTGCATGGTGAATAGAAATGAATGCTTGAATTTGATAAAATACCTTCAATTTTCCATTTAAGTCTGCAATAAATGTGTTTGTACTCGGTAGGTGTCTAACAGTTGTCTCAATCTCCATGCTTACTTACAAACACTCAATTATCATCACCTTACTCATTCAATACCAATTCATTCAGTCAACACATTACTTTAGTTAATCACTCGATCTATACTGCAATACTTGGTCAATGCAGATTGTATTACTGATGCTTGATACTTCATGTAGTAAATGATTCTCTTTCACTTTCCTTTCTATATATTTGTTCTGTATACATCCTTTCTTATGCAGATATGAACTTTTAGCATGTTTCAAGTTAGGAACTGATGTAATATATATCATTAAATATACAATTCTTGCATAACTTTTTCTCTTAGTTAGTTGTGGTGTGGTCACCTAATCCATTGGATTGGGTGATCTTAGCTTTGCTTGATCCATTGCTTCCAGCTTCCACCATTTCTTTCCATGTTTTTCTTTACCTCAACCTTTTCTTTACCTTTGTCATTTCCATTGTTTGGTGCAGGTGCTTTGCATATGTAGTTTCTAGTAACATGTCCAACTTTGAGATGACTAAAACAAACTAGTTCTCCATTCAACCATTTCTTGTTGTTTCCTTTGAAATGTGCCTTAATGAAATTCTCTAGAAAGTGCCCATATTCTCTACAATAATGACAATTATACAATGTATTGTAATCCCAATTGCGAGATTTACCATTTCTTAGTGTATGTACTTGTTTTTTAGATGTCCAGTTAGATTTTGTCTTGGATCGACACTCATGAGCTCTATTTACATATATTTGACAATTATAGCAATGTCCTTTGAATCTAGATGTAGTGGGTGAATCACTTTTATTGGATTTGCATTCATGTGCTTGGTGTTCTACCTTCTTGCAATTAAATCAATTACCAATAGACTTAGGTTTAGAAGTTTTCATACCATTCTTACTTCTATAGATGTTGGTTGTATGTCCAAGTTTACCATAATGATGACATGTAGGTTTCCCCCTAGATTTTGCATTTCTTTGTTCTCCACTCTTTGATGATTCTCCTTCTTCAGTAGATAAAAAGTGCTTGTTGTATTCCAGTCTAGAAGTATCTCTTATTGATCTTGGTGATCTCATCAATTCTTCAAAGTATTTGATAACTTCACTTGGTTTGTTCATTCTTTCCAAAAGTTCCTTTTTTAATCCTTAACTCATTTATTAATTGCTTAGTCTATGACCTTAAACTTGTGATCTCCATGTCCTTCATGTTTGTTTCCTAATTTACAATTATCAACTGATTCAGGATATCCAATTTATTATTTGTGAGCTTTTGTACTTCAAATGAGCTTTCTTCAAGTATGGCTGCCATCTATTTTTTATCTTTATCAGCCATGATTTTGTCTTCTTTTGCTTTCTTCTTTTTCTTTATCACTTCACATAGCCTTACTAATTGGGTTTCTTTTTCTCACTTGAGCCCTTTTACCTCTTTGCTCAAAATGTTGTTTTTCTCCAATAGTTATGCTATTGCTACATCACTATCACCATTCTTTCCACTATCAAATAGTCATTCTATATCAATTTCTTTGTAACATGCATCATTTTGTTGAATTTCCATCTCTTTCATTTTCTTCAAGGATTTTCTTAAGTTTTCTCTCGCTCCTTCAAGTTGTTGCATATGTTATGGATTTCAATCATCTAGTTCTCAATGACTTTTCCCATCAAGTATTCCCGCATCTCCAAGATCTGATCCTCTCAAGTTGTTAGACTTCTTCCAAGATAACTATGTTATGATACCAATTTTTGGAAGGATTTAATGGAAAATAAGATACTGAGGGGGAGGGGGGGGTGAATCAGGGTCTTAAACTTATACTTGCAAAAACAAATTACTAATTTCACACCTGATTAATCTCATATCTCAGATGTAACATCAAAATTCTAATACTAAAATGTAAATAAAAACATCAAATTCATGAAAAGATTCAACACATAACACAAATGATTTGGTTACCCAAGAACAATTCAATGTGAAGGTAAAACTAAGGTGAGGACAAAACCCACAAATCTTCACTATTGCAACAATAAAGTTAACATGTTAGGGTTACAATGTTTGATCATAATAGACGATCTACCCTATGAGGGGTCTACCTAGTTAAAAGTTTTAAGACTATTAGGTTTTACCCTATTAAAGGATTTTACACTTACAATCAAGTAAGGACTCTATTAGGATATTATAAATAGATATTTTAGGATCACTTTGTTAAGATGTTTGCCCTGACTCAATCTGTTAAAATTGATTTAGTACCTAACCCTCAGTTTTCTTTGAAAGTTTATTTCGGATCTCCTCTATTCAATGTCTCAATCTGATCTCTTTATTTTGTCCTTCACTGTTTGAATTGCTCTATCTAATCTCCTCTCATACTTGGTCTTCCTTGCTCTGTTATATTCGTGTTTGCTTCATCTCTTATGCATTCACCCATTCATTACTCATTCATTCACACACTCTTTTGATCCTAGGGTCAGAACCCTCTTTAAATAGACAAACTTTGAAAGTTCTGGATCATAATCAACAATTCACAATTCATTCCTTTTTTTGTTTCCCTTCTGATTTTTTCAAATTGGTTGATCTACTTTCCTTAGGATCAATACCTTTTGTAAAGACATGTAAACTCTATCTTAACTATCTCTACAATCATTAAATATTATTTAGAAGTCATCCAAAATGATTTACATAGGTATTTGTGCGATTACAAAATCATCTAACAGAATTGGTTTTGTCGATATCTAAATGATCTGACACTCGATCATAACTAACATTCATGCTGGCACTCGACTTCTACAAACTTGATCTATTCTATTCACTTGACAAAATCTATCTTACAATCTACTCAGTCTCAATTATATAAGCTCAACTTATATATGTTCTCAGTCTTAACTAGGGTACTCGAAAATCTTTGACTTGCTCGACATGTAATGCAAAATAAACAAGTCCTTATATACTCAGCCTTTACAAAATGACTCGATCGTAGTGATGACCATCCATCCTTTCTTAGTAAGTGACTAAGTGTTTGGACACTAATAGGAAACTTAGGCATAGAGATCAACAATGACTTGAAAATAATGTGTAGTTATTTCTAAGGGCAATATAATTATCATAACAATTAAAATATTATGGAAAAGAGGGGTAAAAATTTATTAAGATAGATAGGAATACAACAAAGAGAGCTCAACAAGGAGCTCGATCCTGATCAACAAGATCATCAAATTCTTGCACCATCTCAAAGGAAAGTTGCCTCCTATGCATAATATTCCAACCTGGATCATGACTAGAAGCCTATTTGGCTAAACAATCAGCAACTCTTTTCCATTCACGAGGAATATACGTGAACCTAATGAATTGAAAAGAGATAGAGAAGAGAATAATCTGATTAACAACAGTGGCCAGCTGCCAACTAACATCCTCAAGCTGCTGTGAAGAAAGCAAGTTCACCACCACCTGGGAATCAGACTCATAGATAATCTTACTCCATCCCCGCAAGCAACACTGTTCCACAACATATAAAATAGTCTGAGCTTCCATGAGATTGTTAGTGAAATCACCCTTATGAATTGAGAAAAAGAATTTAACATCACTAGAACTACAATGAGCCACTCCCCCAATACTAGTAGGGCCTGGATTCCCTTGGGAAGAACCATCAGTGTTAATTTTCAGAACTCTATAGGGAGGAGGAGTCCAATGCCCATTCCGGTTTACCTAACCCTTCCTCTAATGTTGAAGCTGCCTGGACATAAAAGGAAACCTTTGAGTTGCAGCCCCATCCTAAAGATGAAAATTGAGGTGATTGCATATAGCAAGATCAACCAGATCCATACCCCCATCTAGCTCGTACTTCACATGAATAGTTTCCTGAGGAGAATGTGAGATCTTCCACCAAAGATGCAAAACATCTAGTTGAACATCTTGGAATATTCGACGATTCCTCTCCAACCAGATATGCCAAAGCATGAATGAAGGGCCAGCAATCCAAGTAGCATGGAGAGGAGAAGACTTGGAGGGAGCACTTCCCAAGTGGGCCCAGAACTCAGGCAAAGAGGAAGTATGCCTACAAGAGCAACCCCAAGCACACCACCAAAGGTGCCATAGCTGAATAGAATAGGAGCAATGGAAGAACAGATGGGAGATAGAATCCTCCCCATTACCACACAAAACATAATAAGAGGGGCCCTAAAATCTATGTTTACAAAGATTATCCCATGTAAGACAATGGTTGTGAGCCACTAGGCACATGAAAAAATTACACTTGGACCAAGAAACTTTATTCCAAACTTGCTTCCACCAAGGGACCTTAGCATCCCCAAATAAATGTCTAGTTATCTCCTGATACCCAGTAGAGACATGATATTTACCAAACAAGGTACCTCCCCAAGCCAAAACATCAGGACCTAGCAAAGAGGAACACTCTCTAGAGGCCATAATCTGAGAAAGCTCCTGATGATCCACGTCTGTACCTCCAGGAGGCCAATAAGAAGAATGATTTCATCTGTAACCAACAATAGGTCCCATTTGAAAAGGAGTCTTGTAATGAGCCACTTTATCCCATCCAGTGGCATGAAAAGAGTCACAAATAGACTGAAGATGAAGGTACATGGATAAAATGGAAGGGAATCCATCCCAAGCATCAAACCAAAACAAAGCCTGAGAACCACCTTTACATATCCAAAATAGACCCCTCTTGACTAACACCACACATGTCTTCAAAGTATGCCAAACCATTGAGCCACGACCTTCAAGAGGAAGTGTAGAAACAAAGCAAGGATCAACACCATGAAAATATTTATGAGTGATAATATGAGCCCAAATTTGATGTTGTCCAGAGCACCATCACCAATAAAGTTTAGCAGCCAAAGCTTGACTACTCAAGAGAGCAGATCAAAGACCAAGACCACCCTCCTTTTTAGGCCTACAAATAGTTGCCCAACTAATCAAGCTCTATTTAGTAATATGCAAATTGCCACTCCAAAGGAATTGCTGAGAAAGAGCATCAAAATCCTTGAGAAAGTAAATAGGAGCAGCTTGAACCATGCTTCTATAAGTAGGAAGAACTTGGATAATAGCTTGAAGAAGAGTAACTCGGGCAGCAGTAGAAAGCCATCTATGAGTCCAATGATTAACCTTATCCTGAAGCTTGGTAATCAAATTTTGCCAGAAGAGACATGGCTACCTAGAAATAGCAATAGGAATGCCAAGATAAGTCAAAGGAAGTGACCCAATCTAAAACTGCAGGATACCAACAATCCTGTGCTGAATAGAATCAGGAGTATTAAAAAAGTAAATGGAAGATTTGTGCTCATTAACTTTTTGGCCTAAAGCTGCCAAATAAATGTCCAAAGCATGTCAAAAGGCTTCAGCTTCCTTGATCCTAGCAAGACCCACAAGAGCAAAATTATCAACAAATTGAAGATGGGAAAGAGAAGGTAAGCCATTACCCCACCGCCACCCCTGAATAGAATTCTGGGACACCTGTTACTTAATGAATCTGCCCAAGCCTTCAACCATGATGATGAATAGATATGGGGAGAGAGGGTCACCCTGGTGGAGGCCTCTAGAGGCACCAAATAGCTGAGAAGGTTGACCATTAATAAGAATAGAAAAAGAGGCAAAAGTAACACAACTCATAGTCCAACTCACCCAGTTAGAGCTAAATCCAAAAGAAAGAAGAATACTCCTTAGAAAACTCCATTTAACTCTATCGTAGGCCTTAGCCATATCCAGCTTAACAAACATTGCTCTCTTCCTTGAAGTAGCCATAGAGTGAATAGTCTCAGTAGCAATAACCACCCCATGCAAAATTTGTCTTCCAGCAACAAAACCACCTTGTTCTTCTGAGATAATAATGGGAAGCCACTTTTTAATTCTCTCAGCAATCAACTTACTAATAACTTTGTAAACCACATTACCTAAGGCAATTGGTCTAAAAAAATCCAATTTATTAGCACCCTCTCTCTTAGGAATAAGAGTCAAGAATGTAGAATTCAAAGCTCAAAGCATTTGTTTGCTAGAATAGGATTCCTTAACCACCTCCAACAAATCATGATTAATGATGTCCCAAAATTTCTGAAAGAACTCAATTGGAAAGCCATCAGGACTAGGAGCCTTCCCCTTAGGCATGCCAAAGACCACCTCCTCCAGCTCTTCCAAAGATATTGGATGCATGAAATAATCATTCATTTCCTGAGTGATAAGGGAAGGAATACAAGACAAAAGAATATTTTCTTCATTATCAACAGGAGGAGAGTCCTTAGAGAAGAGGGTAGAAAAGTACCGAGTAGCCTCCTGGAACAAAGCTGGCAAGGAATTCAGATGGATACCTTGAGAATTAACCAAAGAAGAGATATTGCTCTGATCCTGGCGAGATTGCACTGTTTTATGGAAAAAGGCAGTGTTCCGATCACCTTCCTGGATCCAATCAACTCTAGCCTTTTGCTTCCAAAAAATTTCCTCTTGAAGTTCCCATTCTTCTAAAGCTCTAGAAGCAAGGGATTCAACCCTTCCAAGATCCTCTGAGAGACCTTGATCTCCAATCTCCCTTGCGATGACATCAAGATCTTCTTGAGCAAGCCTCTTCATAGAGTGAAGGTTCCCAAAGCATTGCATATTCCATATCCTGAGCTGCCTTTTAACATATTGAAGCCTTTTAGAAAATGAGTACATTGCAGTACCATATGTAGGAGCACCATCTTTCCACCAACATAAAACAAAATCATGAAGAGAGGAGTCATGAAGCCACATCAACTAGAACTTAAAAGGAGGATGCTTTGGAATACAAGCCCCAATAGCAAAAAATTTGATTGGCCAATGATCAGAACCCCTCCAATCAAGGATTTTTGAAGAGAGAGTAAGAGTGCCTCTAACCTAGAAGCAAGAAACAAGAAATCTGTCCAAACATTCTGAGATAGCAGCAACTCTAGTCCTTCGATTATTTCAAGTATATAGACCATTACAAGGCTTAACATCAGAGAGATGCAAAAGAGATGTGTTGCCAAAGAAGAGCAGAAGAAGGCCCCAGTCTAGCCAAACCACCTTGCTTCTCCTCTAGACTTAAAATTGAATTGAAGTCCCCTACTAACACCCAAGGATGATAAGGGTGACAATTTCTAACATATTGAATATGGTTCCAAAGTTCCTCCTTTCCCACAAGATCAACAGGTGCATACACATTAGTAACCATGATTACCTCTCTTGAGTCTAGAGTAGAAGCTACCATAGAGAGAGCTGAGTGAGAAGACACCCAGCCAAGGGGAGAAATTTTTCGTGGATCCCAAAATATAGCTAAACCACTAGCACTGCCTATTGCCCCAACACACTGGCATTGGCCATGAGACCAAATACTAGAGACATGTTGGACCATAGACTCCACAGAGAGCTTAGTCTCTTGGATACAAAAAACATCAGGACTATGATCAACCACCAAGTTATGATTAGCCTTTTGTCTAGGGATGCTATTCAACCCCCTAAAATTCCATGAGAGAATAATCATCATTGGGTAGAATTGGGAAAATGAGCATCCAAAGGTTTCACTGAACTAGACTCAATCAATATATCTCCTGTGAGTTTAATCTTCCCTTGGTCTGTTTTGCGCCCACTTCTTAGAGAGGGAGTAAAAGAAACTCGCTTAAAGGGTCTAAGCATCAACCCCAAGGGGAGAGGAGATCCCTTGCCCTTACTTGATGGTAGCACATCCTTAACCAGGTCAGCCAGAACAACATCATTATCTTCCAACACCGCAGGAGTCACCACAACCTCTATTATAGGAGCTATAGGGACCTCACAGTTCTAGTAAACTACAACTTGGGATGCCCCACAAGCATCATCAGGAACAAATCCCTCATCTGGGCAAACTGGATCAGAAGAGATAGGAGGAGGAATACCCTCCTCTAGAACCATACTATCCAGCACCTCAAAGCGATTAAAACCTAAATCAGATAATCTTTCTTTCAAAGGCCTCTTTTGACCACACCCCTTAGCTCATGGGCGATCAGGGGTTAATCCATCCTTATCCTACATTTCAGCCTTACCCTTACCTATAGCATCTTGTGGATTCATCCCCTTTGTAGTATTAGCCATCTAAGATTGTCCTTTCCCTGTAGTATTTGCCAAACCACCATTGCCAGCTAAAGAACCATCCACTCCTTTAGAAGTCAAATTAAGGGGGCATTGACAGTATAAATTACCATACTCATGACAAATCCAACAATGGAAAGGGAGGGATTCATAATCTAACTACTACGCCCAAGAAGAAGCCCTAAGACAAATTTCCAAAGAATCTGGTAATGGGTTATTCAAATTAATTTCAACACAAATTCTAGCATAAGAAATAACCTTTTTACCAAGGGATTGATGTGCGATCGTAGTCGGCTTCCCCAACAAAGTAGCAATTTTCTGGAGGATGTCTTCACACCGAAATTCCAAGGGAAGGCGAGGCAAGCGAACCCAAATTGGCACTGTTGAAGGGAGATCCTTAGCAGAATTAAATCCTAAATGCCAGGGTTTGACAAATAACCCCACATGGTTGTAGAAATAAGGGCCTCCTTCAAAAACATGATCACGATCAGACATGCAAGAGAATACAACAAAAAAGTAACTATTCCCTGCCAACATAATGTCCATATCACCTTCCACCTACCATGAGCGGCAGATCCATGCCTCAAGAGAGGATAGGGAAATCTGGATGCTAAGAAATTTGTATATCAAAGCATGCTTGGTCCAATATTCAATGTCCTCCATTACAGCCACTGGAGGAATAACCAGAACAGGGCGATCATGGCTACACGAAAAACAACCATTAACTTTTTTCAACTTGGAGCTCTCCTCTGAATAAAATGATTCAGATCTCATTGCATGCATAGTTGGAGAAGAACCATCTATTCTCACCAATGTAGAAGAAATCCCAGGCCCTGCCAAGCAAACAATAAAAACCCTAATCCAAAATTGACTACAGAAGATTACCAAAAACACCCACACAAACTATGTCCAGCAGTTGGCAATTCGTTCTAACAGGAAAAAAATAGTAGAGATCAAACAACAATAACAGGCTAGGGAAAGAGCCCTAGCCCAGCTGGTAGCTAGCACTTCTCATGGCTGAAAAAGTCTTGCACAAACATTTGCCATAACAATTAAAATATTATACATAGTATTTGAGACATTTGAGACAAAAATTATTTTGGCAAACATGCAAAAAAATGTAATGCTAATACAAAAGAAACACAAGGACATAAGAACAATGGAGAAAATATAAAGTAGGGAAAAGAAGGAGAATAAGGTGTAATAGTGATTTAGGTGCATAAAGTTTATATAGTCCTTAAATAGGATGTCATCCATATCCAAAAGTTTATATGCACCTAAGCCATACACTTATGTGATGATGTTGTTAGAAAGTAAAGTCTACCGAGATAACTGAGAGGGGGGGTGAAACAATTATATGATCAATACAATATTTATCAACCTTATTGAACCTTAAACATGTGATCAATATAAACAATAACCATAAGAGGATACACATACACAATAACACCATATTATTAACTAGGGAAGCCCTTGATTAGAGGAAAAACTCCAATGAGGATGGTACCCACAAAATGATGTACTAATATAAAATTTCCTTGTAAGAGGATGGACTATGTTAGGAGCCAATAGAATACATTCAGTACACATTAGTCCATGTTAGGAGACTTTGAATCCCTATAAGGAGATTCCAATCTTGTTAGGAGTTCTAGAAGGCAGATGAACCCATTGTCCGAACAATTTTAGGGGCAAGACCAACAAATTCACTATCCAACTGGTCTTCGTATTATTCCTTTTAGAATAATAAAAATGTAATTGATCGCAGTAACTCAAACTCTTGCTTTGTCCTCTTACTATGCCAATATTACACCAAATACTTCTCATATCTCAATACCATATCTCCAACTTTGCATCACAATGATCCCTTTGATTGCTTACTCGCATTTACCAATATTCACAAATCTAATACAATTCATTTACATCACTACACCCATACTTCATCAAAAGGAAAATAACTTTCCTTTATAGCATGTCCTCAAAATAATTCATTGAGTTGGCCTTGAGGCTTTCTCAATTACAATTATAATAGGACCTCAATAAGATAATACAATTCATTACATATTTTCATAATCACAAAATACTGTCAGTTCACATTCTTCACAACTTCTCATATGTGTGACCTCAGACTTCATGCACTCACTGATGTCATCATCAAGCTATCTTATGCCTCTATCTAACTGCTCTCATCCATATTCTATCCCTATTAGGATATATAATCTAAACACTAAAAAATACTTCTCAGGAACTCTGCCTACAAATTATTTTCTCTGAATCACAAATAATTACTACCAATCTTTGACTTTCTACATGTGCTCTTAGCCAAGTCATTAGGACACAATTTAGAACATGTCCTCAACTCTACATAACCTTATCTTCAATACTCGATCTTTATGATTTTTTTCTTTGTGTGCTACTCTGTCAATTGTCATAGTATGTTGACATCAATGACAAACATAGTCATGAATGCAACTTAAAATCATGTTGTCAATCTCCCTAAAGCTCCAACAATACTAGATACCTCCCCAAGAATATCATCAACATTCATGCTAACAATATCCCCCTTTAGCATTGATGGCAACATAGATGAAAAATATCTAAGTTCCAAGGATACCAAATCCAACTCCATTGTTGTTGCTTCCTCTCTTATCTTTTCAAATCCTCTTCATCAATCAAGTATGAAACTCTTATGTACAACTCCTGCTCCCCCATCAATAAACTTCTCCCCTATTCTATATACTCATCTTTATCGCCTATTAATATCAATGTTTTCTTCATAACTCTCCCCCATTCATAGGAGATTCTCTCATATGCATTCACTTCTCCCCCATTAGCTTTCCACATTCATAGGAGATTTTTTTCATGCACTACCTCTACCCCATTGACATCAATGAAAAATGCATCATTTGTGTCAATTTGCTACTCAAATATCTTCAACCAACTTAAGTGTCCAAATAAATTGTTTAATACAAACTGCCAAGAGTCCTTCATGACTCTACTCAATCACATATACTGCCTCATAGAGGAAGCATCTATTGGAATTATAGATGGAGTAACTAAGACGAGGGGTGAATCAGTTACCACAAAAATAAATCCACAGATCCCTTAGATGTCTTTAATACTTATTTACTGCTGATACTTGGTAAACACTATAAGAATGTTGTAACTCAGTAGATTAACTAGTTACTGATCATCTAGCATTCATAATTATTAATATGCATGCAAAAGTTAAATAAAATGAACACAAAAGACACCAGATTTAACATGGAAACCCAATATGGGAAAAACCACCAAGTAACTAGCTACCAATTTTTCACTCTTCTGAAGTGAACCCTGTTAGGAGCCAACCTTGTTAAAGGTTATAATACACACTATTAGGTGTGACCCTGTTAGAGGATTTAATCACCCTGTTAGGAGTGGCCTTGCTAGAGGTCTTTAGAACAATTCAACTGAACTGTCACCTTGTTAGAGGATTTACAAAATGGTTGTTAAACCAACTCTATTTAGAGATTTGAAATCACTGCTACAATTGTTAGAAAGTAACAATGAATTGACTTAAATTAAGATGCAACTAGTTTTGCTGATTATAGGTCTCTATTCATCATCATTAGATCCTCCTTGATCAAGTATAGCTTTGTTGTTCCTCAATGATCTTTGATCATTCTTCAAAATTTGCTTCCACAATAATCAGTCTTCATCTCATATCAAGTCCATCACACACTCACACACTTAGAATTCACAACTTGACTTCTTATTTATATCATTTCAGATTATCAAGTCGGCTCATTTACATGTTACATCTATCAATAAACCATACATCAGTCAGCTACAAATATTACTTTAGAAAAATAGACATTATTTCAAAAATCAATGAAATCCTTCAATGGCTGACCCTGCTCGGTACATACTTGATGTAGGCAAGGGATGAATAACTAGGGCCAAAGGCACACCCAGCTATCCAAGCTACCTTGCAAGAGTTAACACAATGGAAGAAAACACGTGGAACAACACCAAGGAAAGAGAGAACAAGGATATATTTATTGATTCATCAAATATTTAGCATACATGCCTAACTGTAAGGCCTTTTGGGTTACGACCAATTACAAATGTACAACTTCCAGATCTCCAAATCAGCTTTTTAAATCCACATATCTCTTCTTCTTTTTTGAACTCTCCCCAAAATTTTCCCTAACCCTAAACCTAAACACCCTACTTATACTTGCCAAAATGGCTTACGGATAATTCTAGAACATAGAGAAACCACAAGTCATCCCTCATCAAATATAATTAACTATACCAAAATTAAATGTGAGCAAAGTCGGCCCAATTAGAACTAGGCAGAATGAACTAATGTGCAGGATTACAAAGCAACCCAGGATGCTCCTATATCAATACTGCTTCTAAAAATTTCTTGAGTTAACTATCTTGACTCGGTTAACATTACAACTTCTGCAAAATCCTTAGTTTACCAAGTTAACTCGGTAAGAGCTAAATTCCTTCTTTGTCCGCGAGAGCTCGGTAAGAACTGTTTCTTCCATATTTTCCTTTGACGACCAAGTGAGCTTGGTAAAAACTAAATTCCTTGAAAGCTTGGTAACAACTATCTACTTTCTTTACTAACCTTCTGAGCTCGGTAGACTCTGTCCTTTGCCTTGCTAACCAACTAAGCTTGGTAGACTCTGTCCTTTGCCTTGTTGACCAACTGAGCTCGGTAGACTCTGTCATTTGTCTTGCTGACCAAGTGAGCTTGGTAGACTCTATCTGATGATCGATATGACATTTGTGTGACATCAAAGACAACACACAATTGAACAATTGTATCCAACAACATCAACATTCAGTCTAGATAACTAATAGTGCTATATACCTCTGAATTGATGCAATCTTTGCATTGTCTACTCTAAAGTAGGCAGGGGCATAACCCCAAGCATACCTAGAAAATACTCAAATGTATCATTAGGCAAAGACTGCATACAAATATTTGCAATCTGCTCCTTTGTATTAACATACTCTAATCTTATCTCTTTCTTTACAAATTTCTCTCTCAATTTATTATACTTAATCAATATGTGCTTTGTCTTAGAATGTAAGACATAATTCTTATACATACTTATTGTACTTATGTTATCACAATATATGATAACGGGTTGTGAAAACTCTATCTTGATATCCTTCAACATATGTTTCATCCACATAATCTGTTTGCAATTGTTTGGTACTACATACTCTGCTTTTGTTGTACTCTATGAAATACAATCTTGTTTCTTTCTTAGCCAAGAAACCAATCTCCCTCCAAGGAAAAATGATCCAACACTTGTACTCTTTTCGTCATCCATACTATTTGCCTAGTCCACATCAATAAATGCACATAGAGTAAAGTCATTTGATATGTCATACCACAACCCAAAATTAGGTGTACACTTCAAATACATGAATAGCCTCTTTGCTACTAGATAATTTGATTCCTTAGAATCAACTTGAAATCTTGCTACTATACCATTTGCATTTGCTATATTTGGTCTTGTGTGAGTCAAATATTGCAAACCTCCAATCATGGATTTGTACATCTTCTGCTCAATTGTAGGTGTCTCATCTTTGCTAGATAACTTGTGACCACTTATCATAGGTGTACCGAAATGCTTACAAATTTCCAAGCTAAATATCTTTAATAAGTCTTTCAAATACTTAGTCTCTAATAGGAAAATACCATCACTATTCTTTACAATTTGTAAACCCAAAAATTACTTCATCTCACAAATCATGCTCATCTCAAATTTGTTCTTCATTTCATCCACAAATATCACAATAATCAAAAAACCATTCTCAGTGTCTTTTAAATGCTTACTATCTACAATACCTTTAGCAAATCCAAACTTTGCCAAATACTTATCCAACCTTGCATACTAGGTTGTAGGCATTTTCTTTAATCCATACAATTCTTTCTTCAACTTGCATACCATGTCTCCTTCTACTGTCAGAGGAAATCCTTCAGGTTGCTCAATGTATACTTCTTCTTCAAGTTCTCCATTTAGAAATCCTGACTTACACATCCATCTGATACACTTTGAACTTCTTATTCGCTACATAAGACAAGAACATTCTTACTGCTTCCATTTTGACAATAGGTGCAAATGTTTCTTCATAGTTTATACCTTCTAGCTGTGAATATCCGTCACCTTGTTCATTCATCTTATTCCTAAAAACCCACTTAGTTCCCATGACATTTTTATCCTTTGATCTAGGGACCAATTCCCATGTCTCATTCTTCACAATTTGATCTAGTTCTTCCTTCATTGCTTGAATCCAATGATCATCCTTACATACTTCATCTACACTTTTAGGTTCAATTTGAGAAATCAAGCATAATTCTTCATGTACTCTATTTCTTGTCTTAACTCCTCTATCTTTTCTTCCAATAATATGATCAACAGGGTGATTCTTTGTCAAATTCTTACTTAGTCTTGGTGTTACTATCTCAACTATTACTTCTGCTTTGTTTAGATCTTGGTTCCTCTCTCTATTCCACAACTTAAATGTCATTTTGCAAATAATTTTTAGTCTCATAAAAGGTCCCAATATTTTCTTGGATAGGCTTAAGATTAGCTTCCTCATCTGAATCATAATCATCAACAATAATTACTAAAGTTATCTATTCTACTACTTCCTCTTTCTCAACCAATCTAAGTTCATCATCTTCATTATCACCGCTACTCAGGAATTTTTCCTTGCTTTAAATTATTCATCATCATCAAAAAGGAAATACTTTATAGTCTTCCTTATTCTCTTAGGATATTTGGATGAAAAAGGGCCAAATTCTTTACATGTCCAACAAAAGAAAAAATTCATACCTTCATCTCACTTCTCATCTTGCTCTTCCCAACTGTCACAGTTCACTCTATCAAACTCAAAACTTTATTTTCCAAAATGACCTACCATAGATCTCCTTAAGTTGTTAAGCCTTTCTTTCAAGAACTTGAGGCTTTGATACCAATTGTTAGAAAGTAAAATCCACCAAGATAATTGAGAGTGGGGTGGGGGGGATGAATCAATTATCTGATCAATACAACTTCTATCAACCTTATTAAACCTTAAACATTTGATCAATATAAACAACAACCATAAGAAGATACACATACACAATAATGCCATAAATGTTAAATAGGGAAACCCTTAATTAGAGGGAAAACCCTGGTGGGGATGGTACCCACAAAATGATGTACTAATATAAAAATTTCTTGTAAGAGGATGGACTCTATTAGGATCCAATGAAATACATTAAGTACATATCAACCCTTATTAGGAGACTTTGAGTCCTTGTGAAGAGATTCCAACCCTGTTAGGAGTGGTGGTAGAAGGCAGATCAACCCATTGTCCAAACAACTTCAAGGGAAAGACCTTCGAAATCACTATCCATCTGGTCTCTGTATTATTCCTTTCAGAATAATAGAAATACAACTAATCTTAGCAACTCAAACTCTTTCTCTGTCCTCTTACTGCACCAAATACTTCCCAGATCTCAATACTAGATCTCCAACTTCGCGTCACAGTGATCCCTTTGATTGCTTACTTGTATTTACTAATCTTCACAAATCTAATACAATTCATTTACATCATTGTACCCAAACTTCATTACAAGGAAAATAACTTTCCTTTATATCATATCCTCAAAATAGTTCATTGATTCAACCTTGAGGCTTTCCCAATTACATTTATAATACAACCTCAATAAGATAATACAATTTATTACATCTTTTCATAATTACAAATTTCTGTTGACTCATAGTCTTCGCAACTTCTCACACGTGCAACCTTGGACTTCATGCACTGGCTAATGTCATCATCAAGCTATCTTCCATCTTTATCTAGCTGGGCTCATCCAAATTCTGTCCCTGTTAGGAGATATAATCCGAACACTATAAACCACTTCTCAAGAACACTGTTTACAATCTGTCTTCTATAAATCACAAATAATTGCTACAATCTTTGACTTTTTGCATGCGCTCTTAGCCAAGTCATTAGGACACAATGTAGAACATGTCCTCAACTCCGCATAACTTTATCTTCAACACTTGATCTGTACGACTTTATTCTCTATCTATTACTCTGCCAATCTTCACAGTATGTTGACATCAATGACAAACATAGTCATGAATGCAACACACAATCATGTTTTCAACCTCCCCAATGCTCCAACAATGCTAGAATACTCCCCCATAGGAATATCATCAACATTCACACTAATATATGTAAGGACCAAGCTAATTAGGATTGAACTTCCCTTTTTCTCTAGGAAAAACATTCACATTATGTTGATTTTCACAAAGTACAATAGCCCCAACCAAAAAAGAACTTCTGATTACCTTATCATTTTATTTCCTTTGAAGACATTTTTGATAGAGACATTGATCAAGAGAATTGATACATTGATCGTCCAACATTTCAAGCTATTGTAATCCTATTTCATAAAAAGTGTCATTATCAATTATACTGTTAAAGGAAACTTGCAAACATGTAATTTCTAACTCTAAAGGCATAATAACATCAACACCATAAACAAAATCATAAAGACATGATCCAACTGGAGTGTGGATATTTGTCTGATAAGCTCATAAAGCACATGTTAACTATTTATGCAATTAATAGTTTTCTGAAGGATTTGCTCAATAACCTTAGTAGAAGATTCTACTTGGCCGAATAATGAGGAGTGGAGAATCATTGACAAATATTTCCTTATTTTTAAAAGATATTCTATTATCATAAATAATTGCAGAAGGAATACCGAATCAAACAATGATATGTTGAAGAATAAAGTCTCATATAACATCAACTATAGTGGATCGAATGGGAGTAGCTTCAACCCACTTAGTAAAATAATCCATAACTATCAAAATATATGTATGTCCTTGAGATGAAGGAGGTGATATTTGTCTAATATGATCCAATCCTTATATACTAAAAGGCCATAAAACTACCTCATAATGGAGCTGCAAAGGTCTAGCGCTGTCCTATATTCTAGTTACACTTTTTATTCTATTGGAAGTGAGACTTTTTACCAATATTGAGCTTTATTGATCAATGCTGAGCCTTTTTATACTCAGGTATAGCTACTCAATCAATCAGCCTATTGACAATACTCCACTTTTATAAAATTATCTTTGTTGTGCTAAATCACTCAATCAATGTCAACTTGACCTATGTTGTTAACATTTCATGAGAATTAGCTTGTCAATAATTTTTCCTAGTTGGGTTTTCCACGTAAAATTTGGTGTTCATTATGTCGGTGTACCTATGCTTTAATGCTTATCTTTTGGTAGTGTACTATTATGCTTTAACTGAAAGATCTTAAGTAGAAGTGGATGCATGTTAAGTGTTTACAGACAGTTGATAAAGTTTTTATGAGTATGAAAAAATAGATTCACCCTTATCCCACTTCTCAGTTATTTAGCCTGTCCAACATTCCACCATATAGTCAATTACACAATTAATCAATTTTTTTAAAACTAGAAACAATGATTGATGGATCATCACATATTGAATTGCACAAGTAATCAACTTCAAGGATGAAGGAGTATCCATTATACAAAAATAACTTGGGGCACAATCCTGATATTATCTCTAATTTATTACACCTTTAGAGATTAGATGGTGTAATCATGAAACCTAGCATTATCCTTATCATTGTACTTGACCAATTGGACTATAAACATTTTATAATTGTATTTTGAAAACCTTTTTCTAATTGCATAAAATTTTGTTTAAATTCATATATGGGAGAGGGGACAATAGACAATTATAAGTACAATGGGAGGGACACCCTCCTATTATTAGTATAATTATGTGTTGTTTTATGGTAATAAATAGTATTTTATGGTGTAGATGGTAGAGGGCTTTAATTAGTCTTATATAGATCTCAAGGTTGATTCTCCACTTCAATTAACCTAGTTGTTTAGATAGTTTGAACCCATTCGATAGTTTGTAGGGTATTGGTCTCACCTCAACTCACTCTTTTGTATCACAACCTAGAAAAAAAGTAAGCCTAAGGTAAGAAACGATGGAAATCGTTGAGTTGAGCTTCAATTGCACTAAGTGCAATGTGAATACCTCAGGAATATCATTTAAAAGGAAAAAAAATAAAAAAAAGTATTTTTGGGGACAATTACTATGTCATTTGTGTTGGATATACAAAGTAAATATAACAACAATTATTATTAACAATTGTTTTTAAGATCATTCAACTTATATGAAAGTTACATTTTGAAAAATAATATGATATTATTTTAACATCAAATAATGTTAAGAAATCTTATGATTAAATTTTTATAAAAATTTTAAAAATTATCTTAAAAGAAATTTCCTATTGAATCTTGAGAACAATTAGTTAAGGAGGTAAAAAACAACAAACAAACATAAGACCTAAGCAAATTGCATATAAGAGCTTTGAAAATTAACTTCACGATTAACTTCTCCCCATTCATATGATTTTATTTAAACAAGGGCGAGTTTTATTTTCATTTTATAAAGCTGTTGCTGCTTCCAATTCTTTGGAAAAAGTTCCCCAAATGTAAGCAACCGTCCCGCCCATATTCATAAATCCTTTTCACAGCGAAGGTATCCATGATGGGCACCTGAATAAGGAAAGCGTAGCGGGGATTTCCATCAAGCAGAGAAACCAATTGAAGAAATATGGCGGGGAGCAGCACTGGATATGCAGTGACACCCCACAAAATATCACTTTCTATTCTTCTACAACTATGCGTTCCATGTTCCTATTCATCCGATGGAGAAGATGGTGAAGCTGCTGCAGAAGGGCTTAACCCGCATCAACGCCGTCGCTTGTGTTACCTTTTAATCACATTGTGCACGGTGCATTTTCTTTTGCCTAACACACTGCCTGTTTTATTTTTTCCTCTAGATAAGTCTACCGTGCTCTGATAGGGAGGTTTTTAAAGTGTTAACGTGCGCACCCGAGACACATTGAACTTAGTTATGGAACCTGCCGACAGAAAATAGTTTTAAGTTCTTATAAATTGAATATTGGGCCATCCTGCCTCACCTCTAAATCCTTAAAACTAAGTTAAATTTATCATTTCGACACTTTCTTTTATGAGCCATTGTATCCTACTGAAATCTACGAATAATAATCTGTCAATTTATCACACACAAACATATAAGCATTACCAGTATCCTCAGTATCATTTGGGCCCAATACATTTCTAACCAAAATCGAAGATAAACTGTTAACAAATTGAAAGATTTTTTAAAACATGTGATTAGAAACCTGTAATGTTCCCCATCTTTCAGGCCCCCAATGGAGTTCTTAGCTTTTCATTTTCCAAAGGCTAAGTGGATAAATAAAGAGAAGTAAAATTAAATTAAAGTCAACAAATAAATAAATCTAAAGGTGGCTTTATATTTAATTAATTTAATTTTCTAGAAGCACAACTAATTATTGTATTAGAAAGGGGGAAGCTTCTAGAGAGTGCATTTTTTTAGAAGTACAACTAATTATTGCATTGGAAAAGGGGAAGCTTCTAGAGAGTGCAATTAAATAATATTTTATTTCCTTCTAGAAGGGGTGAAGGACAAGAATAAATAGAGGCAAGAGCTTCATTGTTAGGTATCCGATTATTGTCAATTGCATTTGATATGAACTTGGGAGAAGAAACTAAGGGTTTCTGATTTCAATTAGCCATTGGAGAGCGTCAATTCTTCAGTGTTGCAACCATTTGAGGTGGTGAAATATCCATTCAATTTGGCATTGGGGAGAGCTTCATTTTGAAGTTCTATTTGTGCTTAAAGCTAAGGAATAACCAAAGGGTTTGAAGAATATTAAAGGACTATCGAGTGCAGACTTGAAGATTCATCTTTGGCAGCCATTAGTAATCTTTTTTTTCCTTGCTGCTACAATACACGTGAACGGTGTTGCACTACAGTATTTATGCTTGATTCCGATTGCAACTTTCATCTCCATCTTTGGGCATCACTATTATCAGGTTCCTCTTGCAACTATTCGTAGTTAGCATTGTAATCTCAGGCATATAATTTTGTTTTTGTAAGTGATAACTCAGTATCAGATTTGGCATTGTTGTAGTCATTATTGTAAGCCCATTTGTCTTGGCAAATTCATAGCAACATTATACATGAGAATGAATTCAATAAAGGAGATATATGTTGCATACCATTTGTTTGACGAAATTTCCATCAAATAGCATATATGATCAGCATAATAGTTGTATACCAATTGTTTGTCAAAATGTCAGTTGGCTGTAGGTATGCATTCCATATCTAGTTTTCATGTATATGCATTGAAAATACCAAAAAGAACTGCACTTGCATATTAGTTCATTGTAAGAGGTAATGTACTACCATTTGTGAACATTCTAGATTTCTTAAAATCATTCAAACTATATCAAACAAATCTAAAACACAAAAAATCAGAAAAGAGAAAGGTAGCCTACAAGTGTTTGACAATATTCCTTGAACTAAAATCAGTTAGTTTGGGCAAGGGATATTACAGTGGTACTAGAGCTTGCTTGCAAAGTGTTTGATGAATTGTCAAACAATTGAATTTGAGAAGAATTTGTTGTTTGACGAAACTATAACCGGTTGGGGTTATTACATTGGTATTAGAGCTTGCTTGCAAAGTGTTTGACAAATTGTTAAACAATTGAATTTGAGAAGGATTTGGTGTTTCACAAAGTTATAACCGGTTGGGGTTATTATAGTGGTATTAGAGCTTGCTTGCAAAGTGTTTGACAAAATGTCAAACAATTGAATTTGAGAAGGATTTGGTGTTTCACGAAGTTATAACCGGTTGGGGTTATTGCAAAACCTTGCCTTAGCGAAGTGGATTCCTACCACTAGACAAAAGGCGTGGGCTGTTTTGCCAAATGTAAAGATACAAATCACCAAATAAAATCACCCAAAATCCCACATCAACACACCTAGGAGCAATACATAGCAAACACTTGCCCAACCAACAAGCGAATAACCATAGAAGAAGCACATTGACTTTTGTGAGAGGAAGAGAATTCACACTTGTTGACTATAACCACACCAATTCCTACAAATCACCTTGGTAGCAAGGACATGCAACATCAAACAATAATGATACAGAATTAAAAAAACATCAATATCACTCCAAGGCATAATGCAAAACATAAAAAAGCTAAAAACAAAAAGAAGAATTAAGAAGACAAGGGGTCACCAACCTTGAAATTGATCATAGAGGTTTCTCACTTGTAAGGATACGATCAAGACATTTCCAAGAGGTTAAATAATCACCTATAAATGCCAATAAGGGCAATTGTTCAGTAATTGTATTGGCTAAGAATATTCAATATGTGGGTGTTACCTTGGGTAGAAAGTAGTTGAATCCCTATCCATTTGTTGGTCTTCCTCTTCTAGATCAAGCTCTCTAATGAATAGTTTGGAAAGCTTGCATGTCCCTTGATTGGTGGTGTGAGAAACCACCTGTCCAGTACAATAGTGGTCCAAAAAGAATGATTAAAGGAGGTAACCTTAAAATGTTGGCAAATCATAAATTCATTTTTAGATTACCTTGTAACTTCCAATCTAGGCAATTAAGTTTGCTCAAACCTTGAAAAGTACAATCACCTTTACTAAGTAACTTGCTATACCTTATTGATTTGGCTAGAGAAAGGCCAACCATTGCAACTTGCATACCATAGCTTTATTAGTTTTGGAACCAAGAAAGAAGGATCTACCTTTAACAAAGAATCCCATAGAGGCCTTGTTGAACCTAGCCTACCTCTCAAATCTCCATCAAACTTTGGCTTAAAAATTCCCTAAAGTGGGGGAGTCCATCTGACCATATCAAAAACACAAGGCTTAACCGTTACCCCGTGAGTGGTGGTGGGTGAGATAAGATAAGATAATAATATTAATGTCTAACAAAAAACCACAAGGGCAAAAGAGCCAGCCAAAGCAAGAGCAGCAAACGGTGACTGAGAAGAAACAAAACAAGATACGAATCAAGGAAAACCAAGGTAAGGACGAGGATCCTTCCTTGGTACAAAGAAATCAGTCACAGAAGGATATAACCATTGATGATTCAGTCTTAGATCATTGCCGAGAGCTGCTGGAGGAGTGTCGCTGTTTGGAAAGATTGATATAGTCTCTGACTGATTTGGAGGGAGTGATATTGGATGGCCTTTTCACTCCCCGTAGTAGAGACAATGGGGAGAAAAAGGTGGTGATGAGCTGATCAGAGGTATGTTCTTGAGGTGTGACTGACTGCAGGGTATGCTTACGAAGTTGAGAGGCCTCACGTAGATAAAGTGCAAGACATCACTGGTCAATATAGCTGAAGAATGCTGAAAGAGAAAAACAATGTCTGAATAAACAGTGAAATCTCCCTCTGATCTCATAGTAAATAGGACATTGAAATATGAAGTGGGTCTCAGTCTCAACCTCCGCTAAAGTACATAGTCTACAGATCCAATCATCTCTATCCATATGGTGGTCAGTTCGGGCCCGAAGACAGTGAGAGCCAACTCTGAAGGAGCTCAAAGCGAATCGTAGGGCGTGACACTAGCACCAATAAAGATAAGCAGGACACACAATAATACCATTCTGAATCTCAAGAAAATGCTCTGCATAAAAGGCCATCTTAGGACATAATCCTCTAGGAGGATTACACCAAGTAGTGATAATGTACTGTCTATAGATATCCTGTCTAACATACTTGTTTAACTCCTAACGTGAGGGGAGGAGATGAGTAGGAGCCTCCAACGAGAATTGGTATTGAGGAAGACGATCAATCTCAATCTTGATCGAACCCAATAGAGAAGTGGCCAGGGCCTAACAACAATGTGATCTAGTGCAAGTGTCAGATCTCATAATCTCAACAGAAGAATAGTACGCTAGATGAGATTATCTGTGTTTGTTGATCTCCGAATCCATAAAACCTTAGAGGTGATGGAGAAACCAGATCAAGTCAAAAATAGCCGCAAGTTTGAAAGGATGAGCTCCAAACTCAGCCAAGACAATGTTGTAGGGGGTGAGCCTATGACATTTGATGATACGTCGTAAAAGCAACGTCTGAACACGCTCAATAGAGGCCCAATCAAGAGCAAGAAGAAAAGGTCCCCAAACCATTGAGCCATAGAGAATGGTCGATCTAACCAAGGAGTCCAAGAGGGACAGCTTGGACAAAGTGTTCTGAAAATGATGTCTGAAGCATTGTCTCTCGAGCATGGCTAGAGAACCCATGCCCTTATTAACTCTGGACTGAATAGCCAGTCTCAAACTAAAACGGGGTCACGAAAACTTTACCCCGAGATACATGTAAGATGACGTGATCTCAACCTTGTGCCCTTGAAAAAGGAAATGAAGATGAGAGATCTTTAAATAGTTACAGATCATAACCCTAGTCTTAGCTAGATTAACCACTAGTTGATGCTGATCACAAAAAGAAGCCAAACCATCAAGAAGTTTCTATAAACTATTTGGAGGAGGCCAAGAGAACAACATCATTTGCAAAAGGAGAATGGAGATCAAAACCCGATGCAAATAGCACCTGTCACCAGGTTGCGAGGAGTTCACAAGGAAATCCTCGAGCTCATCAATATACAAGCCGAACAGAGTAGGAGAAAGAGGGCAACCTTGCTTCACCCCACCAGGTTGCGAGGAGTTCACAAGGAAATCCTTGAGCTCATCAATATACAAGACGAACAGAGTAGGAGAAAGAGGGCAACCCTGCTTCACCCCAATGGTGCTCTGAATTAGAATAGAAAAGCCCTTTGGGGTCCTGAGTCTACCAGTGACCTCCTTGTATAGTCTCATAATAGCAGTCAACAACATATTTGAAACTAATCTCATTAAGTCTTTGAAATAAGGCCATCCTAGGAACATAATCAAAAGCCTTGCGGAAATCGACAAAACAATAGTAGACTTTCTTAGAGCGGTGCCTAGCCTCCTCAATAATAGCCCGCAGCGTGAAGATATGATCCATAGTTTGATATTTGCCCAAAAGTTGGCCTGCCCTTTAGCCCCGCAACTTCTCTTCTCAAGCTCTATAGATAGCATGGTGTTAAGAGCAGTGGCATAAAGTTTGGCAAAAGTATGCTCGATCATGATAGTCCTGTAGTTCGTTAGGTCCAAAACAGGCCTAGACTTATGAATAGGATAAATCACATGATGCAACCAAGACTCAGGAAACCCAGTACAGACCATTCTATTAAAGAGTGTAGGAAGGTAGGATCCAAGGACCGAAGCACCAAGTTTGAAAAGTTCTGCCTGGATCTAATGGCCTCATAAATGTTGGAGGGGGTGAACAGATGGCAGTAAGGAGGTGGAGTGGAATGAAGAGGTAGCTGCCCTGGAATATCATAAAGTGTAATGTGTGGGAGGTCAAAGAATGGAAGTCAAGGATAGATGGGGGGGGGGCGGCGGCGGCGAGGGGACATCTAGGAAAAAGTGTATGCCAAAAGATTTGGGGATTTTGAATAAGCGTGGAGCAAAGGGATCTACACTGAGAAGAGGCAAAAGAACGTTTCTTGTGGCGAAGAAAATTGAGATAAGATAAACGCAGGTGCGTTAAGGCAGGAGAGTGAGTTTCAAAAGCAAAGTGAAAAGAGCTACGGAAAGCTTTACAATCGGCATCAAATCATTGATTCATAGGACAAGTATTCTAACACTTATACTTGAGAGAGGGAGGGGAGCGGTGAGGAATAGAAAGAAGAGCGGACACCCAAATGGCGAAAGCAAGTCAAACATGGCAAAGGTTGCATGCGAATCGTTGAAACTAGCTGGTGTCAGAAGTCTCCTAAGATGGAAGGAAAAAAGCTCACCATCGCCCTCGAAGTAGTAGAAGCGAGTAGGGGCGTAGGTAGAGTCAGCCGGGATGGGGGAGGGCTGAAAAGGAGGTGACAAACGGGATGAAACGTGGATAGCAATGCTAAGAAGAGCATGGTCAACAAAAGGGAGACAAGAAATGGTGAAATTGTGAATGGAGGGAATGAAAGAAGAGGTGATGGCATAGTCCACAACACTCGCAGCACCACCGTGTCGCCAGTAGGTAAAGAGATTAGATCCAGGAAAGAAGGATAAACCATTCATAATCAACAAACTAGAGGACTCACAAAACTGGAGGAGGTGGCGACCATAACAAGAGCGTGGCCCAGAGGCATAATTCGAAGTACGTTGAAGTCCCATACTGGTTGGATCAATCTCAGAAGTGCAGATCGAATCAGAGCTATAGTCATGTATAGGAGTTTGAAGATTCCTGGTCCATGCATTGAAGTCTCCAAGAATAATGATATCACCTAGGGTAGCAAACTGCGAGATGCTCTCCTAAAAGTCACCAAAAGGATCCCCATCATCGACATCATGAATGGCATATCGAGAAGAGGTCGGTGGAAAATAACAAATTGCAAGAAAGATGTTCCTCTGTTGGTGATTTCGATGCCCAATATAGACGCACATGAATCTAGCAAAGGCATCAGAGTGAACCACTGATGTGAACTTGAAGATGTCATCTCTAATCAAACAAGCAAAACCTCCGGACCCACGAACCCCACCAAAAGTACAGACCTCTTTTCTGCAGATTAACAACCACTGGTATCCAAGATATCTTGGAAGAGGGCGCATGGGACTCTCGCAAGTCTCAGTGATGGCCAAAATATCGATGGACCCCACCACATCGTGAAAGAGACCAGGTAATGACCATAAAGAGTCATTACCATTCCAACAGTTGACAGGAAGAGAAGGTGATTTCCTCTTGTTAGACTGTTGTCGAAACCATCATGCGGTTTTGGAGGTCGTCCTCGCTACCCATCTAGTAGGAGGAGAATCACGAACAACTCCTCTAAGATTCCTAATAACAGCCCACTTTCTAGCTCGCCTAACATTTGCCACAATTCCTCGTGCATGTTTCAGCTTTGTAACATGTGCCTTTGTGAGATCTTCATCAAGATAAATCTTAGAGGGGAGAGAGAATAATTTTCTCTTTGCTCAAGGCCACGAAGCCTGTCAGAAAAAGAGAAAAACCTGAAGAAAAGGGTATCTCCCGTACTAAACCAACACTTATCCAAAGTGATATCAGAGATACCAAGCTGGTCAGAGAGGAAAGAATGTCCAACAGCAAGAGGGTCAGTAGTGGGATAGAGACCACAGACACACAAGTTGAGCTCACATGCGCGTTGCACTCGCTCATCATCAATCTTTCCTTGAACAATCTTGTCCAAACACAGCTAGGGTGTAGTAGTATTTGTTTTGGTACAGAGAGAGGCCCAAGATTTCACCTTCTGTTTAGTTTCAATGATCAGAGAAGAGTGTATAGTAGCCATTCCAGTTTGCTGTTCCTTGATTTTTTCCAGCCCATCTAGTTGTTCAGTAATAGATACTATATTGGATTTTAAGCCTGCTGTTTCAGAGATGAAGGTATTGAAAAATCGTTTGAAATGCAAGGTGTTTAGTTTTGTAGACTGTTTGAGCTCTGACATTTCCATTGTCAATGCAACAACTTATTCTCTAAGTAGAGTGTTATCAGTTTCAAGCTTCATCACATGATCACATAACCTCTGATAGGTCAGAAGTTGATGCTGCAGCAGACAACTATCATCTATGGTCATAGCAACAAACAATTGGTCCAGAATACGTATTAGATCAGGTGCCAACAAATATACGTATGTCCTAGACACAATAAAACAAAGAGCACACATGCCAACCAACAAAACTAGAGATGTAGGGCAAAAACGTTATGTAGACACGGTAGGGACAGGTTGAAGCAACCTAGTATTTGCGTTCAGTACAGAAGGTTGAACCTGTGAGCAATAGTAACACAAAAGGTTGAACCTACGAGCAATTGTAAATACCAGAACACAACAACTCGACAGGGCACGAAAATGATCACAAATGGTGAAAAAAGATGATGGAAACTCGTAAAAGTAACAACGATCTTTGGCTATGTGAGACACCACTAGTCCAAGTTCATACGGAAGGCACAACAAGTGTGATGCAGCTAATGTCGAGCTATAACACCAGTATCTCGACGAAAGCAGACTCTAGCAACCCGATGACAACAAACTAGACAAAACCCTGAGTTCGAGCTCCAACCTTGAGAGAGAGAAGACAAAAAACAAAGAATAAAGGTCAAGGGCACGAAAGGCGCACACACGTTGATGGAGAGAGAGGGCACACGCACATAGATGGAGAAAGAGATAGAGATCAGAGCAGGAGCCATGAGGAGAAAGCAACCTAGAGTATATGGTGGTAGGCAGAAAGTATAGCGTCGTGGGAGCCTTCATGCGTTGCGGGAGCCTGCATCAGGAAGAGACAATAAATTTCCGCAATCCATAGATGATCTTTGTAGGTTTCTGGATTTAATTGTGTTGTTGTCGTTTGCATCAACGCTTTGGATCATACTACATGGTCCATCACTTCTTTAGAGAACAAAAGACCCAAAACTTTGATCCATCACTTCTTTAGAAAACAAAAGAAGTGATCCATCACTTCTTTTGTTCTCTATCATTCATCCTTATGATGGATCACAAAGTGTGATCTGAAATGTTGATGGAAAAATAGCAACATAATTAAATCCACAAACATACAAAGATGATTTCTTTGCTAGCAAAGGTTTAACAAATTACACAAGCACTTCTTCATTTTGCATCCATCACCTTTGCCAAGGCAAGGGGACCTTGCAAATTCAGCTTTGCATTTCCAACCAAATCCACCACAGTATATAAACTATGGTCCCTTTCCAAAGTGTACACAATTGCGGTGTATCCTTGGCTGACAACAAACATGTTGCTTCAAGATGACAGGAAATACCCATTGCTTAGCTAGCTTGAGCACATTTCATACCAAATGGATTGAGAAAATAAATATTGAAGAAGGAAAGGATCCATACACTCATTGGCAACTCTAGAAAGAAGTTTCCTAGTGTTCCATGGGGATTCATCCCCCCAAAAAAGCTTGTGTCCTCTACAAGGGACAATTTTGAGATGTGAATTTGGGGGAAATATCCCTCCACAACATTACCACCTTGGCCACCTGTTCTAGGGATGCTGTCAGGTTTTTTGCTATATGGCGTATGCCATTACATATTGATTGCGACCTTTAACTTTGGGAATACTAGTTTGAATTTAATGGCCCTCTGTGGAGATGATATATTGATGAAGGGCCACACCACTCTAACAACTCACAACCAAGAATGCAACAATATAGAGATAGAGATGACAAAAATGCTTCACAAAACATCCATTAATATTTGAAAATTCACTACAAGAGCTTACACTTGAAAAGCTTCTATTTTCCAAACTTGATTACAAATGATAATAAGCCTTCCTTAAATAGGCACTTCTAACCCAAGACATTACAAACACAACCAATGTGGGATAAAAGGTAAATACAACTACCTTTAAATAAATATTAAATTCCCACCCAAATACAACTAAGCACCCAACAAATATTAAATACATGATTTATCCAAAACCTTCTAGAATTTCCACCTACACACCTCAATTAATGGAATGACAACTATTTTTATTATTTTCTATTTACGCCACCCATGCACCTTGAAAATAGAAATTCCTCTTTTCTCCTTTTTCCCTTATTTTATTTTTAAATTATTTTTCCTTCTATTTTCGTCACTTTCTCTCTCCTCCAGATTTTTTTATTTTTTATTTTTATTTTTATTTTTTAATAATTTTAAATTTTACATTCAACATGTCTCCCCTTTATTTTGGATGCAAGATGCTCCTGCATCAGACTCCCCAGGTCCGAAAAGATGTTCTAATAGCTGGAAGAACATCTTTCGGGATTCAGTACATAAATCCCAAACTGGTTCTTCACATATATGTCCTCCAAATCTTCAACTTGCACACTCTTTCCCTTGTTTTTCTTCTTCTCCTTTACATCCACCATAGGTGTTCTATAGGTTTGCTTCCCATGCTGATTTTCAATCTTCTCAAAATTTGCCAACTCAACTCGACTGCCAACACTCAAGTTTCTCCTACCGAGTGCTTCATTCTGCAAAGGAATCAAGGAAAACTTCCTACCACCTTTCTCAATAGTAAACACATTCCTAACACAATCATGCATAGCCCTACAATCATACTGCCAAGGTCTACCAAGTAACACATGACAACTGTTCATATCCACAATATCGCACAATACTTGATCCTTATACTGCCCAATCTGAAAATCAACAAGACATTGCTCTCTCACTTCCAAAGCATGCTCACCTTGCAACCAGCCAATTCTATAAGGACAAGGATGTCTCAATCTCTTCAAACCAAGTTTTTGAACCATCTCCTCAGCAACAAGGTTATCAGTACTACCACTATCTATAATCACCTTGCAAACTTTCCCACTAGACTTACAACAAGTTTTGAACAAACTAGTCCTTTGACAAGAATCCAATGTCTTCTTACCCATTAGTACTCGCCGAGCCAACAAACTTTCTCCTTCCTCAGGCTGATTTTCCTGGACTTCAATCTCATTCACAATAGTAGCTGTCCTACCAATAGAACATTCAAAAGATCTATGCCCTTCTTGACCACACTTGAAACAATTACCTCTGAATACACCTCCACCTGTCCTTCTTCTTTGTTCAATAGGTTTTGGTTCACCTTCTACTTTTGGTTTAGCTTGTACCGAACTATCTTGCTTCTCCTTCCCTCGGGAACTACCTTGATTCTTCCTCTTTAGCTTCTCCTCTGCTCTCAAAGCATACTGATAAGCATCCTCAACTGTGGAAATATTCAGCATACCAACCTCATCTTGAATATTGAATCTCAAACCATTAATATACCGTGCTACCTTCTCCTTTGACAATTCTCTATGCCCAGACCGAATAGTCAACTTGTAGAACTCCTCAGTGTAATCCTTCACAGTCATATCCTTCTGTTTCAGATTCTGCAACCTCTTAAACAATTCAAGTTCATAATCAGCCGGAATGAACTTTGCCTTTAACTTGGTCACCATCAATTTCCATCTAGTGATCTTCATTTCACCTTCCTCTTCTCTGTCTCTTTGTAGTTCCTTCCACCAAAGAGCAGCATGTCCCTTCAACTTAGTTTGTGCCAACCTTACTCTCAATGGATCTTCAATACCCTCAAGCTCAAAGTAGTCCTCTAATTCACCAATCCAATCAATTAGGTCTTCAGGATTCAAAGTACCTGAAAAATTAGAAACCTCCATCTTATGCTTCAACTTCAACTGAGATCCAGGTCGAGCAAACTGACTAGCCCTAATTCCAATAGGTCTCTCCTCATGATCACTTCTATCCTCACTAGTAGCTTCAAAGTCTTCAGCAACTTCGTCATATCTGTCTTCAGTACCCACATGCCTAGGTACACCACCCAAAGCACTCACAATTTCAGCAATCATGTCACTCTTTATCAATGCAATTTCTGATTTGACCTCTGCTCTTATCTTCTCTAAAATTCTTTCTTCCATCGCTTCACTAAGGTCATCATTTTCCTTGGGGTCCAATCTTCTTGGTGGCATCTTCCAAAAATTTAGAAAACCCTAAACAAATCCACCAATCTAAAAGATCAATCAACCACAAGATCAACCTTCTTTGCAAATTTTGGTGTAAACTGCCTCACGTTCGGCGATCTGTCCACACACTCAGGAACTCCCGCTCTGATACCACTTGATGAAGGGCCACACCACTCTAACAACTCACAACCAAGAATGCAACAATATAGAGATAGAGATGACAAAAATGCTTCACAAAACATCCATTAATATTTGAAAATTCACTACAAGAGCTTACACTTGAAAAGCTTCTATTTTCCAAACTTGATTACAAATGATAATAAGCCTTCCTTAAATAGGCACTTCTAACCCAAGACATTACAAACACAACCAATGTGGGATAAAAGGTAAATACAACTACCTTTAAATAAATATTAAATTCCCACCCAAATACAACTAAGCACCCAACAAATATTAAATACATGATTTATCCAAAACCTTCTAGAATTTCCACCTACACACCTCAATTAATGGAATGACAACTATTTTTATTATTTTCTATTTACGCCACCCATGCACCTTGAAAATAGAAATTCCTCTTTTCTCCTTTTTCCCTTATTTTATTTTTAAATTATTTTTCCTTCTATTTTCGTCACTTTCTCTCTCCTCCAGATTTTTTTATTTTTTATTTTTATTTTTATTTTTTAATAATTTTAAATTTTACATTCAACATGTCTCCCCTTTATTTTGGATGCAAGATGCTCCTGCATCATATATTGTAGATTTGCCTTGAAAATTTCAATTTACCCCAATTTGTATATTAATGCAGCCCCCACCATTGTTAGATGTAACAGAAAGTCCTATCAAAAACTATTCTGCTAAGGGATTTTATCCTACTATTACAGTGTTCACCCGGTTAAGGGATTTACATAACAATCCTGTTAAAGACTACCTTAAAGGATTTTGATAACTTGTTGAAAACTGTTAGGAAAACAACAAGAATTTGACATGTAATTTCCTTCTCGAAAAGCTGATCATGTTTTTATGCTTTGTATTTCTCCATACAATCCTTTAGTAGCTTCTCTGAAATCGAATTTGTGATCATTCCCCAATTCAACGTCAATTTCATAACTCTCATCACTAGTTCTTCATGATACTTGACTCTTGTTATTATGTTCTTACCTTCTATTAGAAAACCTAATTAGGGTTCTAGATCCTTCCAAAACTTCATTTGGAATCCATCTCTCTTTCAAACTTTTTCAAATCCTTGACTGTGTTGGCTAGATCTAACTCTGTTCGTCATTCCCTAGGTAGAATATTTCCTTGATCTTCCTTGCCAAAACCTTTCTTAAATTTATCATAAGATTGACTCACAAATCCCTAAATTGTTTCAGTAGGAACATTATTCTGTAGAACATTTTTCTTTTTGTCCAGATTCACTAAATCTATCTCCATCTTGATTGGTTTAGTCAATTTCTAAAAACTATTTATATTTCACCTATTCGTTGTTTGATCGGTAGGTGGTTCACCTGTTTGCCTGTTCATCGATATCCTTTTTTCACCAATAGGTCTTTACATGTTGACTCTTCACCAATATCTGTTATTAACTAATAACTCCCGTTCACTGAATGACTATACTTGTTTGCCTTTAGTTGTCTGACTATACTGTGTAGTTCATATTACGAAGTAATTGGTAAAATACTTGCTTGTTATTAATAGAGAACGAAAGGTCATTATTTACAAAAGAATAAAACGATGTTTCCTTAGGAAACGATCGTAAAGAATATAAACATTTATTCTAGCTAAGAAAGCTTAAAAAGCTACAACTAATTGAAGCTAACTAGATATTTACAATAGATTACCATTAACTAACAATAGGCAATTATCTATTATTGTAATACCCTCCCTTAATGGTTAATCTATCTAGAACACCAAGTTATCCTTTGAATTTGACAAACTTATCAGGACCAAGAGGCTTGGTGAGAATGTCTGCAGTCCGATCTGTGGTAGGAACATACAACAAATCTATTGTCTCGTCTTCAACCAGTTGTCGTATGTGGTGATACTGAACATCTATATGCTTGGTTCGTTCATGGAAGATTGGATTTCGTGCTAACTTCATAATGCTTTCGATATCAACAAATAGAGTAGTCGGTCCTGCTGGTGACATCTGCATATCCCCATGCATCTGATGAAGCCAAATAGCTTCACATCCTGCCTTAACAGTCCTTCCGTATTCGGCCTTTGTAGAGGAGAGAGAAACTACTTGCTGCTTCTTACTGGTCCATGTGATTGCACCGCATCCCAAACTGAACACATATCCAGAAGTTGACTTTTTATCATCAACAGAGCTTGCCCAATTTGAATTTATGAACCCATTGGGTTTAGGAGTAGAACTTCGAGAGTACAAAAGTTCATAATCGGAAGTGCCTCTCACATAACGAAGCACACGCTTTGCTGCCATCCAATGATCAGCCTTAGGAGCTTTCATAAAGCGTGAGATATAGTTGACTGCGACGCTGATATTAGGCCTAGTAGTAGAGAGGTAGATGAGGCTGCCTACTAGTTGCCTGTATGTAGTATCATCAATGGAAAGAGAATCAGACTTTGCAAATAACTTGAGACCTTTCTCCATAGGTGTAGATGCAAGCTTGCAATCTTGCATACGAAATTTGTCATCAGGGTCCTAACATATTTGGACTAAGAGATGAATATACCAGAAGACTGTTGCCAAACCTCAACACCTAGGCAATAATGCATGAGACTAAGATCAGTCATATCAAAAGACTGGCATAAATTCTGTTTGATTCCCTAAATCAAAGATGTCGAATTGCCAATGATGATCGAATCAACCATTTAAATAACCAGAAGGACGATGTCACTGTCAGTAGTTTTGATGTACAGATTTGAGTCTGAAGAACTCCTCTTGAAGCCTTGATCACTGAGGTACTTATCAATTTTTATGTACCATGCCTGAGGGGCCTGCTTCAAGCCATAAAGAGCCTTTAACAATCTAAGAACCTGATGGTCTTTACTAATAACCTTAAAACCAGGAGGTTGCGTCATGTAGACCTCTTCATGGAGATCACCATTCAGGAAAGCAATCTTGACGTCCATCTGATGGACTTTCCAGCCAAATTGTGCTGCCATTGCTAGGACTAATTGGATGGTGTTCATCTTTGCAGTAGAAGCAAAGTTTTCCTCATAATCAATGCCCTAATGCTAAGAGAAGCCCTTCGCAACTAAGCGAGGTTTGTACTTATCCAAAGTACCATCCGATTTGTATTTGATTTTGTAAACTCATTTGCAGCCAATGGGTTTCTTCCCTGGTGGAAGATCAGAAAGGACCCAGGTGTTGTTCTTTAGCAGGCTTTGGCGTTTAGATGTCATGGCTTGTTCCCACTCTGGAATTCTTTTAGCCTCAGGATATGTTTGAGGTTCAAGCACATTGTAAATGTTGGCCATGAGAGCAAAGTTAACAAACTTTGTAGGTTTGCTCTTTTTTCCGAGCAGTTCTCCCATCAATGAGCTCATTATCATGAAGATCAGGAAGTGTCTTAGCCCACCACTTAGGTTGGAGAGGAGAACAACCAACATTAGGATTAGGAGATGCTTAGTGATCAGGTTCCTCATCCGAAGAATCAGGATCAAACTCAGGTGAAGCATCTACAAATTGAGGTGATCTTGCAAGAGAAGCCGGACGTGTCTATACAGGGATCACTGGTACAATTGGAGCTGCAGGAGCTACTGAGCCCTCCCAATAGGTGGACCTAATGGAAGCCGAACTCCCAAATCATGAGCTTTCATAGGTTGGTCTATTGGATCAGGAATGGGAGAAACAGGCATGAATGATCCTTGCTGCTCATCAAAGACTACATCATGACTGTAGATGAGACAAGATGTCTCAACATTGATTAGGCGGTAGGCTTTGTGAAGACTATTGTATCTAGCAAGCATAAGTTTTTGAATCTTGGCATCCAAGTTGGTGCTTGACGCATTAGGGATCCAAACAAAAGTAAGGGAGCCAAAAACCTTTAGGTGATTGATTTTGGGCTTGCGACTTGACTAGGCCTCTTCTAGAGCTTTACCTTTGACTGCCACTTTGGGTGACCAGTTCAACAGATAAACTGCAGTATTAACTGCTTCTGCCCAAAACTTCTTCAGAACATGTCTGTGTTTGAGCATCAATTGAGCCATCTCGGTGATTGTTCTATTTTTACGTTCAACTACACTGTTCTGTTGTGAAGTGTGGGGTGTTGTTAACCGGCGTTTGATGCCATGAGTATCTAGGAAGCTAGAGAAAGCATTAGAACAAAATTCCCCCCTTGTCTGATCTAAGAGTAATAATAGATTTCCCAAATTCTTTTTCAATTAAAGGTTTAAACTTCTGAAATATTGGAAATGCATCTGATTTCTTCTTAAGGAAATACAACCACATTTTTGTACTGAAATCATCAACAAATAACAGAAAATACCTGGACCCAAGAATAGAAAGAGTGGCCATAGGGCCGCAAATATTAGCATGAAAAAGTTGAAGTACCTGAGAAGCTCGCCATGAATCGCCATTGGTGAAAGGTGTGCGATGTTGCTTCCGAGCCTGGCATGCATCACAAACTCTGTTTGAATCTCTGGAAATCCAAGAACAAGCTCATCCCGAGCAAGTTGTAAGAGATAATGCACATTTAAGTGCTCATATCGCTGATGCCAAAGTGTGCTAATAGAAGACCGCTGAGTAGCCATAGCTAAGTCTCGAGAATCACTAGAATCAGTAAGTCTGAAAAGACCATGATCCTCAAGACCCATTGCAACAGTAGATTGAGTCGCTTGATCAGTGATGGTGCACTGATGTGAACTGAAGGTGACATCCAAATGTGGAGATTGTCGCAGTAACTAATTGACTGAGAGTAGATTTAGTTCCATCCCTGGAAAATAGTACACATCAAGGAAAATTAGATTTCTCCCAACAGACTGAATCTGAATGTTGCCTTTGCCAACAAAAGTGTACTCTTCTCCGCCACCAAAAATAACATAATTTGTGTAAGATTGGTAATCAGTGAACTAGTCTCTGTGGTGGGTGAAGTGACGAGAGGCACTTGAATCAATGTGAACTAGTCTCTATAGGTCTTTTAGCCATGAAGGCATAAAAGGTAGTTTTCGTCTGCTTAGTCTCCTCTGTACTGTTTGCTTTGGGCTATGAACCTGATTGCTTAGATTGTGAAGCTAAGCGTTCTCGACATTCAACCTCATGTGTCCAAACTTGTGACATTCTAATCTCACTCTCTTTATCTCCCTTAAACTTAAGACGTATCTCTCTCTTTATTACTCTTATTCTATCTCCTCTCTCTACCTTTCTCTATCTCACTCTCTCCCCTCTCCACTTTTCCCTCTCTCATTCTCTCCTCTCACCTTAAGATCTAGATCTATCTCTCTACCTCTCTTACCCCAAGAGCCCCATGAAGGGTGCTATCCTTAACATCATTTTGGAACCCCTATCGACATATAAGTCTAATTAATAGGCCAATGATGAATCATGATTTTTCCAAATCCTTGTATCTTCGTAGTCAATGGCACAATCAAGTATTTTCTTGTCATTGAGACACAAGCAGACATAATGGCTGCAACATCATCTTGAAGTCATCTTAGATGCACGCATAGGACTAGGGCGCTGAGTGATATAGGCTCCTCTGAAGCTTGAGAAAGAGACTTCTAACTTCTGTTTTGATATTTGTTTGGGACTTTAATGCCATGGATTTCATATTTCATGAGTTGTGTAGACATTTGGCACTATATATATATATATATATATATATATATATATATATATATATATATATATAGTGTTATTTTCTTTAGCTAAAATTTGCTTTTATACTTATTTGACCAATTCATACTTGTTTATGTGTTTGAAGTAGCGTCTAGAGGATGAATTTTTTGTCTTTATAGTTTACTTAGTGAAGGGTGCTCCCTTTAATACCACAAACACATAATAGAAATAGAGAAACAACAACAATTTGTGAAAACAAAAATTGGCTTCTTATTATCTCCAAAAGTATGGAATTACAAATTTTAGAAATACATGTGAGGCCGCATGGGCATTTTCCTTAGGATATTTTGTAAGCTATAGTCACCAATAACCACCCAGAACTTCCCTTGACAACCAACAACCCTTCTTTATATAGGCTATTTTCTACCTCCCAAATAGGTTCTAGACATTTAGCCCTAAGTCTTGAGGCTGACCAACTCTAGATTATTTTATTTTTCATATTTTTTTTTACATTAGAGTAGGCCTAAATAATTTCATTTTTTAATTTTTAGGTAGCTCAACTTCCGGAGACTATAACTTTTTAACCGTAGTTTCCATTGACTATGATCACTTTTCTAAAACGACACCTCCTGAACTACAACACCCTGACTACGTAAGTGTTGTCATTAGTGGTTCAACCTTGTTTCAAAGCCCCTAAGGCCTTCAAAATTGAGTTCAAAGATTTTGTAACAAAAATTCTCAATAACTCCACCAATACAAATGGTATTGCAAGGAAAATTGGCTCGTAGAACTTCTTGTCACCCATAGAACTGCTTGGAATGCATGTTGACTTCCTTTGATGCTATCCCTCATAGAACTAGGAATGCAGAATTGACTTCCTTTGAATAGCATACCATCCTGGGTGATGAAATCCAACCACTTCATTTTGTCTAGAGTAATGGGTTTTGTACAAGCTTTCCAAGCTTCACCAAAATCAAGATCTTCTAGGTACAAACTCTCGAGTTCCTTGAACCCAACAACCTCAATCTGCATCCCTATCAACAAAAGATGTCTCCTGCTAAGAGCATCTACAACTTGGTTAGATTTCCCAATCCTGTGTTTCAAAGCTAATGTCTATCTCTAGAAAAACTCAATCCATTTCAAATGTCTCTGATTCAATTTTTGTTGACTGTTCAAATATTACAAAGCTTGATGACCACTATAGCGTAAAATTCTTGATCATAAACATAATATTTTCTTTTGGCATTATTTGAGTTCTAGCTGAAGTAAGCAACTGGTCTACCTTCTTCGCTCAAAGGAGCTCCTATTGCATCACCACTAGCATTACAGTCTACTTGAAACACCTTATTAAAATCTGGAAGTGCTAAAACTGTTGTTTTATAACTTTTTCTTTCAACAATTCAAAATTCTTATTTGCTTCTGAAGTTGACTTAAACTCCTTCCTATCCCCTCTCATTTTTTCAATGAAGGGTCCACAAGCATCGTTAAAACATCTAATAATCATTTTATAAAAGCTTGCCAAACCATGAAAAGATCTTACCTTAGTAGTACTCCTTGAAGTAGGCCATTCGCAGATAGTCTTCACCTTCTCTAGGTCTATATTTAGACCTACTACTGAGACGACAAATCCCATAGATACTAACTCCTTCACAAAACTACACTTCTTCAAATTATTCAACAATTTCTTTGAACTTCTCCAACACCCTACAAATATGCATTATATGCTCCTCCGATGTCTCACTAAAGATCAAAATATCATCTAGGTAAACAATGACAAATTTATATAGAAACTCTTTTAGTACCTCATTCATGAGCCGCATGAATGTGCTCGGTGCATTGGTTAACATGTAGATCTGGTGGTATCTACATTTCAGATCTATCTATGTGAAATACACAGCTCCACTCAAATAGTCCATAATATCATCCATCCTTGGCACGAGAACCCTGTACTTGATTGTGATTTTGTTGATGGCTCGAGAATCTGCACACATTCTCCTTTCTTCTTTGGTGCTAATACTGATGGTACAACACATGTACTTAGGTTTTCTTGAATCAATCTCTTCTGCAACAAGTCTTGTACTTGTTTGTCCAACTCTTCACTTTTTGTTGGTGTCATTCTGTGTGCTGTCTTATTTGGAAAACTAGCTTCTGGATTCAAATCCATTTGATGGCTGATCTTGTGCACTTGCGCACTAGTGGTAATCCATCAGGCACATTATCAGATACAATATTTTGAAACCCATCCAACAAATCTGCAACTTCTGTAGGTACATCTTCTACTTCTCCTTTACCAACTTTTGGGATTAAAGAAAAACACATATGCTCATGCCTCATGCCCTGTAGGAAATTTCTTCCATCAACTAAACATATTCCGATATTGCTATATAACTTTTCTTCTATGTCCTTTAATGGCTTTAGTTTATGTCTCACTCTATCCTTTGTTAGGGAGTAGGCATTCGTACGACCATCATGTAAAACACGTCTATCAAATTGCCACGACCTTCCCAACAACATATGACATACATCAATGGGCATAATGTCACATAGTACCATATAATGGTAGTTCCCAATCTTGAACTTTACCAGACATTGTTCATTGATCAAGACCTTTTGGTCATCCCGCACCTAAGCAATTTGATATGGACACGGGTGTGTCTGTCTCTTGAGCTTTAGCTTTGTGACCTTTTCCTCTAACACAAAATTGTTAACCCTTCCACTATCGATAATCAGGTCACAACACTTATCGTCACACTTGCACCTAGCATGAAACAAAATCCTCCTATGTTTAGGTTCATTCTCATCACTCAACAGGACTCTTCTATTAACTAGGACTTTCCTCGTTTAACATCTGAAGAATGTGATGACTTAGCATCTTCATCTACATTTGCAACTCTTGCCTGGCCTTCAACTCTCCTATTTGTCCTTCCTTGGCGTTGAGGACACCCATAAGCTCTATGACCTCCGTAGTGAAAACATGTTCCGCAAAAGTCTCCTCTTTTTGGTCCTTGTCCTTGTCCTATTCCTCTTCCTCTTTGGTACCTATTATTCTGATCATGAAAACGATTAAAATTATTTCCCCTCTGATTTTGAGTACTGCTGCCCTCATTTGTCTTGTTCTAATCTTCATTTCGGCCTCCATGAGACCGTCCACAGGATCTTCCATCACAACCTCTTCCGCTTTGCCTGCTCTAAAACTTCTTGTTCAACTTTTCCTCTACTCTTAGGGCAAATTGGTATGTCTCTTAAATATTGGTCATTCTAACCAAACTCCACTCCTCTTGAATATTGACCTCAACCTGCTAGGGTAATGGGCAACTTTCTCCCTGTTAGCTTCCGCATGGTTTCTTTTGATAAGGGCTTGATAATGTTTTTTGCATACCCCTAAACATGTTTCTGCTTGCTTCAATCCTCGCATTTTCTTCAACAAATCAAGCTCGTAGTCAACGAGAATGAATTGTTGGTTCAATTTATTTGCCATCCTATCCCATCTCGTGATTTTCTCCTTTCCTCTTCTATTTCCCTCCAATTGAATCTCCTGCCACCAAATCTTCGCGTGACCCTTTAATATGGCTTTTGCAAACTTGACCTTATCAGAACCTTCGATATCTTCATACTGAAAATATTCTTCTAATTCATTGATGTAGTCGATTATTCCCCTGGGTTAAGATTTTCCTAAAAATGTGGTGACTTCAATCTTGGGTCTTTTTCCAATCTTGGAAATGTTCCTTAAAACCCTTTCTTGCTTAAGGTTCCTAGCTTCTTCTGCTCATTCTTATTCAACATTTCCTCATTTGAATTCATCCTCACCCTGATCTCTTATCGCAATATTCATTCCTTTGCAAATCTCTTCTTGCAATGCTTGCACATGTCTCTGAAGGGCTCTAAAACCCTCATTTGTCACACCTTTAGCTCTTCCACCATGTTCCCTTCGTGGAGACATTTTTACACTTATCGCTCAAACCCACAACCATGGTCCTAGTGCAAACTGCGTCACAATTGGCGATTTGTCTACACATTTAGGAACTCCCACTCTTATACTACTTGATGAAGGGCGCTCCCCTTAATACCACAAACACATAATAATAATGAAGAACTAACAGTAATTTACAAGAACAAAAAATTGGCTTATTATTATCTCCAAAAGTATGGAATTACAAATTTCAGACATACAATATGCGAAGCTACATGGGTGTTTTCCTTACAATATTCTGTAAGCTAGAGTCAGCAATAACCATCTAGAACTACCCTTGACAATCTTGTGGGCCTTCTTGATATAGGCAATTTTCCAGTGCCCAAAATGGTTCTAGAAGTTTTGCCCTAACCCTTGAGGCTGACCAACCCTACATTATTTTATTTTACATATTCTATTACATTAGAGTCAGCCCAAATTATTACATTTTTATATTTTTCAGGTAGCCCAACTTCCAGAGACCATAACATTTTAACCGTAGCTCCTGTTGACTATGATAACCACTTTCAGAAATGACACTTCCTAAACTACAAAGTCCCTAAGCACCTTTATTAGGGGTTCAACCTTGTTTGGGGGCCTCTTAGGCCTTCAAAATTGAGTACAAAGATTTTGTACCAAAACGTCTCGAAAACTTCACCAATATAGATGGTATTCAATGAAACTCAATTGGCAGGCTGATATATCTAAGATGAACCTCCACTCGTGATCACAGAACATTTTGAGCTTGAATGACCAACTTACTAAAAATAGTAAGTTTTCGCAAATAGCAACTCTGCACTGAAACACCCTTATCGATAAAAATAATAAACAAAAATGTTCTTGGGCGAGGCAAGATTGTCCTTACACCCAAGATGCTGCTGCATCAAAGTTTTAATCCTTAAGAATCTTTTAATTTCATGGGTTTTCCAATTTACTGTGTCTTTGCTGAGTTTTTGCCCAGTGTGAGTTTGAACCAAAAATTTGCCTGCCGAACCCGAGTATTGTAAAACTAGTTGAAACATCGACATGATATATGCGATGGTAAATATGAGATGATCTCAATATCTAGATTTTCAATTTCTCTTTAGCCATCCTAATTAATGGATTTGTAAATAATCGATTTTTTTTTTGGATTCAATGTAGGCACATCTTTTCTATGCCAGTGTTAAGGGCAATGTAAAGTGCTATGAACATTTTCTGGAAAATATTAGAAATAGCTAGTTATAGGTTTTCCCTGACTTTAATTATTGACGTCTAGTAACAGAATTATGTATACTAACTTCTATGAAATACAATGAGAAAACAACTGCAATGGACATGCTGTACTGGCTGACATGTAAAACTGTACTAGGAAAGATTGATCAAGTAATTTCTCTGTCCTATGTGAACCAATTAAACTTGGCTTCTTCCATTAACTTGCTTCTTGTGCTGCCCTTGGGAATTCTAGGTTGAAGGCATGACATTGTATTATATTCTTGCATTTTCAAGATACCAGACGCTTGCAGTAATCTGAATTTGAACCAGTTAATAAATTTGACTTTTAATGTTTAATGTAAATGTTAAATACTAGTTCATCATTTTGAAAATTTACGTGACTTAAAATCCAAAATGATCATGTGCTTTGAAGTTCTTACTGCAGTGCTGCATGTTTGTAGAGATTTATGGAAGATGTTGCATAACTCTTTTATATAATATATTTACACAGAATTCCAGAAAACTCTACAAACCTTCATATGCTTTCTAGAATTTGGTCTTACAAGGTTTACAATTTATTTTGTTTTAGCCACCCTTTTTTCTGTGCATCAACTAAAGCGCTTTTGACAGCCCTTTGATAACTTTCTGGAGTCGTCACTTGAAGAATTGATATGGCAATTAAAAGAAGCTCAACAAGATATTGGGGAAGATTTGGTTGGGCATTTAATAGTCAATCTAAAAAAGTTGACTTCTCCTGATGACTTGGTCAATCTTTTTGCAGGTTTACGAGGTATGCTTTTTGCCAAATATTACAATTACCTTTTACTAGAATCTTGTGTGCTTTTGATGTCTTAGCCTCAAGAGTTAAATCTGTTTGCAGATTTGCTGTGTCGTGCTGTGAATGAAGATGGTGAAATAGCCAACATGGAAGGGAATGATAAAAAACTGAACCCCCATAGTGTTTTGGGAAAGTTTCTACGCCGTTGTATACTTTCATTCAGTCTGCTGGCTTTTGAGGTAAAAAGTTATTGCAAGCATGCTATAATTGCTCAAAAGATGTTAGTGAAGGTAAAATGTTTCACTTGCCCAAATGATCTGAATATTTTTGTAGAAGCACTATAGGATCAATTGAAAATATGAGCAGCCACCCTGTGAAAATTGGGTTGGTGAAACACAAGCATAATCTACCATGCACACACAACTTAAACATTTCTTATTTCCAGTAGTAGTAAAAAAAATAATTATAATTGTCAAAGGTGTTGAGCTTGACGGGGTGAAGCGTCTAGTTCTCATCTGTGAAGGCCCAAGTGCAAATCTCCATAATGGCATTATAATGTGGAATTCTATGTTATCACTCTTGGTCTTCCATTGTGGGCTTCTTATATAGACATGATTTCTTGTTTGTTTGCATGTAAAAAGCTTGTACTAAACTCTACATAGTGCATATAAGAGCTTGAATTGGTATCAAGTTCATTCGTTTTTTAAAGAGGGGTAACACTTTGATCCGGAGCTATGAACCAGTTAGGCCACAAATGGGGGTTGTTATCCCCAATGGGATTTGAATCTTGATGGCAAGAACAACACAACAATTACTTAACCATTACAACATGCCACTATTGGTGTCTCATGTTCATTCTAGTATAAGCAGATTATTTGTAAATGATATGCAATATTTAAAAAATATTATTGAGATCTTAATTGAAATAAGGACTAAAAACTTAAAAAGGAAACTCTGATTTGTGATTATGACTTAGGTCATTTAAGTTTCAGGAAATCAAGTGGTACTTGATAACAATTCTTTTCTTGACTCAAACACATAAAAATAAGAAATGAATCTCTTTTCCTTCTCGTACAATGCTAAATGTTCAATAAGTTCACTCCATGTATCAGGATCAGTTCATGACTTTTGAATCTATTGAGAGAGTGCTAGGTTGACCTTTGAATCAACCTTGAGTGCTTTCTCATAAAGAAACGAGGCTTAGATGATATCCAACAGCATTCAAGTGGAATTTATGTATTTTGACCTTCGCCCTTGAAATGTATCTGTCAATTACATAGTTTGAGTTATATATACAAAATTTACAACAAGAGGCAGAGAGTCAAAACAATATTAAACCTTCTATTCTAAATAAAACATAACCACAGATAGAACTTAAATAAGATCCAAAATCAAAACAATCACATTACGTATTAAGATATATCCTTCATTGTACATATTTGGTCTTGATGTGGTTGGTAAAGGAATCGTATGTAGAAAGCGTCCCCTTTTTTTGCACCAAATTTTTTGCACCGTTTCTACCGTTTACATGGGCATTCTTTCAATCCAATGGTTTCAGAACAACAGTTGATTGTATTTCTGAATGCTGATTTCAGGTTTGTAAAAGTAAATATTAAGTTCAAAGTCTGCACTGTGAGTGGGAATAAGATTTTCCAACTTCTCTTTCAAATTAGATAACATGCTTTTTGGATGTGTTCCTCATTTGCAAAACAGTTTGACCTGTCACTACAGAAAAGAAAATACAATATTGTGATCTGGAGATTTTAACAGTTGAATTTGGTTCTTCTTTGGAGAAAACTCTGGGCAGCTTAACAATTCAATAATCACTGAATGTAAACAAGTTTTGTCTTTGTATTTGCTTTGCCCGGTTCTTGTCAGCGTTCCGGCGGTGTTTCTGTAGCCGATGGATTGACTGTCGTTGGTGTTTTGTATTTTGTAGCCGATGGGTAAATAGTTTGTAGCGGATGTAATGTTGTGGCCGACAGACTCCTTCGGGAAGGTTCGGCGGTAGTATTTATATCCCGTTTGGGATCATTGTAAATCATCTTCTACTATGATTCATCTTATGAAGCATAATGTATGTCTGGCATATGTGAATATAATTCTGCTATTCTGTTCCATTGTCTATATGCGTTGATTTCTTTACCAGTACGGTAAACATTTGGCGCCGTTGCCTTATAAACCTGGAAGGTGGGAGGAATGAAGATTAATGCCAAATCAGCTTAACAAGGATCGGAATAAGGTCAAGGGAAAAGATGGAACCTGTATTGCGCAAGAGAATTTAATTTTGGCACAGCAAGCCGAACGTCGGCGGAGATTTCAGAAGATTGCCGACGGAAACCGGAGCGTTGAAGAATTGTTGGAGACTCGGCAGCGGGTGGAATTGGTGGAAGAAGCACGGGAGGAGTTCTTGAATTTGTGTTCGCCGAGGGAAGAAAATTCAAACGTAAGAGCATCAACTCGCACGACTCGCAGTGCTGAGGGAGCACGAGCGTGGAGTGACCTCTTCGTCCAGGATAGACTTCCGCGGGAAACAACTTCAGAAGATCCTTCTTCTGCACCAAGGTTCAGAGTTGTCGACACCTCCGGTGTGGGAGTGCAGACCGCCGGTGTGGGAGTTCAGACTGTCGCTGTCGGAGTGCAGACCACTGGTGTGGGAGTGCAGACCTCCGGTGTTGGAGTAAACAGCGTAGGACCCAGTAACGCCTCTCTACCAACTTCAGTTGTCATGGCGGGACCCAAAGAAAAGCTGCCAAAGTTTGAGGGTGATGGTACAACCGACCCCATCCGACATTGTAAGACGTGAGACGATCTGGCGGGCAAATGGAATCACAGATGCCAACGAATGGGTCAGGCAATTTCCGGCAACCCTATGGGGTGTGGCGATTGATTGGTTTTTGGATACGGATCCACAAAAGCTAAATAGCTGGGATAACATTAAAAATGAGTTCCTGGCGGAATTTAAACTCTTGCGGGATGATAATGAAATTGTAGCAGAGATTTTTAATACCAAACAGGGGAAGCACGAAACTGTTTGCATCTACGCCAGGAGATTAAAAGACTTAATAAACAAAATGGAAAGCAAGCCGGCGGACGGATTGCAGAAAAGATGGTTCGTGGACGGCCTACGCTCGAAATTGCGGAGGAAAATGAAAATTGTGCCACCATTGTCATATGTGGACATGTATAACAGAGCACTGGACCTTGAAAGTGAGCAGTAGACAAAGAAGAAGAAAACTAGCTCCTCTGATTCTGATGACGACGAGCCTACCGGAGATGATAGTAGTGACGACGAAGGCAGTAGCAAGAAGGTTCGTGCCCTACAAAAGGATATGGTTCGCATGATGGAGTTTAAAAACATGCAGAAGGAGCCAAAAGGCAGTGAACTATGGTGCACAGAGTGTAAGACCGACGGTCATACTAAAGGATCGTGTCCAAAGAACCAATTTTGTGACATTTGTCAGATCATGGGCCATTCGACAAAAGACTGCCCCTTTAACATGAAGACAAGAGGATCTTCGCAGGTGCTTCTCACACAAGAGGCTTCCCCGTCGGGTAGTAGCGGAAACACGAATACCGCCGGTGCTACATCCGAAGGATACAGGAATAATCGGCGTGGACAAAACAATAACAACAACAATAACAATGCCAATACGAGCAGAAGCCGAATCCAGTATGATGCAAATGGACGGCCGATTATTCAGTGCCGCACGTGTAACTTGTGGGGGCATTTTGCGCGGGAGTGTCCAACAGCGAATACACCTCAACTATTGTGCCGATGGTGCGGACTTGGCGATCACGACGACTCAAAGTGTCCAAAATCCGGAGTGAACTTGATCACTGTCGGGGTGGATGAGGAAGAAGTTCTGGCAATTACGCGGCAACAAACAAAAGAATACTCGGACCCCGCCGAAGAAAAGAGGAAATTTGCGGAAGCATGGGCGGAGGTTGGAAAAGTATCCCAAGTAGCAACACCTCCGGACACTGCCGACACTTCAGCGAGGAATTCCGCAGAACAAAACATAGTACGACAAATTTTGCAAACGGAGGTGCGAGTAAAGGTAAGCGATTTGCTTCTCACCATGCCTCAACTTTGATTTGCTCTTTCAAGTATTGCAGGAGAATCAAGTCAAGGGAAGGAAAAGCCACCGGGAGAACCAAGTCGAGGGAAGGAAAAGGAAATTGCTGTAGGAGGAGAAGATCACATGTTGCTGGCGCTGACATCTGGACAACACCCTGCAGTCGTCGAGATGGGGATCCTTGGACATGTTCTCACAGAAACAATAGTTGACGGAGGGTCCGGCGTAAATGTATTGCCTTAAGATACCTGGAGGAAACTTGTACAATCGACATTGTGGCCTCCAAGATTTCAGCTGCTGACCGCCGATCAACATGGCATAAAACCACTGGGTATTCTCATGGCACAGCCGGTAACCATTGGCACTCAGCCGTTCCTGATGGATTTCGTGGTGATTCCGTTGAAGAGGAAAGGCTATGACACCATCCTGGGCTGCAGGTGGCTTATCGAAGCAAGAGCTCGACACGACTGGAAGAACACCTTATCACTGGAAAGTAAAGGCCGCCGATTCGTCATTGATCTGCATACCCAAATGGTAGGGAAAGAGGCCCTGTTGTCAGATTCTGAGGGAGAGGAGGATGAAGGCAGACAATGGATGGAACCAGATTAGGGGGGCATCCTCCGATTGGATGGGGGATCAACGGATGATGACTTGGATTCCGTCAACGGTCTCTGCCACTGGCAAATGGAGGACTATGAATTATTTCACAGCTGCAATGTTCTGTCGATTGAGAACGAATATTCGAAGGAGTTTAGTGAAGTAAAGGAGGGGGAGGCACCGTTGGATGTTACACCCGCCCATGCATTCAGTAAAGGGGAGACAATCAAGTATAATGAAGCTACATTGCAATTGATGAATTTGGGGGACGAGGCAGAGCCGAAGAACATATTGGTCGGAGATAATTGGGATCCAGTACTCAAGGCCGCGGCATTCAAGATATTTATGGACTACAAGGATGTGTTTGCATGGACATACAAGGACCTCAAAGGAGTACCGCCAGAATTGTGTGTGCACCGCATCCCGCTGGTGGAGGGAGCTGTACCTGTACGAAAGCGACCTTATAGGATGAACAAGAACTATGTGGCACGGGTTACGGAGGAAATCAACCAGATGTTGGAAGCTGGCATTATCTTCAAGGTACAGACCAGCGAATGGGTGTCGTCGATAGTCATCTCATTGAAGAAGGATACTAGTCAGATCCGAATATGTGTCGATTTCAAATGCCTGAATGTAGTAACGATCAAGGACCCTTTTCCGATTCCATTCACAGATAGCATTCTGGAGGAGGTCGCGGGACATGAAATCTACTCCTTTATGGATGGGTTCTCCGGTACAATCAGATTTCTATAGCAGAGGAGGATAAGTTGAAGACAACGTTTGTCGTTGAAGATGGGGTCTACGCGTACAACCGGATGCCATTTGGGTTGTGTAACGCGTCGGCCACATTCCAGCGGATTATATTGCATATCTTCGACAGGATGTCCGTGGGAAACTTCAAAGCCTTCCTGGATGATTGGTCAATATTTAGCACGGAGGACGGACGCCTGGCAGCACTTGGTGAATGCATGGAGAGATGTCGTAGAGCTCGGCTAGCGTTGAATCCCAAGAAGTGCAGATTCATGGTTCCACACGGAAGACTGCTCGGACACATCGTCTGTAAGGAAGGATTAAGGATGGATCCCGACAAGGTGAGTCATTCTTGAGATGCAGCCATCTACTAATGTGACCAAGGTAAAATCTTTTCTCGAGCATATAGGTTATTACAGGAGATTTATTAAATTTTTTGCCAAGGTGTCCCAACCGTTAGATAAGTTAACTTGCAAGGAAGAATCATTTAGATGGGATAAAGAGCATGACGAGGCATTTGAAGGGCTAAAGGTACGACTAGCTACGACACCCATCCTGGCATATCCAGACTGAAATAAAGAGTTTCATAATGCTGAGTTTCTGGAATAGATTGTGTAGAGATTTTTCATCAACGTTTCGAATCACACTACGTGATCCATCATCAGGAAGAGAGAGCAAGAGGTGTCAAATTATGTAAGATGCAGATTTGGCACAGGGTCACAATTTAAGGAGACCTGGAAGAGAGGGACTGCACACGCCCCAACGCAAGTCAAAAGAAGTAAAATAAAAATAAAGACAAAAAACAAGCACGGGGGAGAGACAAAACCACCCAAGACACAAAGTGAAAGCACCAAGAGAGATAACCAAAAAAATAAATAGGACAAGATAATAAACTCCAAAAAGGAAACAAAAGGTAAGAGGTAGAATAAGTAAAAATATAAAAATATAGAAGAAGAATATGTTACCTATAAGAGAACAAAACAGAAACCAATACATAGCGTCAACATGTGAATAAGCCACAAAAATGCAATAATATATACAATATAATACTACCCATTAATAATAAAAGTAATAACAATTAATGTAGGAGTAACAATAAATAAATAAATACATAAATTAAAAATAAGACTAAAAAATAATAAAAAGATAAAATAAAAGTAAAAATTAAAAACATAAAAAACAAACACATCTCAATATATATGTTTATGTACGTATGCATGTGGATAATATAAACTAGCGTCCAAATATCAATGAACTCCCATCCTAAATCAGAAATTGAATAAATATATATATATATATATATATATATACTTACTAATAAGCGAGCAATATATAAAACAATAAAAAACAAGCAAAACAATACATACATGTGCCACAATGTAACATATATATATATATATATATATATATATATATATATATATATATATATGTATATGTATGTATGTATATAGATATATATATATATATATAAATATATATACATAAATATATAAATATAAATATATATATATATATATATGTATATATATGTATATGTATGTATATATATATATAAATATATATGTATGTATATATATATATATACATATATATATAATGTGCACATATCACGACTAGAAGAAAACATACACAAAAAAAAAAAATGAATAAATAATAAACAACCCCCATACACAACCCACGCATGGAAATAGATACATATGGCACCAAAAAGAAAGAGAATGCAAAACAAATATATAAATGAAATATACTAACATAAATGTAACAAGGAAAAGTCGCATGTAAGTATGAGCAAATTTTGAAAAGTGAATATAAGGATAGAAACACAAGGTAAGGAAGAACTCCAGCAAAAGAACGAAGGACGAGCGAGCAACACAAAAGGCGAAAAGGCAAGGAGGAGGGCACAACTAACTCAACAAAGAAGACCCAAACTCCGAAGGAGGAGAGGAGCAGCAACAAAGACCTAAGGAGGACAAGAGAAAATGGGGGGGGGGAAGGGGAATCAAACCCCACACGAAGAGACGAAAACAAAAATGACAGGAGATAATGAGGAGAGAGGAAGAATCACCAAAGACACAAAAGAAGAAGTGGCCAACCTGGGGGAAGGGTGCAAGGCACCAGAGGAGAGGAGAGGGGGAGAGAGGACAAGAACCGAGGAGAGGGGAGCAACCAAGCAAGAAGGACGGAGAGAGAAAAAAAGAGATTAACCAACACAACGAGGGTCTTTCTCCGTAGAAGTCAACAAAGGATGCCACGAGGGGTTGAGAAGCCATCCATCATCACGATTGAGCTTGATGGGGTGGTTAATAATTTCAACGGCTTCTTTAAGCTTCCTCTTAAAATAGTTGTCCTCGTGGGAAATGATTTGCGTGTCCTCCAAACATATGTGATGTTTGGTCAAAAAGGAATGTTCAGCAAGTGCCGATTTGTAAACCCTATCGTGTCTAATGTCTGCCACATGCTCCTTGATACGGGTGTGGAAGGAGCGGCCTGTTTCGCCAATATAGGGTGTACCACAAGAGCAGACCACTTTGTAAACCCCTGAGTTGGCATACGAATCTTTGGGGTCTTTGATTGGTGGGACACGATTCTTGAGCTTGAAGAGGGGCTTGAAAGCAACACGCAAACCATTTTTGGACAGGATCTTGGCAATTTTATGGGAAATGCCTTCCACGAAAGGGAGGGAGGCATGCAGAGCACGAGGGGGGGGAAGAGAAGGGGGCGAGGAGGCAAGGTGGAGGGACTTAGCTTGGTTTAGGGCCCTAGAAATTTGCCTGGGAGAATAACCATTCATCTAATATATATATATATATATATATATATATATAATATATATATATATATATATATATATATATATATATATATATGTTACATTGTGGCACATGTATGTATTGTTTTGCTTGTTTTTTATTGTTTTATATATTGCTCGCTTATTAGTAAGTATATATATATATTTATTTATTTATTTAATTTCTGATTTAGGATGGGAGTTCATTGATATTTGGACACTAGTTTATATTATCCACATGCATACATACATAAACATATATATTGAGATGTGTTTGTTTTTTATGTTTTTAATTTTTACTTTTATTTTATCTTTTTATTATTTTTTAGTCTTATTTTTAATTTATGTATTTATTTATTTATTTTTACTCCTACATTAATTGTTATTACTTTTATTATTAATGGGTAGTATTATATTGTATATATTATTGCATTTTTGTGGCTTATTCACATGTTGACGCTATGTATTGGTTTCTATTTTGTTCTCTTATAGGTAACATATTCTTCTTCTATATTTTTATATTTTTACTTATTCTACCTCTTACCTTTTGTTTCCTTTTTGGAGTTTATTATCTTGTCCTATTTATTTTCTTGGTTATCTCTCTTGGTGCTTTCACTTTGTGTCTTGGGTGGTTTTGTCTCTCCCCCGTGCTTGTTTTTTGTCTTTATTTTTATTTTACTTCTTTTGACTTGCATTGGGGCGTGTGCAGTCCCTCTCTTCCAGGTCTCCTTAAATTGTGACCCTGTGCCAAATCTGCATCTTACATAATTTGACACCTCTTGCTCTCTCTTCCTGATGATGGATCACGTAGTGTGATTCGAAACGTTGATGAAAAATCTCTACACAATCTATTCCAGAAACTCAGCATTATAAATCATGGATTGTGGAAATTTGATTGCATTAAAAGAGTTTCATGTTCATGTGGATGCCTCCAACTATGCGATCGGCACGACCCTAGCACAGACAGGTAATGACGGACTGGATCATCCAATATATTTTGCCAGCCAGTTGCTATCAAAGGCCGAGTAGAATTACAACACGATTGAAAGAGAAGCGTTGGGATGGTCTATGCTGTACAAAAATTTCGTCATTATTTGCTTGCTACACCGTTCGTGTTCTATGTTGATCACCTGGCCCTGTTGTACATGATTAATAAACCTGTCATCCAAGGGAGGATCAGTAGATGGCTACTCCTGTTGCAGGAATTTACCTTCAAAATCATTGTTTAGCCAAGAAAGAAACATGTTAGTGCTGACCACTTGTCGCGGATCAAAACAGGGGAACCAGCGGAGGGTGTGAATGACGACTTCCCTGATGCGCAGCTGTTTCAGATTGGGGTACTGCCGGAATGGTACAGGAGTATTGGCCAGTGCCTGTCAATAGGACAGTTTCCTACTGGGATGTCACCAAATGATAGGCGCAAGTTGATAATCAGGAGTCACACGTTTCAATTGATCAATGGATTGCTCTACAAAATGGGGCCGGATCATATTCTTCGGCGGTGTGTGTTGGAAGAGGAGATACCGCAAGTGTTAAAAGAAGCACATGAGGGTCCCGTGGGAGGACACATGGGGCCTAACACCACTGCACGGAAGATATTGCTCACAGGTCTCTGGTGGCCGACGGTGTACAATGACGTGCGGGAATGGGTCGTCGGATGTGACACTTGCCAACAGGCTGGGAAGCCGTTGAAGAGATTTCATGCCACTTCACCCCTCACGCGCAGGAACTTTTTGGGAGATGGGGATTAGATTTCATTGGACCACTGAGGGTGAGCAAGACTCGACGGTGCCGGTACATCATTGTTGCAACAGAGTACCTGACCAAGTGGGTGGAGGCACGTGCGTTACCAGATAACTCGGCCATCGGCACTGCGAAATTTATTTATGAACAGATCATTACCAGGTATGGAATCCCGTTACAATTAACAAGTGATAGGGGAGGTCATTTTGTTAATCATGTTATTCGACTGCTCACCACTCAATTTAAGATTTATCATTCACTGTCGAGTTTGTACTATCCAAGAGCAAACAGACAGGCGGAGGCCACCAATAAAATCCTAGTATCCATCATCTACAAATCTTGAGCGGTTGAAGGTGTTGATTGGGAGGAAAACTTACCTGCTGCCCTGTGGGCTTATCGCACGGCGTACAAGGTGACGACAGGGCACACATCATTCTAGTTAATGTTTGGACAGGAAGCAGTAGTCCCAGTGGAATTCATGATCTCGAGTCTGCGAATAGCATTGGAAAACAAGCTGGATGATGATGGAAGCTTACAAGAGCAGTTAAACAATCTGAATAAGCTGGAGGAGAAGTGATTGCTAGCATAGTGGGCGACGGAAGTGGCACAGAATAGCGCAAGGTCTGGCACGATAAGCATTTGAAACATAGCAGATTTCAGCCGGGACAGTTAGTATTGAAGTATGATGGTTGCAATGAAATCAAGCCGGGAAAATTCAAAGTGCGGTGGGTTGGACCATACCAGATCCGGGAGGTTGGCGACAATGGAGCAATCAAACCAGTGACGTTGGACGGACAGGAGGTGCCTTAGTCAGTTAACGGATCTAAATTGAAAATATACCGCGCAAGAAGGGTATCGTTGTCGCCTAGTGCTCACATGAATCCTCCGTCGTCGTCATTAAAAGGCTGTGAGACGGCGACACCAACTGGAGGCACCTCTGTAATTTAATTTGAATATAAATTTAAAAAAAAAAAGAAGAAAAAATTGAAAAAAAAAAAAGAAAAAAGAAAAAAAGAAAAGAAAAAAGAAGAAGAAGCCCCTGGGCAGCAGTCTGTCCGCGGGTAATCAAAAGCCCCGCAGGTAGCAGTCTGTCCGCGGGTGTAAAAGCAAAGCCCTGCGGGCAGCAGTCTGTCCACGGGTGTATAAGGCAAAGGCCCCGCGGACTTAAAATTAGAACTTCTTCCACGGGAATATAAAACGCAAGTAGTAACCAGTGTCTGAGGAGGGGAGCGAGATTTTTAGGAGACTGCAACAATCTGCAGAGGAGGGAGACGTTGCTTGTACATTTTCACATACCATACTCTTCAGTTGACCACGATTTCCAGAATTGATCAGGGAGATGGGTGTTGTTATTTCAAAAAGAACAAGTAACGGGAGCATTTCGGCTGTGAATCACTAGGATCCAAAGGCGTGCATCAAGGACGATTGCAATATTCCAAATCCTGTTCTTGTATCGTAGATGATTAATGTTTCGAGGTGGGTTTCGATCATATTTGGTGGAAACTGAAAAAACAAAGTACGGGTGTATGAATGAGGGCCAGGGGTAAGAAGCAGAGATAAGCCGTGCACCTCATAAAAGGATCCCGCTGTCATTCAACCTGTTTTGTTTAATTAACCTGAGAAAGGTAGAATTCTGTGAATTCAACTCTCGTGAGTAGTACTGGGCGTTGTCGATTCATTCCAAATTGCCTGGAATTAAACAAGACCGTCTCTTTTGCTTGTAATTTGAACAAAACCTGGTTGAAAATCAGGGGATTCGTGTGAGAAGGCGATGTTTTAGTGATTCTATCAGAGGATCATGGGCTCCTTTCAAACTAGTTTTTACTACGTAGTGCCAACTTTGAGAACAATTACCCTGGTGCTGGCCATAGAATGTGGGTGATGGATTGCGGCTGTCTAGTAGGAAGATCAGGGTATTAATGCTGTAGCCAGCCTCCAGAGAGTCAATTTCTTCTGCCCTCCATTTTTTTTCCATGGGATAGGTGTGCGGCATAATCTTCTGCTCCCCCACAGGGTGAAATTTTCTTTTCGTAACGGATGGAGGAAACTTATAATAAGAAAAACAAAGTGGTTATTGCATGGAATCAGCAGGTAAACGGAAGCCGTGGAAGAATTAGTTGGCGGCAAATATGGAAAAAAATTCAAGGGTTTTGGCATCAGGGATTCGAGTCGCAGGCCCCTCGGGTTCCAGTAGCAAGAAGCAAAAGACTAGGGAAGAACTCACTTATCTTACCGTCCAGTTTGAGAGTCTCAGTGGAAGCGAATGCCGGAGGTGGTGGCAGGAGACCTCAGAGGTAGACCAGATTAAGCAGATCTTGATGCGGGCACAGGTACATTGGGCCATCCAGCTTCCTGTTTTCTCCATCCGTTTGTTCGAGTCAATATTGCACACCATGATAAAGACATATAGCCCGCGGAGCAGAACAAGTACATTCATGTACAAGCAACAACAGATGACGGTGTCCTTAAAAATTAGGGATTTCACTAGGGTTTTCGGCATCCTTGGCTCAGATGGTAAAAAAGTGGAAATCAAGAAGCATAAACTCTCATGGGAATGGAAGGAGCATTGGATAGATCTAGTGTGTAGGGACCTTACACCTGTGGAGAGGGAGGCAGCGGTTTAGGGGTCAAAATGCAGAGGGCTTCGCAGGGACTTTATTCGGGAGGGTCACTGGCGGTGTATCATGGACGTCATCAAGAGCAGATTGACAGGCGCCACTCGAGCTTTAGATATAGCATTGCCACAGATTATGTTTATGAATGGTATCATGCAGGGAGTGGTATATGATTGGGCCTCAGTGCTTGCCGACAGGATGGAGGAATTCATGACGCTTCAGCACCGAACACTTTTTATGCAGCACCATGCCATCGGGCTGTTTCTGAAGGCTGCAGCTAGCCAGATTCCACTGGATGATTTTGAGGCTCCTCCAAGGGGCAAGTTGGCAGACGGAGAGCCTCCCATATTCTATTGGCGACATTTGGATATAGGAGGATCAGCCACAGGTCACAAGAAAGTACTCCGCGGACTGGATACTTCCGGAGAGACAGATAGCGGACGGAAGGGCACTTTGGTGAGTGACGGGGCTGAGTCTGTGGAAGAAGAGGTGAGCACATCGGCGGAAGTTGGCGATGAGGCAGCGGGTAGTGGGCCCACATTCTTTACCCCTCCTCAGCTGTCAACTTTGGCGCACTTGACTACCTTTCCGACAGTCATTCCGCCGTTTGGTCAGTGCCATGCCCCGGTCCTTATGACTCCTCCAACGGCGGCAGATATCCCACGGACAATGACGGAAATGGTCCCACAAACAACAACAGATGTCCTGCGGACACTCGCCAAGATATTGCCGACGGCTGTAGCGGAGGTGATTCTAGTTGTACCAGCAGATGTCACCGTCACAGTCTCAAAGAGAGCACAGTTGCCACCACCGGAGCCTGAGCTGCAGGTTCGGTTGGAGGTCATTGATTGTGATGCAGTTGTCACTGTTTCGTCATCTTTTTTAGCAGAGGTCGAGTCAGCCCAGCCAGTACCGGAGGAGAACATGGAGCTCGTGCAGTCAGACCAACCAGAGGTGATGGATAGAGCTAGTGTGTTTTTGAGGTAGCAGTTCCGACTAACTCCGGCCAAGCGAGGTCCGTCCATTTAGTCTCCTAGGCATTCAGGAACATCACCGGCAGTACCAGAGCCTCAGCTTCAGGAGGAGGGAATGCCATATGCCATGGTTGCGCCACCAGCAGTGGAGGCGGCACTGGATGTGGGCATGGCTCTTGCTGATGAGGAGAACAGTGATGCGGAATGGTCATTGGAGGACTTCGCCAAGGAGGATTACGGGTCGGATGAGGACAGGTGCCGAGATTACCTCAGGACTATGAAGTCTGCGTTGAAGAAGGGACACGATGTGGCAATTCAGGCCCTGACTCAGTGGAGGGAGTGGCATTTGATTAGAGCATATATTCGTGGGATCTGTCCTCGACGATTTCAGACTTGTTTTGTAGACAGGGGTTGGCCGACGGTGGAGACAGTTGAGATGATGGTAGATTGGGCTACTGAGCCGGAGTTGGGACCCAGTGACACTCCTCTGATGAAGTTGGCACATGAGATTGTGGGATTGTACAAGGATGTTTACTATGGTCGTCGGCGTGTGGAGGCGGACAGGGTTGCAACAGAGAGATAATTGGCAGCTGAGAGTGAGGCTAGAAAGAAGCTAGCCGTCGACTTGCCCAACCAGCAGGCAGTATGGGCCGCAAAGCGGGCAGCACTACTAACAGATATGGCAACAGCGGTGCAGGAGAGGGACGTGGCTAGGCAAGGTACAAAGGCGGCGGTCCGAGGCAAGGATGCAGCTGAGCACGAGATGTAGTTAGCTAGGAGGCAAGCTATGGATGCGGCTCTTCTTCTAAAGGAGGTCGTTGAGGTTAATTCTTAGATTCAGATAGATCTCCGCATCAGGACAGAGCAAGTGTATGAGTTACGTCGCCAGCAGCACACTTCTGGGGTGCCCCCTTCTCTCTAGTATTTCTTCTGTTGTCTGTAAGTTGTCTCCTAATTTTGTTAGTCGTCAAGAGACGACTGTTCTTTTGGGGGGGATGGTGTTAGCTGACTGGATGGTCCCGGCAGTGTCTCTGTAGCCGACGGATTGACTGTCGTCGGTGTTTTGTATTTTGTAGCTGACGGGTAAATAGTTTGTAGCGGATGTAATGTTGTGGCCGACAGACTCCTTCGGGAAGGTTCGACAGTAGTATTTATATCCCGTCTGGGATCATTGTAAATCATCTTCTACTATGATTCATCTTATTAAGCATAATGTATGTCTGGCATATGCGAATATAATTTTGCTATTCTGTTCCATTGTCTGTATGCGTTGATTTCTTTACCAGTACGGTGAACAGTTCTTCTATGCCACAGTTTGTATTTGGCTAATGCATGCATTATTGCCAACATCTCCTTATCATATGTTTAATAACTTTTTTCTGCTCTATTTCCTTCTTTCACAAGCAGTGGGATGTTTGTTCTACATCAAAACAACAAATATCCTTTCACTGGATGCATCACACTCAAGCTCAAAGGCTTGGAGAAATCGGAAATAGCTAACATGGGATATGTACTCATTGATTGCTTAAATTTATTAAAACACTTCTGCACTATATCAGACCATATCAAAGTACCTTTTTTTGTGAAACCAGTAAGTGGGGCAGCAACTTGTGAAAACCCCTTCACAAATCTTTTGTAGAAACCACACAACCCAAAATCTCTTGAGCTGGGATGGTTTGGTTGGTGGAGGCCAATCAATGATTGCCCTAATTTTATTAGAATTGACTCTAGCACTATTGGGGCTGATTATATACCCAAGATAAAGAAGATTTGTTAGTCCAAATTCACATTTGGTTCTTTTGCAACCAAAGATTCCCTCTCAAGAATATTTAGCATTTCCCCCTAGTGCCTCATATGCTCCTCCCATGTCTTGCTGTAAATCAAGATATCATCAAAAACTTACGAAGCTGCTTATTAAATGCCCTGTTCACACTAGACTGAATTGTAGCTGGTACATTAGTCAACCCAAACAGTATGACTAAAATTCATAATGTCCAAAGTGGCAATGGAAGGCACTTCTCTCAACATCTTCTCTATGAACTCTAATTTAATGATAGCTTAAACTCAAATGATTCTTTAGGAATAATAAGCAACATGCACCTTATCAATTGAGTCATCGATGCGTGTAATTGGATATCTATTTCTAATGGTCTTCTTGTTTACTGCCCTCTAATCAATGCACATTTGCATTGTTCCATGTTCCATCTTTCTGTTTAACCAAAACCATTGATTAATCAAAAGGGCTCTTACTTGTTTTATGTGTTCTATTTCCAACGATTCTTTGATAGGATTTTCAATTTCTTTTTTTTGTCTTGTTTAGTGTCTATAGGGGGTGGCATCAACTCGTCTTGTTACTTTTTCAAGTTCTATAATATGTTCAATACCCCTATCCAGTGGTTTCCCATCTGGAATATTGCCAAACACCTTGTATTTAGTCAACGGCAAATCAACATCTGAACAATAAGTTCTCTTTTGCTGTTTCAAATTCGAAGTTATAATAATACTTTCAGCCACCCACTCTACATGGTCATGTCTAGTCAATCTCTCCATCTTTTTGAAGGATACCACCATTGGTCCACCATTTGTCGTGCCCCTAAGTAGAATCTTCTTTCAATTGACTTCAAATTTCATCTCCATGGTTTGTAAGTTCATTCCAAAGTCACCAACAGAATACAACCACTGAATACCAAGCACTGCATTTGTGATACAAATATCTCACTAAGCTTTAAACACTAACAATTGCTACCTAGCTCTTTTAGCACTTTAGTTTTTGAGTATTGGCCTTTTAATGTTATTTTTGAAATCTATCCACCAAGTTAATTATTAGGTTCTTTATTGTATGAATCTATCTCAAAACGTGTCTTCTTTTAATATAAAATGAATGTGTAACTACTATAAACACTTAATTCTCACCACCTCCTAACTTCACGTCCTACCACTATGTCAACATTTCCTCATTATCAAGTTAATTCATCCTTTGGTTTAACACCAATGCTTAATTAAATAATTTGTATTATTTAGTTAATCAAGCTAAGGGTCATACTTATTCTATTATAAATAAATAAATCTATTCTCACTAATTCCCCACAAATAAAAAAATTATCAAATCATATTTCATAAGTCCACGAATCCCTCCCTTTTTAGTACATGCACAACTAATTAATCCAAATAAATAATTGTTTCAAAGCCCAATAAAGGGAAATCATAACTCCCTTCTGACTATTCTTGGCCAACAAAGATTCTCCAGTCATCTAAATTGATCTCAATCACTAACTGAAAATCAAATTTTTGCCATTCACATCCTCAATCTTATATCTGTAAGTTCAATCCAATCCATAGTCAAAAGATTAATGATGTTTAAATCTTGAAAAGTGCATGATGCAGAGATTTTAATGTCCCTCCCTAATAATGAGACTAATAATTTAATATTTTAATTACATACTAAGTTGTCTCACATTAGCATTTAGTTAACATATAAATATTTCACTTACATTTATATTATTATTTGAAAAGCTGAAATATTACTTTTGTCGTATGCTAGTTAAAGGAATTTAAATTTTTATAAAAGAGTTAAAGAATTCCCTGGTTGTTAAAGGAGACGGGGAGCTTGTGTCAGGGGGCCTGCACTTCTGATATTGAAAAGGAATTTGCAGTTTTTGCAGTTATTTCAGCTTCTAGAGAACACAAACTCTTCATGGGACATTATCTTTAAGGTTGTCAAATATCCTCGAGGTAATTTTAGACTTTAGTTTTAGTTGGTTTGGAAGGAAGTATGCTTCAAAATTAGGAAGTGCAAAAACTAGCTGGCAAACTAACCATTCCTTATTGTGATGGTTCAAGCAAGGTCACTACTAGATCACGTGTTCAGAAATTAGACACTTATTTCCAACTTAAACCCATGGTTGAAGATGAAGCCATTCAGTGTGCAACTATGCATTTAGAGGGTGTTGTTTTTACAGGTAGGATATATATATATATAAAATATCTATCTTTTATAGTTAATTATATATTAGTTTATATTATTAATTATATAATCACATTATCTTGATAAATATAATAACGAGGCAGTGATTGGATCAGTGAAGAACTCAAGTTAGTTTATGATGAGGCTCTCTCTAGAAGCTCTTTGGGATGAGAGATTAATGAGGGGCTGATTAAGCCGATTCCTAAGGATGGAGACAAGACTCCAATTAAAAATTGGAGACCTATCACCTTGTTGAATGCTTCCTACAAAATCCTGGCTAAGATAATTGCCCTAAGGATAGTAGATATCCTCCCAAAGATCATCAACCCGTCTCAAACCGGCTTTGTTAAGGGGAGATTCATCTTAGAAAACCTGATTACTTGTTGGGAAGCACTAGATTGAGCCAAGGAGTCAGGTCAACAAGGGGGCATGTTATGAGAAGGCCTTTGACAGGGTTGAGTGGGGGTTCTTGAGAATGACGTTGAATGCTCTTGGATTCCCAAATACTTTCATCAATATTGTATTCACCTTACTTATTGGGGCTATGGCAACGGTTGAGATTAATGGTGTTAGGGCCTTCAAATTTCAGCTTTCCAGGTCTATTAGACAAGGTTGCACTCTTGCCTTTGCCTTGTTCGTTCTCACTGCAGATTCTCTCCACTATTTGTTGAGGGACACCACATTATCCCCTAGGGTTTAAGGATCTAATGGAGATGAGATAGCCAATGTATAGTTTGCTGATGATACAACCATTCCATTCCACCTAAGTGAAGTCAATATGGATCTCCTTATGGGCAAACTTGATTTATTTTGTGAAGCTTCAGGCAGCAAGATCTCCATTTCAAAGTCATACATTCTTGGATGAGATGATAATGCCATAAGCTGGTGTAGTAAATATGGCATACAATGGGGTGACCCAAATCATGTTGTCGAATATTTAGGGATCCTCTTGGCTGTCAAACCCAATTTAAAAGACATGTGAGACTGGATTAGGACCAAGATTGTGAATATACTCAACAGATAGGATTACAGATACCTATCCCTAGCAGGCTGGGCCCAAGTTTGTCAAAAGATTCTTTCATCATACTCTGTCTACTTCTTATTTGCCTGGATGTTCAATTTTGATTGAAGTACTCCAAAAGATGATTAGAAACTTTCTTTGGTTTGGAAATGTCAACAAATGTCAACAATGAGAGTAAACATGCAATCAAGTGGAGTTGGTGTACCAAAGCTAAAGAGTGTGGTGACCTGAGGTTAAAGGATTTGAGGATACAAGGCATTACCTTGGCTGTGAAATGCATAGCTAAAGCTTCGGTGGGCAATGAACCTTGGAAAGTACTGCTTAGGCACAATCTGGCAAGAGCCTCCCCTTGCAAAAACAAAACTTGGAATGGATTTGAATTGATGGATCTTTGTTGTCGGTAAAGTTATAAAATAGCCGATAGGTAGATTAGCATATTGTTGGCAAAGTTATAAAATAGCCGATGGGTAGATTAGCATCCGAAAGGATGCGTGATGGTTGAGTCACCCCTTCGGATTGGTATATGTACACCGTCCGAAATGGACTTTGGATCAATGTGGTAATCATCATTGGAAGCACTATGTAATCTCTTTAGCATATATGTGAATAATAAAAAGAGTATTGTTGTGTTATATGGTCTTGTCTATTGTCTATATGCATGAAACGATTTACCCCATACGGTAAACATTTGGCGCCGTTGCCCCTTGGACCTGGAACGAAGGCAGCGGAATGAAGACTAATGCTGAATCAGCTTAACAAAAATAAGAATAAGCTAAAGGAAAAAGATGAAATACGCACCGCACAAGGGAATTTGATTTTGGCACAATAGGCCGAATGTAGATGAAGGTTTCAATAGATTGCCAACGAACATCGAAGCACCGAGGAATTGTTGGAAGAGACTCGACAGCGGTTGGATTTGGTGGAAGAAACAAGGGAGGCATTTTCTAACTTGTATACGCCGAGGGAAGAGAATCCAGATGGAAGGGAATTAACTCGCACGGCTCGGAGTGCCGAGGGAGCATGAGTGTGGAGTGAACTCTTTGTCCACGATACACTTCCGGAACAAACAACTTTGCATGAGGAAAACTCTTTTTCACCAAGTAATGCGGTTGTTGGAAATAAGACGACTGTCGCAAATAGCGTGGGTGTGCAGACCAGTGCGGGTGTGCAGAACAGTGCGGGTGTGCAGAGCAGCGCGGGTGTGCAGAACAACATGGGTGCACAAAAAGCACGTGTGTGCAAAATAGCGCGGGCACACAAGAAGTACCTCCAACTTGAATAGTAATGGTTGGACCAAAAGAAAAATTGCCAAAGTTTGATAGTGATGAAACGGCCGATCCAATCAAACTCTGTAAGACATGCGAAACAATTTGGACGGTGAATGGCATAACCAACACAGATGAATGGGTCCGACAATTTCGAGCAACTCTAAGGGGTGTAGCAATTGATTGGTTTGTCAATGCCAATTCTCAAAAATTAACTACATGGGTGGGAGTTAAAAAGGAGTTTATTACCGAGTTTCAATTGCTGCAAGACGACAATGAGATCGTAGTAGAAATATACACCACAAAGCAAGGAAAAAATGAAACAGTCTGTGTGTATGCCAGAAAACTAAAAGAATTAATAAATAAAATGGAAAGTAAGCTGGCAGATGGGCTGAAAAAGCGATGGTTCATTGAAGGACTACGCCTGGAGTTGAGGAAGAAAATGAAAATTGTGCTGCCATCATCATACACTGAAGCATACAATCGGGCAATGGACTTAGAGAGTGAACAGAAAACAAAAAAGAAGAAAAGTAGCTCATCTGACTCAGATGACTCATTTTCGGAAGAAGACAATAGTGGTGACGAAAAGGACAGTAAGAAGGTCCAAGCTCTCTAGAAAGATATGATCAAAATGATGAAGGGATTTAAGAATATGTAGAAAGAGATGAAGGGAAACGAGCTATGGTGCACAAAATGCAAGACAGAAGGTCACGCGAAGGGATCCTGCCCAAAAAACCAGTTCTATGATATTTGTCAAATTATGGGACATTCCACAAAGGAATGCCCTTTCAATATGAAAACAAGAGGGCATCAACAAGTGCTCTTGACACAGGAGATTTCCACGTCGGGAGGGAGCGGAAACACCAACAATGATGGTGCCACTTCAGGTGGGTACAAAAATAGTAAAAGAGGGCAAAACATGTCATGTCCCCATTTTGGAGGCAATTTGATTTAATTAATCTAATTAATTAGGTTGTCCAAAATAATGAATATTTTATGAGGATGACTAATTAATTATTTTAATTAAATAAATAAGTGGTATTAAGTTAATTATTTATAAAGTTATCAAATAAATAAATATTAAAAGGTAACTTTATATTTAATTAATTTAATAAAGTGACTTGAATTATAAAATATTTTATAAAGTCACTTAATAGATAAAACAAAATAATATTCTAGAAGCTTCTGGAGAAAGTGGAGAAAAAAGAATAAATAGGCACCTCGAGCTTCATTCTAATCATCCAGATTTGTTGTTGTTGATGTTGATGTTTGTTGATGTGCATTGTGGAGCCTAGGGTTTCTGCAATAGTCACAACTGGCCATTGAGAACGAAACAAGGACTCTGCCTGCAAGGTACTCAGTACTGTCTCTAAATGCTTCATATGCTCATGCGATGTCCTACTGTATACCAAGATATCATCAAAGAAAACTAATACAAACTTTCTCAGCTGATGATGGAAGACCTTATTCATGGTGGACTAGAAAGTAGCTGGTGCATTGGTCAACCCGAATGGCATCACTACAAACTCAAAGTGCCCACAATGACATTTGAAAGCAGTCTTCTCTATGCCCTGTTTTCTGACTCTAATCTGATGGTAGCCGGATCTCAAGTCTATCATGCGGGCTCTTCATGATTCACCCATAGCTGGTCATCCCGGGTACTTTAAAACATATAGACAGGTGCGAGAACGGTTCACATGGAAAGGACTCAAGACGGATGTATTGCAACATGTCCGAGAGTGTCCTATTTGTCAGTAGAATAAGCAAGAACACACCTACCCAGCAGGACTCCTACAGCCACTTCCTATTCCAGATCAAAAGTGGGAATGCATGTCCATGGATTTCATTACAGGGTTGCCCAAGGCTCAGGGACGCGATTGCATTTATGTGGTGGTGGATAGATTAACGAAATATACTCACTTCTTTCCTATCACCACTACTTATACAGCAGTACAGGTAGCAGAGGTATTCTTTAGAGAGGTTTTCAGGTTACATGGGATACCCCGCAGTGTTGTCAGTGACAGGGATAGTAGATTTTTGAGTCATTTTTGGCGGGAGGTGTTCCGATTATGTGGTACTGAGCTCACACCCAGTACTAGTTATCACCCGCAGACTGATGGACAGACGGAGATAGTGAACAAGTGGGTGGAGGGCTACTTGAGGAATTACATGGCCGATCAGCAGAAGGCATGGGTAAGATGGATTCATTTGTGCGAATATTGTTATAACACCACTTTCCACATGTCTATTCAGATGACACCCTTCCGAGCATTATATAGATATGATGCACCGAGCTTTATTGACTTGCTGATGGGTGATGTTCGGGTTCCACGTGTCGGGAATTTGATTCAAGAAAGTAAAGACATTATTAGCACTCTTCGGGATAACATAGCTCGGGCACAGAATCAGTATAAGCAGTATGTAGATCCAAAGAGGATAGAGAGGAGTTTTGAGGTAGGTGACATGGTTTACCTCATGCTTCAGCCATTTCGACAATCTACTCTCAAAAAAAGTGGATTAGAGAAGCTTAAGCCTAGGTATTATGGGCCTTTCAGGATCACCAAGCGAATAGGGGAATTGGCTTATGAGCTTGAGCTTCCAGCAGATAGCAAAGTGTATAATGTGTTCCATGTATCGTGCCTCAAAAAGGCGTTGGGACAAAATGTGATACCTTCTACAGTATTACCTCCTTTGGATGATGAAGGGAAATTGATCTTAGTGCCGGAATTCATTTTGGAAAGTAGGGAAAAACAGCTCCGCAAAAGGATAATCAGAGAATATTTGGTTAAATGGAAAGATCTACCAGTTGAAGATGCCACTTGGGAAAATGAAACAATTTTGCAGCATCCAGCTTTGAGATTGCTTGAGGACAAGCAATTTCAGGAAGGGCGGACTGTCATGTCCCCTTTCTAGTGACATAACTTCTATCGGAGATTTGCCTATTATTGACTCTCGTAGGCAAATGATTTTGGAGAGAGAGTCATTCTATTTCCAGATGATTACATTCTTGCTCTCAGAGAGTTATAATTCAGTGAGTGGGGCCTACTTGTTCTAATGTCGAATTGAGATTGTATTTTTAACTTTATAAAGTTATTTATTTAATTTTATAAAGTTAATTAATAATAAAAGTGCATTATAATAAGATATTATAAAAAGACAATTCTGGAAGCTTCCAGTGACTTCTCAACAAAGTGAATAAATAGAGGACATGAGGCACCCATTTAGACAAGCGGTTTTGAGGATTCTACTTCTTCTTCAGTTGGAGCAATTTGTAGTCATTTGGTCTGCAAATTCTCAATTTATCTTTGGGAACGAAAACTCCCATCGATAAGCAATTTTGAGGGTGTTAGATATCACCCGAATTATTGCCAAAAACTGGAGGTGACGTTACAGTCATCTCATCAGGGCGGAAATTTGTGGCCTAAGGCCAAATTAGGAACTCTTGCATTTTGGGTTGAAGACGAGTTAATTACCAACCACCGAATTATTGAAGAACTAGCGAAATCCGGATCTGGTTTGGGATGGTCTACTACTCATGAATATTTTGACACCCCATTCTCAACTCAGTTTGGAACAATTCCTCAGCAGATAACTAAGGCAGATAACGGGTGAAACGGATTAATTTCAAGCGTTTCCAGACAAGGGTTTCTTCACTCGGCGACACACTATATATTCATAGCTCGGATACCCGCATCCAGTATTGATAAATTCGTCCGCATTGACAAGGAGCAATTTCGACAGCAGTAACAATAACGTTTCCTGGGCGCTCAAATAAAAAGGTTATATCATAGATAAATCTCATCGGGTGGTCAGGTCAACTTCGACTCGTGGCTCTTATTACAATATGGGAATAGACGACGTTCTTAGACCCGTGTAGCAGGAACCTCTAGATTGTGAAGAACAGAATCGCATCTAATCAGGCGGAACCCTTAAGAGTAAGGAATTTTAGGTTTCTTTGACATCGTTTCCATTAATTGGAAACTAGTGCATTCATGCAATATTTTGTATTGTTATCAGTTTCTGAGTTAGTCAATATGATCTTTCATATTTGGCAGTGTGTACAGATGAGTCCCAAGATCATATTGGCCTTGATGACATCCAGGAGGATGCAGTGGGCAGTTTTGAAGACTTAGTTTCCTTGGCAGTTCCTTTTGGTATAAAGGAGTTGGACAGCAGTGCTACAGATTTTGATACTCCATATGTTGACATGAGCTTTGGAGTTGACTCGCAGGATATGGTTGGTAATACTCTAGAGACTAGTAACTTTGAGGATACTCCTTTAGACAGTGCATCAGAGGAGGTTTGTAGGAGACAGTCTAGCCAGTGCCATCATGTGTCTAGTCAGTTGAGAGTTAGTGAGCGAGACATTGCTATCGCTTGCCAGCATTTCGATGCTGCTTGTCAATTGTTAGCAGTTTATGGATGGGGTTCTACTAGTGATGAGCAGGGAGGCAGTTATTTTTCCTTGACAGAGATCCACTCTTTATGGGAGGCTATTCGGATTCTGAGACAGAATTATATGCAGTTGGTAGTCGATAGAGATTATCTTATGGAGTGGGGGAGTACAACATACGATGCATTATTGGCCAAGGAAGATGAGGTGAGTGAGCTTACTCAGCAGCTCGAGGTGACTTCTGAGATTCTTGAGAGTACACAGTTGGCTTTCGAGGAGTCACAGTTTCATTTGGCTAAGGTGACCATGGAGTTAGAGCGACTACAGTCTTTACCTGATTCTGTACAGTCACAAGCTGTGGTGTCTGGTGATCCGAGGATGTCCATGGTCGAGATTGTCAAAGACAGTGGAGATGGGGATGCATCCATCCTTGATACTAACACTGGCATATTGGGTCCGTTCCCACTAGAGTCAGGTTCAGTTGAGTTGGGTGCTACAGCAGATTGTTGTGGTATGCCTAACATGGTGGTGGCCTCTAGTACTGATGGCACAGAGACTAGAGATGTTGTATCAAAGATCATGTGTGATGTTGGTGAGTCGATAGTTGGCATGGTTCCTGCTAGTAATACTACTCCCTTGGCGATGTCTTCGGAGGTAGTAGTCAGTTCCAACTTGGTTAGTGATCGATTGTAGTTAGTTTCATCTGGATTGCAGTTTGAGCCACTGATTGAGATTGGCGCATTCTATCGGCATTACACTGTGAGGTATGCTCATCAATTTACCTTTGATGACCATGTTGATGAGATGATGATACAAAGATGTACTTTGGTTCCTAGTACTTGTCATCAGTTATGGGATGGTTTGACGCCTCGAGATGAGAGTTGTGATGAGCATAACATGGCGATAGGTTTTGCGGTTGACAGCTTGATAATACATGACTTAGAGCAGGAGTTTGGGAGTGATGCTTCAGCAGTTGTTGTTATTGATTCTACTCCTTTGGCTATGACATCTCCTGACTTAGCTGGTGATCAGTCATAGTGGGTCGTGTCACTTGTTCATGGTGAGTTGTTGACTGAGGTTGGTTCTTTTTATCAGCATTATACTGCAGGGTATGTGCATCAGTTAGCATTTGATCCATGTGCTGAAGAGTTGATGGCAGACAAATTTGGTTTGGGTTCCATTTCTTGCTGTTTATCTTGTGATGTCTTTTCACCATCAACAGTGCATGGGAGTTATGGCTATGAGACAGTGGCCGGTGATCTGCAGAGTTGTGTTGACTGCAGGAGTTGTTTAGTGTGTGGATTCTCCATACTTGGTACAGTTTCATTCAGGAGCGTTCACCATTGTTGCAGAGTTGGATTGTACATTCCATATAGGCCAGTGGGATGCATTGATGGTATTTACTGTGTTGGCAATTGTGATTTTGGAGTTTGGTTGAGCTGTAATTGTCAGTTTGAATATGGATTCCTCTTGGTCATATTGCAAAGGATATTACAGGAGCCTGTGTTGATTGATAGCAGTATAGTACATGACTACATTTGGGATCCAAGTGGATTGATTGGTTTATTGTTCAGCCATTGCTTGGGGACAAGCAATTTCAGGAAGGGCAGACTGTCATGTCCCCATTTTGGAGGCAATTTGATTTAATTAATTTAATTAATTAGGTTGTCCAAAATAATGAATATTTTATGAGGATGACTAATTAATTATTTTAATTAAATAAATAAGTGGTATTAAGTTAATTATTTATAAAGTTATCAAATAAATAAATATTAAAAGGTAACTTTATATTTAATTAATTTAATAAAGTGACTTGAATTATAAAATATTTTATAAAGTCACTTGATGGATAAAACAAAATAATGTTCTAGAAGCTTCTGGAGAAAGTGGAGAAAAAATAATAAATAGGCACCTCGAGCTTTATTCTAATCATCCAGATTTGTTGTTGTTGATGTTGATGTTTGTTGATGTGCATTGTGGAGCCTAGGGTTTCTGCAATAGTCACAACTGGCCATTGAGAACGAAAACTCTCAATTGGTACGCAATTTTGAGGGTGTGAAATATCACTTGAATTATTGCAGCTGGGAGGAAGATACTTCAGTCTTCTATTTGTGCTACATTGAGAAAAAATATTTGTGGCCATTGAGAACGAAAACTCTCAATTGATACGCAATTTTGAGGGTGTGAAATATCACTTGAATTATTGCAGTTGGGAGGAAGATACTTCAGTCTTCTATTTGTGCTACATTGAGAAAAAAATATTTGAGTACAAAAAGCAGTTCGAAAAAGCAAGCCGAAAAAGCAGTTCGAAAAAAGCAGGCCGAAAAAGCAGTCCAAAAAAAGTAGGCCGAAAAAGCAGAACCGAAAAACTAGGCCGAAAAAGCAGGCTCGGAAAAGCAATCCAAAAAAAAAAAGGAATCCGAAAAAGCAAATTCGAAAAAGCAAAGAAAATTATTACAGCCATCTACAATCAGGGGCGGCAGCTAGAGAGGCACGACTTGGGCATTTGAGGAGGTTATTTTCTGTTCAGTGGTATTGCAATACATCTATTCTCAAAGGCGACTTCATATACCAGGTCTGATGTGTATTTTCATAGTTGCCTTTCACTATAGAGTGCTGTTGTAATTGTCATTTCGTATCAGACCTATCATTCATTAATAGATATATCATTCATTTTTACATTCCTCACAATGGTATCAGCAATCCATGGCTTTAGTTGTATTTAATCATGCATGTGATTAGCGTACTGCTGTAGGGGAGTATTGAAGTTAGATATTTAGTGTTGCATTAGTTTTCATTGGCAGCTGTAGGTGCATATTACTTTACCAGCAATCATCATATTTTGATATCTTTGTAAATGCCAAGAGTCTTGGCTAACTTAGTATGAATATTGTATTGGATACTCATTCTCAATCAAGGAGATACAATTGCTGGTCATTAATAGTTGTCTTTGAGCGTTAATATATCATTTTTTATCAGCTAGTTAGCTTGCATACCAACTGTTTGTTAAAATACCAGTTGGCTGTATGTGATCATTTTCATGATTAGAACTCATATATGCATTCACTATTGCCAAAATTAGTTGCATATTTATGTTAGGTCATTGTTTAGACAATTTGAAGTCTTTTGTAAGCATTCTCTTTGAGGCAAATCCAAACAAGAATCACTGCAGCAATCTGAAAAGTTATATCAGTGAGATGACCCTTGCTTGCAAAGTGTTTGACGAAATGTCAAACCACTGAAGTATAAAGATTTTTGGTGTTGGAAGAAGTTATAACTTATTGGGGTTATTACAAAACAACAATACCAACAATAATAATGGGGGTTGTAGCCGAATTTAGTATGATGCGAACGACTGCCCGATGGTTCAATGCCGAGCATGCAATTTGTGGGGCCACTTTGCATGGAACTGTACATCAACAAATGCACTAAAGTTGTTATGCAGATGGTTCGGTCCTGGAGATCATGAAGATGCCAAGTGTTCGAAATCAGGCGTGCATTTGATTAGTGTTTACCGCATGGGGTAAATAGATTAATGCACACAGACAATAGACAAGAATAGTAGTACTCCTTTTATTATTTGCATATGCCAAAGATATTATACAATGCTTATGATGATAATTACAATGATTCCGGAGAGTATAAATACTTTCCGAAGAACCTTCTCAAAGGGGTCCGTTGGCTACATGACAATTACCGAAGGGCCCGTCGGCTACATAACAAGAACCTTCCCGAAGGGGCTCGTCGGTTGGATTACAATTTTACTGACAACATCATCCGCCCCAAAAAGAAAAGTCATCTCTGGACGATAATACAACAGAACTCAAAATAACTCAAGTACATCAATACATAAATACTAAACAGAGGATTGTGTCCCTGGTGCAGTGGCTGGCCGTGCTCTCAACTCTTTCAGCTCCACCTGCAGCTTGTAGACTTGTTCTTTCCTGACTTTTAGTTCTGCTTCTGCCTCCATTTGAAGCTCTAGAGCTGACTGCATCATGTCTGCAATTTCCCCCAATTCTTTTTCCTTTGCTGCTGCCACTTGCTCCTTTTCAGTTGCCAACTGCTCCTGATATTCGTCGACGATGGAATAGGTTGCGCCTAATATATTTTCAATTTCGAACCGTTCACTGTTTCCAGAATTTCCTCCCCGTCCAATGTTCGCAACTTTATTGCTTTGTTATCACCTACTTCTCAGATCTGGTATGGCCCGACCCATTTGACTTTAAACTTGCCCGGTTTGATTTCGTTCCATTTGTCATACTTAAACACTAGCTACCCCGGTTGGAACTTGTTTAGTTTTAGGTGTCTATCATGCCATGCTTTGCGCCTGTTCTGTGTCACCTCCGTGGCCCATTGTGCCTGCAATCGTTGCTCATCAAGTTTATTTAAGTGACACAATCTCTCCCTCTAGTTTTCCATATTGCCTAGTTTGTTCTCGACACTTGGTACCATGACTTCCGTCGGCTGCCACTCCTTTTCGTAAATAACTGTATTCTTGATTTTAGAACCTTTACTCCGTAATGCTGAAGCTTTTATTAAACCTCTCCTCTTTATTTCCTGTGCAAACCGTATCATGTGTTTTCCTTGCTGCCGACACCTTTCTACTATATCTATGGTTCGACGTAACATTTTCTTTCTGCGCGGTCTGTTCACTGTGTTTCGTATGGTGGGATCTTTTCTTTTCTGGGTTCGTATTGTATGTTCTTCCCTTCAGCTTTAGCCCTAACCGCCTTTCCTTTTTTCGCTTCTCTGTATTCCTTCGGATTTTCTTTCTCACCTTCGTTGACACTTAACATATTACAGCTTGAAAAGAGCTCATAATCCTCCATCTGCCAGTGGAAAAGGCTGTTCACCGAATCCAAATCACCGTCCGTTGATCCACCTTCCAACCGTAGGACTCCTTCCTCATTGGGTTCCAATCGCTGCTTTCCATCATCCTCTTCTTTGGAATCAGATGATACGGCTTCTTTGCCCAACATTTGTGTGTAAATCAATAGTGAATCATCGTCCCCGGTTTTCCATTGATAGTGTATTCTTTTTCCAGTCATGTTTGACCTTCACTTGCACGAGCCATCCACGGCCCAGAATGGTGTCGTATCCTCTCCTTTTCAGTGGGATGATGACGAAGTCGAGTACAAATGGCTGTGTTCCAATCATCACTGGTTGTGCTATCAGGACGCTGAGAGGTTTAATGCCATGTTAGTCCACTGTTAGCAATTGGAATGTAGGTGGCCACAACGTCGGCTGTCCTAACCTCTTCCAAGTGTCCTCCGGTAATACATTCACACTGGACCCTCTGTTCACAATTGTGTCTGATTGAATAGTTCCCAGAATTCCCATTTCGACTACCATCGGATGCCATCTGGATTTGAGGGCTAGCAACATCGGGTCCTTCCCACGTGCTCCACTTTCCTTCTCCCTTGTTCTTCTGATAATTTAGCAACGGGAACGATGTTCGTGAGTGCCGATCAGAGTTGAGGCATTGTGAGTAGCAAATCATTTATCTTGACCGGTACTTTAGTTTGTAGTATCTATCGTACGATGTTCTGTTTTGCACAGTTTCTTGCTGAGGTACTAGTGGTGTTCTTCAAGTGTGCTTTCTCCGCCTACGTCACCTTCTCAATTTTCGCTTGTGCTTCCTCTAATCTCTTCTTTTCCTCGGTCAAGTCGGGGTACAATTTTGCTTGCTTCCGTGTGATTGCTAGAACCTCCTCTTCGTCCATCCCGATGGTGATTAGATTCACTCTTGATTTTGGGCACTTGGCATCTTCATGATCTCCAAGACTGCACCATCTACATAACAACTTTGGTGCGTTTGCCGTTTTACAGTCTTAGGCAAAGTGGCCCCACAAATTGCATGCTCGGCATTGTACCATCGAACGATCGTTCGCATCGTATTGAATCCGCCTGCGGCTCCCATTATTATTGTTGGCATTGTTGTTGTTTTGCCCTTGTCTATTCTTTATGTATCCTTCTGACGTGGCACCCTCATTACTGGTGTTTCCACTCCCTCCTGACGCGAAAGCCTCTTGGGTTAGGAGCACTTGTTGAGGTCCTCTTATTTTCATATTGAAGGGGCATTCTTTTGTGGAATGTCCCATGATCTGGTAGATCTCGCAGAACTGGTTCTTTGGACAGGGTCCCTTCGTGTGACCTTGTCTTACATTCCGTGCACCAGAGGTCATTTCCCTTCGTCTCCTTCTGCATGTTCTTAAACTCTTTCATCATTCGGATCATATCCTTCTGGAGGGCTTAGATCTTCTTGTTGCCCTTTTCGTCATCGTTGCTCTCTTCTTCCGAAGACGTTTCGTCATCTGACTCGGATGAGCTACTCTTCTTTTTTGTTTTCTGCTCACTTTCCAAGTTCATCGCTCGATTGTACGCTTCAGTGTATGATGATGGCAGCACGATCCTCATCTTCTTCCGTAACTTCGGGCATAGTCCTTCAATGAACCATCTCTTCTGCAACCCATCTGCTGGCTTACTTTCCATCTTGTTTATTAAGTCTTTTAATTTTCTGGCATATACTCGAATTGTTTCATTTTTGCCTTGCTTCGTGTTGTATATCTCTGCTACTATCTCATTGTCATCGCGCAGCAATTGAAATTTGGTGGTAATCTCTTTCTTAACATTGTCCCAATTGGTTAATTTTTGAGGATGTGTATCGACGAACCAATCAATTGCTACGCCCCTTAGAGTTGCCACAATGGCACAACCAATGACTATTGGAACACAGCCGTTCCTACTTGACATTGTCGTGATCCTGCTGAAGAGGAGAGGATATGACGCCATTTTGGGCCGAGGATGGCTTATACAAGCAAGGGTTAAGTATGACTGGAGGAAGAATACCCTATCAATGGAGCACGGAGGCAGAAGATTCATAATTGACCTGCACACAAATGGTAGGTGAGGAGGCAACATCGTTGGATTCCAAAGGCGAAGGTGGAGGGCATGACGAGGGAAAGAAGAGAATGGAACTTGATGAAGAGGGAGTATTGAGATTGGAAGAAGGGTTGAATGAGGACGATCTAGATTTCGTGAATGGACTATTTCACTAGTAGATGGAGGATTACGAACTCTTCCCGAGCTGCAACATGTTGGGCGTCGAAGAAGAAAAAGGAAGAAACGAGTTCCCGAAAGAATATAGTGAACTAAAGGAAGGAGAAGCATAGGTGGATGAAACACCAGCCCATACGTTCAGTGAAGATATGCCGATAAAATATGAAGGGGCCATAGTACAAACCATGAACCTCAGAAATGATATTGAACTGAAAAACATATTGGTGGGAGAAGAGAGAGCTTTGACCCACGCGGAGAAGAGAAGAATACACCGGACGGTTGGAAATTTGCAGGAAGAGACCTAGAGGTGCACCATACAGAAAGCATAGGGCAAGGGAAAAATATTGTACAGACTGGAGGCTCTATATGGACAAGGAGCTACCACCGTATGACCTTCTGGAAGTAGGCAAGGAAGTACTGTATGACTTAGACAAAGCAACTGTACAGACAACTAGAAGAGGCTACCGTACGAACACATGCATTGTCTGTGAAGGAGAAAGCACCGTACGATCTTCTGTATGACAGAAGATAAACATTGGGCCGTACAGACATATAAGAGCATTATTGGGAGGAAGAAAGTACTGTATGTTGTACGGAGGAGCAATTAAAACAACAGAAAGACATGGAAGCGGCCATATGAAGATATTTCGTATGATCGTACGACTCAAAGAAAGAAAACATCAAACACCATACATTATCAACATACATGAAAGTGAAAAGTGCAAAAGCCGTACGGCCAAGAAAGAGAAGTTTGGATCGTACACTGAGGAGTTGAAAGAAGTGGTTGTACGGCCCTTGCAGGATCGGTGGGAGAATGAAGGAGGCATTGCCATACGATCAGTCAGAGGGTTGCAAAAGACAGAACGACCAGGTAGAGGTGACTGATAGAAGGGGGTAGGAAGTGTTCGAAAAAAAAGAGGAGAAAAAAAGAAGCTATAAGATCACTGTACGGCCATATAACTAACCTGTAGAAACTGTACAGTCCCTTCGCAGCACCATACATCTTGGCGCATCTTGGAAACTCTGTATGGCATTTGAAGACAGTGGATGGGCAGCGTGGAAAATCATACGGGGAGTGTTTATGAAACCGACCGTATGGGCATTAAACAAAAACCGTACAAGGAGCATTCGCAGACTGTACGAACATCCAAGAAACTGTACGGTTAAGTTGAAGACTACAGGACACCGTATAGTCACGCAACAAATAAGGGGGAGATACACTGCAACTGTAGGGACGTCATGGCACACTGCATGGTTGGCATAGAATACCATGCAATGTAGAAAAAAGAGAAATTTATGAGATCTGGTGACATCTGTACCACTTCTACCATCGTCTGGGCTGAATAATTGAGAGACCGTATGATATTTTAAGCCATACAAGGGAAGTTGTTCACAGAAGCCTTGTAGGAGGGCCGTACGGACGCCTGAAAGGAGAGGAATTTGTGAAACAAGGCTGTATGGAGAAGTAACTGACCTAACTAAGTAGAAGAACAAATGGAGTCTGCAGGAAAGAGGAAGTGGAAGAAAAACTTAGAGGAAGAATTTACAGCTAAAAAAAAAGAAAACGACAAAAAATAAAAAATGTTCAGAAGGGAAAGGCATAAACAGGTAGTAAAACATAAGCGGTTGCCAAAAAGAGTGTGGGATTAGAAGAAAATCACAAAAATCGTGTGTTCTATGGAGTTTTGTGTGGCTTTCAGAGTGCTAATTTGGTCTTGGCGGCGAGGGCGCTGCCCCTCGACCTCGCTAGGGGCATTGCCCCCTAGACTCCTAGTTGTTTTAGTTATCAGTCATGGGAAATATGACCGGTTGATGAGACTTGGAGCTGCTACAGGCATGGAGTGTCTGTGTACCAAAGGTGGAGAGAATAACAGAGCAAGCCTTACGAGAGGGGTGATACGCTTTGAGGCACTTGGAGTAGGTGTTGGACGTGAAGCTGTCTTGTTGGATGCATAGAGAGCTCGGGAGGAGTTGATCATCTAGTTGAAGGCAGTACAACGACACTTGGCTCAGTGTACCCAGGAGTTGGAAGCAGAGAAAGCGACACGAGTGGATATTTTGTAATTGTCGTCCGGAGACGACTTTTCTTTTTGGGGGGGGGATGATGTTGTCGATAAGGTTATAAAATAGCCGATAGGTAGATTAGCATGTTGTCGGTAAAGTTATAAAATAGCCGATAGGTAGATTAGCATCCGAAAGGACGTGTGGCGGTTGAGTCACCCTTTCAGATTGGTATATGTACACTGTCCGAAATGGACTTTGGATCATTGTGGTAATCATCATTGGAAGCACTATGTAATCTCTTCGTCATATATGCAAATAATAAAAGGAGTACTACTGTGTTACATGGTCTTGTCTATTGTCTGTATGCATGAAACAATTTACCCCATACGGTAAACAATCTTCTCTCTTTAAATGTTAACTGCAGTGTTAAAGCCTCAAATGTGTTCAAATCCTTGTAGAAGAGTTGGAACCATGTAAGGCAGTTGTTCGAGGACAAGAGATTCTTAATACATAATGGTTCTTTTTGTGGGTACAAGTCATTTTAGTGGAACCTCAAACATAAGACAAACGCTTGGCCTTGGTGCAAGGATGTTCAACAAAAAGATGGGCCTGTAAAGGGATTTTTTGTTTCAGTACATTGCGAGCAAAGAAGGATTAGTGCCTTGGGAGGAATTGAAGATAGATTTTGACATTCCCCATACGCAATGGAGAACTTATTCAACCATTAGAGATGCCATTTTTGGTTAGAACTTACCCTTGATCTGTTGCTCCCTTGATGATTGTTCTCATGCTCTCTGTTGGCCTGACAATACCAGTTTGTTTAGCGTACTGGGTAAGGAAAACAAGGCATACAGATAATAGAACAGAATAGCAGGTAAGAATAGTAGAACTTCTTCGATTATATTCGCATACACCAAGATATTACATTAGGTTCTGATATGATGATGCTTACAATGATCCCGAAGGGGGATATAAATACTATCCGAGGAACCTTCTCGAAGGTATCCGTCGGCCACATACAACATGTCAACTACAATAATAGAACCTTCCAGATACATCCCGATACATGTCGGCCTGACGACATAAATCTCGATACCCCGTCGGGAACCTCCCGATACACCATCGGGAACATCCCGATACACTGTTTCCTGACGACATCATCCCCCCCCAAAAAGAAAAGTCGTCTCCCGACGACGAGACAACAAAAACCTATAACTAACTACATTATTCATAAAACAAAAGAACATGGACTGATACATCATGAGCCCGAAGGCTGAGTCTCCGACTGTGAAGATCAGTTGCGTTGAAGCTGATACACCTGATCTGTCCGGACTTGCAAATCAGCTCTAATTTGAGAGTTCTCCTCCACCATTTCCTTCAACATCAATGCAACCTCTTGGTACTCAGCTTCCTTTTGATCATGAACTTGCTGCGCTGAGTCCTTCTCCTGAAGGGCTACTACCAACTGTTGCTCAGCTACTGCTAGTTGCTGCTCCACTGCAGCTAACTGTTGTTTTGCCTGCTGCTTCCTTCGAGCATTCTCCTCGAGCTGTGCTAATAGGGCTGTCTGCTTTGCTTCCCATGCAAGCTGCTGGATGGTAAGTTGGTCGGCCATCTCCTCCCGAGCCTTCTCTGCCGTCTCCTGAGCTTTCTGCCCAACCTCTGCCCTTCTTCACTCTGTCAGCACCAACTTCGCTATGGACTTGCTCTGTTCTGCGATGACACCCAGTCGAGAACGAATATCCATGTCCTCTTCTGCTGGCCAAGGGTCTGACACCTGGGTTCCTCCATCCACTTTTTCAGCTGCTACTGCACTTTGATCCTCCACCTTTGGTGATGCTGGTATCTCGACTATCTCACTGTTTGACCAATTGGCCTCCAAGTGCGTGTGCTCTCTCAGGGGAGACTGAATGGAGGGACTTTTGGTGACTGGGGCAAGTAACCATCGCCTCAAGTACTCACTCGCCCGACTTGCTACGCTTGTTGGTACTACTGATGGCTCCTGGGGTGCCACTTCAGGAATACTGGACCGTGTACTCTGATCCTCATCCAACAAAGTGTCCGCTATGGTGACTACTGCATCTGACCCAATCACTTCTAGCCGAACCTACTCCTGCATGCCTCCTTGACTGACTCCTTCCTCTATTACTGGCTCCGCCACTTCCAGTGACGGAGGCAAGCTCTCTACTACAGGTATGGGAGCTGGTTCCTGAACTGTTGCATACCCATAGCTGTGGCTGCTGGTGATGCTGTTTGCTGGCGCACTGATGGTTGCATAGGTGCTACTGCTGTTCATGATGTAGGATGTAGAGTGATCAGGGTCATCACCACAGGACGTCGGAACTGACCGAACCTTGGAATGTGAACATCCGCCATGGTGTGTATGTGTGGTGCTGGAATTATCGGAGCTGAAGTAGTCACCGGTGCGGCTGTCAACTGTAGTGGAAAGTGAAGTGGGACTGCTGAAATTACTCTAGCTTCCTCATCTTCTTCCTCCTCGTCCTGTTCCACCTCCATGCCCTTAGAGTCGTCATCCTCGTCGCAAGATGTGTCCTGACGGCCACTATCTATGTTACCCGATTCCTCCATCTCTTGTCGTGTCCTCTTCTGGCCCACACTCTTCTGACTTGTAGGTGTATCCAAATGCTTCCATTGCATTACCGGAGGCTCGCCAAGTGCCGCTGGACTCGACTTAACTTCCAATTGCTCATGAGGTATTGTCCTGGCCGTAGCTTCCAGAAAGAGTCCGATGGCGTAGTGCGGCATATAGAATGTTTTGTGCTGCAGGGTCATGAACTCATCCATGCGCGTGGCTAACAGTGAAGCCCAGTCATACACCTTCCCGTTCATGATTCCATTCATCATATTGACCAATGGAAAAGAAATGTCGGATGCCTTGCTGGATCTTGTAAGCCTGCTTTTCACCACATCCATCAAACACTTCCAATGTCCCTCGCGAATATCAAACTTTCGCAGCCCTCTTTTCTTCGAAGTGTCCATGAGGGTATCAATGTGTTGTTGTACCTCGTCGTTACACACCATCCGTATCAGCTGCAACTTCGTCTCTTTGCTCATCTTTTTGGGTTTACCATCAATCTTGGCTCCACCTTGTGCCGCTCCTGGTATACCAAATACTCTCATAAAATCGGCTGGCTGAAAAGATACCACGATGTCATACCCCAGATACGGAATTGAGCATTTTTGAGAATGCCTGTCATAAGCCTCAATCATCGGCCGCAAGACACCCTCAAAATCCTGGATACAGAACAGTGGCATCTGGATAGCCCACTCCACCTACGCCCTTCCTGAGGCTTGCCTTAACCAGGTGAGTATCCGGATGTTCATCCCACCATTTTCGACAATCCCAACCATTCAATCCTTCAAAGACTACCGTCCGTGGCGTTGTCTGCACAATCGATTGATTCTACACTTTTTCCCAGTGCTTGCCTTTGTCCTTTCCTCGCGGCCGTGCTTGAGAGGGTCTTGCCTGCACATCTTGATTCATGGCCGAATCCTGCTCGAGGTGCTTCCTCCAAGCTCTCTTACCGACTGATTGCATACTATGCCTTTTGTTGAAAAGAAAGTCGTTAAGCCAGTTACTAGTTCGTATGACTTGCAAAAATTCCCTTCTTAACTGTATGTACATTGGCCCTTTCACTCCTGAATGCCGTATGGCCGTACAACTGCTTCTGCAAAAGGAAGAGACTCCAGAATGTCTAACTCCTCCCATGTTACTACTTTCACACTGTTAATTTTGCACAACAGTTCACCTGCACAGTCACAACACTTTCTGAATTGCCGTATGATGACTGGAGAGGGCACAAATCCCCTTTCTTCCTTAATGGTTGCAGTCGCCAAAAGAAAGGCCGTACGGGTTTTTCAACTTGCCATAGCAAATGTTTATGAAAATGCCTGAGAACTAATGCAATACCCGAACCTAAGAACTGTTCGCATTGGGCTGAATTTGGCCGCTGATAGGGAGGGAGCCGCTTTCACGATAATACTGAACAAAATCAGCCTCCTACCCTCACAACGCTCCTCTTGTATGCATTTTCCTCAGCAATGACAAGCTAAATCTAGGCTTTGAAAGAAAATCTTTGTAGAATTATACCGCCTGCTACACAAAAAAAATCTGTGCAAAGACACCATCAATTTTGCCCTACGAACGCTGTAACTCTTGCCGCATTTGTTTAGCACAAGTTGTGGTGCCGTTGGAGAGTTCTGTTCCCGTGGTATGGGAATCGGCAAAGGCTTTAGCTTTTATAAGCCTGCGAGCACCTGGGTAAAAACAATCCTTCTCTCAGTTTCTGATGTGCGCCGACAATTTGAATCGGCCCAAATGGAAAAGAAGAGTTGGCATTTGAGGCAGTTAGCTTGGAATACTGCGGCTTAGCATAGTTTCGGCCCTTCATACATCCTTACGCCTTTCTATAACATATGAATTCTCTTTAATTGTTCAAGCTTTGTATCGGAGGAAAAGCTTTGTTCTAAATTTCAAGAAAGAAAAGAGTGGGGATCAGTGAGGATGAATCGCTTGAATAGCAGATATGGCAATCCCAATTCATACCGCGAGCGCAAGAGTGCAAAAAAAAATGCTTTCGACAACAACAAAACCTAGCAATATGGGGGCCGTACGACATATACAAACCATCATCATAAACTTCACAAAACTCTTGTATGGTGATGACTTGGGGCACCGTACGGTAACATAAGGTTGGATGCCGTACGGTGTCTTTCCTGATAACACTGTACGGTGATTACTTTGACCGTACGGTGTTCTCACAGTTCACTTTTTTTTTCCCTTCCTGCAAATACTATTTCTTGCAAATATAATACTATTGCTCCTTCACAGTTCTGGATGGCGAAGGCTTACCCTGCGTGCGATAAATTTTTAACTTGCACTGGTTGACTGTGTTCGGAACTTCCTATCCATTGAGCGTCCACAACTTGATCGGTCCGTTGTCGCCTACCTCCCGGATTTGATACGGCCCGACCCACTTAACCTTGAACTTGCCTGGCTTGATCTCATTTCGGCCATCATACTTCAACACCCACTGTCCGGGTTGAAACTTATTCAATTTCAAGTGCTTATCATGCCACGCCTTCCGCCTGTTCTGTGTTACCTCAGTCGCCCACTATGCCAATAATCGCTTCTCTTCCAGCCTATTCAATTTGTACAGCTGCTCCCTTAAACTTTCCATGTCGCCCAACTTGTTTTCTAGTGCTATCCTTAGGCTCGGAATCATAAATTCCGCTGGTACTACGGCCTCCTGTCCGAACATTAGTTCAAATAGCGTGTGCCCTGTTGTGACTTTATACGTCGTGCGGTAAGCCCAAAGGGCGGAGGGTAATTTTTCCTCCCAATCCTTGCCTTTGACTGCGCAAGATTTGTATATAATCGACACCAGGACTTTATTGGTAGCCTCGGCCTGTCCGTTTGCTCTTGGGTAGTACGGGCTTGATAATGAATGATAGATTTTGAACTCCGTGGTGAGCAGGCGAATAACATGGTTTACAAAATGTCCTCCCCTATCACTCGTTAGTTGCAATGAGATTCCGTACCTAGTAATAATTTGCTCATATATAAACTTGGCTGTGCTTACTGCCGAGTGTCTGGTAGTGTGCGTGCCTCCACCCATTTGGTCAAGTATTCTGTCGCTACAATGATGTATTGGCACCTTTTGGTCCTGCTTGCCTTCAAAGGTCCGATGAAGTCCAATCCTCATCGTTCAAAGAGTTTCTGAGCATGAGAGGGATTTAGAGGCATGAAATCTCTCTTCAAAACTTTCTCGGCTCGCTAACATGTATCGTAGGAACTGACCCACTCCCTGGCATCGTTGTGTACCATCAACCACCATAGTCTTGCCAGGAGTATCTTCCGTGCAATTGTGTCCGGCCCCATGTGTCCTTCTGCCGGTCCTTCATGTGCTTCCTTCAGTACCCGTGGGATCTCTTCCTCCAAGACGCATCGCCTTAGGATCTGATCGGGACCCATTTTATACAATAGCCCATTAATTAGCTGAAACGTTCGGCTCTATATCACCAACTTCCGTCTTTCATTCGGTGGCATGCTATTTGGAAACTGTCCCGTCGACAGGTATTTGTCGATGCTCGTGTACCACTTCAGTAGTACAGCAATTTGAAACAAATGTGCATTAGGGAAGTCATCATGCACCCTGTCTGTCGGTTCTCCTGTTCTGATACGTGACAGATGATTTGCGCTTACATGTTTCTTCTTCGGCCGTACGATCATCTTGAAAGGTAAACTCATGCAACAGAACTAACCAGTGGCTGATCCTTCCTTGAATGATAGGTTTGCTGATCATATACAGTAGAGCCTGATGGTCGACATAGAAGGCAAACGGTGTCGCTAGCAAGAAATGACGAAATTTCTGTACTGCATAGACCATCCTCAAAGCCTCCTGTTCGGTCGTATTGTAATTTTGTTCGGCTTTTGATAGTAGTTGACTGGCAAAGGAGATCAGGTGATCCAGCCAGTGGGTACCTGTTTGCACCAAGGTTGCTCCAATTGCATAGTTGGACGCGTTGACATGTACATGGAATTCTTTGCTCCAATCCGGATACGCCAGGATGGGTGCCGTAGCCAACTGTACTTTGAGCCCTTCAAATGCTTCATCTTGATCTTTTTCCCATCAGAATGATTCTCCCTTTCATGTGAACCTGTCCAGCGGATATGCAAGAACAGTGCATCTCTACGACATTGACAAAAGAATATTTTGCGAACAGTGGAGAGGAAGAGGCATTGCAAGAGTAACATCGCACAAAATTAAAGCAACTTATAAAATTTATAAGTTCATTGTCAGGTATTAATCAATCGCTGATAGGAGCATAAATGATGACACACATACATTGGCATTTGTATTGTTAGAATGGTTTAATAAATATTCTGTGGGAGACTATTGTGGAGCTGATCAAAACCAATATTTTATATAATATTACATAAGTGTCATGGGAAGTATCTGACATTTTCTATATTGAGATATATTATAAAATTATGATTGTTGAACAAATTATGTCCTTCATACTTTATTAAGGATATATAGCGAGCTCAAGTATAAAGTGCAGCGACTTGGATATGGTCCGATATTTGCTACAAAATTTATCATTTGAAATTTTTGGGAGTATTATCATAGTCTTATGCAGAAATCACATTGAACAAATTTTGGAGTTGTATTGCTTTTATGCACATCGTGGCATCAAGATTGTTATTGTTTTTAGCACATATCTATGTACAGTACCATAGCCTAATTCGTGGATGACAATTGTTAATGAATTGTTATGCTCAATACCTTAGAGTTTAGGAAGTATCTAGAAATGATGGGTGATATGGGTATGGCATGCAGGTTTTACAAATTGGACAATTATTCCTTTTTTGTAGCCATTGAAAAAGGTAGTCCAAGTTAAAACTCTTCTTGAGACATAGTGGACTATCACCCAAGCATAGAAGATGTTCAATGACGTTAATTTGCCCGATAAGAAGTTGTATGTGAGGGAAAGTAATTGAGAAAAAATAGTTGGAGTCTTATGTAGTCTTCCGCTCACGTTCACACATAGTTTTGAGAAAAAATAGTACTTCTAAGTATGTTAATCTGCTATTGAATACGCTATCTAGTTGTGAAGAGCCGACTTAGATATATTTCTGTTGTCAACAAATTTGGTCTACATAGTGAAATTATTGTGCAAGTATTGTTTATCAAGGCAGAGAACACAACATTTCTAGAAGATATGGTGAATGTTGTTGCCTTCTTCAACTTGCAACTGCCGACTTTCTTTGTTCCACAGTTTTGCAGCGAAAATGGCTGTGGATTCACATCAAGTAGAAGGGATAAAAAGCTATGGGTGACATGACCTGGAATTGGATCTTAGTTTGCTTGGAAACATGTTTGGTGACCCACGTAACAAGAACGGCATTATTGGGTCTATTCTAGTGCCCTTGTTGATCCACGGTCTGCGCACAAATCACATCTTCAAGCTTTGCCATGATTTATAGGATTAGCTGATTGTTGTCCATGTAAATTCCTCCATACAAATGTGTAAAACATAGATTTGATGCAAACCACAAAGAAAAAATTGCAGATAATCCAAAGACTTAGTGACTTGTTTGCTGTTAGATTAGAAGGAGACGATTTGTTCCAAATAAATAAAAGAGAAAAGCAAGTCATCTAATAATGGATCAACTGAAATCTCTACAATTATCAATAAGCAATTGGAAGGAAGATACAAGTCAACAATTTAAAGATATCAATTGTTATATTCATTAATACAAGCATGCCAAATGACTAGTTATGTAACTTCATAAAGAGGCACAATTTCAGTAGAAAAGTATGATGATTAGACATAATTTATGGAAGGGATTAAGAGGACGTTGATTACCAAAACCTATTCATTGTAGTGAAGAGAACCACTTGGAAGAAGCATATCCTATTATTTATGAAGAGGAGTAACATTTCTAATTACAAGCTATAAGAAGGCATTAACCATCAAGGAGTCAAGGCCTCCAACATAAGTGGGATCATATATTATAAATGACAAATTGAAGAGCTTAAGGTAACCATCTCAAATTTTTAAACTAAGAAGTCATGCTGGCTGATGGACGGAAGCATAGCTTGTTGCCATAGGACCAAGTTGGCGGCACACAACTAAAGACATCTCTCGAAGAGGAATGCCCTTTTATTTCTTCAAAGATGAGGAATCAACATTAGAGGGAGTCTAACATTTGATCTGACGGTGGCGATGTAATAACCCTCCTCAAATCTGCCCTCAATAATGCTGATGAAAGCTCAAGGAATTTCATCAAACAATTCACATGCAAGGGACGTATGACTAGTATAGTATTTCAGCTAGCTTCAAATGACCTTTTTACAATTTGCATCAATGAAAATCTTGTGCTAGAAGACTACAATGGACTACACAAATGACCTAACATGAGTGTGCTACTAATTTTGACAATATTCAGTGCATATATATGATCTAAGCATGAGAAATGAACACCTACAGCCAACTGGCATTTTTTCAAACAGTTGGTATGCAAACTAATTAGCTGATAAATAATGATATCAAATTGCTTAAATGACACCAGCAACTATTATCTTCTTAATTGCAATGAAAATTACAATGCTCATGAAATATGGCCAAGACATTGGCATTTACAAGGATTACAAAATGATAATGCTGGTATAATGCACACTTACAACTGAAAGCTTATAACACCCTAAAAACAATACTAACAAAAGAACCTGGTTGTAGATGGCTGAAATAATTTCCTTCTATGCTGCTCCTTCTGCTTTGCTTTTTTCGAATTGCTTTTTCGGCCTGCTTTTTCGTACCCGCTTTTTCAGCCTGCTTTTTCGGTTCCGCTTTTTGAATTGCTTTTACGGATTGCTTTTTCCGCCTGCTTTTTCTGTTTCGCTTTTTTCGGGCTGCTTTTTCGTATTTGCTTTTTTAGACTGCTACCATGTTGAATCTCAATACCATATCTTTCAATGGCGTCAAGATTTCCAGCTTGAAGGGATTTCATCCTTCAAACTATTGAGATATAATCTCCAGAAAATTCTCCAATTTCTTTGATATTTCCAAGCTTGAATAAATGAGAGCTATCCTCTTCCTTTTAATCCCTTCCTCACTTGCTCCACGCTTCCGTCTTGCCAATGTGGGATAATACATGACTTTTAATATTACTTTTTTTTTTCTTTTTACAAAGTCCATGTATGTACTCAAAAGGGGGACTCTTGATTTTTATAAAGTGACTTTATGAAACATTATAATATTTAATTTAAATAGTCACTTTGCTGTTGTAACTTCAAACATTAAAATAATATACCAAATAAACTCGAAATCCCACATATAATAGCTCATTAGAAAGAGCCCAACAAAATGCATCTCATCTTGTTACTGAAAATTGAAGGCACTGCATCCCCCTATTGGCTTACTAAAAATAGTAAGTCTTCCTGACAACCCAACAAATGAACTCTGTTTGGCCTGTAATTAAATTTCACTAGGCCAAATAACCTCAGGATCCCTTTTGAAGTCCTAGTTAGCCCTTGGCACCATACAAGAATGGGCTAACGACAACATACCTCCAAACTGGCTAAGTGGGGGACATTACAGGCGAAGGATGTGACTGAAAATCCTATAAAATAGAGTAAGTTTTACATTGTGGGGGGAACAATAACCAATGTTCCATTCGCCATTGTTTGGAAAATACTTATATTGAGGCATTTTTTGATTTAATGCATATGGACCTTCATGTGATGACAAGTATCCTTATCTTTTACAGTTATCTACTCATTGTAGTCTCTATACATACCATAAGAGTTATTTGCCTTGATCTTTTCCTTTATGTATGAGGATGTTCTTGCTAGAAAAGAAGGTTGGTACTTTACACATGCTACCAAATATTGTGATGATTCAATCTTATGTTAGTAGCTCCAAAGAAGCAATGATCTAGAATTCATTAATCGTCAAATAATCAGGGTGGATAAAGTGAGGCTCTTGAAGCAAATATCCTTGATGATTGAGATTATAAATATCCTTATATATAAAGAGGGAGTCTGACACTTCAATCAAGGCAACTTTGTACGAGAAGGTTTAAAGGTTGATATTAGGTTCAGAGGGAATCGAACATTCCATCAGAAGCAACCTTGAACAGAAAAAGTCAACAAATCGAGAGGGAGAAGTTCAAGGTGAAATTCCTTGTAATACATTCTTCTCTGTGAGAGAGAAGTTTGAGGTGAAAGCTCCTGTTGCACCCTCTAGGAGTAGCTATGGATCCACCCTCTGACTTGGCTCATAGTGGATATCATGAGAGTTACTATTCTGTATATGTGGATTATGTCATGAAAGGTGATGACCTTTCATTGATGTATTTGTGAGGTGCTATGTTCCTTGGGGACACATCCTCGGCCAAAATACCCTTGTTTTCGAGATGGGGACGTCCTGGGGATGGGGGGATGGGTAAGGGACGTCTCCCAACCATCTCCAAAAAATGCAAATTCAGGGGATGTCTCTGAAACTCGGGGACGCTTGGGAAAAAAGGGGGAAGGCTTGGAAAGGTGATGCCTAGACGTTACTCGACCGTATTGGGTATGGTCGGCCATCCCCCTTTGTTTGTATGCAAAAACATTAAAAATTAATTCTAAGGCTCCCAACTTGGTTGCCCAAGTGGGCCCCATCCCTCCAGATGCCCTAAAAGGTTTAAAGACACCACATTTTAGTTGTTTTGTCATTTGTTTGGTTTTCATTTTGTGTTGCTGTTGGCTGGAGTTATCATTTTGCAAGAAGAGGAGGTGATATTTTTGCTTCCAAGAGCTTGACCAAAGGTTTGATTTTCCATTTTGTGCACCAAGTAAGTATGGAACTCTTTATGCTTCCATCTATCATTTTTTAAATAGAGTTGCAGCTTGCAAAGTCTGATTTATTTATTATTTTTCATTGTTTCAGCTCATACTTCTATTGTATATATAAATCTCAAAACAAAACACAATGAGTAGCAGTGGGAGTATTTGTAGTAGTGGTGATGAGGAAGAAAATGTGGTTGGGGCTGATGTTGCTAGTAGTGGAAAAAGAGCTGATCTTAAATTTGATTTGTTTAAATGCCTTTCCACCATTATGAATTTTTTTGCAAAGTGTCCTTTCAATAGGAAAAAACCTCTTCTCCAATATGTCACATCTAGGCCAAAAGATAAAAAGAATTCTGGAGGGACTAGGGTGTGGGATTGCCATGTTTGTTTTGATAATTTTAAGGGTAGCTATACAAGGGTGAAGTCACACTTTTTAGGTCTTTCATGACAAGGAGTCAAAGCTTGTTCTAACTTGACTGATGAACAAATATTATAATGCTAAAGACTGCACTTAGAGGCTAAAATGGAGGGGCACAATTTGACTGTGACATCACCATTTATTCCCTCACAATCATCTAGGCATATGTCATCTACCATTGGTACTAGTGGCAACCCCATTGACTCTAGAGGGAAGAGAAAGATGAGTGGTGGTGAGAAGGGCTCGGTGGAAAGTATGTTTAATGCATAGGCAAAGGAAAAGTGTGAGGCATCCATTGGTAGATTCTTTTTTGTTAATGGTATCCCATATAATGCAACCCGTTACACTTATTTTAAACAAATGGTGAAATATATATTGAGCACGAATCCTTGATTTGTACCCTCTGGTGAGCGTAAGCTATGAATCACCATCCTAGATGAAGAGTACTCAAAGGTTGCTTTGTTATTTGAGGATATGAAACCCACTTAGGTTAGGACGGCCTGCTCTATTGTGATGGATGGGTGGATTGATGTTAGACATTGACCACTCATCAATATCATTGTCACATCCCTTCTTGGCTATTACTTTTTGAAAGCCATAGATTGCTCAAGAAAGAAGGATGCAGAATTCCATTTTGCCATTTTGAGAGATGCCATAGAGGAGGTTGGGTTCTCTAGTGTTGTACAGTGTTGTGAAGTTTTCACACCATTGCCCCAAAATTTTTGGGGACCCCCTTTTTTCTAATCACCTTGGCAAATTTTTGGATTGTCCAACAATTTTGAGTTTTGAAAATTTTGAGCTTTGGACACCTTTAGGGCCAGTGGGGAGAAGGTTAGATTTATTTTCACCCGGTTTCAACTTGATTTTCCAGAGCTATCAATTTTATCCTTAGGCCGAATAATTTTCTAATTTAATTTCAACTTGGCAGGATAAAGTTGTGAATTTTGACTTAGACGTTTTCTTTCGAAAATTTGGTTTTAACTCTGTATATTTGGATAATTTTCAAAAGAGAAATTATTTAGACTTAAGTTTTTGGAAAATCTCAAATTTTTCTTTGGTGAAATTTTTTAAATTTTGTTGAAATGAGGAAAAGTGCAAAAAATCGATTTTTGGTTCTAAATGCAATTTTAGTTTTTTTATTTTTAGCTTGGCAAAATCGATTTGGTAGAAAATTGCAAAAAATTGACTTTAATTGGATTAATTTGCCTTGAAAACTTTTAAGTTTTTAATGAATTTAGTAATTTAATATTGAAAAAATGGCTTTTGGTTAGCCAAAATCCAAATTTAATGACGTATTAATTACTAAACCCTCATTAAATAGAAATATTTAACACCCTCAAGGTCATTTAATTTCGTTTTGCAATTGGAGCTAATTGGTAAATTTAAAAGTGCAATTTTTTTTGGGCAATTTTTTTTTTTTGAGCTAAGTATTTAATTGTGGGCCTTAACTTGAATTTAATTTTTGTTTTTTGTTTTCTCCTAGACCATGTAGGCCAGCTTTATGGAGAAAGAAAATTGGCTATAAAGGGAGTCTCCTCCCCATTTCATTTTCACAAATCATTTCTTTCTCTCCATGTGGGCGAATTTTGTGGAGGAGCAGATTTTTTCCAGACTTGGGCGAATTTTGTGGAGGGCAGTTTTTTGCATGCTTGGGCAATTTTTGCTTGCATTTCTCCATTTTCGGACCTTGGCGATTTTTTTTGTAGGCAGATTTTTGCAGATTTTGGTGATTTTCTCCTCCATTTGTGGGCTGCAATTTGTGCCCTAGGTAGCATTTTGGGCAGATTTCAGACTTCATGCTTGGGCAGATTTGAGACAAAAGCAAAATCTTCCATTATTGGCATTTTATTGAGGCAGATCTGATTCTGATTTTTGAGCAATTCATGGTGAAGGTCTGATTTTTTTCTACTTAGGACTACATTTTTATACCAGATTTTGGCAATTTTGTTGGGAGAAGAGATACATATGAAAGTTTGATTTTTGCATAGAAGGCAAGTGTTGGATAGTTTTAGGAGTGTAAATTTCTATTTGCAAAGGGATTTGAACTACTTGAAAGTCATATCCTAGGTTCTGAACAGTTGCTGTAAGTTTATCGGTTAAGGTGAATTTTCATCATCTAGAGTTGCAAGGAGTGCTTAAGTTGACATCCATCTTTCGTTCTAGTCTAAGGATTGCTCTGCTTGGTTCTTCTTGCCTTTTGGTCCACCACTCTACCATCCCGTAATAGGGCAATGAGCATAGAGGATGATAGTGCAAGTAAGAATCCCAAGCGGGCAAACACTAAGAAAGACAAAGAGGATATGATGCCCAATACTTCCTTCTTCTCGAAAATGAAGAGAATAACTGACACCAATATCTGTACAATGGAGATGATACGGATGAGGGATAGACTGAAGGAAGGACAATCCCCCTTGGCAAAAAGGATTTACAAGAGTGGAATTGTACACGCAGCAGGTCTTTCCTCCCACATTGCCTTGTCCAGAATCGATTATGGAATGTGCATCCAGATTTGATCTAAATAGTAATTCCATCATTTTTGATGAAGGGAAGAGAGTGTTGGCCAGCATTGGCGAACAAGCAATTGAAGAAACATTTAACATTCCCCAGTACAAGGGTATGACGATTGTAATAATGGATCAAGCAACTAAATCATTTCAAGATAACCAAGAGGCCTATTACACGCATCTAAAGCAGAATTGGATACGCGAGGGAAGAAAAGGAGTTAATAGATCATCAAGGCAGTTGCACATCACAGCCCAGGCATTAACACTTCCACTATGACCATGATGAGCGACAATAGCGCAGCCCTTGATTTTGAAGATATCAGAGAAGAAGATGTCAACAAGACAGATTTTGGATCAAAGTTGGATGAGTTGGGAAAGGTTGTTATCAAGAAAAAGCATTTGGGCACCCTTTCCTCTCTCAACGCTTTTATTGGAATTGCAAAGGAATATGAGAAGGATCACGAAAGGATACTACAAGCAGCAAGTGGCGTGGCGAAGTTAGCGGAACTTAGGGCAAAGCACACACCCTGTCCTCCTATGGGAGAAGTTAATGAAAGGCTAGCTAAGTTCATTGCCTTAGCTAAGAAAATGAAAGAAAATGGAAGATTTATATTAGAAGATCATTTGATGTAAGCCTAAGTGGCAATTTTCCTTTCTTCTAGAATAGGACAAGTGTCTATTTCTGATTGGCCACCATTTTGGTGCCTTCTCATTGGTTGCCACTTTTTGCACTTTTTTCATTGGTCCATTCATGAGGTGACAGCTTCTCATTGGCCGATGGGGTGGCAACTTTAATTAGGGTTTTGAGGATCCAATCTGGATCGTTGATCTTGTTTTGATCTCCACCGTCCGTTGTATTTTTGGCCCCTATAAAAGGCCATTTGCTCTCATTTGTAAAGGGTCGGAGAAATTGTTGCGAAGATAATACCAAAATTGCTCTCTTTTTCATTGTTGCGGTTTGCATGTTGGTTAGGAACATTGGGTATTATTGCATGTTTTCTACTTCCACTTAGTTAGATTTCATTTCAAGTTGTTTAAGTTGTTCAAGTGAAGTTAAAGTAGATGGATAGTTGTATGGTAGCATTGGTAAATGTTTGATAGGGGTCAATACTAGGCCACTAGCATCCTAGCGGCTGGTTGGGAAGCTTTGTGTGGTAAGCTAGTTTATTATTCTTTTGAATCATTGCACTTGTGGAAGTGAGGCCGCTGGTTAGCTCTCATTAGGTTCGATCCTTGTCCATTTGCTAACCTTCCATTCATAGGAGTAGGAATAAAATAGTGAGTAGTTGGGTAGTCGAAGTTTAGAGAGAAGGAAGTTAGAAGGAGTAGGTCAAGCATTAAAATACATCCATTCACCTTTCACGACCATCGCTTTCCCATCAACATCATCATCGGTAGACACACCCTCCACCATCGTGACCATCAACAATATTTGCTTCCACACATTTCACAAACTAAGCCACCATCACCTTCATCTCATCAAAATTCAAGTCATCCTCGAATGAATAGCGTAAGGCTGCCTATGTGATTACCGGCAAATCACATCGATAAAACAGAGTGAGTATCCACAAGAGTAAGGAACATTGGAATTATTCTCATATCCCATGAGCAATAACTTTTGAAGAGAGGAATTGTATGTTTGATAATCCGTATCAAATGTTCAATTGCTAATATGTTATGCAAGTGATTCAAAACTCGCATCAACATACAAGTTATCACAGATTCTTCACTTGTGTGCAAATCAGCTGGTATGATGATAGAGGGTGCTTATAGGCACATTTTTTGAACCCCTTCTTGTGTTCATTCCTTGAACAATGCATTGAAGGACATAGGGAAGATTGACTGGGTGAAAAAGGTGGTACTAGAAGCTAGAGAAGTGCAAATGTTTATTTGCAACGACCACACTTCACTTGCTCTATTTAGGTCCTTCTCTAAGAAGGAGTTCCTCAAACCAGCCGAGACAAGGTATGTCAATTTTAATTATAATTTACTTGTAGTTTGTTTTAAGTTATTATTTATAAGTGTTATAAACTTACATGTGATGTTTTTAATCATTAATGTCATGGTTATGGGGAGACTTAAAAGTTGTGTCTCGGTCTTGGAGACTTTGCATCTCCAGAGACCTCAAAAAAGGTTGGAGACTTCGTGACGAAGTCTCTTGAAGTCTCCTAGTCTCCTAATCCAAAAAGTGAAGTCTCCCCGAAGTCTCCTGATAAAATATAATATTAAATAAATTTTTAAATAAATTTTAGCCCTCATTTTAATGTTTTCAATGCAAAAATTAAGACGAATGAGATATAATATTGTGATTATTTGAGTTTTGAAATATTTGACTCTATATTAATGTGACATTGCTATTATTATTTACTTTAGCCTTTTAGTTTTCAATATTACTATTTTCAAATTTTGTATTTAGTATTAGACTTTTTGAACTATTAAAAAAAATTTGCTGTCTCCAACCTCTGTCTCCTATTTTTGGAAAATTGCCATACTGGTACCAGTACTAGTACTAGAGACCTCCAAGTTTCCCTGTCTCCTGGTGACCTTGATTAATGTTTAACTTTATTAATATTTTAATTTATAATTGTTGCTATAGGTATTACACATATTTCATCTTGATGGAGAGGATGATTGAGGTGTATGAGGCACTTCAATTGACTGTGGTGAATCTAGAGTGGGGACGATGGTCTAATTCTAAGTCCTTTGAAGGAAAAGCAGTGAAGCAAAGGATCCTTGACGAGAGTTGGTGGTTCATAATGAGGTAAGTTGTTGATTTTTAAATTTAATGTTAGTCTTTTCCTTGCTGATTTTTCTAATAACAGTCTTAAAATTCTTAAAATTCTAGTTTTGGTTTTAATTTTTGTTTGCATCTTGTAGATATATTTGCTCTATCATAACACCCATTGTAGATGTCATTAGATATGCTGATACTGATGCTCCCAGTTTGGGAGAAATTTATGAGACTATTGACATCATGTTGGGGAAGATGAAGATAAGATGGAACGTGATGAATACCCTGCTTCATATGGCACCTTTGCTTTAAATCCCAAATGGTATGCACAATTGGCTGGAAGGGGCCTCCCATTTGATGATCCTGAGGTATTGGACGGCTTCACAAGAGCAATTGATAAGATGTATTCAGCTCAAGATGCCTCTACTCTTCATGCACAATTCCTTGACTTCACCAACCTTCGTGGCCCCAACTTGGGTAAGCCACAAGCAAGGTTGGATAGAGTTGTTTTGGCACAGAGAGATCCTATTGGATGGTGGACTTGGCATGGGAGAGATACACCTGAGTTAAAAGTACTTCCACTCGCCTCCTTGCACAGGTTGGTAGTTCCTCAGCTGTAGAGAGGGATTGGTCCACATATTCATATATCCACTCTATCAAGAGGAACAAACTTACCTTTAAAAGAGTAGAGAAGCTAGTGACAGTGCATCATGCTGTTTGACTTGTGGATCGTCAGACTCCATAGTATAGACAGACATCAGCTTTGCTGTGGGATGTTGAGCCTGAGGATTTGGCCCGATAGATGAGGATGACACATCACCAGGATTGGTTGGGGTTCCATTAGATGAGACTACACTTCTTGTGGAGGATGGTAGTAAGGAGGACTCTGATTTTGATGCCATGGCGGTAGAGGCAGAATAGGAGCAACAGTCTGCTTCATTTTTCTATGTTTTGTTTTTTATATTGAACATGAACATGATTATGATAGATTGATACTTATTATTTTATGGGGTTATTTCTTTGGGGCTATTTAGATTTAGATTTTTCAGATTTATCATGTTTATCATTATGACATTATGATATTTTTCATTGATATTGATATGCATTTTGACAATTGGGTACTGAAATAAGATATTATTTCTTAGATAGCATTCAAATATTGTATGTTATTGTTCTATAATGTTTAAATGACATGCTTCATGCTTAGTTTTATATGCAGAACTCTTCTTATTATTGTTCGCATATGCCAAAGACATTACATTATGCTTCCATGATAAGATCCCATACAATGCTTCCCGAAGGGGTTATAAATACTTTTCGAAGAACTTTCCCGAAGGTATTCGTCGGCCAGATACATTATGTCCGCTACAAACTATTTACCCGTCGGCTACATAATAAGAACTTTTCTGAAGGGACTTGTCGGCTGATACAAAAACTTTTCCGAAGGGTCCTGTCGGCTGATACACAATTTCTACTGACGACATCATCCCCCCCAAAAAGAAAAGTCGTCTCCTGACGACTACAGAACAAAACTCAAATAACTAATACAACAATATTGATCTGCCACATCACTTTCACATTCTTCCCGTTGCATCTATAGCCTTTGCTAACACAATACTGACTCCTCAAACTGACCTTGATAGCCACCTGTGCTGTTTTCTCTGCTTCCAACTCCTCAGTACCCTGAGCCAAGTGTCGCTGCATTGCCTCCAACTGGATGATCAGCTCCTCCCGAGCTCTCTACGCATCCACCTAGACAGCCTCACGGCCAACACCTACTCTCAGTGCCTCTGGTAAATAGACACTCCATGCCTGCAGCAGCTCCAAGTCTTCTCAACTGGTCAGACTCTCACGATTGATATCCTCAACGATTGGGCATCCAGGGGGCAACGCCCCTGCCGGGGTCCTGGGTCACTCTGAAACCCACACAAAATTGCACGGAACACACCATTTGTATTATTTTCTGCCGATTCTACACTCTTTCTGGCAATTGCTGATGCTTCCCCTTCCCTATGGCATCATTTGATACTCATTCTGAGCCTTCTTGATTTGTCGACGTTTTTTTTTTTTTTTTTGTTTGCTAGCTACTCTGACTACTTCCTGTAGACTTCATTTGTTCCTTTGTTAGATCAGGTCACTTATTTCTCTATACGAACTAATTGTTCTACGAATTTCTCTACTTCCTAGGCGGCCGTACTGCCCTCCTCGCTGGTCTACACTAACCGTACCACTTGAGTTGCCTTACAGGGTGAATGCTACACGTCGTACGGTCTCAGATGATTAGCTATGTGGAGCCGTACTACCTTGCCCTGCCTTATTGTGTGTACAATTCAGATACCAGACAAGCACTCCGCCCTACCCTTCATACTCTTGCAAGCGCAATGTGATACTTAGCCGTACGGTGCTTGAAAGGAGCCGCACGATGCTTGAATAAGAAAGCCGTATAGTACGGATAGTATAAAATCATGAAAGACAAGTCTGTACGGTGCCCAAAAAACCTCCAAATGCATACAAAATCTGTACGGCAGCAACAGTAAATTTAATCTTTAGATTCGTATGGAATCTGTACACCAGCAACATGAAGGTAATCCTCCAATTGCCGTACGGTGCCATTAGAGAAGACGGGCTCTAAAAGACGTACGACCCCACATAAAGCAACTAATTTCCAAAATCCGTACACAATGAAAATCCGTACGATGGGAATAGACAACTTCCAAATCCGTATGTTGAACTTGAAATCTGTACGATGCATTTGCTCTTTTTTTTTTTGCAAAGTGAAATTCACACGAAAGCTTGAAAGCCGTACGGTGCATGGAGCTTTTAAAAAAAAAACTGTACAGTAATGCTCTTAAAAATGTCGTACGGTGAAGGAGCTTGAAAACTGTACGGTGACTTTTCACACTTTTTTTTTTCACTCTCTTTTTCTTTTCTTTTCTTTTTCATTTTTTTTTTTTGTTTTTTTGAACAACTATGTACAATATTTACATATATACAGCACTTACAGTCTTCTTCTCTCAGTTGTTCGTCCATGGAGGTGCATTACTTCTTTCATGGCAGACATTCAACTTTGACCTGTTCCCTACATCGAACACTTCCCTTCCGTCTAGCATCCATTGTTTTACTGCTCCGTTAACACCCACTTCCCGAATTTGATATGGTTCGACCCACTTAACTTTGAACTTTCCTGGCGTGATCTCATTCTGGCCATCATACTTTAACACCCATTTCCCCGTCTGAAACCTATTCCATTTCAAGTGCTTATCATGCCATGCTCTACACTTGTTCTGTGTCACCTCCGTAGCCCACTCCTGCAATTGTTGCTCATCTAGTTTTTTTAAGGTACACAATCTCTCCATCTGGTTTTCCATATCGCCCGGTTTGTTTTCAAAGCTCGGTACCATGGACTCTGTCAACTGCCCCTTCTGGCTGTGAATAACACGTCCACTCTGTACTGCTGCAACTTTTATTAAACCCTTCCACTTTGTTTCCTGTGCGGACCGTATGATGTGTCTTCCTTACTGTTGGCACCTTTCTACTATATCTGTGGTTCGACATAATACTTTCTTCTTGCGCGGTCGTACAGTGGAATCTTTCCTCCTTTTGGGTTCGTACTATATGTTCTTTCCTTCAGCTTCAGTCATACCTGCGTTTCCTCCTTCGGCTTCTCTGTGTTGCTTCGAACATTCATTTCATCCTTCGACTTCTCCATGTTCCTTCGGACATTCATTTCCTCCGTCGGCTTCTCTGTGTTCCTTCGAACATTCATTTCCTTCTTTCTTACCTTCGTCGACTCTTAACATATTACAACTCGGAAAGAGTTCGTAGTCCTCTATCTGCCAGTGGTAAAGACCGTTCATTGAATCCAGATCGTCGTTTGTCGATCCTCCTTCCAACCGCAGGACTCTCTCCTGATCTGGTTCCATACTTTGCCCCTTTTCATCCTCTTCTCCTTTGGAATTTGATGATAGGGCTTCTTCCCCGACCATCTGAGTGTGCAGATCGATGACATACTTCCGGCCTTTGCTTTCGAGTGATAAAGTATTTTTCTTCCAATCGTGCTTTGCCTTGGCTTGTATCAGCCACCCTCGACTCAGAATAGTATCGTACCCTTTTCGTCTTAGAGGAATCACAACGAAGTCCAATAGGAATGGTTGTGTTCCAATTGTCACTGGTTGCGCTGTGAGTATTCCCAATGGCTTGATTCCATGTTGATCGACTGTTAACAATTGGAAGGTAGGTGGCCACAATGTTGGCTGTCCCAACTTTTTCCAAGTTTCCTTTGGCAGGACATTGACACCGGATCCTTCGTGCACGATCGTGTCTGTTAGCACAGTCCCGAGAATGCCCATTTCAACATCTGCCGGATAGCGTTCGGATGAAAGAGCTAACAGCATCGGATCTTCTGCACTTGCGCCACTCTCCTCCTTTTTGTCCACTGTACTTGCTCCACTTTCCTACTCACTTCCATGTTCTCTTGGGATTTTAGCAGTGGGAACGATGTTTGTGAGTGCCAATTGGAGCTGAGGCATAGTGAGCAACAAATCATTTATCCTAACGGGTACCTCGGCTTGCAATATTTGCCGTACAATGTTCTGTTATGCGCAGTTCCGTATGGAGGTACTCGCTGTGTCCTTCAGGTGTGTCGTTTCTATCTGCTTTACTATTTGGATCTCTGCCCGTGCTTCCTCCAGTCTATTCTTTTCCTCCGTCAGATCGAGGTATAGCCTTGCCTGCTTCCGAGTGATTGCCAAAACTTCTTCCTCGTCCGTCCCGACAGTAATCAAGTTTACTCCGGACTTCGGGCACTTAGCATTGTCATGATCGCTCGGTCCATACCATCGGCATAGCAACTTCGGTGTGTTCGTTGTTGTGCACTCTCGGGCAAAGTGACCCCACAGATTGCATGCGCGACATTGAACAATTGGCCGACCATTCGCATCATATTGAATTTGACTCCTTCCGCCATTATTGTTGTTGCTGGTATTGTTGTTGTTTTGACTGTGTCGGTTGTTTTTATATCGACCCGATGTGGCACCTTCTGTACTGGTGTTCCCGTTCCCTCCTGACGGGGATGCCTTCTGTGTCAGGAACACTTGCTGCGGTGTTCATGTTTTCAAATTGAAAGGGCATTCCTTTACCAGGTGTCCCATAATCTGACAAATCTCACAAAATTGATCTTTCGGGCATGATCCCTTTGTATGGCCTTCTTTCTTGCACTCTGTGCACCATAGGTCGTTGGCCTTAGTCTCCTTGTTCATGTTATTGAACTCCCTCATCATCCGAAGCATGTCCTTCTAAAGAGCACAAACTTTCTTGTTGCTGCCTTCATTGTCGCTGCTATCTTCTCTTGAAGGCTCGTCGTCATTTGAATCGGATGTGCTGGTCTTCTGTTCACTTTCGAGGTTCAATGCTCGATTGTATGCTTCAGTATATGTCGATGGTGGCACGATCTTCATCTTTTTTCCATAGCTTCGGGTGAAGGCCTTCAATGAACCATCTTTTCTGGAGCCCATCTACCGGCTTATTCTCCATTTTACTAATTAAGTCCTTCAACCTCCTGGCAAAGACCTGTACTGTTTCATTCTTCTTTTGCTTGGTATTGAATATCTCCGCTACAATTTCATTATCGTCGCGCAGAAGTTGAAATTCTGCGATGAACTCCTTAATGTTATCCCAACTGTTTAACTTTTGTGGATCAGTATCAGTAAACCAATTAATCGCAACACCCTGTAGGGTAGTGGGAAATTGTCGGATCCATTTGTTTGTATCTATTATGCCATTTGCCCTCCAGATCGTTTCACATGTTTTACAATGTCGAATGGGATCAACTGCTTCATCACCATCAAATTTAGGCAACTTTTCTTTCGAACCTGCCATTATCACTATATGTTGAGGGTTTTGTTGTGTACCTGGGCTGTTTTGCACTCCCGCGCTGTTTTGAGCATCCGCGCTGTTCTGAGCTCCTGTGCTGTTTTCAATACTCGCGCTGTTTTGGACACTCGCGCTATTCTGGACACCCGCACTGTTCTGCACACCCACGCTATTTCCAACACTCGCACTGTTTTGCACACCCACGCTGTTTTCTACACCCGCGTTGTTTTCGGCTTTCGCACTATTTTCAACACCTGTGCTGTTTTCAACAGCTGCGTTGTTTGCAACACCTGTGTTGTTTTCAACTTCCGCGCTATTTGGTGAGGAAGAGGGTTCGTCAACCGAAGCCGTTCGTTCCAGATGTATATCTCGGACGAAGAGGTCACTCCACTTTCATGCTCCTTCGGCACTTCGAGTCGTGCGAGTCGATCTCCTTCCGTCAAGATTCTCTTCCCGTGGCGTATGCAGGTTCAAAAACTCCTCCCTCGCTTCTTCCACCAAATCGAGCCATTGTCGAGTCTCTTTTAACAATTTTTCAGTGCTTTTGTGTCCGTCGGTAACTTGCTGAAATCTCTGTCTGCGTTCAGCCTGTTGTGCCAAAATTAAATTTTCCTGTGCTGCGCGTAATTCATCCTTTTCCTTCAACTTATTCTTATTCTTGTTTAACTGATTCGACATTTAATTCATATCTGTCTACCTGCGTACCAGGTCCATCGGGCAACGATGCCAAATGTTTACCGCATAGGTTAATTAAGAATTGCACACAGACAATGAACATGAACACAAATAGCAGAACTCTTCTTATTATTATTCGCATATGCCAAAGGCATTACATTATGCTTCCATGATAAGATCCCATACAATGCTTCCCGAAGGGGTTATAAATACTTTTCGAAGAACTTTCTCGAAGGTATCTGTCGGCCAAATACATTATGTCCGCTACAAACTATTTACCTGTCGGCTACATAATAAGAACTTTCCCGAAGGGACCCGTCGGCTGATACAAAAACTTTTCCGAAGGGTCCTATCGGCTGATACACAATTTCTACCGACGACAACTATTTTAAGGTGACAAACTTAACAATGGTTTGACTTGTTATCATGATGGATTGCATTAAGTTGCTGTTTCGAAATGTGTTAGAAATCATGATAACGAACGTATCATGATAGACTACATTAAGTTGCTGTCCTTAAATGTGCCGGAGATCATAATACTACATTTGTCATTCTTGTGTTCTTGCTTTATTATCATGATAGACTACATTAAATTGTTGTCCCGAAATGTGCCAGAGATCATGATAGCGAATGCATCATGATAGACTACATTAAATTGCTGTCCTAGAATGTGTCGGAGATCACGATACTACATTTGTTGTTTTTGTGTTCTTGCTCCATCACATGATAGACTATATTAAATCGTTGTCTTGAAATGTGTCGGAGATCATGATAACGAACGTATCATGATAGACTACCTTAAGTTGCTGTCCTGGAATGTGGAGATCATGATAACACATTGGTTGTTCTTGTGTTTTTTGCTCTATTACCATGATAGACTACATTAAATTGTTGTCCTAAAATGTGTCGAAGATCATGATAACAAATGTATCATGACAAACTACATTAAGTTGATGTCCCAAAGTGTGCTGAAGATCATGATACTTGTCATAATGGAGGCTACATTAAGTTGATGTCGTTGAGATTATATTTGTTATCCAATAGACTACATTTAATTGTTGTCCTAGAGTGCCAGACATCAGATATCTCATGTCTTTTTAAGATATAACATATTCTTTTCGTAGGCATCACAGATTTAATACTAGTGCACATACCAAGAGAATATAAGTATGATGAATATCATATGATTGATATTTCTTGTTGAATCATACTTCGTATGATATCAAAAGATAACATGTAAGTTGATGGAGATATGTTAATATCCTTGAATATGCCATTCCAAGAATATCATATCGAGATGATATCTCTCTATATGCTTGAGCTTAATGCGTTCTATACAATTCTCCCTAGCTAAGAGGGAGTTTTAATGTTGTAGTTTCAGTCGGATTGAATTGACCTACAAATAATTCCTCTATGGTTATTGGTTAATCATGAATTAAACAAACCCTCGTATATCTACTTATATATATATATTTAATGTTAATATTGTCTAATTAATGATTAACTTATAAATTACCATAGAGACGTGTCTTCATGAGACATGTCTCTTCTATGCATATTTATATAATATTCAATTCTGTATTTGGAACACAAAAATAAATAAATGGCAGTGTTATTAAATTTGCAAAAAACGATCCTACAAAACTAACAAGGTTTATAATTTTGAGGGATGATCAGCTGTGAAATTGCTAGAAATTATATATTGACAATGGAGATGTAATGAATTGCATTTGCAAGCCAACTTGATGATAATATGGTGATATTGTCTCTTGCTAGCTAAGTTTGTGCATTTGTGGTATTGCTTACTCTGGTTGCAAGTTTAGACATCTCCCTTGGGGATTCTCTAGTCTTCGTTGCATCACAAGCCTAGGCATGTACCACTTTGGATTCAATGTATGAGCAACCATGTGCGAGGGAGTGTTTAGGCTGTCCCATCTATGTTGAATAATGAGATGAATGTGCTTATTGTAGAATGCTAAAATGGGGTCCTCTTGCCTAATTGCTTTCATCTGTTCTACCATAGAATCAATGCACTCATACAACTCTCTAAGTGTAGGTGCATCATTATCCTCATATTTGATGACTTGGAATATTGGAGTGATGATAGAGACTATGTATTTTGCATCACTCCAAAATGCATCACTTTTCACTATCTCCTTCACCCTCCTCCCCTGCTATGTCTTGGCCTCATTCCATCAATTCCAATCTTGCGTCATAACCATGACTTGCAGTGGTCTCAACTGGTTTCAAGATCCCCTTCAGGAATCTCCTAAAGAGTGCATGTGAATTGTGGTGGTTGCAAATAAACTTGCACATCTCTTGCATTGCTAATTGCTCCTCTAATCTAGTCAATCGGCCCCATGTCCTCGAGTGCATTGTTCATGGCATACACTCAACACGTAATCCACCAAATATGTTTGTATGCTCCCTCAATAAGCTTCCTTGTAGCTTTACACACATGTGCTGCATTTGTCACTGCTTGAACCACATATTGTAGCCCAATCTCCTTGATAGTTGTTTGCAAGACGTCAAATTGAAAATCAACGCCTTAGTGTCTTGAACAATCAAGTGCCTCGAGAAAGAGTGGGCCTTATGGGCTTGTAACTATGAAATTAATGAATGGATGATGCCTAATGTCCCTCTGCCCATCTGGACACCTCCCAACACACTCATTATCTCCATCAATACACTGATCTTGGTATAGTAGTTATCCAAAATCATGGTTCTCAATTTGTGCTCACTTGGTGGTAGATATTTTGATGCTCCTCCCTTTGTCACCATCAATATCATTCCCTTATAATATGGAGATTGAGCTATATGAGATGGGATGTTAGTGACAAAGAACTTGCTAATGGAATCATCTATCTTTTCCCTCTGGCACATAGTGAACATATGAGATATTGGGTTACTTTGCATCTTGTATTTCCCCTTTCCGTATTGTGATTCAAGCACATCACTCTGATTGGATGAAGGCCCTGAGGCTGACCGATACTTGCACATGAATTAGTGAGAGATACATTAGTGGAATGTGAATGTGTGTGTTAAATTTTAATATAGTAAGTGTTATTTTTGTTGGGTTCTTTCCTAAAAGGGTTTCCAAGGGTAAATAATCATGTTATATTGAGTTTGTTTGAATCAATGTCTCTTTTGAAAAGTGATTCAAGTGATGTTTCTGAACATTATGATCATGAGCTGAGTGTGTTTAAAATGTCTTTTAAAAACTTGCTGATTTTTGCTTCTATGATCACAATGAACCGAGATTAGACTCAATTACATGAGGAATCACACTAGATTTGCAAGCATTAAAAACTGATAATCTCTCTTTTGTATGTGTGGGAAGAAACTTCTATGTTAGACCAAGTTCTACAATATTATTTCTTCCTTTTCTTCTGCTTTCTCTGTCAATGGATGTGAGAGATTTAATTTTTTTATATACATTTGGGTGTTGCAATTCGGTTTCTGTTTGGTTCCTTACAACCTTAGATTTCTAACCATTCATTATTGGCGATGGTGTTATGAATGATCAGGAAATATGTCATCTTCTGACCAACCTCAAGGCATACTACAGGCAGTTTGATAACTCTAGTTCCAAGAAGCCTATGTACTTTGACACACTGTTGAGAAAAAATGTTCAAGAGGATAACAGGGATGGATTTGATCATGAGAATTTTGGATATTTCAATTCAAATTCTGGTCCACAACAACTTGGAGATGCAATGAGGAGAAGAAGACGAGCAAGCCATCATTTGGATGTTTCCGATCCATTTGCGCAACTAGTTGGAGGTAAGCCTTGTATTTTGTCTTGTTAGTTAGTAATGGATTGACTTACAACAAGTTTGTTTTTAATGATATTAGGGAGATGCACAATAAAACCACTGTATTTTATTCTTTCCTGCTGTGTTGCTTGTTTTTCATGATTATTTGAAGCATATCCACAGGATCTTAAATTTGTTCATGATTATCACTTTTTTATTTTCATGCTGAGGAAAAATGGCCTAGCGATTGTTTCTAATTACTCTCTCTTGAACATGGTTGTTTCAAAATCTGAAATATCTAATTCAAATACGAAGCATTCAATAGTACTCATGACATAGATCTGATCGTTTAAGCATTTCTTTCATACGTACTCTAACTTTTCTCTGCCCCACCTTTTCATGGTAATGACATTGTTGTACTTTTCTCTTTTAAGTTTAAATGCTTGATATTTTTTTAATCCCTACCACCTCAATTATGCTCAACTGCTGTGACTTGTAATATGTATCATTAAGATAAAAACTTAAATAGTTTCTTCATTGAGATGTCTGAGTCATTTTTACTAACTGAAGAGATATGCAGATTCAGACAAATCAAAAGATTTCCAAGATAGTGATTGGGCTCAATTGAGTCCATTAGAGAGTGTACATGATTTAGAATTTGCATGTCCTACTAGAAGTGATAACAATCAGAACTTGCTATTCCTTCGCTCATATGGGCAAGTTGAAGGATATTTGCGGGAGCAAGCTGATTTGATTGATAAGTAAGTTGACAGTAAGAGGAACCAGAGTTGTCTTACATCTTAGTTAAAGTGATGTTTATTTGATTAGATTTTATAGCTGGCTATAAAATTATGACAATGATTTTCTTGCAGACATGTTGCACTTGTTCCTATGAATGCATTTGAGGCAAAGCTGAATCAGCTTGAGAAACTTTCACCAGACTTGCAACGGGTGGGTTTTAGTTGGGACATTTATGTTTTGATGTTATTTTCTATATTTTATAAAATCATGAAGTCTTACTATGACCAGATTATTTGATAAGAATTTATAAGTTTACTAGCATATTTTCTACTTTCTTTGCTTGAAATATTTTGTTTATTTATTTGTACCTTTAAATAGGTGAACTATCTACGATACTTGAATAGTCTTTATCATGGAGATTATCCTGCTGCTCTGCACAGTCTTCATCGGTACTTTGATTACAGGTTAGTCTATTTGGAATCTGTGAGATGTCCATTATTTTCTGAAAATGTTGTTCTACTATCAGTATTTTTGTAGATGGCATAAGCCAGCAAACATTTTTAGCAATTCGGTTCCTCTTGCATGTTAGTTGCTCAAAGCTGTGGTATATTTAGATAGTGGTTATGATTTTTTTATTGATTCGTAATAATTTGATTTTATTGCTTAAACTGTTAAACATATATTTTGCAATAGATCCATCATTTATCATAGTCCAGAATAGGCTGTTCATTCACATAGCATCAGCCTCATCAAACCACATCCCTATTCAATACCCAGCCTGAGCCAAAATGGAAGCTTAAAAACTATACTTCTAAGTTCTATCCCTTACCCTCGAGTTCCATTTGTACTAAAATTTTCAGATTTTCACCATATCTACATATATTTTCCATATGTCTATAAAACGACTTTTTTGAAAGTAATAAACCTTCAGTGAAGGCAGCAAACTTTTTAACTCCTAAATACAAGGATTTACAATTACATGATAGGACTCGTACCAAAAGAAGTGCATATCTGTCTAAAATTGGGGTGGTAACCTTAAACTCTTGAGACAAAATTCGATATTGCTCATCAACACTCAGAAACAACATTATCCATCAATGAAGTAGCGGCACCAGGGCCCAATAGGATTATTCAGCTGATAATCCTTCAGCTCCAGTGGAATCCAGTTTTGTGCCACTCCTTCCTGCTCCAACCACACCATTTCCTCACGACTTTCATGCAACTCCATCAAGAGAATCCACCCATAGCTGGCTTCTGTTATGTTGTCAGCCGTATTCATATTTGCACCCTATACAATGAATGGATGTATGTCATTCACAATGGCTGATACTTCTATCCATTGACCTCAGTTAGCTCTGAAGCCAACTTTTGGAATTGCATCTGCTATAATGGGTACCAACCCATGCAACCATCCCGTATGGAAATATTGTCGCATCACCCAGATAATATCTTCAGCAGAGCTGAGCTCCAATGCCCAAGCCATGAACACTGAGACAATGTCTGAGTGGGTTCTGTAATGGTAACGTGCATATATGAATTCCTCACCAAGTATGAAAAAGATGGGGTCCATGAACTTGAAAACATATTTCAATCTTTGCTCTATAAAGCAACCAATACAAGCTGCCCGCTGGTTCTCTGTTTCAATTGTAAAGTTCGCCTCCGTGTCTGCTATCCTCACAGTTGTACTTTTCTATACAGCAATACACTAATCATCGGAACAAGAAATTAAACTCCTAGCACAGAATGCTTTAGACACCACTAAAGTTTCATTACTTCTCCCAGTACTCAACAATACTCATTCATGATTACACAGTACTGAGGTGGCTTCTTGAGACCTACCTGCATTAACTGCAAGTTTTTGAGGGATGGCCACTCTATAATAAGTTTTTGAGGGATGGCCACTCTATAATAAAGGCTATCCCATCAATCTTTCCTCCAATGTACTGACCAAATGTCTAGTTCATGTGAACTTGATTGTAATAGATGCTAAACATTCCCTGCATTTTCAGATTCCACAAACTACTATTCTCCAATAAATAGATATATCTCACCAATCTCCTAAAATCATGAAACACTGAATGGATTCTAAAAAATAAGAGGTTCATCTAATCCTTCAAGTTTACTGAAGTCCTCACGATAACCTTCCCCAGCATTATCAACAGCCCAGTTAGCTAACAAATCTGCCATTCCATTCCCTCCTCCGTGTACATATGTTATTTTGAATTCACTAAAAGAGTGGGGCATCTTGATGATGGATACAACATATTTATTTATAGTCCATGCATTGGACTTACCTTTTATAATCGCATTAATAATAACTTGTGATTCACCCTCAAGGTGTATCCTTTCCACATCTAGTTGTTTAGCCATTTCCACCACAAACTATGCAGCTTGGACCTCTACTATACTCTTTATTCCTTTTTCCAATCTCTGCATCCTAACGGCGATTAAGTTTTCCATGTCATCATGATTAGTCACACTGGCACCAAAAGGGCCTAAGTTGCCTCTTGAAGCTCCATCAAAATTAACCTTCATCCATCATTTATTTGGCCTTTCCTATTCAATTTTAGTATTGACTTCCACTGTCCTTTGCTTTGGATCAACCCAAGAAGGCTCATAAACAGGCCTAGCGTTTATTGTCTTTATGTAGACAGAAAATTTATGCAAAATTAAAATTCTGGGTGTCTTTGCAAACTGTACGCAAGTACCATAAACATTCCCCAAAGTGAAACTAAAAAATAGTCAAACAGTATGTCATAAAGCCAAGGTGCAAAATAAGTATAGCCACAAGTTCTATAGCTTCTGATTGGATTATAAATCGTATCCTTTGACTCTTGGGAAATTTAGCTTATGGCATTGTTTTGGTTTTATCATTCAAAAATATCTAATAAGAATCACGGGGTAATTAGAAAGCATAAGGTGACTAATTAGAATATGGGGATGAATAAAGGCCCTTTCCCTATACTTCTATCATTGTGAATCATTAATGAGAGAATTTCATTGACACCATCATCATGCCAACTCAATTGCTTAGGTTACAACACTTGTTCACTTTTGATGGTGAAGGCAACTTAGTGAGTTTTCTGCTTGTTTGCATTGATGTGAAACATAATTAATTTGGACAAGGGGAATAGACATGCGCTGCCTGCAAATGTTCTCTATCTTAGGATAAAGGTGCTATTACTTTGTAAATCCTATGTTAGAATTTAGAATAAAATATTCATTTACATAGTTGATGATGGTGGTCTTATTGAAGACCCATATGATGGTGATAATCAATTTTATTATTTTGACGATGAACGTTCATCATGACATTCAAGTTGAAAAGTTCTTATTGAATTACTCTACTACATTTGTAATAGTAATAGTATATTTGTATAACATGTAGAGCAATTATAGCATTTCTGAACTTAATTATTGTTTTTAGTCTGCAAACATATATATATTGTATGGGGATTCCCAGAATGTATCCAGGTCCATATTAATGCCATAATTGTATTACTGTACCCACGTACTACTACACACATCCAATTGTGACTTGGCAACTCAGCTGATGGAGGTTTTAACTCCTAATCCCTTGAGGATTTTAACCGTATTATCTTTTGTAGGAAGGAATGTCTTTTGTAGCCCTGCTGTTAGATCGACGTGATTCTAGTAATATAAGACATATCTCCCCAAAAAATGAAAGGGGAGGCCTATGCCTTGTTGCAATTTAGATATTGAAAACTTTTATGGTAAACTTGGACATTCTTTTTCAGATGATTTGAAGATTGTTAGTTCATGGAGGATTTTGTGGTGGCCTTTTGAGATCCTGCTTTGGATGGATTGAACATTGTTGGATCATGGAGTGGCTTTTGCCTATTTCAAGTTGAAGTTGTTTGTGGTTTCATCATAAGGTGTAGTGAATTTTGAACTTATAGATGGAAGATAAAGCTATTCTACGGCGAAATTAGACAATTCAGTTGATGTTGACCGTAAACTGCTATTCATATTTTCTGGCAAAAGAACATGGTGGGAATATTGGAAAATGTGATTTTAGGATGAAGAAATGAATAGAATGGACATCTAGAACAACCCGTGAAACTGTGTGTCAGCCGACTGGATGGTCTCGGCGGTGTTTCTGTAGCCGACGGAATGATTGTCGTCGGTGTTTTGTATTTTGTAGCCGACGGATAAATAGTTTGTAGCGGACATAATGTTTGTGGCCGACGGACTCCTTCGGGAAGGTTCGGCGGTAGTATTTATATCCCGTCTGGGATCACTGTAAATCATCAATAATCTACTATTACGAATATTATGAAGCATAATGTATGTCTGGCATATGCGAATGTAATTTTGCTATTCTATTCCATGGTCTGTATGCGTTGATTTCTTTACCAGTACGGTAAACATTTGGCGCCGTTGCCTTATAAATTTGGAAGGTGGGAGGAATGAAGATTAATGCCAAATCAGCTTAACAAAGATTGGAATAAGGTTAGGGAAAAAGATGGAACCCGTACTGCGCAAGAGAATTTAATTCTGGCACAGCAAGCCGAACGTCGACGGAGATTTCAAAAGATTGCCAACGGAAATCGGAGCGTCGAAGAATTGTTGGAGGAGACTCGGCAGCGGGTGGAATTGGTGGAAGAAGCACGGGAGGAGTTCTTGAATTTGTGTTCGCCGAGGGAGGAAAATTCAGACGGAAGAGCATCAACTCGCACGGCTCGCAGTGCCGAGGGAGCACGAGCGTGGAGTGACCTCTTCGTTCGGGATAGACTTTCGCGGGAAACAACTTCAGAAGATCTGTCTTCTTCACCAAGGTTTGCAGCTGTCGACACCTCCGGTGTGGGAGTGCAGACCACCGGTGTGGGAGTTCTGACCGTCGGTGTGGGAGTGCAGACCGTCGGTGTGGGAGTTCAGACTGCCGGTGTGGGAGTTCAAACTGCCGGTGTGGGAGTGCCGACTGCCGGTGTGGGAGTGCAGACCTCCGGTGTGGGAGTACAGACCTCCAGCGTTGTGATGGCGGGACCCAAAGAAAAGCTGCCGAAGTTTGAAGGCGATGGTACCGCCAACCCCATCCGACATTGTAAGACATGTGAGACGATCTGGCGGGCAAATGGAATCACAGATGCCAACAAATGGGTTAGGCAATTTCCGGCAACCCTACGGGGTGTGGCGATTGATTGGTTTTCGGATACGGATCCACAAAAGCTAAATAGCTGGGATAACATTAAAAAGGAGTTCTTGGTGGAATTTAAACTCTTGCGGGATGATAATGAAATCGTAGCAGAGATTTTCAATACCAAACAGGGGAAGCACGAAACTGTCCGCGTCTACGCTAGGAGATTAAAAGACTTAATAAACAAAATGGAAAGCAAGCCGGCGGACGGATTGCAGAAAAGATGGTTCGTGGACGGCCTACGATCGAAATTGCGGAGGAAAATGAAAATTGTCCCACCGTCATCATATCTGGATGCGTATAACAGAGCACTGGACCTTGAAAGTGAACAGAAGACAAAGAAGAAGAAAACTAGTTCCTCTGATTCTGATGATGACGAGCCTGCCGGAGATGATAGCAGTGACGACGAAGGCAGCAGCAAGAAGGTTCGTGCCCTACAGAAGGATATTGTTCGCATGATGAAGGAGTTTAAAAACATGCAGAAGGAGCCAAAAGGCAGTGAACTGTGGTGCACGGAGTGTAAGACCAACGGTCATACTAAAGGATCGTGTCCAAAGAACCAATTTTGTGACATTTGTCAGATCATGGGCCATTCGACAAAGGACTGTCCCTTTAACATGAAGACAAGAGGATTTCCGCAGGTGCTTCTTACGCAGCAGGCTTCCCCGTCGGGCAGTAACGGAAATGCAAACATTGATGGTGCCACATCCAGAGGGTACAGGAATAATATCAGAGGGCAAAATAACAACAATGCAAACAATAACAATAATAATGGGAGCCGAAGTCGAACTCAGTATGATGCAAACGGACGGCCAATCGTTCAATGCCGAGCATGTAATTTGTGGGGTCATTTTGCGCGGGATTGTACAATAGCAAACACACCGAAATTATTATGTAGATGGTGCGGACCTGGCGATCACGAAGATTCCAAGTGTCCAAAGTTTGGAGTAAACTTGATCACTGTTGGCACGGATGTAGAAGAGGTTCTGGCAATTACATGGAGGCAAGCGGAGGAAAAGAGAAAATTGGGGGAAGCGCAGGCGGAAATTGCAAAGGCATCCTCGGCGGGATATCTCAGTTGAAGGACATCACCGGCACCTTGGCAAGGAATTTCGCAGAATAGAACATTGTATGACAGATCTTACAAACGGAGATACCAGTCAAGATAAGTGACCTCCTTCTGACAATGCACTAGTTATGGACGGCCATTTTGAATCATACACCGTTTTCGAAAGCAACGAAGGATACAGGAAGGGACAGTAGGGAAGTGATGACAACAGACCCAATGCTGCTGGCACTCACCTCTGGATGGCATCCAGCGGTTGTCGAGATGGGGATTTTGGAAAATGTTCTGACAGAGACAATTGTCGACGGAGGGTCCGGCGTGAATGTGTTGCAGGAGGATACTTGGAAGAAGTTGGGAAAATCGACGCTCTAGCCACCTACATTCCAGTTGTTGATGGAAGACTAGCATGGAATCAAACTGTTGGGAATCTTGAAAGCGCAACCGATCACTATTGGAACACAACCATTTTTATTGGATTTTGTGGTCATTCCATTGAAAAGAAAAGGATATGATGCTATTCTAGGATGAGATTGGTTGGTGCAAGCAAAAGTAAAACATGATTGAAAACGAAATACCCTATCAATGGAGGGCGGAGGCAAAAGATTCACAATTGACCTGCACACGCAAATGGTCAGCGAGGAGGCAGCATCGTCAGACTCAGAAAGTGAAGGCGGCAGTGATGACGAAGGAAAGAGGAGAATGGAACCAGACGAAGAAAGAATATTGAGACTAGATGGAGGATCGAATGATGACGACCTAGACTCGGTGAATGGCCTTTACCATTGGCAAATAGAAGACTACGAACTCTTTTCGAGTTGTAATATGCTAAGGGCCGATGAAGGTGAGAAAAAGGAGGAAAATGAGTGTCCGGAGGAATAAAGAGAAGCAGATGACGCAAAGGAGGTTACGGCTAAAGAAGGGAAGGACATAGAATACAGACCCAGGAAAAAGAAAGATCCCACCATTCGGTACACGGTGAATGGACCGCACAGGAGGAAAAGAACGCATCACACTATAAAATTACTTGAAGGGTACCGACAACATGGAAATAAGTTAGATGTGCGACGACTGCAGGCACAGTGGGCGACGAAGGTAACACAGAACAAACATAAGGCGTGGAATGACAAACTCAGTAGGTTTCAGCCGGGGCAGTTGGTACTCAAGTACGACGGTCGAGATGAAATCAGACAGGAAAGGTTTAAGGCAAGATGGGTTGGACCATATCTGTAATGTCCCCTTTTTTAGCATTCATAGCATGATGTTGTCGTTAGCCTATTTCCCCACTGTCCCGTAAGCTAACCAGGACATTAAAGGGACTTAGAGGCCATTTGGCCTAGATAGTTTCAGTTGCAGGTCTTTCTGAGGGGTTTTGAGGCAACTTTGGGCATACTTACTATTTATAGTAAGCCATCTTGGGCATGGGCGGACATCCAGTGGCAACAATATGTCGATGGTAATTGTTTAAAATCGACAAGAAGACTTGTTTATTACTGATAAGATTTGTTATGCATTGATAAAGTTATTTTATAAAGTTAAATTAAATATTTAACTTTATTAATGCATAGACTATAGTTGTGGAAAATATTTAAATTAGAAGAGTCCCCTTTATTTTATAACAAATTGGAGACATAAGTTACATAAAGGGAGTTATGTTTAATCCCACATTGAGAAAACGAAGGATGGAGCTCTTGTGAGAACACTATAAAAGAAATGGAAGAGCTTCTTTTATGCAGGCTTGGAAATATCAAAGAAATTGGGAAATTTTCTGGAGATTATGTCTCAATAGTTTGAAGGACGAAATCCCTTCAAGCTGAAAATCTTGACGCCATTGAAAGATATGGTCTTGAGATTCAACAGGGTAGCAGTCTGAAAAAGTAGATACGAAAAAGCAGAACCGAAAAAGAAGGCCGAAAAAACAGTTCGAAAAAAGCGGAACCAAAAAAGCAGGCCGAAAAAGCAGTCCGAAAAAGCAGTTCGAAAAAGCAAATTGGAAATGCAAAGCAGAAGGGGCAGCATTGAAGAAAATTATTACAGCCATCTACAAACAGGTTCCTTTATTAGTATTGTTTTTTAGGGTGTTATAAGTTTCAGCTGTAAGTGTGCAATATATCAGCATTATCATTTTGTAATCCATGTAAATGCCAAAAGTCTTGGCCATATTTCATGAGCATTGTGTTAGAAATTTCATTGCAAATTAAGAAGATAATAGTTGCTGGTGTCATTTAAGCAATTCAGTATCATTATTTATCAGCTAGTTAGTTTGCACACCAACTGTTTGTAAAAATGTCAGTTGGCTGTAGGTGTTCATTTCTCATGCTTAGATCATATATATGCACTGAATATTGTCAAAATTAGTAACACACTCATGTTAGGTCATTGTTTAGTCTATTTGGAGTCTTCTAGCACAAGATTCTCATTGATGCAAATTTAAAAAGAGTCATTTAAAGCTAGCTGAAATACTATATTAGTCATACGTCCCTTGCATGTGAATTGTGTGATGAAATTCTTTGAGCTTTCATCAGCATTTTTTGAGAGCAGATTTGAGGAGGGCCATTACAGTGGTATTAGAGCTTGCTTGCAAAGTGTTTGACGAAATGTCAAACAACTGAATTATAAAGATTTTTGGTGTTTAAAGAAGTTATAACCTATTGGGGTTATTACAATATCAAACCTGGGAGGTCGACGACAATCGGGTGATAAAATTGGAGACATTGGACGAGCAAGAGGTGCCTCCGGTAGTCAACGAATTTAAATTGCAAATATATGGTGCCAGGAAGACTCCGTCGCTATCACAGAATGGCCAGTTGACTCCGTCGTCGTTGCAGAATGGCGACGCCTGGAGGCAAAATTGAGGTGCTGTCTTTCTATTTTATTTTATTTTTGGCAAAAAAAAAAAGATATAAAAAAAAAAAAAATAATTTTTTTTTGCCGCGGACAGGGTTTCGTGGACTGTCTGCTCGTGGACAGGGTTCTGCGGACAGTTTGCCCGCAGACACATGTCCCGCAGGCAGCTTGTCTGCGGACTGTGTCTCGCGGGTAGCTGTTCGGACCTCCCGAGGAACCTTTATGCGGAGCATTCCCACGGAGTTTTTTTTATGTTCTTGCCGAAGGCTTTTTTTTTTTTTTTTGGCTACCCGCGGATTGTTTATTTTGATTCCAGCAGCTGTGCGGCCTTCTCCCCCGATTTCTTCTCGGCGTTTGTTCTTGATGCGGACTCGGGCAATATTTCTCTCCGCCCATAGTACTCTGCGATTCCATAGTGGTTGATATTGTTGGTGCAGATAGTTCCGCAAATCCATAGACAAGGTCGGGGGCAGGGTTGTGGGTGTTGGTGTGAATGCTCCAGTATCGGGCTATTGGGAGTGGATCTATGTAGAGGCGGCATATGAATCCTTACCGTAAGGATTTTTCTGTTCGTAGCGGACGCTTGTCTTCTTCGGAGTTTTCTTGTCTTGCGAATGGTTTTATGCGGGTTTTTCTTAGTTCTCTCACGGAGGTGGTTGAGTTCAGCTTGAAGGACAAATTCAACTCGGAGGAATTAATATCATTCTCTTGGTAGGGATCGGCAGGATAGGAAAGAGGCACAATAGCGGGCGAGTAACAAAAAAAAAAAAACGATGACAGATTCAAGTTGTTCGGAATGGGTAACAAATGATGCCAAAGGGAAGGGGAAGCAGCAGTGGTTACCAGAGAGAGTCTGGAATTGGCAGAAAATGGCAAAAACAGTGTGTTCTGTGCATTTTTATGTGGGTTTTGGAGTGTTAACAGGGAGCGCACCCAGGGTGTTGCCCCAGGACCCCGCGGGGGCATTGCCCCTTGGACCCCCAGTCGTTGCGGATATCAGTCGTGGGAGTCTGACCAGTTGAGAAAAGTTGAAGTTGCTGCAGGCATGGACTTTCTATGTACTAGAGGCACTGGGAGTAGGTGTTGGCCGGGAGGCTGTCTTGGTGGATGCGTAGAGAGCTCGGAAGGAGCTAATCATCCAGTTGGAGGCAGTGCAGCGACACTTGGCTCAGGGTACCGAGGAATTGAAACCAGAGAAAGCAGCACAGGTGGCTATCAAGATCAACTTGAGGAGACAGTATTGTGTTAGTAGAGGCTACAGATGTAACGAGATGAATGTGGAAGTGATGCGACAGAAGCAGATTGTTCTTGTTGTAGTCACTCTGATAATGTATTTTGTTTGTTAATTTGTCTCAGATATTGTCGTCCGCAGACGACTTTTCTTTTTGGGGGGGGGGATGGTGTCAGCCGATTGGATGGTCCCGACGGTGTTTCTGTAGCCGACGGAATGATTGTCGTCGGTGTTTTGTATTTTGTAGCCGACAGGTAAATAGTTTGTAGCGGACATAATGTTTGTGGTCGACGGACTCCTTCGGGAAGTTTCGGTGGTAGCATTTATAACCCGTCTGGGAGCATTGTAAATCATCAATAATCTACTATTATGGATATTATGAAGCATAATGTATGTCTGGCATATGCGAATGTAATTCTGCTATTCTGTTCCATGGTTTGTATGCGTTGATTTCTTTACCAGTACGTCCCGGCGGTGTTTCTGTAGCCGACGGAATGATTGTCGTCGGTGTTTTGTATTTTGTAGCCGACGGGTAAATAGTTTGTAGCGGACATAATGTTTGTGACCGACGGACTCCTTTGGGAAGGTTCGGCGGTAGTATTTATATCCCGTCTGGGATCATTGTAAATCATCAATAATCTACTATTACGGATATTATGAAGCATAATGTATGTCTGGCATATGCGAATGTAATTCTGCTATTCTGTTCCCTGGTCTGTATGCGTTGATTTCTTTACCAGTACGGTAAACACTGTGAAGGTCACACTGAAAATATTAATCAATTGATGGCTGAATAAAGATTTTAAAAAAGACAGAAGGGACATGTGGCACAACTGTTTCAAATCTGAAAATTCTGATGGGTAATATTGACCAAGCAACACATTTGCTGACATCTGCATGGTGATTTGGTTTCTTCTTTTCTTGTTCGGTCAATGTAAATATACAAAAGGAGGGGCTGCCAGCACTTGCAGCATGAGGAGGTGTGTATAATAAAGTCTGTTGACAATGTTAGTTTATTTAAATACTGGATAAACAAAAACAAGGAGTATGCAAGATTTTGTTTAGGTAAATTTGTATCAATAGAGAGCCCAATGATATATATGACAAGTATCCAAGTAGGTTGGAAACATCAGTCAGTGGAATGTTGTTTTGAACCAGAAAATCTGCAGAACAGAGTTACACGATAGAAATGTTTCCTTATTATCACCTTTTCAATTACACACAAGCATTGAATTGTTTCATGTGCATATGCCTACAGATATAGGAATATGCAACCATACTACAGGCATATCCATTTTAAAAAATGGGAGTGGTAATGTTTATTTATGTCTGTAAATGTATGCATGCACATGAATGTAGTTTTAGAGGGCCATATATACATAGAAATTATGGTATACTTCTATTGTGATAATTATGATTTAATCTGTTGAAGTTGATTGATTTTCAATATAATTTATTGTAGTCCTGGGACTTTTTCCCTTTTATTTTATAAAGAAGGGTAGTAAATGATCATTATAAATTTCAAAGGAGCTCTCATTTCAGTGCAGGGAAGGAAGGACTAGATGATACTGGACCATTTGCAACTGGAAGGTTTCAGGCTGTGCTGCTTAGTTTGGGAACCATGCATTCTCGGTTTGGACATCCTGTGCATGCTTTGTTGGTATGCAAGTCACACTTTTCTCGCACATTTCTTCTTCACTAAATAATTTTGATGACATCTTATTATTGCTAGATTCTACTGTCTACAGAGGTGCTATTTGTATGTAAACAAATTTCTCATAGTTCTTGTCAAATGGTATATAAACTTTTGGTATTCACTCTATTTTCAAAGTTTTTTTTGGACACGCCTCCTTGCTTTTTTGTAACTGTAATGTTATGGCTAACCCACCTTAAATCTTGCAGGCTCTAAAAGAGGCCATTCAGGAAGCTCAACAGGTTATATATTTACATCACCTCTATCTATTATGATTATTGTTAACTTATAGCTTGTTCTTTTTTGTTTGTTACATGTTATTTGTTGATTGCCTTGGGAAAAACTTCATAGTAAAAGAGTACCCAATGACATGTTTGAAGCATTTGGTTATGAGCTATTTAATTTTATTGTGTTGGAAGGAATGATGCATGGAGTTTAATTGGGTTGAATGGCATAGCATTCAGTGAGCGTGGTTTGTATTTATTATTGGATGTGGGATTTGTATGGTGTTTGTAACACACTTTTTAGATTTTACAATTTGACATATTATTGGCTGTATGAATTGAGATGGTCTATTGCTGCCCTACCTAGAACAATTAAAATCACCACAACCATCAGAACTTACAAGAAAAAGGAACTTGATCCTTTGGAGAAGCTTATTTTTTTTTACAAAACAGAATCTCCCTAGGTCACTTCTGTACAAATTTCTAAAGAGGCATTTAACATTAACTCCTGATTGGTCTTTGTGAGTGAGTGAAGTCATCCATGTGCGTGAAGCATCTTCTGACCCCTTTGAGACAAAGGATTTTCTATAGCCATTGAGTTCCCTCACCAATTGGATTCGTGGCATCCAAACTTAGTGTTTCAACTTCCAACCATAGCTAATATGGTTTTATCACATCATTAACATTCCTCAATAAATTGCTGTGTATAAAGTATATTCCAACATTATGTCTAGCCTATATAATTTGTATTATATCTTATACCTCTGCTTTAGAGTAAGCTAAGAACTACTCCAATATTGTCCGAAACTTTGAAAAAGAGAATATCATGAAAAGGTTTTATGAAGAGAAATATCATTAGTGTCAACGAATTGCTGAATGTAGTGATGATGAACTTCAATATGCTTGTTGCAAGCATTTAAACTGGCTTCTTCACTTATTTCAAGGTTCCTTTGTTTTTATTGAATGGAGTCTGTGCAGTTTGAGGATGTTTCAGATAATTCAAAATTCAGCATAACCGTACAATTGTTTTATACTGTACTTCAATGGAAGATAAGGTTTAATGTATTGAAGCTTATGTTGGGCAAATATGTGCTTCACATTTTTGAGAGATGTGTTGTCATTGATGTCAACATATTTCTCTGTTCAGACAGTGTTGTAGAAGCAAGGCCCAGGAATATACAGTGGGAGGATTGGATTGGTATGGCTACCTGTACAAATGATCAGATGTTGCACAGGTACATATGTGTGGAAGGATGTCTATAGATGACATATTTGAAATTGCTAAGGATCAGAGTAAGATTTGGGAGAGTTACATGAGTTTCACTAGAGACTGGTATTTTGGTGTCCAGACAGTGTTAAGGAAAGACAAAATGAGAGTGTTTTGATCGGTATGAGCGAGTTAACATATGCAAAGGCTATGGCATGTCAAGGACTCCATTTTACATCCTTGTCATGATTGGTTTGTGTCGTGTGTTGTGGCATGCTCTTGGATGCTTTGGCATGTTCAAGGATGTTATTGTGGATCATTGATATGAACCATCTGACATACAATGGATCGATTTGTAATATGAGTTGTAATTTGTAAGTGTTTTGCAGTTAGGTGTTTGTTACGACTGACCTTGTTTGTTTCTACAAGGTTGATGACATGTATAAAGGAATGCAATCTTTTGTAAATGTTAAAGGTCTGTGGGTGTGGATCCAAGCCATGTATTGGTTATTTTAAGAAGAGGTATAAATTAACTCGTATGCAAAGGCTATGGCATGTCAAGGACTCCATTTTACATCCTTGTCATGATTGGTTTGTGTTGTGTGTTGTGATGGATTATGGCATGCTCTTGGATGCTTTGGCATGTTCAAGGATGTTTTTGTGGATCATTGATATGAACTAGCCAACATACAATGGATCAATTTGTAATATGAGTTGTAGTTTGTAAGTGTTTTGCAATTAGGTGTTTGTTATGACTGATCTTGTTTGTTTCTACAAGGTTGATGACATGTATAAAGGAATGTAATCTTTTGTAAATGTGAAAGGTGTGTGGGTGTGGATGCAAGCCATGTATCCATTGTTCCAAGACGAATGGAGTCTGATGAGCTTCAATGGAACTGGACAAGCATGAGGAAGATGCTACTAAACAGTTCGTGAATTATGGATTGTTGTCCATTTATGTAAGACATTAAGTCTTTATTTGTATTTGAGCGGTGAGCTCTAAGTAGTGTTCCTGAATGCAAGTGATTCCTATTTGTAATAAGTTATACTTTTAACAAAGTATAGTTTGTTGTGTGTTAAAGTATCAGACTTAAGTCTTATATTATACTGAAAATTGTTCAGGATCAGAATGTAATAATAGACTGAAGATGGTATGAATTCTTTCCTGGATTACAATGTACTGAAAGTTGTTATTTGGAATCCTTCTGCTATATAATAACTTGAAGACTTATTGTAATTATGTGTTCACTGTATATTACAGCAAAGGAGATTGATATTACATATAAATGTGAGGGCGAATTAATGAGGAGTCATGACTGATAGCCGTGACTCATACTTGAGTCACGTCTATCACACGTGTCTACTGTTAACAACAGTAATTAAGCAAAAGTCAACCGACATTGATTGCATTATTATATACTGACGCCCGATAAAGTGAATCCAATTTGTTATCTAAAATCGATGTGAAGCTCTAATCTTTTATATCGATGCGAGTTAGACATATAATCATAACTTATGTTTTATGTTTTAATTTTATATTTAGAATAACTATATATATAATTTTATCAAATAATTCATACATAAAATAACATAAGTATAATTATAAGAGTTATGAACAACTCTTCAACTAATCTACACATTAACACTCCCTCTTAGATTAGTAAGGAAAACATGAATAAGAAGTCTTTGATCAGAAGACTTCTTTTATCCAATGTCAAATATAAAACATTGTAACATGTGAGAGTTTGGCCTATCAGAATATCAATTTCATGATATTCACCAATCTCTCAAAAGCAATGCCCTATCAAAAACATCAACTTAATGATGATCACCAAATGCTCAGTGTGGTAATGGCCTATCAAAATATCAGGGCATGTTATACACCAAGTACCGAAAATATATCTATACAAACAACTTGTAGATAATCAAATTAATGATATCAACCGCCTAGTTGTTTGATTTACAAGATAAGGCCCTTACATGAAACACTTTCACAAAAATGAATCATGCTACAAGTTATTGTAAGGACATCACTTTACAACAACTTCTCCTATACAAGTGATAATCATTTAGAAGTCGTCACTTCTTCATGATGTACACAGGGGACAGGCTCATACATGAATGACATCAAAAGTTCACATGAAGTCTCCACGAATACTGTCATGTGGTGTTCTCACAACATTCACCATAAACATATCAGAGAATAAGGTTTCTCCCTCTTAGTTTGATATCAAAATTTCTAACCTCTTAGCACAAGGTTCTCTCTGATGAAGTGGTAGACTTCCTCTGAATCTGTTATCATCCTTCTAACTTCTTGGTAGCAAGTCAGTCATGCTTCCTTAGTTCAATGGGTATTGTGATAACATAAAGCCTTCCAGCCTACATACATGAGACTTTATCCCATGAATCATAATCCTTTAGCTATTATAGTTTCTGACTAGTGTTGAATCTATCAATAAGGTCTACTCCTTCTGAACCAATATCATCAAAAGTTTGATTTAAGCATTTTTATTTTCTGCTCCCTCTCTTTCTCCAAGGTTTCCTCTAATGAACTGTTAGACTCCCTCTCATAATTTCAATCATGAAGGATATTTGCTTCAAGAAACTCACATTACTCAACCTAATCATCAGATGATTCATGAATCCTAAATCATAGCTTTTTTAGAGCTACTATCATAAGATTGAGTCTTCACAATATTTGGTAGCGTGCCTAATGTACCAATCTTTTTTTCCTGCTTGAACATCCTCAGAGAAAAAGGAAAAGATCAAGGCAAATAGCTCTTTATAGTAATTATAGAAATACAAAATAAGAGAGAGACTACAAAGAGTAGATACCTGCAATACCTAAGGATAATAAATACTTATCTGCAATAATACTATAAGTTGCTCTAATGAAGGTCCATATGCATCAAATTAGGAAATGCCTCCATGTAAGAATTTGTCAAACAATTTGAGTACGTCTTTTCTGCTCCCATATAAGGACGGTTCAAATGGGAATAGAACATTAGTTTTCATGCCCCTTACAATGTTAGATTCCCACTCTTATATTATTGAACATAGAGGTATGCAAACAAAGTTGCATATATTTGGACATACAACCTATCTCCTTGTAGCTCAAGCCATATTAGTATGGCTTTCACAATGTGTCCCATGCCCATGTGCTTGTTTATCATCATTTCTACAAATAGTTACAATGCATCTTTTAGAATTGTGTAAGTTAGTAGAATGTCCAACAAGACCAATATTGCCATGAATTACGACTGTGGTTTGAATTTCTTTTGGTTCTGTGAATTCCAAAGCTATGTTGCTCGACTAATGGGGGCTGATGATTTTTGTTCCAAGTCGGTGTAGATAATTAAAATGCCACATAATCTAAAGTCCTTCCAATCAATATAAAGTCCTTGCGGTGTCAAACAATATAACTTGTGCATCATTTGTCTTGATGCAACAATGCTTCCACAGGTTGTGCCAATATAATGTGTGAATAGATGGAGGACAGACCCACTACTGACGAAATAGTGTTGCATATAACAACAAAGCCATGCAAGGTAAAATCCTACCAAGTCATCATAATTGGGTGACTGAAATAAAAGACATCGTGGGTATGCAGCCAACAATGAAAGAACGATTTCATAAAAAATATACTACACAACACCCTTGAAACATGCACTACATCTACATCTTCAGCAACGGCAACTATGTTGAGAGGTGAGGCACCGTGAGTTTCCAAATCAGCAGCAATGAGTATACAAAGGCAGCATACAAAATGAAGGTCCCGAACCATAGAGAAAGTCAGCAAGCAACTTAGTTACTTGATCATTTGTACTAAGATGAGGAGAAGTAATAATTATGGCGAATAGTACAATCGATGATACAAATGCAAATCTCTGACTCTTGCAAGGAAGGTTCGAAAAGAGATAATAATAGTGGGTCAGCACGTAGGGATCATAAAACTCCTTCCCTCTATGTGGTGGGCCACTTCACAAATGAATAAGTATATGGTCTTCTTTACCCATGGTTTACTATTCGCTCCTTATAGACTTTATTTGGTGGGTTATATGGTCATGTCAACTTGCTTAGAAATTCTAATCTACTTCCTTCCATGTTGGATGGCAATTTTTTTTGTTATGTCCATTTCTTTGACTTTTTCAAGGCTCGGCAGGTATGTGATGACATCAATGTATAAATGATGTTTGTCATTTGGTTTGACAGGTTTGTAGATACCTTGAATCGGATGATATTACCGCTTGATACATATATATGTCCCTTAGATTTTATTTTAAGTATGCGCTCCACCTTGTTTTCATGTCATAGACTATCGGGTCGAGCCAATAACATTAAAATCTCTTGTGATCAATTTTTATTTCTTCATCGTTTATTGTGATTATGTGCCAACATAGAATCTATATAATCCTCTATTATTTGATCTCACCGAAAATACAAGTTGCTATGTATGATTGCCGCCAAAACTCCAACCATATTGCTTCTCCTTGTGTTTCATTGTTCCCTCTTCCTATCAAGTTCTAGTGAGTGTTCAATTCCAATGGTTAACATTGGTTTGCAGTGGCAGATACGATCCTTTCAAAATACATATCTAGAGCACAAACTTCTACCATGGAACCCACTAAGTTGTCACACACGACTCTACAACATCTTCCCTTGGATTCTTGCATTATCATAATTTGTCTATGCTTGCTACTTCACTACTTCCTTTGCTCCTGCGAATTCTACTTTCTAGAAACTTCATATTTCCTTTCCTGTGCAATTGCCGCTAATAATAGAAGATAAAATTGAAGTCTTCCTTTCTTAGCATTGTACAAATGTAATACAAATTTCCTTATGCATCTAATCTGGAATCACCAATATTCAGTCTGCAATCTTGTCCTTATAATATTGAGGTCTTTAGGATCTTCCTTTTAAACAGTAATGCTCTCTTCAAGGGAACCTGGCTCTGATACCATGTTAAAGTATCAGACTTAAGTCTTATATTATACTGAAAATTGTTCAGGATCAGAATGTAATAATAGACTGAAGATGGTATGAATTCTTTCTTGGATTACAATGTACTGAAAGTTGATATTCGGAATCCTTCTGCTGTATAATAACTTGAAGACTTATTGTAATTATGTGTTCACCGTATATTACAGCAAAGGAGATCGATATCACATATAAATGTGAGGGCGAATTAATGAGGAGTCACGACTGATAGCTGTGACTCATACTTGAGTCACGTCTATCACACGTGTCTACTGTTAACAACAATAACTAAGCAAAAGTCATCTGCCGTTGATTGCATTATTATATACTGACGCCCGATAAAGTGAATCCAATTTGTTATTTAAAATCGATGTGAAGCTCTAATATTTTATATCGATGTGAGTTAGACATATAATCATAACTTATGTTTTATGTTTTAATTTTATATTTAGAATAATTATATATATATATATATATATATATATATATATATATATATATATACATATATATATATATATATATATATATATACATATATATATATATATATATATATATATACATATATATATATATACATATATATACATATATATATATATACATATAGATATATATATATATATATATATATATATATATATATATATATATATATATATATATATACTAATCTACACATTAACAGTGGGTAATAGCCCGACCATTGTTTTTCCCCTAACAGGGTTTTTACACTAAAATCTTGGTGTTATGTGTTCATGTGATGCTGTGGATTTGTGTTTTTGTGCTTAACATTATGATCTAAAGTGCAAAGGTACAAATCTGATAATCAGCAACAGTTTATGAGTGAAGACACAACTCATTCGCCTATCCTTTCAGTTGTGTGGTGCTGCTATTTTTTTAACAATTGGTATTAGAGCGAGGTTCCTCTTTTAAAGCCTAACAACTTGACGCGATTGTTATGGCAACCTTCAAGAAGGACAATCCAAGGTTTGATGGCACAAACTATTCCTTTTGGAAGGATCAGATGGAAACTCATATGAGATGTCTTCGTAATGAGCATTGAGTGATAACAGCTAAAGCCTACAACCCTTTTTGCAAATCTTGCAAATGCTAGTGTAGATGAGGAGCTTGATGTCAATATTAGTGTCAAGGAAGCCCTATTAATTGCACTTACTGATTTAGTATACTCTAATGTCATAGGACTGTCAACAACAAATGAAATATGGATGATGTAGCAAAGTCTTTATGGAGACACTGATATTAAGATGATGAGGTTACAAACATTGAGAGGTAAATTTGAAGCCCTAAGATGAGCGAAGATGAAAATGTCTCTTCCTATATGCAGAAAGTAACCGAAGTTGTTTGCAGTATGAGAAATGCTGGTGCAGTGATAACCAAAGATGATATTGTTGGTTAGGTTCTTATATCCTTAACTCCTACTCTCAAACATAAAGTTGCAGCTATTGAAGAGATTAGAATATTGTTTACAGCTACAAAAGATATATTGCTGGGAAAATCAACTGTATTTAAAATTAGTGAATCTAGAGATGTTTTTCATTAGGTTGAACTGTATTATGTACCATTTGACAAAGTTTCCAAGAACAAGAAGAAATATGATATTAATTAGGACAAGGAACGGGAAGAGATTATGGAAAAGGAAAGAGAACTTCAAAGGCTTGAAGCCTTGATTTGTAGATAAGATAAGATTATTAATGCCCAACAAAAGACCACAAAAGGTCTATGGGACTAAGAGTTTACAACCAGAAAGATGACAACAAGAGGAGCACCAAATGGTGTCTAAGAAAAACAACAAAAAACAAGAAATAACAAGAGATAAGAAGAGAAAGGACAAGGAGAAGACTACGAGTCTTTCCTTGGCAAAAAGAAATCAGTCACAGAAGGATAAGATTGTAGGTGAACATGAGCCTTGAACTGTCTCTATGAACCCATGGAGGAGTGTCATTGACGTAAGTAACCATTGTGAGATTTGACAGATTTGGAATGACTAGTAGAACTAGAAGAAGCAGCTGGCCTTTTCACACCCCATAAAGGAGTTAAGGGTGCATAAAAGGCAGTAATAGGCTAATCAGAGGAAAGTCGGAGAGTAAGTAGTGATTGTAAAGTACTATTACGGAGCAGAGTGGCTTCTTGAAGATAGAGCGCAAGACACCGCTGGTCACAATAACTGAAGAATGCAGAAAGAGAGCAGCAGCCCCAGAACAAACAATAAAATCTCCCTCTGATCTCATAAAAGATAGGGCATCGGAAAATAAACTGAGTCTCTGTCTTGACCTCGGCTAAAGTACACAGCTTACAGATCCGTTCTCCTCTATCTTTATGATGGTTTGTCTGAGCACAAATACGATGAGAACCAACTCTGAAAGAACTCAAAGAGATACGAAGGGCATGACTCCACTGTTGAGAAAGGTAACTAGGGTGGGCAATAATCCCATCACTAATCTCCAGAAAGTGCTCCACATTGGAGGCCATTTTCGGACATAAGCCACCATGAGGGTTAGTCCAAGTAGTAATAATATACTATCTGTAAATGTCAAGTTTGACATGCTCATTTAATTCCTGTCTAGATGGGAGGAGATGAGCAGGGGCATTCAAAGAGAACTGATAAGGAGGGAGACGATCAATATCAATCCCAATCGAGCTCAATAGAGAACATGCTTGTGCATACCAACAACGAGCTCGAGAGCTAGTATTGGAACGTGCAATAGCAACAGAGGAGCAATATGCTAGGTAGGAATATGTATCACATTCACCAATCGAATCTGCAAAACCACGCAGACGATGAAGGAACCAAACCAAAGAAAATATAGCCACAAGACTGAAGGGATGAGCACCAAACTTGGCAAGAATAATACTGCGAGGAGTGAATCTGTGACATCTGATGATGCATCGTAGAAGTAATGTCTGAACTCGCTCGATCAAGGCCCAATCAAAACTAAGGAGAGAAGGCCCCCAAATCACTGAGCCATAAAGAATAGTCGACTGAACAAGGGAGTCAAAGAGGGATAACTTGGACAAGGTATCCTGAAAATGGTGTTTGAAGCACTATTTCTCAAGCATAGCAAGAGAACCCATACCCTTGGTAATTCTAGATTGCATTGCCGATCTCATACTAAAATGAAGCCTAGAAAACTTGACTCCTAGATACATATAAGAAGAAGTGATCTCAATCTCCTGTCCCTGAAAAAAGAAGTGAAGATGAGAAGTCTTAAGGCAATTAAAGATCATAACCTAAGTCTTACCCAGGTTAATTGCTAGCTATCTTTGAACACGAAAGGAAGCCAAACCATCCAGAAGCCTTTGCAAACTCTATGGAGAAGAAGTGAGAAGAATCACACCGTCCGCAAAAAGAAGAATGGAGATCAACACTTGGTGTAAGTAGCAACTGTCACCACGGAGAGAAGACTTCAAAAGGAAGTCCTCGAGCTCATCAATATACAAATTGAACAAAGTGGGAGAGAGAGGACAACCATATTTAATCCCAATAGTGCTATGGATTGAGACCGAAAAACCATTAGGAGTCTTGAATCTACCCACAACACTCTCGAAGAGTCTCATGATAGTTGTAAGTAACATCTCTGACATCCCAATCTCCTGAAGCCTCTGAAATAAAGCGATCCTAGGAACAAAATCAAAAGCCTTGTGAAAATCAACAAAGCAGCAGTAAACTTTCTCCCATTTGTGTCTAGCCTCCTCAATAATAGCTCGTAAAGTGAAAATATGATTTGTACAGATCTATGAGATTTCCACAATCCATGAATATGAGTGTTAGTTTCTGGATTTGATTGTGTAAAAAGCTACACACAATCAAATACAGAAACTAAAACTCATATGATTCATAGTTTGATAGTCAGCCCGGAAACTAGCTTGACCTCTAGCTTTACAACCCTTCCTGTCAAGCTCTCTAGATAACATAGCATTGAGTGCTGTAGCATATAATTTGGCAAATGTATGCCTGATCATAATAGTCCTATAATTCCTAGGATAAGAAGCAGGACTGGTCTTATGGATTGGATAAATTAGATGCCTCGACCAAGAAACCTGAAACCCAGTGCAAATCACCTTATTAAATAGTATGGAGAGATAGGGGACCGGAATGCAAGCACCAAACTTGAAGAATTCAGCCTGGAACCCCTCATCATCCACCGCTCTACTACATCTCATGGATCTGATCGCCTTGTAAATTTGAGAGGAGGTGAATAGGTGACAGAAAGGAGGCAGAACAGGATGAATAGAAGGCTGCCCCAGAATGTCATAAAGAGCCATGGTGTGAGTGGTTTAGGGAGTGAAAGTCTAGAATGGAAGATAGTGGGGTGCAACAGATGAAAAGAGTGCACCAAAAGAGCTGGGAATTACGAATCAGCGTGGAGCAGAGGAATTTACACTGGGAAGCGGTGAAGGATCATTTCTTGCGGTGAAGAAAATGAAGGTACGACAACCGAAGGTGAGCATAATCAGGAGAGTGAGACTCAAAAGAAAACCGAACTGAGCGATTAAAAGCTTTGTAGTCAACATCAAACCATTGGTTCATAGGGCATGTATTACGAGGTTTGCTACGAAGGGAGAGCGAAGGGCAATGAGGTATGAAAACAATGGTGGACTTCCAAATGGTTGTTGCAAGTAGAGCAAATGTAGAGGAGGCCTCATAGGAATAAAAAAAAATGTAGGATTAAAGAGTCTTGAAAGATGAAAGGAGAAAAGCTCACTGTCACTATTAAGGAAACGAAAGCGAGTAGGGGAATGAGCAGTGGAAGGGATGAGGTGAGGTGACTGAAAAAACGGCAAAGAATGTGAAGATGAAAATGGAACGGAGGATAGCATGATGCACAAGATGGTGAAGTTGTGGATGAAGGAGATGAAAGAGGGAGAGGTGAGGGCATACTCAACCACACTAGCATCTCCACAATGAGGCCAACAAGTAAAGAGCTTAGAAGCAGGAAAGTAGGAACGATCGTTCAAGATCACCATATTGGAAGACACACAATTGCAAAAAATGACGTCTATAGCAGGAAATCGGTCCAAGAACATCCTCAGAAATATGTTGAAGCCCCAAAGTAGTCGGATCAATCTCAGTAGAGCAGATGGAATTAGAGTGTCGGTCATAAAGCGGAGTCTGGAGTTCTTTGGTCCTCGCATTGAAATCGCTGAGAATGATGATGTCACCTAGACTAGCAAACTGAGAAACACTCTCGCTAAGGTCAACATAAGGGTCTCCGTCCTCGGTGATGGAGCCTAAAATTTGTGCCTTCATTTGTACAGTCATTAAAAGGACTAGGCCAACAAGCAAGCAATGAAGGATGTATTGCAACATTTGCAACAAGCATTGAGAGTATAGAGGAGGATGCAGGGATTACTGATGACACATCTTTTGGTGGATCACCATTCAAAAATAACCATTCAACACAGACACAAACAGTGCCTAGTTTGAATAACATGACGAACACATCAGACACTCAGAAGCAACATGGACAGGCAGATGATTGGTTCATAAAAGCAAATTTTACAAAGGTGCAAGTGGAAACTAAAAATATTGGTAATATATCATCTGAAAGCCAAGCCCCAAACAGAACGGCTGGCTGGGATAGTTCTAGGAAAGTTTTGCCTCGGGTTCCTGGTAGAGATGGTCAGATTTTGAACAATCCACTAGCTCTTTCTCCAAATCATCTTAATATGCTTGTAGAGAACTACAAGAGTAAAGAGTGGGATGCTTTTGCTGAACTGGATAATCTTGGTGTAGACTCAGAATGTGAAAATTTATCAACTTGCATTAACAGGATTTTGAGCCCAGATAAAGAGCAACAAATTTCTGCAGTTTCTGATGCAAGAATGACCGAAGTACTAGTGGCACGGGACGGCGACTCCTCTAAGAAGAAATTTCCAGAAAGGGAAAAATTTACTAGCAAAAGAGATTATCTTATATCTAAAGCAAAGAGGTTAAGTTGTCCAGAGACCAAAATAATGAAGTTTGTTTTAGAGGGTAATCTGAGAGAAGATAAGGGAAAGAAAGAAGTGGCCATGAAGCAGAAACCTTTTAATCAAGTTACAGAGCCAGATTCAATTCATGGAGAAAAGTCTGTTTGTATTGAGTACATTCCACATGGTATCAGCATTCTTGATATAAGGAAAACATTCTCTGTATATGGAAATATTGTTGGCTGTTCCTTTAGAGCTAGCACTGGTGGAATGCGTGGTTGTCATATTGAATTCAAGACTACAGAAGATAAAGAGAGAGCTCTATCTGATCGTTGGGTTATAGTCAATGGGAAACATTTATCAGTATGCTGGGTTGATTTTCCAGTTACAACTATTGTTCGGATCACCAATTTGGATCCAGAGACGCCTTTAAATGATGTGCATAAAATATGTATGTCATATGGTAATGTGGAGAGCTTGCAGATGAGGGAAGATGATGCTGTTGATGCATGCTTTTGTATTTCAGAGAGTCGTAACATACCAAAGATACTGGAAAAGCTGAATGAAGTAAAACTAAATAATAGACGCTGGATAGCTCAATCAGCCCCAAGGTTGTCAAAATGCTTGTCTGAAACACCAGAGGGTCAGAATTGGGCAGGTAAACAATTGAGCAATCAGATAGAAAATATTAGAAATCATTTACGACTTAAAAGTACATGCTGAAGAATCCTCACAATATATCGATCATGGCTGGAGGTTTATTTGCATGGGCTGAGCCTTGCGATTGATGAAGCAATCAATATAGAGGAACCCAAGACGGATATCCTTCATTGTAGTAAAAGTATTTCTTTATTATAATCGCATAGTTACAAATTGCGATCAGGTATTATGAAGAGTGGCGTCTTTTCATTTGCACCCTTCTTACCTTTATAAATATTTGAAATGTAAAACACGAGAGGGACAAGATTCAATTTTCATACTTGGACCTTTTTCTTAGCCTATCTTATGATATAATATATTTTCTCATCGGCAAAGGAGTAACCTGTTGAACCAAGCCTGTGGACGGCGGATTTTTGAGTCAATCTCATTCGGTCATGATATATTTGCTGTGGATAGATCATCCTTAGGGAGTGTCTCTACTTATAATTTTTCAGGCATAATCTGTAAGCACATTTATTTTATTTGCATTAGAGTTTAACTCATTAAATTGTGTCCTTTATAAATGTCTTTTATTTATATTTTATAAATATTTTAATATTCGGATAAGTGGACGGGATCATTATTGCATTTTAAATTTGATAAACATAAATATTGTGAAATAATTTGTTGTTTCCATATTTATGTCTAATTTGTCTCTGTAAGAGTTAAAGTGCATTTTAGACTTATTTAAAATTGCATTTAAATAATTGATCCATCACGTCTGATTATTAAAATTGTTTATAATTTGAATATATTAGATTTTATAAAGTTGTACGTTTCAATCGATAATTTTGACTCTATTGCCCATTTAATTAAGCACTGGTCTTTTGCTCTTAATTCATGATCCATATGCTGGCAAATGTCTTACTTTTTTCCTTTGAGGAATAAATATATTCATATCTCGTATTAATTTATATCTATACTTTATTTAAAACGTTATCTCCATCATTTATCCTTGTTCTCAGTTCATAAATCACAAGTTTAAAGTTTTTTCTATATTTTTTGCCACTTGGAAAGCGTTTATTGTGTTCGCATTCTAATTGATCTGTTTTAAGTGTCTTGGATATAAGTGTTTCGTCCAAGATTAGGTATACCCGCCTCGGTTTTGCAGAGTTGGAAGTGTAGGGAACTCGAACTTTGTTGTTCAGTTCTGTCAAGTTGGCCTTAACCAGTTGGATGTCCTAGCATCGAGCAAGCAAGGCTCGTAGGATTCCAATTTGTGCTTTTGGGAACCAACACTCGGTACCATGAATAGCATAATGGGAGGAGGCAGGCAGGAAATAGCAGACAACAATGAAGAAGTCTCTCTGTCGATGACACTTATGATCAATACGGACCCACATGAACTTGGCAAATCTATCGGAGTGGACAATAGAAGTATGACTGAAAATGGAATCTCTAATCAAACAAGCAACACCACCAGAACCATGGACCCCACCGGAAGCACGAACCTCATCTCTACAAACGAATAACCACTGATAACGTGTAAACCTCGGAAGAGGACACACAGGACTCTTGTGGGTCTCTGTGATGACAAGTGTATTAGCGGATCTAACCGTGTCATGAAAAAGACCGGGTAATAACGATAAAGAACCATTACCATTCCAACAATTAACAAGGAGAGAGCAAGTGGGGGTCTCCCTCTTGTCAGACTGTTGGTGAGACCGCCATTTGATCTTAAGGACCTATCTCGCTTCCCAACCACTAGGTGGGAATCTTGAATAACTGCTTTAAGACTCCTAATAGCTGCCCATTTAACAGCCTATCTAGCCTTTGCCACAACACCACGAGCATGTTTCAGCTTTGCAGCTTGAGTCCTCGTAAGATCTTCGTTTAGGAAAATATTAGAAGGAAGAGAGAACAACTTCCTCCTAGCTCTGAGAGCACGAAGCTTGTCTGAAAGAGTGAGAAACCAAATGAACAAGATATCACCATTACCAAACCAACATTTATCTAGTATGATGTCGGAAATACCAAGCTGATCACAAAGGAAAGGTGTCCCACAGAGAGGGTTAGAAATGGGAGGGAGACCACGGACCTGTAGATTGAATTCACGAGCCCACCTCAACTGCTTGTCATCAATCTTCCCCTTAACCATCTTGTCGAAACTAGCTAAAGGCGTAGTAGCAGTTGTATTATTGTAGAGAGGCCCACGATTTCAGTTTTAGTTTGGTTTTAGATATCAAAGAAGAATGCTTCGCTGCGATTTCCAATTTTTGCTCTTTGATGATATCTTACCCATCAAGCTGCTCAACAATGGACAAAATATTGGCTTGTAAGCCCGTAGCTTCGGAGGTGATGGTATTCGAGAAACATTGGATTTAAGACGAATTGGTATTTGCGAGTGTTTTTAAATCTGAAATAGTACCAGTTAAAGAGACAATTTGCTCTTTAAGCTGTTGGTTATCCATCTCCAACTTGGAAATCCTATCGCAGAGCCACTGATAGGTTAGAGTTTGCTGACCTTGAGATGAGCAAGAATCACCAACGTCTGAAATTTTCAAGAACCTGTAGACCATAAGAAAGATGCCTAGACAGAGCCAACATGTGAAGAAACAGTCCACACATGAGGGGGAAGGAATCCATGGGAGAGTAGTAGAAACCCATAGTAGCCTATCAACATAAGTGGAAGAAGCTGCAAAAACAGTAGTAGTCAGAGCTGTATGTGTAGGACCCTACAAAAACCAGTAGCACCTGCAACAGTATACGTAGCCATTTGTTTACCATATGTGGTAAATAGTTTAATGCATACAGACAATAGGCAAGAACATGTAACACAACAATACTCCTTTTATTATTCGCATATATGCCAAAGAGATTACATAATGCTTCCAATGATGATTACAATGGTCTCGGATGGTGTACATATACTTCTCGAAGAACCTTCCCAAAGGGGTCCATTGGCTACATAACAATTACCGACTACATGCTAATCTACCTGTCGGTTGTTTTATATTTTTACTAACATCATCCCCTCCAAAATAAAAGTCGTCTTTGGACAACAATACAACAAAACTCAAAATATCCAAAGTACATTAATGCATAAATACTAAACAGAGGAATGTGTCCCTGGCATAGTGGCCGTTCACACCCTTAACTCGTTTAGCTCCGCCCGTAGCTTGTAAACTTGCTCTTTCTTAACCTTCAGTTCTGCTTCTGCCTCCATCTTGACTTCTAAAGCTGATTGCATCATCTCTACAATTTCTCCCAACTTTTTCTCCTTTCGTACTGCCACTTGTTCCTTTTCTGTAGCCAACTCCTGTAGCTGACTCTGTCTGTCTAACAGGGCTGCCCTCTCGGATTCTAAAGTTGCCCTCTCGGATTCCTAGGCGGCCTTCTTTGAGGCTAACCTCGCAGCTGACTCCTCCCGAGCCCTCTCAACTGCTACCTGATCTGCCTGACTCCTCCAAAGAGTGTAATATGCCTCCTTGTATAGCTTCACTATCTCGTGAGTCAAAGCCTCTACTCGGCTCTTCATCCCAGGATCTCTCATTGTGGCCCAGTCCTATTGCATCTCTGCAGTCTAACACATCCGGCTATCCCCACTCTTCAAAATAAACTGTAAAAGCAGCTGGGCATTCTAATCTCATAAAAGATATGACTCCCTCCAGTTCCTTCACTATTGAGTCCAATGCCTGAGTCTCCATCGAAGCTAACACCTGGCGAGTCCGAGTCACTAGAGCTGCTACATCAACAAAAAATGCCTCTCTCATCCCTATCTCCTACGCTACTGGATGTACTTGCTGCATACCCATAGTCCTCTCTATTGCTTCTGCCATACGCTCCACAACGCTATGTGATGGTCCCACATCGTGTATTGGCTCTGCTACCTGTGCTTGCTGAGTGTCTTCCTCCGAAATTTCGTCCCGTGTAGGTCTCTGCATGTAGGCCATCCCAGGTACTAGAGTACTGTGGAACCGTGTACTCAAGTAAGTAACCAACCTTTGAGCTCTACTCTCCCTATTGCGCTCAGGTGATGCTAAGAGTGCTGTATCCACCGTAACTACTGCATCCGAACCCACTACATCCAAGTGCACACCAGGCGTATTCTAGCTCGCCGCTATCTTTGGTACTAGTAGTTCAGGTACCTCCATGGTAGTCTCCTCTCTCTCCTTCGGTACACTTTGCTGCAGGTGCCATAGTTTCTACTGTTGGTTGTGCTTCGGTAGGAGCTGGCATACTCTCTTGGCTGACGGGTCCTACCACCCGTGCAAATCCCACGACAAACCCAACTACTGGTCAGATTGGGGGAGGTCTTACCCCGTGCTGCCAAGGTGCTGCTACTGTAACCGCCTACTGTGGTGCTGCACTCATCACTATCAGCTATTGTGTCTGTCCAAACTCTGGTATATGTGCCATGTGCAGACTTGTTGGGACTTCGCAGGAAGTGGCAGACAGTGTAGGGTGCAGAAATAACAGGGGAGTGGTTGCTGGGTATAGACATAATAGAAAAGGGCAAAACAAGAATACCAATAATAATAATAGGGGCCACAGCCGAATTCAATACGATGCGAATGGCCGCCCGATGGTTCAATGCCGAGCATGCAATTTGTGGGGCCACTTTGCACAAAACTGTACAACAACGAATATACCAAAATTGTTATGTCGATGGTGCGGTCCTAGAGATCATGAAGATGCCAAGTGTCCGAAATCAGGAGTGAATCTAATCAGCATTGGTGCGAACGAATAAGTCTTAGCAATCACCGCTAAACAAGCCAAACTGTACCCCGACCCGACAGAAGAAAAGAAGAGATTGGAAGAAGTGCAGGCTAAAATTGAGACAACAATGCAGGCAGAGAAATCACAATTGAAGGACACTACCGGTACCTCAACGAGGAACTGCGCAGAATGAAACATCATACAATAGATATTACAAATTGAAATACGAGTCAAGTTAAATGATTTGATCCTCACAATGCTTCAACTTTGATCGACACTCACAAACATCTCTCCAACTGCTAAATTACCAGGAGAACACGGAGGGAGAAGGAAAGTAGAGCAAGTACAGAGGACGGAAGGGAGAAGGAAAGTGGAGCAAGTACAATGGACCCAATGCTGCTAGTGCTCACATCCGGACGACATCCGACGGTTGTAGAGATGAGTATATTAGAAATGGTCCTTTTAGACACAATTGTGGACAGAGGTTCAGGGGTAAACGTCCTACCAGAAGATACTTGAAGAAGTTGGGACAGCTGACATTGTGGCCACCTATGTTCTAATTATTAACGGCAGGCCAACATGACATTAAACCTGTCAGGATCCTAATGGCACAACTAGTGACTATTGGAACACAGTCGTTCTTACTCGATTTTGTTGTTATCCTGCTGAAGAGAGGATATGACACCATTTTGGGCAGGGGATAGCTTATACAAGCAAGGGTTAAGAATGACTGGAAGAAGAATACAATATCAACGGAAAGCAGGGGACGACGATTCATTATTGATTTACACACACAAATGGTGGGCGAAGAAGCCGTATCATTTGATTCCGAAGAAGAGGATGAAAGAAAGCAGCGATTGGAACCCAATGAGGAAGGAGTCCTACGGTTGGAAGGTGGATCGACGGACGATGATTTGGATTCGGTGAACAACCTTTTCCACTGGTAGATTGAGGATTACGAGCTCTTTCTGAGCAATAATATGTTAAGGGTCGACGAAGGTGAGAAAGAAGAGGGAAATGAATACAGAGAAGCGGAAGAAGGAAAGGCGGTTACAACAAAAGCTGAAGGGAAGAACATAAAGTACGAACCCAAAAAGGAAAGGTTCCACCATACGGTACACAGTTAACGGACCGCGCGGAAAGAAAAGGTTACAACGCACCACAAATTTACTAGAAAGGTGCCGGCGGCAAGGAAAACACAATCATATGGTTTGCACAGAAAACAAAGAGGAAGGGCTTAATAAAATTTCAACAGTACGAAGTGAAGGTTCTAAAATCAGGAATACAACTATTGATGGTAAGGAGTGGCAGCCGACGGAATTCATCGTACTGAGTTTCGAGAACAAGCTTGGAGATATGGAAAGCCTGAGGGAGAGATCGTATAACTTAAATAAACTTGATGAGCGACAATTGTATGCACAGTGGGCCACAGAGGTGACATAGAACAGGTACAAAGCGTGGCATGATAAACATCTAAAACTAAACAAGTTTCAACTGGGACAGCTGGTGTTTGAAGTATAGTGGACAGAACGAAATCAAACCGGGGAAGTTTAAAGTCAAATGGGTCAGACCATACCAAATTTGGGAACTGGGCAACAATGGAGCAATAAAGTTGTGGACATTGGATGGGCAAGTACTAGAACTTGTAAATGGTTCCAAGTTAAAAATATACCGCTCGAGAACTGCTTCCTTGTCGATGAATAATGGCGAGTAACTCAGAATAGCCAAAAACAAAAAAAAACGACGACAAATGAAAAATGTTCAAAATGAATAATGCATGATATCGAAGGGGAGGGAAAGGCATAAAAGGTAGTAAAACATAAGTGGTTGCCAGAAACAGTGTGGGATCGGACCCTGTGGGGGCACTGCCCCTCGACACCACTGGGGGCGATGCCCCCTAGACCCCCAATCACTTCAGTTATCAATCATCTTTAGTATGACCAATTGATGAGACCTGGAGCTGCTGTAGGCATGGAGTGTCTGTGTATCGAAGCATACAATCGGGTGATGGACTTAGAGAGGACAAAAAAGAAAAGAAAAGAAGAAAAGTAGTTCATCCGACTTAGATGATGCGTCTTCGGAAGAAGATAGCAGTGGTGACAAAAAAGGTAGCAAAAAGGTCCGAGCTCTTCAGAAGGATATGATTAAAATGATGAAGAAATTTAAGAATATGCAGAAAGAGACAAAGGGAAACGAGCTATGGTGTACATATGGGACATTCCACAAAAGAATGCCCCTTCAATATGAAAACAAGAGGGCATCAACAAGTGCTTCTGACACAGGAGGCTTCTGCGTCAGGAGGGAGCAGAAACACTAGCAATGATGGTCACTTGGGTACAGAAATAATAGAAGAGGGCCAAACAAAAATACCAACAATAATAATGGGGGCCGCAGTCGAATTTAGTACGATGCGAACGACCACCCGATGGTTCAATGCCAAGCATGCAATTTTGGGGGCCACTTTGCATAGAACTGTACATTAATGAATACACCAAAGTTGTTATGTTGATGGTGCGGTCTTAGAGATTATGAAGATGCCAAGTGCTCGAAATCAGGAGTGAATTTAATCAGCATTGGCGCGAACGAAGAAGTCTTAGAAATCACTCGTAAACAAGCAAAATTGTACCTTGACCTGACGGAAGAAAAGAAGAGATTGGAAGAAGCACGGGTGGAAATTGAGAAAGCAACATAGGCAGAGAAATCACAATCGAACGACACTATCGGTACTTCAAAGAGGAACTGCGCAGAAGAAAACATCATATGACAGATATTACTAACTGAAGTACTAGTCAAGATAAATGATCTGCTGCTCACAATGCCTCAACTTCGATCGGCACTCACAAACATCGCTCCAACTGCTAAACCACTGGTAGAAGATGGAGGGGAAAAGGAAAGCGGAACAAGTACAGCGAACCCAATGTTGTTAGCCCTCACATCCGAATGGCATCTCGGGTCGTCGAGATGGGTATATTAGGAATGGTCCTTTCAGACAATTGTGGACGGAGGTTCAGTGGTAAACGTCCTACTAGAAGATACCTAGAAGAAGTTGGGACAGCCGACGTTTTGGCGAACTACATTCCAATTGCTCACGATAGATCAACACGAGATCAAACCGTTGGGAATCCTGATGGCACAACCAGTGACTATTGGAACATAGTTGTTTCTACTCAACTTCGTTACTTCGTTGTCATCCTTTTGAAAAGGAGAGGATATGACGCCATTTTGGGCCGAGGATGGCTCATACAAGCAAACGTTAAGGATGACTAGAAGAAAAATACACTATCACTGGAAAGCAAAGGACGAAAATTCATTATTGATTTACACACACAAATGGTGGGCGAAGAAGCTCTATCATTTGATTTCGAAGAAGAGGATGAAGGAAAGCAACGATTGGAACCAGATCAGGAAGGAGTCCTACAGTTGGAAGGTCGATCGACAGACGATGATTTGGATTCGGTCAACGGATTATTTCACTGGAAGATGGAGGATTATGAGCTATTCCAGAGCTGTAACATACTAACTATAGAGGAAGGGCACAACAGAGACGGATTTCCAAAAGAGTTCAGGGAAATAAAAGAAGGGGACGTACTGCTGGATGAAACACCTGCACATGTTTCGATGAGGGGAAGCCGATCAAATATAACGAAGCCATAGTGCAAACCATGAATTTGGGAGATGAGGCCGAACGAAAAAACATACTGGTGGGGGATAACTGGAATCCAGTACTAAACGCAACGGCATTTAAAATATTTTTGGAATACAAAGATGTATTTGCTTGGACATATAAGGATTTGGAGGGAGTACCACTGGAGTTGTGTTTTCACCGCATTCCATTGGTCAAAGATGCAGTACTTGTACGGAAGCAACCTTACAGGATGAACAAAAACTATGCCACAAGGGTTACAGAAGAAATTAATTGAATGTTGGAGGCTGGTATTATTTTTAAGGTTCAAAAAAGTGAATGGGTGTTGCCTATAGTCATATCCCTGAAGAAGGATACCACCCAAATCAGGATATGTGTCGACTTTAGATGTCTCAATGCAGTAACAATCAAGGACCCCTTCCCGATACCCTTTACAGGCAATATATTGGAGGAATTAGCTGGACATAAGATTTATTCATTTATGGAGAGGTTCTCGGGATATAATCAAATTTGCATAGCAGAAGAGGACAAACTTAAAATGACATTTGTGGTAGAAGGTGGGTGTACGCATACAACCGAATGCCATTCGGCCTGTGCAATGCGCCGGCTACGTTCCAGGAATCATATTGCACATATTCAACAAAATGTCTATAGGAAATTTCAAAGCATTCCTGGATGACTGGTCTGTATTCAGCACTGAAGACAAACATTTGGCGGCATTGGGCGAATGCATGGAAAGATGTCGAAGGGCGCGACTCGCTTTAAATCCAAAGAAATGAAAATTCATGGTTCCGTAGGGAAAATTACTCAAACATATAGTCTGTAAGGAGGGATTGAAAACAAATCTAGACAAAGTAAGAGTGATAATGGATGCAGCCATCCACAAATGTAACGGAGGTAAAGTCATTCCTAGGACACGTAGGATATTATAGAAGATTTATCAAGAATTTCACCAAAGTATCATACCCGTTTGACAAATTGACATGCAAAGGGGAACCGTTCAAATGGGAGAAAGAACAAGATGAGTCATTTGAAGGGTTGAAGGTAAGATTGGCCACAACACCTATATTGGTGTACCCCGATTGGAACAAGGAATTTCATGTTCACGTCGATGCATCCAATTATTCAATTGGAGAAACTTTAGCGCAGACAAGTAACCACGGGTTAGATCACCTGATACATTTTGCCAACCGACTACTATTAAAAGCAGAACAAAACTACAATACAATAGAATAGGAAGCCTTAGGAATGGTTTATGCAGTGCAAAAGTTCCGACATTACTTTCTGGTGACACCGTTCGTATTTTATTTAGACCATTAGGCTCTGTTATACCTGGTGAATAAACCTATCATCCAAGGAAGAATCAGCCGGTGGCTACTTTTGTTGCAGGAATTCACCTTCAAGATCATTGTACGGCCGGTGAAGCATCATGTCAGCGCAGACCATCTGTCACGAATTAAAACAGGTGAACTGCCAGAGGGAGTGAATGATGATTTCCCTAATGCACAGTTATTTCAAATTACAGTACTGCCAAAATGGTACATGAGTGTTGGGGAGTACCTTTCCATGGGACAGCCACCAAAGTATATGCCACAAAATGAAAGGCGGAAATTAGCAATAAGGAGTCTTACATTTCAATTGATTAATGGATTACTATACAAAATGGGGCCTGATTACATCCTGCAACGGTGTGTGTTAGAGGAGGAAATACTGAGAGTGTTGAAAGAAGCACATGAGGGTCCAACAAGAGGACATATGGGACTTGATACCAAAACACAGAAAATATTGCTGCCAGGACTGTGGTGGCCAACAGTGTACAACGATGCATGCGAATGGGTCGTCGGGTGTGACACTTGCCAAAGGGTTGGGAAGCCGCTAAAGAGAGACTTTATGCTGCTTAACCCCTCACATGCTCAGGAATTATTCGAACGATGGGGATTGGATTTCGTGGGACCCTTGAGAGTAAGCTGAAGGCATCGATGCCAATATATAGTCGTAGCTACGGAATACTTAACGAAGTGGGTGGAAGCACGGGCTCTACCGGATAACTTAGTGGTCAATACAACAAAATTCATATGTGAGCAAATAATCCCTTCGTATGGGATTCCACTTCAGATAACGAGTGATTGTGGAGGGCATTTTGTCAATCATGTCATTAAATTGTTAACGACGGAATTCAAGATATATTATTCTCTATTAAGCCTGTACTACCCATGAGCAAACGGACAGGCTGAGGCTACGAACAAGATCCTGGTAGCAATCATCTACAAGTGATGTGTAGTCGAAGGTGAAGATTGGGAGGAAAAATTGCCCCCTGCCCTCTGAGAATACTGCACGACATACAAGGTGACAACGGGACATACAACGTTCCAATTGATGTTTGGACAGGAGGCGGTGGTACCAGCAGAATTCATGATACCGAGTTTGAAGATTGCGTTAGAGAATAAGTTGGGTGACATGGAAAGCCTAAGTGAAAGGTTGCATAATCTGTACAAACTCGAGGAGAAGCAGCTATTGGCACAATGGGCCATGGAAGTGACACGAAACAGGCGCAAAGCATGGCATGATAAACACTTGAAATTGAACAAGTTCCAATCGGGACAGCTGGTGTTGAAGTATGATGGACGGAACAAAATCAAACCAGACAAGTTTAAAGTCAAATGGGTCGAGCTATACCAGATCCAGGAAGTAGGTGATAACGGAGCAATAAAGTTATGGACACTGGACGGGCAGGAAATTACGGAAATGGTGAACGGTTGAAAGTTGAAAATGTATCATGTGCGACCTGTTCCATCGTTGACAAATATCGAGAAGCGATAAAATTCAAAAAAAGAAAATAGGAAAAAAAGGAAAAAAAAATTGTAGATCACCGTACTACCTCTTAAGTGAGTTCCATAACCGTACAGTGAAATAACATATTAAATTGGCACCGTTGGGTTTTTTGTTTAATGCCACCATATTGCGATTTCAGGAAGCAACTGTACGGTGTTTTATGGGCCGATTTTAAATACTTCCACTGTATGGCTTCTTTTAAGATCCTCATGTTCGTACGGACAACACAGTTAAGGGTCAACAAAAAAAAAAAATACTATACAGACTTCTTGTTATCCACTGTTCGGAAGTGTGACTTCTCCTGGCAGACATTGTACGGCGAGATCACCTGGCATACTAAGCGCAAGGCAGAGATTGCTGTACGACAATTGCAATTTATCTGTTGGGCACTGTACGTTTGTTGGAAGCAGACGACCTACCGTACGATGTAATGCATGTCTGGTGTTTTCAAACGAGCTTAGAGCATCTTCAAGATACCATAAGGAAACCTTACAGCGTAAGGGAAGGAGTGATGACAAGGAGCAAGAAAGAGACCAATACGGCAAAAGAGAGCCATTCACAAATTCACAAGGCATTGAAGGAAAGACCGTATGACATCTAGTGTTTAAACCCCGTACAGTGGCAAGACAAGAGTTCGTACGACATTCTCTACACTTGTTCCATACGCCATTTCCTTGCTTGTTTTGTTTTATGTTCCACATAGTCTGTACAACATGTACGTTTCATTACTCTGACGAATACAGGAGGATAGTAGAAGCCAAAAGCCATTCATGAAGTCTTGAAGGAGGGCCGTACGGACGCCAGGGAAGGAAAAGAATTTGTGTGAAAGAGAAATAATTGACCTAACCCAATAGAGGAATAAATGGAGTCTGCAGGCAAGAGAAAGTGGAAAAGGAAATTGGAAGAATTTGCAGCATTGAAGGGGATGAAAATGTTGACCATAGGTAATCAGAGTGAAGGCACCAATAGTAGTAGTAAGTAGAAACACAAGGCACAGGCATCTGCAATCGCTGAAATCACACCATAGAATATAGCATTTGAAGGATTGAGTGGTATGGATTGTAGAAAGTGGTGGTAGGAAACTCCTGACGATCATCTAGTAAAAGCCAGCATCAGAAGGGCACAAGTGGAATGGGTGATTTGGATGCCTGTTTTTTGCATCAGAGAATATGAGGGTTTCTTGCGCTCCATGATTGAGACTTATGGTAGGAGCTCTCAGAAAAGCACATTTCAGTTTTTGGGAAGAGACCTGGTAGTCTCATTCAAAGCAACAGATTTCACACGTGTACTTGGCATACCAAGGCCGCAGGGAAAGAAGGTACAACCCAAGAAGATTTCCAAGGAGGTTAAAATGTTTTTGATCACACTGGTATGCGGAGACATGGCTGAAGCAGAGCAGGTAGTGTTGGTTGAGACATCAAAAGGTAGAGGATTGAAGAAAATAGACATCCAGGAGGGACCGTGGCGATGCCTGATGGATTTAGTAAAGAGCAGACTTACGGGATCAAGTAGGGCCTCTGATATCTCTTTTCCACAGGTATCCATGATGAATGGCATAATGAATGGGAAGGTGTATGATTGGGCATCTGTGTTGGCTGAATGTATGCATGAATTTATGACACTCTAGCATAAGACATTTTATATGCCTCATTATGCCATAGGTCTCTTCCTTGATGCTACAACACAGATGATTCCAAAAGATAGTTTAGAGGCAAGACTTGGACCATTAGCTGCTGGGGAACCTCCTATTACGTAGTGGAGACACCTAGATTCAGCCACTGGACAAAAGGGCTCTGCAGGATAGAAGAGACCCCAGCTAGTTACAGGAGGTGATACGGAGAGCGGACGGCAGGAGACATCGTCCGAGGAGAACATGGGAGAGGAGGAAGGGGAACACGATGATGAAGAGGTTGAGATCGTCACAGCCACTCTCTTGTTATTTCCCCGCCCTATACTGTCTGCCACTTCCTGCCTAGTCCCAACAAGTCTGCACATGGCACATATACCAGGGTTTGGACAGACACGATAGCCAATAGTGATGACTAGAACACCATAGTAGGCGGTTACAGTAGTAGCACCTTGGCAACACGGGGTAAGACCTCCCCTAGTCCGACCAGCAGTTGGGTTTGCTGTGGGATTTGCATGGGTGCCAGCACTCATTAGCTGAGAGAGTATGCCAACTCCTACCAAAGCACAACCAGCAGTAGAAACTGTGGCACCTGCAGCAGAGAGTGTACTGGAGGAGAGAGAGGAGACTACCATGGAGGTACCCACACTACCAGTACTAGAGATAGCGAAGAGCCAGAATACGCTTGGTGTGCACTTGGATGTAGTGGGTTTGGATGTAGTAGTTACGATGGATGCAACGCTCTTAGCATTGCCTGAGCGTGATAGGGAGAGTAGGGCTTAGAGGTTGAGTACTTACTTGAGTATGCGGTTCCACTGTACTCTAGTACCTCGGATGGCCTAGATGCAGACACCTTCACGGGACAAAATTTCGGAGGAAGACACTCAACAAGTACATGTAGCAGAGCCAGAACAGGATGTGGGACTGTCACATAGCGCTGTGGAGCGTATGGCGGAAGTAGTACAGAGGGCTATGGGTGTGTAGTAGGAACATCCAGTAGCGCAGTAGATAGGGATAAGAGAGGCATTTCTTGCTGATGTAGCAGCTCTAGCGACTTGGGCTTGCCAGGTGTTAGCTTCGGTGGAGACTCAAGCATTGGACTCAGTAGTGGAGCTGGAGGGAGTCATATCTTTTATGAGATTAGGATGCCTAGCTGCCTTTACAGTCTGTTTTGAGGAGTAGTGATGGCCGGATTTGGAGACTGCAGAGATGCGACAGCATTGAGCCATGACGAGAGACGTTGGGATGGAGAGCCAAGTAGAGGCTTTGACTCACAAGATAGTGAAGCTATACAAGGAGGCGTATTACACTGTTCGGAGGAGTCAGGCAAATCAAGTAGCAATTGAGAGGGCTCAGGAGGAGTCAATTGTGAGGTTAGCCTCAGAGAGGGCTGCTTGGGAATCCGAGAGGGCAGCCCTGTTAGACAGACAGAGTCAGCTATAGAAGTTGGCTGCAGAAAAGGAACAAGTGGTAGCAAGAAAGGAGAAAGAGTTGGGAGAAATTGCAGAGATGATGCAGTCAGCTTTAGACCTCCAGATGGAGGCAGAAGCAGAATTGAAGATTAGGAAAGAGCAAGTCTACAAGCTACGAGTAGAGCTGAACGAGTGGAGGGCGCGGACAGCCACTACGCCAGGGACGCATCTCTCTGTTTAGTTTTTATGCATTGATGTACTTTGGTTGTTTTGAGTTGTGTTGTATTGTCTTCCAAAGACGACTTTTCTTTTTGGGGGGGATGATGTTGTCGGTAAAAATATAAAACAACTGACAGGTAGATTAGCATGTATTCGATAATTGTTATGTAGCCGATGGACCCCTTTGGGAGGGTTCTTCAGGAAGTATATGTACACCATCCGAGACCACTGTAATCATCATTGGAAGTATTATGTAATCTCTTCGGCATATATGCAAATAATAAAAAGAGTTAAAAAAAAAAAGTAAAAAATAAAAATAAATAAATAGGGAAAAAAAAGTTGCTGATCGTCGTACAGCTACATCCTCTACATCATTCACTTGTGTTGTAGCTTTTTACTGTGCTATGTATGGATTTTTTTAATTGTTGTAGGGCCATGCGACCTCCCTCACTTCCTCCTGTGTTGACCGTAGGATGTGACAACCTGCTTCTGGACGCATTTGCCCTTCAATGCAATGCAGTGGTGTATTTTAACTTCTCCTGTCAGTACGGTGCTTGGTATACTACCCCTGCGCCCTTTTGAATGGTGCTTGCATATCCCTTTCTTGAATTCGTATTGCGCACGCAATATAACATTGGGAATCCATACGGTGTAATGTCCTTGCCTTGAGTTGCCGTATGATGTACAGTTTCCTCCTTCTGGTTTCGTTAAATCGCCATACGGTATTTAACCTGAATCCTCTGCCTCTCCTTTATGTACCATATGGTGTTTGTATTTTTGCCCCTTTCTTCTCTTTCACCGTACCTATTTGTTTTTTCTCTGATTCCACCGTACGATCCTACGCCTTTAAGTCTTTTTCCTTCCTCTTCTGCTAGCCGTACGGTGGTTGTAACCTGTTTGTAGGGCTTATGTATGGTTAATTTCCTTCTTCAATTGTCGTATGAGCCTCTTTCACTGTACACCTACTTTCTTTGGTTTTCTAGTTTCTTCTTCATCGTACGCCGTACTGTTCTATCTTGTCACTATAGACACCATACGGTCCTTTTTTAAGATGTGTGGACTGCCCTGCTAGCCACCATATGCCGTACGGTCTTTTTCTCCCTACCCTCGTATGTTGTACGGTCCACACATGTTTTACATTGTGTTTTTACTTGGGTGTACGGTGGTCATGAGCTTGCTGAAGGTGGCCGTACGGTGATCTTTAATAACTTCTTTTTTTTTTCCATTTTTTTTCTTTTTTTCAAATTTTCTTCCTTTTTTTTACAACATTTTTTTCGCTATTACGAGTTACTCGCCATTATTCATCGACGGGGAAGCAATTCTTGAGCGGTATATTTTTAACTTGGAACCATTTACGGCTTCTGGTACTTCTTGCCCATCCAATGTCCCCAGCTTTATTGCTCCATTGTTGCCCACTTCCCGGATTTGGTATAGTCCGACCCATTTGACTTTAAACTTCCCCGGTTTGATTTCGTTCCGTCTACTATACTTCAACTCCAGCTGTCTTGGTTGAAACTTGTTTAGTTTTAGGTGTTTATCATGCCACGCTTTGCGCCTGTTTTGTGTCACCTCCATGGCCCATTGTGCGTGTAATCGTTGCTCATCAAGTTTGTTTAAGTTACACGATCTCTCCCTCAAGCTTTCCATATGTCCAAGCTGGTTCTCGAAAGTCGGTACGATGAGTTTCGTCGGCTGCCACTCCTTGCCGTCAATAGTTGTATTCTTGATTTTAGAACCTTCACTCTATACTGCTGAAGTTTTTATTAAGCTCTTCCTCTTTGTTTCCTGTGTAGACTGTTCGATGTGTTTTCCTTGCTATCGGCACCTTTCTAGTAAATTCGTGGTGCGTTGTAACCTTTTCTTTCTGTGCGGTCTGTTCACTGTGTACCGTACAGTGGAATCTTTCCTTTTGCTGGGTTTGTACTGTATGTTCTTCCCTTCAGCTTTTGTTGTAACCGCCTTTCCTTCTTCTGCTTCTTTGTATTCATTTCCCTTTTCTTTCTCACCTTCGTCGACCCTTAACATATTACAACTCAGAAAGAGTTCATAACCTTCCATTCGCTAGTGGAAAAGGTCGTTCATTGAATCCAAATCATCGTCCGTCGATCCACTTTCCAATTGTAGGACTCCTTCGTCATTAGGTTCTTATTGCTGCTTTCCTTCATCCTCTTCTTTGGAATCAGATGATACGGCTTCTTTGCCCACCATTTGTGTGTGTAAATCAATAATGAATCGTCGTGCCCTACTTTCCATTGATAGTGTATTCTTCTTCTAGTCATGCTTAACCCTTGCTTGTACAAGCCATCCCTGGCCGAAAATGACATCATATCCTCTCCTCTTCAGCAGGATGATGAAAAAATCGAGTAGGAACGACTGTGTTCCAATAGTTATGGGTTGTGCCATCAGGATCTTGAGAGGTTTAATGCTGTGTTGGTGTACTGTTAGTAATTGGAGCGTAGGTGGCCACAATGTCGGCTGTCCCAACTTCTTCCAGGTATCTTCTGGTAGGACGTTTACCCTTGAACCTCCGACCACAATTGTGTCTGAAAGGACCGTTCCTAATATACCCATCTCTACAACTGCCCGATGCCATCTGGATGTGAGCACTAGCGGCATTGGGTCTGCTGTACTTGCTCCACTTTCCTTCTCCCTTCCGTGTTCTCTTGGTAATTTAGCAGTTTGAGTGATGTTTGTGATGGCTGATCGAAGTTGAGGCATTGTGAGGAACAAATCATTTAACTTGACTGGTATTTCATTTTGTAATATTTGCTGTATGCTGTTTTGTCCTGCGTAGTTCCTTGTAGAGGTACCGGTAGTGTCCTTCAATTGTGATTTCTCTGCCTGCGTTGCTTTCTCAACTTCCACTTGCACGTCTTCCAACCTCTTCTTTTCTTCTGTCGGGTCGAGGTACAGTTTGGCTTGTTTATAGGTGATTGCTAAGACTTGTTCGTTCGCGCCAATGCTGATCAGATTCACTCCTGATTTCAGGCACTTGGCATCTTCATGATCTCCAGGACTGCACCATCAGCATAACAACTTTGGTGTATTTGCTGATATACAGTTTCATGCAAAGTGGCCCCACAAATTGCATGCTTGACATTGAACCATCGGGGGGCCGTTCGCATTGTATTGAATTCGGCTGTGGCCCCTATTATTATTGTTGGTATTCTTGTTTTGCCCTCTTCTAGTATTTTTGTACCCACCTGAAGTGGCACCATCATTGCTAGTGTTTCCACTCCCGCCTGATGTAGAAGCTTACTGTGTTAGGAGCACTTGTTGATGCCCTCTTATTTTCATGTTGAAGGGGCATTCTTTTGTGGAATGTCCCATAATCTAACAGATATCAAAGAATTGGTTTTTCAGACAAGATCCCTTCGTGTGACCTTCTGTCTTACAGTCCGTGCACCATAGTTCGTTTCCCTTCGTCTCCTTTTGCATATTCTTAAATTCCTTCATCATTCTGATCATATCCTTTTGGAGGGCTCGGACCTTCTTACTGTCCTTTTCATCACCATAGCTATCTTCTTCTGAAGACGAGTCATCTAAGTTGGATGAGCTAGTTTTCTTCTTTTTTGTTTTTTGGTCACTCTCTAAGTCCATTGCCCGATTGTATTCTTTGGTATATGATGATGGCGGCACAATCTTCATTTTCTTCCTTAACTCCTGGCGTAGTCCTTCAATAAACCATCTCTTTTTCAGCCCATCTGCCGACTTAGTTTCCATTTCATTTATTAATTCTTTTAGTTTTCTGGCATATACACGGACTTTTTCATTTTTCCATTGCTTTGTGGTGTATATTTCTACTACGATCTCATTGTCATCTTGCAGCAATTGAAACTCGGTGATAAATTCCTTTTTAACTCCCTCCCATGTAGTTAATTTTTGGGGACTGGTGTCAGCAAACCAATCAACTGCTACACCCCTTAGGGTTGCTGGAAATTGTCAGACTGTGTCAGTTATTCCATTCGCTGTCCAAATTGTTTTGCATGTCTTAGAGTGTCTGATTGGATTGGCCGTTCCATCACCATCAAACTTTGGCAATTTTCCCTTTGGTCCAACCATTATTATTTGAATTTGAGGTGCTTGTTGTGTACTTGTGTTGTTTTGCACTCCCACGTTGTTCTACACAACTGCGCTATTCTGCACACCTATGCTGTTTCGGACAGTCGTCTTATTTCCCACAGCCGTGTTATTTGGTGAAAAAGGGTTTTCCTCAATGAAGTTGTCCATTTCGAAAGTTTATCGTGGATGAAGAGTTCACTCCACATTCGTGCTCTGTTGGCACTCCGAGCCGTGCGAGTTAATTCCCTTTCTCTGGATTCTCTTCTCTCGGTGTAGACAGGTCAAGAAATTTCTCCCTTGTTTCTTCCACCAAATTCGACCGCTATCGAGTCTCTTCCAATAATTCCTAAGTGCTTCGATGTCCGTCAGCAATCTGCTGAAACCTCCGTCTGTGGTTGGCCTGTTGTGCCAAAATTAAATTCCCTTGTGCTGTGCATATTTCATCTTTTTCCTTTAGCTTATTCTTATTTTTGTTAAGCTGATTCGACAGTAGAAAACATTCCGTTGCCTTCGTTCTATGTCCATGGGGCAACATTGCCAAATGTTTACCGTATAGGGTAAACAGTTTATCAATGCATACAAACAATAGACAAGAACATGTAATACAGCAGTACTCCTTTAATTATTCACATATATGTTGAAGAGATTACGTAGTGCTTACAATGATGATTACAACCATCTCGAATGGTGTACATATACTTTTCTGAAGAACTTTCCCAAAGGGGCCCGTCAGCTACATAACAATTACCGATTACATGCTAATCTACCCGTCGACTGTTTAAAATTTTACCAAAAACATCGTTGACAAAGGAGGAGGAAGTGAAGAAACCTGAGTTGATGGCTGTTGTAGACACCCAAGATAGATAGCATACAATTACTCCAGAAGCATAACCCGAGCAAAAGACAAAAATAGTTACAAAGGAGAAAGAAGGGCACACAATCGTCGGCAAGGAACACAGATGCCAATTGTTGGGGGAGAGAAAAATAGACGATATCAATCACCCAGGACAAAGGTCACACGACCACACCTGTAGAAAAGCATGAATAGCTTGAACAAAAGCCAAACACGAACGCGACCACACTCGTAACAAAGCACAAATAGAAGGCAAACACGCATGCAACAACCCACAAGGAAAACACGGGTAACAGGAACACTAACGATGGCACTGGAAACCATCATCATAGGAGAGGAGCTCGAACAAGAGAGAAGTTGCAGTGGGAGAAGACATGGTCGTGGGTCGCGGGAGAAGACATGGTCGTTGAGAAAATGAAGAATACGAAAAGGATCTAGTAACTATGAAGGTAAGCTATCCTTGAAATGTTTCTTGTGTTGTTCGATTGTTTATTTTGCATCAAGATCTCCCAATACGGTTCCAAAACCTAGGAAGTACCAACCTAGACAGCAGGAAGATTGTTACTTTGCTAAGGAAGCTGTGGCTGATGGAGAATCTGTAAAGAATGGTAAGAGTGATGAAGAATGGGGATTCATTTCTATCAAGAAGGAAGATCCCAGCCCTACCTTGAATGTTGAAAGAGCTTTGGATACACGTGTGGAGGAAATAAGTGATTGGGTCATTGACATTGGATGCTCACATCAAATGACATGTGACAAAAACAAATATGCGAAGTTGGAAAAGCATGATGGTAGTGATGTCAAGTTTGGTGATGACACTTCTTGTCTGATCCGAGGTAGAGGATCCATTACTCTTGATCGTTAGACTTATACCAATGATGTTTTATATGTTGAAGGCTTAGAACATAACCTTTTGAGTGTAGGACAACTGTTTGACAGAGGATACAACTTGCAATTCAAGGATGGGAATATGTAAAATCCCATAGTGGTGGGGTCGCTGATAGACCATCCCATAAGTTTGTGTAACTCAGAATTCTTTTGGTCAAGCAATCACATCTATAATTGAAGTCAACAAAAGTGTAGTGATCATAACAGCTTTAATATAAATTATTCACCACTTTTTGATCTCCAAAATCTCATAAGGGCAAGGTGAGAAATATTGTCAGCGAATTTTGATTTTTAACATATTTAATTTCTTAAAAAATGATGCCATGAAGATAGATCTATAAATTGCATAAGAAAGGTAAGTCCTTAACAGTCATTTTGGAGTGGAATCTTATTAATCAGATATGCTAAAATACGTCAATTTAAAATAAACAATTCACAATATGATTGTTGAAGTTGAATTTGTTTTGATAGTGTTGTTTGTTTTAGTTGTGATTTGCAAATTGCTTATTGACAAAGAAAATGTAATGTCCCCTTGTAAGATCCCTTAGGATTTGAGACTAATTTCTTAGAAGTACAATTGCAAGATACTTCTAGTTCTTTCTATTAAACTTATACTCTAACTGAATGCTTATTGTAAATGCATTGGAAGTTATGTTGATTTGCAATGATCACTATTATCCAATTGCTTTAGATAATAGTTCCTAGACTCCCATTGACTCTTCGAGTCTTGGCGAGTTTTGAGTCTAGTGAGCCTGGCTGAGTCCTAGGGGTCCAAGACTCTCCAAAAACTCAGCCTAGGTAAGACTCCCCAGAAACCTAGTTTTTGGCGAGTCTTGCTGCCTCTTGAGTCATGTCAGCCTTGCTGAGTCCGTGTTGAGTCCGAGTCTAGGAACTATGCTTTAGATAATAAGATTAATCTGAATATATGATAAAGAACCTTATTCAATAGTTGTGGATATTATATCAACTTGAATTTGTTTCAATATGCAAGGACAAATGAATGTATTTTAAATATATTGATCAAGTATGCTGTGAAGTATATAATGTTCTATCTAACTTGTTGATGTTGTGGAACAATTATGTTTCAATGAATGATATTGATATGATATACTAATCTAGTGTAGTAACCTTGCTATTTCTGATATAACCTTGATATGACTGTAATCTAATCTATGCTGGTCTGAAATATATATGTAAACATATACCAAGTGATGTTCTTGGTATTTCTTGTTCTATGTGCAAAGGCTATTTGTTACTCATCTGAGAGCATACACTATTTCCGACATCTTCCTTAAAAATATATGCAGATTATTCTTCTGCTAATTGATTCGATCTGATCGCTTGTCTGATATAGTGCTTGTAATGGTGATGATATGATATTAAGCGATCGTTGATTCAGATGTATGGCTCAACACTTATGTGATATTGGATTGGTGTCTGATTAATTCTTATCACTTCTGTGATAGTTTTAGGGTGGTGTTTCTGTTTAAACAATCTTTTAAATTCATGCATCCATGACTACAAAGTTTATGGCTCAATCTGAGCGCCTAGTATGATAAAATAGTTAGAATAAATCTTCACACACTTCTCTTCCTCTTACTGTTCTGTAATGTTCCCAACGGCACACCTGAGTTTTCTTGAGGGAAGACATCCGTAGGAAGCACCCGATGGCAACATAGAGGGAAAGTAAGTACACAAGGATGTCTTAGGGAAAATGGCTAAGGGCAACGCTCAAGCGGAAGTACTTGAGGGCAACAACTGAGGGAAAGTGCCTAAGGAAAATTTTGGCGGGGAAGTACCCAAAGGCAACACCCAAGAGGAACACCCAAGGGAAAAGATTGGAGGATAACACCCGAGGGAAAGCTTTGGTACCACTTTAATGTTCCTGTGCAGTCAGTGGTAAGGATTTGTCCCAACTTAGTAAACTTGGTTATAACCTGATGAAAAAATGGTGATGGAGGCATACTTTAGGAGTGTCTATGTGTGACAAAGATAGTGTATGGTGAGGGCAGAGAGTAGGGGCTGTATGGTGGGAGCAGAAAGAAGGGACCGTACAATGTCTAGAGTAGATTGTACAACAAGTGCAGTGTACTGAGGGTTGGAGGAGTATGGGTGACGACAATAAAGAGCTCACAGTGAATGGAGGTGTTGTGCACAGTGGGTAAGGATACTGTTGTACTATGTGGAATTGGTTGAGGTTGTACTATGTAACTAGAAGACGCTCTAGAGTGGCGTTTGACAAATGTGTATGCAAATGCCGTGAGGGAATGGTTTCTGGACAATGATGAGGGGATGAGGGAAGGCATTTGGATGACGAGGAAGGAGGTTCCGCCGAATGCCAATAATGAGGTAGTGTCCAAATGATGCTTCCAAATTAGCTATCAAATAGATGAACATTAAACACATACACAAAGAGATTTGCCATAGGAGAAAGTTATCAATTTTGTTGCTCAAACAGATATTACAGCAGCAAACAAAGATGGTTTATCAAATGTGCCAGAATTCAGAACAATATACCAACAAGCAGAATATGGTAGTACTACAAACCCACTGAAATTGCACAATCCAAATCAGTAAAATCTTTCACTTCTGAAATGGAAAACAAGTAGAACTCCTAATGGGATTCACAGTACAAATAAAATAAACCAAGTCACATACCAAAAAACATCCTACCTTCCAGTCATAAATACCCCATTGGAGGAAAATTCCTGAGGTGCACAATAAGTGTTGACATGACAACAAACATCTATGACCAAAATAAAAGATGGGCCCGAGATATACATAAATCAATCAAAACCTCAAATATAATATTTTTATTTTATTTATTTGGGCCCCCATAATTAATTATTAAAGTCTTTTTTTTCTTACGTAATTTAAATTTTGGGACCAATTATAAATTATTACAATAAAATTTGAGAACATCAAAAATCCTTGGCATCCAAAGATTGCTTGTCCTCAAGCAATTCATTATCTAATCAACACCATCGGCTCTAGGAACCCAAATCAAATGCATAGGCAGAACATGTGAGTTGGCATCAAACCTCTGCTGCAATACACAGTCATCCAACTTCCACTACATCACTCTGATATAAACATTGTCGTGTCCTTTACTAGGTTCCGATCGGCACCAATTGATGAAATCCTTCTCGTCATCATGTTGAACAATCTCTTTGGGTATGACCACAAACATAGATGCTGACACTGACATGAATGTAGCCACATACATGAACACAACCTCACAGAGATGCGGTTTACACCTTGGCAGTGGAGAGAGCCTTGACAGTGAGATCTCTATGATAGAGAGAGCCTTGACAGTGAGATCTCTATGATAGAGAGAGCCTTGATTGAGAGAACCTCAATGGAGAGAACTTCAGTGGCAGACAGAGCCTTGGCAATGCATAGAGTCTTGGTGGACAGAACCTTGGCGGAAGACAGAGCCTCGACGATGAGAAGAGCCTTGGTAGATAGAAATGTTGCGACAAGAAGAGACTCAACAAAGAGAGCCTTGATAGATAAAAACTTCATGACGAATAGAGCTTTGGTGGCAGACAAAGCCTCGACGGAGAGACCCATGATGACAAATAGAGCCTCATCAATGGGTGGAGCCTCAACAGACAGGTTCTTGACAACAAATAGAGCCTTCACAACAAGAAGAACCTCGGTGACAGATAGTGCCTCGAGGGATAGAGTGTTGACAAAAGAACCTTAGTGGATAGAGCCTCGAGGGCAAGTAGAGCCGTGACAAAGAGAACCTTGGTGACAGCTAGTGCCTCGACGACAGGTAGAGTCTCGACAAACAAAACCTTGGTGGTAGACATAGCCTCTATTGCAAGCAAAGCCTTAGCGGTAGACAAAGCCTAGGTAGAGAGAGCCTCTACGAAAAGAACCTCGACGAAAGACAAAGCCTCGAGGATGGGCAAAGCCTTGGTGGAGAGAGCCTCGATGGACAGAGCTTGCTGCACATAAGCAAGGGTTTGATATTCAACGAACTAAAGGCTTGACTCATGAAGCAGAGTAGAGGCAGAGCTTATGTCACCTTGATCTATCTATGTCGTCTTCACAACATCTATGCAATAAACATTTTCATTTTTTAGGTGATCTCCACATGTAGGAGTAGCAATAGGATTTTGCATATCTTTCTGGAGCAGCCTTGTAATCATACCTTTAACCTCCTTATGCAATACATTACCCTTATCGTCATCATCCATTTTCTCCCACTTGTGCAAATGAGATATTTGTTTTTCTCTACGTAACATGGGGACGCATCCTCGCCTGAAATGCCAAGGTTTCCGAGACGGGGACGGGGGGACAGGTATGGGAGGTCCCCCCACCGTCCCCAATTAGGCAAAAAATGTAGGGGACGTCCCTAGTACTTGGGGACTTCTGGGAGAAAAAAAAGGGACAATTGGCTATCCCCGGTACGGAAAGGGGACGTCTAGAAGTCCCCTGGCCGTATTGAGGACAACTGGTCGTCTCCATTTTTCTTCACAATGCTTGAATATATCACAGAACAATCTACATGCTGCCATAGAAGGGACACGTTCTAGATTATGAACAACCCATAACATAGGTATGATAGGTTGGGATATTTCTTCCATCTCTTCAATGCACAAAATCATAAGGCTCTCCATAGCAATTGAAATCTTAGTCTCATGACAGTTCTTGATTGTGACCAATAAGTGATGAAACATATCATGGATCGAGTCTTGCAACTTGAGATCTAAGAGGAGGGTACCCATTTAGTAGTTCTTACATTATATCTGCTTTTTAAGTTGCTGTCTCATTATTACAAGATTAGTGGTCACCTTTTTTATTTGTGGTTTTTTGTTATCTAAAATATTTTAGTCATAACGAATACACACACACACACACACACACACACACACACATTCTTGGTAACAATGAATAACTCACATGCTGCTCTACATTGCAAACCACAGTGCCCTTGGAAATGGAACTCATTTGATATCAATGACAGTGATGGCAGCTATTTTGTCTACACTGTTTGCTCTATGAACTCTTTGACATCATTGACAATCAAGCCAACAACTTCTCTTGTATACTTTGACATCAATGATGATAAGTCTTCTCGCCTTTGACATTATTGATAACTTCCAATAGATTTGATATTAATTACAACATTTCCAACTATATATTAGGGCCCCTATTATTCTACCCTTTTGTCCTCCTACAGCAGCATCTCCCTTTGAAGCTATTGTAGTTGCTTGGGCACTTATCTCACACCATCTTCCTACATTTCGAGAAGCTCATTTGGCCACCACTGGTTCCCTACTGCCATGGTAGGGCCCCTTTGCTGAAATACACATTGGGATACTTAACACATCAGCCCCTCTAGGAAAGTTGGAGGGTAAACTGCCGCTGTGTTTGTGTGTGTAGGTATGTGTGTGTGTGTGTGTGTGTGTGTGTGTGTGTGTGTGTGTGTGTGTATAAGGGAAAACATGAGATATCAAGGGGCCAAAGTGAGACATCTATATAGGAAAGAGAAGTGATGACATTGAGATATCCATTCTTGTTAGTATTGAATTCAGTTTTCAATTTTTGATTTGAGGACAAAACCATTCATATCCATATGTGGCGATTTTATTGAAGGGTCACATGGGTGGTTATTGTTGCAAGGGTTTTGGTTCATTCTGTAAAATACTAAAACAAACTGCGTACATTAGCTAATCAGCATTTTTTGCGAAGTTTTCTCAATAAATCAGTATACACTTGAAATGTTTCCATATCATGTTAGTTGCACATCAAGGGTTTATTTGCTGTATCTCCTGACTTCTGCCATACCTTGCTTCATAAACTGCCCCTCTCTCTCTCTCTCTCTCTCTCTCTCTAGGTATGTGTATGTGTCTCTATATATATAAGGGAAAACATGAGATATTAAGGGGCCAAAGTGAGGAGTGTATATAGGAAAGAGAAGTGATGACATTGAGATATCCATTCTTGTTAGTATTGAATTCAGTTTTCAATTTTCGATTTGAGGACAAAACCATTCATATCCATTTTGTTGCGATTTTATTCAAGGGTCACATGGGTGGTTATTGTTGCAAGGGTTTTGGTTCATTCTTTAAAACAAACTGCCGTACATTAGCTAATCAGCATTTTTTGCAAAATTTTCTCAATAAATCAGTATACTCTTTAAATGTTTTCATATCATGTTAGTTGCACATCAAGGGTTTATTTGCTGCATCTCCTGACTTCTGCCATACCTTGCTTTGAGTGGTTGTAGTGTTGCCCCTAGGGTATTTGAGCAGTTTGCAGCCCTTATTAGTTATTAGCATTACTTTGTTGGCTATTGGCTGTTCTCAAACCTGGCACCTCTTTGGCATATCTATACAATAACTTGGCAACATTTTAACATGATTTTGGCTTGCCATCTAGGCTATACAAGAAGTTGTAAGTTGGTTGATTATATTTTAGTTTATTGTTGCTGTTATGTGGCCTAATTTATTGTCATCTCATTTCACAATTCGCTTTGGGTTTAATTACTCAATTGCCATTAATTGTAGCATGGCCAATTTCCAAGTTGGCAACTTGTTTCAGTACTTAATTTGCTGTCTTAACCATTGATTATTAACCATTAATTACTTCTAACATTAGATCTGATATTATCCATTGATTTGGGGTTTCTAGGGTTTTAAATTTGCTCTTCATTCATTGCATTTCTCAATTAATGATTTGTTTTAACATAAACCTAACTGCTAGGGTTCCCAATCGATTTCCTACTATTATATTTCCATATCTGCACTGGAATTGGGTATAGTTCTTTCTATTATTTATTTTTCATTTTTCTGCATAGTTAGAAATTACAAAAATAAAATAAAATTCCCAGGGTTTAATTAGGGACATTGCAAAGTATAAGACTGTATTTTTGGTTGAACTTGTATCTTATCTATATGGGAGCTGTAGTTGGTTTTCTTGAAAATTTAGTACATTATATAGGTAAACATCAAAATAATTTTCTAAGATTATTTAGAAGATGATTGTTTTCTTAGAAGAGCCAATTTTATGCATAAACTTTAAATTACCCTTAATTACGACTTTGAAGTATGCTTGCGCATGTTCTTGGAAAAGGCTGTATTTTCTTATCGCATTTTGTTAGAACATAACTCTTTGATAGTAATAAATTACTGTCAACACTTACTACCTTTTTAGAGTCTTATATGTTCGCACTGTTTACTTTCCTACACTACTGACAGAATATACTTATTATTGTAAATTGTTGTTCTCATTTCTCATGTATATAAAATTTTCTGACCTTCAATGTTATTGTTTTAGTATATACTATATTTGTGCTCACTATGAAGGTAATCTGGTTGCAACTAATGTATCAGCTTAAAATCATTTAAATTTGTTGTTTCCTTTGACTTGGTTCCAAGGAGGTTTTATTTATTTTTCTATGAGTAAATATATATGGTACTGTCAGATTTGTTTTTTCTCTGTCTCATATCTTTCTGTTTTATCCTGACTTGCACGATCATGTGAGATTGCAGACAAGTGATAATTCCTGTCTTGCCCATATCTTGGCGGCTATAGGCTATCTTTTTTCTGAGGTTGGTTTTGCCAACCACTCCAGAAATTTTGATTCGGGTATCCCTCCTGGTGTTGACATCGAAACTGGATCTTCACTTGCAGTTCAGCAACAATTGCCAATACTGCTCAAAAGATGTCTCAACAGAGCAACTGATTTAAAACTTACTCACCTTGTCATATTTAGTCGCCTTGCATTGGCAAAATTTGACTTGAAGGTATGCATTTTATTTTTCTATTGAAGTTTGTTTTATAGGATGTAGTGGTTATATTGTGATAGAAGTTTGACTTTATTTTGAGAAATATTTGCACAAAATAAATTTCTTTTGTTGGCTTCCATCAAAGTTTGTGTTTTGGGTACAACTGCTTAAGATATATATCAGGTATAAAAATCTATAATAAAGCTATCATTTCCACAAAAGTACAAACTAAAATGTTAAATATTAGTGAAAATAGTTTATTGTTCAAAATGCAGCAATATTTAGTGAATGTGCATGATAGACATGGAATCTAAATACAGCAATATTTAGTGAATGTGCACGATAGACATGGAATCCAAATTTAAATTTTCATATTAATCTGCATTGGGGAAATTACATCATCTATTGGTCCATTACGAAGTTACCAATTCGGATGTGGATTCTGGAAGTAGATACGAGATGCGGGGGAATTTTTTTTGGATGCGGATGTGGGAGGAAGTGTGTGTATATATATATATTTAAAAAAAAATATAATTATATATATAAAATATGCAAAGAAATACAAGAAATATACAAAAACAAATCATTTGATAGTATGAATATTATACTTCACCCTTTATCAAAATTGAACATATTTCAAAATTCATATGATATAGCAATATGTGCTTGTTCAACATTAGAGTTTAGTCTTAGACAATAAGTTCTAATAGGTCATGTTCAAGATTCCAACAAATTAAAGATTAGTTCACGATTGAAGATTCAGTCAACTAATATGCATCAGAGTCTGGATCATAAGGATACACAATAAAATCCAAATTCTCATCATCGTCTTCAACTGCTGAAAGGTCATTATAGCACATGCAAATAAAAATAACTTAAGTTTGGGTGTTTTTTATTAGTTTTCCGGGCACTGGGCCCATGGATTCCTTTGGATGTCCAGAATTCGAATGTATCTGCCTCTGAATCCACTTGATCTGGAGAGGAATCGGTATCTTAGGTCCGTTAGTATGAGAAGTTGTCCTACTGAGATTCCCTTTAGCTGTACAATGCATGTCTTCTGTAGTTTCCTGGAGCTCCTTATTATTTCACATCAAGACTCAAAAGATTTGTGCAACATCATCACTCAAATTGGAATGCTTTGGAGCTGTAGTACAATGCCTCACTGCTTCTTCCATGCGATCTACTTGATTTTGTGAGATTAGGCATAGGTTGGACGTTCCCTATAGCTCTAGGAGGTGGCCTTGTTTTATTATTTTTTGCATGAAACACTTAGGTGTTGATTTTCATCAAGATTTGTCAAAGGTTTCAGTTGAAAAGGGGGCCTTCTATGTACTGCAAGAGTAGTCTGTTACAAATATAAGTTAGATTTCAATAAAATAGGTGGCAGAGATTTATTATACATCAATGTTTTTGCTGTTTTATTTTCTGATTTTAAGTGTTTAATAGAAGAAGACAGAGATATAAAAGTGGTGTGTGTGTGTATTGTAGCAATCTTGTTGAGTTTTATAGGATCATTTTCTGCAAGTGTAATAACACTACCATTCATTTCTGTGTGTTCCAAATGTAGATTTAAATGCCATATAAATATGAGAAGAGGAGACATGTCTCAATATGGTAAATTATAAGTTAATCATCATTAGACAATATATTAACAATATACATATAAACATAATTACATGTAACCGAGAGTTTGATTAATTGATGATTAACCAATGACCATAAAAAGGATTATCTCTAGGTGTAAGACAGCAAGAATTTAATCCAACCACATTTAAGTTGCTGTTAGAAGTGAAGACAAACAGTTGTCCATAGAAATTTTTAATTCATCCACAACATGACAAACAACAATGTAATGACATGATATTCAAAGAAATTCGTATATACAGTATGTTTTCAAACACCTCATGTCAGATATTCAGACTCCGAGTTTCATTCCATAATGGATGTTTTAAAAGTGATATTGGAAATTGCTTTATACAGATTAAAGTTTACAATTTGGGTGTTAACATAAATGAATGGAAGTAAATAACATTGGCACCTGAAGATTGACGTACAAAATAGAATACTCACGTGACCCGATGTATGCGATAGATGCTGCTGATTGTTCAAACTAATGTATGTCGAGCTTGTTAAGCACTCCTTATCATTGACGTGTGGTCAAGGTACCTGTAGCTGAGATTAATATGGCTCTCGTAACCTGTGCTATTGCCTATGACCGCATTTCCTGCTATACTCCAGCGGTGTCATGGTTACAAACCTGCAGACCACCTTCTTTCTTGTGAGTCTTTCTAGGTCTATCTTTGAAGGTGAGGGGGAAAAGAACGAATGTCTGATGAATATGGAAGTTATGTCCCAGTCTAGATTGGTGAACCAAATATTTATACTTTCAACACTGCTTGTCTGTTATACGTTGTCTTCCCAATGCCGTTGAGTAAATACAAGGTGACCATGCCCTCCTAGGTCTGTTCTGGTTTCTCACACTAACCACTAGTCGGTACAATTATTGCTTCCTAGTGTATTAAAGAAAGATCACACGATTCCAACTATAACCAAACTTATAAATCATCAAATAAACTTACTTCAGAATCTGGAGCCAACACCACACTCCACCTTGCTGATTTCCTGCCTAAATCTGAACTAAACTTCTAATGAGGTGCTGGGGCTACATCCAACTCCTCATAATGCCTTAAGGGATCTCGTCCTCAAAGCAACCAGTCACATTTAAGCAACCTTGCTATTTTAAAAATATTATATTTTGATGGTCTGAATCCCAATGTAGCTCCTTGCTTTTATAACTTCGATATGAGGGGAAATACAAACAATTAGGCAATGTGGGATAAAAGCCAATTTTGTCTTTTAGTCATTTAAGTTACTTTGGTCATAAAGTGACTTTTGGTCATAAAGTGACATAAAGTCATAAAGTAACTTTACAAATCAAGTTTATAAAATAAAATGACTTAACTATAGGGAGCTCCACACTTAAATATCTCCCCAACAAAACCAAATAGAATCCTGTGACTGATTGGCATCCTCAAAATAAATGCCGTTAGTCTATTTGGATGGAAAGATAGACCAACAAGGTGCCATAAGACCTAGCACGGAGAAGGGGACATTATAGTCCTCCCTTCCCGACATTGCTTGCCCTCAAGCAATTTCAATGCCAGATGTTGTAGGATTGATTTGCCCTCCCAACTGGCATCTTCATATGGCAAATCCTTCCAGCAAATTTGATACTCCCTGATGGACCTGTTACGCAACTTCATTTGTTTGATCTTAATCACTTCTGCTAGAACCAAAACTAGCTTCCCTTCCACATCAAGTGGGGGCAATCCAATGGATGGCACTACATGCTGACCAGTCGCCTTCTTGAGGCAAGAAACGTGGAAAACATTATGAATTTTGCTATCATCTGGCAGGTCCAGCTCATAAGCAACCTCTCCAACCCTTCGAGTAATGTGATAGGGACCATAAAATCTAAGCTGAAGCTTTTCGGACCCACTCTTCTTCATAGAGCTTTGCCTTTAAGGTTGGAGATGAAGGTAAACCATGTTACCTAACTCAAAACTCTGCTCCATCTTTGTTGGTAAATAGATTTGTCACAAAAGAATTTGCCCAACGGAGTGTGTGGCAAATCGTTCACAACAGTTGGAGAGGCCCTTGGTATGCGGCCTTGAGAATCACTTGTTGGCCGTCCTATAAGAATTCCAGCTGCATTGCATCATGATCAATTGTGTACCTACCAATAGTCTGCAACTATTGTCTTCCCAACATGGCGTCTAATCCATCCAAATCGACAAAATAAAAATCTGCCTCTAGAAGAAAGTCATTAAAGTGAATTGATAGACTTGACACCTTCCCTGTGCACCTCAGTCTATTGCCTCTTGCCACTAACTTCAAACTTAGGTATGTCATTGATCTGGAACTTTCTCTTTGAAACTCAACGCGTGCTTATGAAGTTATGTGATGCATCTGTATCTAAAAGACACACAATACGCTGCCATCTAACTATACCCTTCAAATGAAAGGGGTGACCTGTGGGATTGCTAGAAAGGGAAGCTATGATAGGAGATTGTTCCGGAGTGAATTTCTTCTTCCTTTGTTTAGGAGGCTGCTACTCACTTTCTTCCTCATCACTGCCCCCTTGTTGCTCATCCTCCCCTTCCGACATAACCTCGACATAATGTATTTTACCTTTGCCCAGGCATTTGTGATCCGGTGTCCAGGGCTCTCTACAAGTAAAGCATAACTTCTTCCTCCTAAGTTCATTTTATGTCTTAAAGTCCAATTTGGAAGGAGTAATCTTATGCTGGTTCTTGTTCTTTTGGAATTAAGTAGATTCCTTATAAGGTTTCTTAGGAGGCTGTAGTATTGAAGGTGGTGAGTCTAGATCATGTGCGATCTTAATGGCATCATCCAAAATGTTTGGATTAAGGACCTTGACCAAACCTCTAAATCTGTTCTGTAAGCCCTCCATGAACAACATTACCTTATGCTATTCTGTCATATCCGAAACCATCACCGAGATCCGATAAAACTCATCAATGAAGTCATCTAGAGATCTACTTTGTCGCAACTGCGCTAAATCCCTGTAGTAGACCTCAATGTCCTTCCTGTCAAAATAGGTGATCAACTTAGAGCTGAAAATTTTGTAAGATGTAATGAGACCATGATCCTAGATGACTAGCCCATGATGCCACCAATCATATGCTGCTCCCTCTAAATGCATTGTGGCAAATCTAATGGCTTCTGTCTCCGACATTGGCTCAAGTGTTAGGTATGTGTCTAGCTTGTGAATCCAAGTTCTAGCGGATGTCTTACTGCTGCTATTAAAGGTGGGAAGAGATAACTTGTTCATGGCATGCTTCAAATCCCTATTTTGTGCCCTAGGCCTCCTGTCCCTTTTTGATTCATGTATTGAACAAAGGTCAAGTTCTGTTTAATTTGATCAGGGAACGGATCTCATTCATCATACATAGCCATTACATTATCTAGAAGTAAGCCCGGTGCAACGGGTTGGGCTACTTCTTCCTCGACATTATTTTCAGCAAAAATGGGCATTAATGGCCTGTCAGTATTTTGTGTGGGGGCCCCAACAGCTTGGGGTGATCCAACCACACTACCACCTCCATTGTGATGACTTTGTGCTCTCTTGTGATTGTAGCTAGCTACTGCATAGCACTTGTAAGTTGCTGAAGTGCAATAGCAATAGTATTTTGTCCATCTCTGATAGCTCACAAGGTTTCCCTCGCTTCCCATTCTTGTTCATTCTCATTATGAGCCATTTGAGTGTCATGTACCTATGCAACCTATTCAAACTGTTCACCTTGTTCAGCTTGTATGTTTGTCTCAAAGGTTAACTCCTCGTCAACTGAGTGATTGTCCTCAATATCAATCTAGTCTAAAGATCTTGCCTGTTCAGGTAAGATGTGACTAAACCTATATGGATTTCTATTTATGCCTGTTTGACATTATTCCTGTTAACCGAGCTTGCAACTCAAAACTTACCCACAAGTTGGCAGGTCTTGTGGCTCTGATACCACTGTAAGGAACCCAACCTGGGCATCAAGAATTTAATCCAACCACATTTAACTTCTTGTTAGAAGTGAAGACAAACGGTTGTCCATAGATTTTTTTGAATTCATCCACAACATGGCAAACAACAATGTAATGACATGATATTCAAAGAAATTCATACATACGGTATGTTTTCAAGCACCTCGCGTCAGATATTTAGACTCCAAATTTAATTCCAGAATTGATGTTTTAACAGTGATATTGGAAAATGCTTTATACAGATTAAAGTTTACAGTCTGGGCATTAACATACATGAATTCAAGTAAATAACATTGGCACCTGAAGTTTGACGTACGAAATGTCGTCAGTAGAAATTGTGTATCAGCCGACGGGTCCCTTCGGAAAGGAAATTGTGTATCGGCCGATGGGTCCCTTCGGAAAGGTTTTTGTTATGTAGTGACATGTATGTGGCCGACGGACTCCTTGGGGAAAGTTCTTCGGAAAGTATTTATAACCCTTTCGGGAAGCATTGTATTCATCTTATCAGGAGATCTTATCATGAAAGCATAATGTAATATTTTGGCATATGCGAATAATAATAAGAGTTCTGCTGTTCGTGTTCGTGTCCATTATCTGTGTGCAATTCTTAATTAACCTATGCAGTAAACATTTGGCGCCGTTGCCCGATGGACCTGGTACGCAGGCAGGCGGATATGAATTAAATGCTGAATCAGTTGAACAAAGATAAGAATAAGCTGAAGGAAAAAGATGACATACGTGTTGCGCAGGAAAATTTAATTCTGGCTCAGCAGACAGAGCGTTGAAGGAGATTTCAGAAGATTGCCGACGGAAACAAGAGCACGGAAGGATTGTTGAAGGAGACTCGACAACGGCTTGATTTGGTGGAAGAAGCAAGCGAGGAGTTTCTGAACCTGCATACGCCACGGGAAGAGAATCCTGACGAAAGGAGATCGACTTGCACGGCTCGGAGTGTCGAGGGAGCACGAGCGTGGAGTGACCTCTTCGTCCGAGATTCACTTCCGGAACGGACAGCTTCGGTTGACAAAACCTCTTCTTCACCAAACAGCGCGGGTGTTGAAAATAGCGCGGAAGCCAAAAACAGCGCGGGTGTGCGGAACAGCGTGGGTGTGCAGAACAACGCGGGTGTCCAGAATAGCATGGGTGTTGGAAATAGTGCGGGTGTGCAGAACAACGCAGGTGCTCAAAATAGCGCAGGAGTGCAAAACAGCGCAGGTACACAACAAAACCCTCAACATACAGTGATAATGGCAGGTCCGAAGGAAAAGTTGCCTAAATTTGATGGTGATGAAGCAGCTGATCTCATTCGACATTGTAAAACATGTGAAACCATCTGGAGGGCAAATGACATAACAGATACAAATGAATGGATCCGACAATTTTCCGCTACCCTACGGGGTGTTGCGATTGATTGGTTTACTGATACTGATCCACAAAAATTAAACAGTTGGGATAACATTAAGGAGTTCATCGCAGAATTTCAACTTTTGCGTGATGATAATGAAATTGTAGCAGAGATATTCAATACTAAGCAAAAGAAGAATGAAATAGTACGGGTCTTCGCCAGGAGGTTGAAGAACTTAATCAATAAAATGGAGAATAAGCCAGCAGATGGGCTTCAGAAAAGATGGTTCATTGAAGGCCTTCACCCGAAGCTGCGGAAAAAGATGAAGATCGTGCCACCATCGACATATACTGAAGCATACAATAGGGCATTGAACCTCGAAAGTGAACAGAAGACAAAGAAGAAGAAGAAGACCAGCTCATCCGATTCAGATGATGATGAGCCTTCAGAAGAAGATAGTAGCGACGATGAAGGCAGCAGCAAGAAAGTTCGTGCTCTTCAAAAGGACATGCTTCGGATGATGAAAGAATTCAAAAACATGAACAAGGAGACTAAGGGCAATGACCTATGGTGCACAGAGCGCAAGAAAGAAGGCCATACGAAGGGATCCTGCCCAAAAGATCAATTTTGTGAGATTTGCCAGATTCTAGGACACTCAATAAAGGAATGTCCTTTCAACCTGAAATCAAGAACACCACATCAAGTGTTCCTCACGCAGGAGGCATCCTCGTCAGTAGGGAACGGGAACACAAGTACGGAAGGTGCCACATCAGGTGGATACAGAAACAATTGGCATGGTCAAAACAACAACAACAATAACAACAATGGCGGCAACAACAATAATGGCGGAAGGAGTCGAATTTAGTACGATGCGAATGATCGGCCAATTGTTCAATGCCATGCATGCAATTTGTGGGGTCACTTTGCCCGAGAGTGCACAACGACGAACACCCCGAAGTTGCTATGCCGATGGTGTGGACTTGGCGATCATGATGATACTAAGTGCCGAAAGTCCGGAGTAAACTTGATTGCTGTCGGGACGGACGAGGAAGAAGTTCTGGCTATCACAAGGAAGCAGGCGAAGCTCTACCCTGATCCGGCGGAAGAAAAAAAGAGACTGGAGGAAGCACGGGTAGAGATCCAGAAAGCAACACAGGCAGAAACGGCACACCTGAAGGACCCGCCAGGTACCTCCGTTCGGAACTGTGTAGAACAGAACATTGTACGGCAAATATTGCAAGTTGAGATACCTGTCAGGATAAATGATCTGTTGCTCACTATGCCTCAACTCCGTACGGCCCTCACAAATATAGTGCCGAGTGCTAAGCAACCCGTAGAGCAAGACAAGGAGAAACAGGGGGGTACAAGTGCAGAAGACCCGATGCTGTTAGCTCTTTCATCTGGACGCTATCTGACGGTTGTTGAAATGGGCATTCTCGGGACTGTGCTAACGGACATGATCGTCGACGGAGGATCCGGTGTCAATGTGCTACCAGAGGATACTTGGAAAAAGTTGGGACAGCCGACATTATGGCCACCTACCTTCCAGCTGTTAACAGTCGATCAACATGGAATCAAGCCATTGGGAATACTCACAGCGCAACCAGTGACAATTGGAACACAACCATTCCTGTTGCACTTCGTTGTGATTCCTCTCAGGCGGAAGGGGTACGATGGTATTCTGGGTCGAGGATGGCTGATACAAGCAAAAGCAAAGCACGATTGGAAGAAAAATACTTTATCACTCAAAAGCAAAGGACGAAAGTATGTCATCGATCTGCACACTCAGATGGTCGGGGAAGAAGCCCTATTGTCAGATTCTGAGGAAGAAGAGGATGAAAAGGGGCAATCTATGGAACCAGATCAGGAGGGAGTTCTACGACTGGAAGGAGATGACGATTTGGATTCAGTAAATGGTCTTTACCACTGGCAGATAGAGGATTACGAGCTCTTTCCAAGTTGTAATATGCTAAGGATCGACGAAGGTAAGAAAGAAGAAGGAAATGAATGTCCGAAGGAACACAGAGAAGCTGAAGGAGGAAATGAATGTCTGAAGGAACACAAAGAAGCCGAAGGAGGAAATGAATGTCCGAAGGAACACAGAGAAGCCGACGGAGGAAATGAATGTTTGAAGGAACATGGAGAAGTCGAAGGAAGAAATGAATGTTCGAAGCAACACAGAGAAGCCGAAGAAGAAAACGCGGATATGACTGAAGCTGAAGGACAGAACATACAGTACAAACCCAAAAGAAGGAAAGATTCTACTGTACGAATGCGCAGGAAGAAAGTATTACGTCGAACCACAGATATAGTAGAAAGGTACTGGTAGTAAGGAAGGCGCATGGTACGGTCTGCACAGGCAAAAAGAGGAAGGGTTCAATAAAAGTTGTAGCAGTACAGAGTGAATGTGTTATAGACGGACAGAAGGGGCAACTGACGGAATCCATGTTAGTGAATTTCGGGAACAAATTAGGCGATATGGAGATGACACAGAATAGGCATAGCAAGTTTCAACTCGAACAGTGGAATGAGATCAAACCAGACAAGTTCAAAGTTAAGTGGGTCGGGCCGTATCAGATCCGGGAAGTAGGGGACAATGGAGCAATAGAATTATGGACTTTGGATGGACAAGAAGTGTCTCAGGCAGTGAATGGCTCGAAGCTGAAGGTATACCACGGCCGGAAGACTTCTGCATCAGAGAATGGCCTTCGGGCGACCTCTTCATCGTTGCAAACCGATGATGCCGACGGGCGAAGGGAAAATTAACTTTGCTATTGAAAAAACCTAAAAAAAGAAAGAAAGAAGAAAAGTGGAAAAAAAAAAAAAAAAACTGTGAGAAGTCACTGTACAGATGTCTCAGGTAACCATATGGCTTTTCTAAAGTCATTGTACGGCTTGTAATTGCTCACCGTACGGATTTTCTACTGAAGATGCAATGTACGGATTTTAAAAGGCTACCGTACGGTGTTTAGCAGGCAGGCTATGTATGGGTTTTATGTAGTCACCGTACGGCTTTTGAGTCCCTGTAACTGTACGGACTTTTCAAATGCAGTGTAGCTGTACGGATTTTCCAGATGCAATCAGATAGGCACCATACAGATTTAGAATTTCTTTGCAAGGCTGCGCACGGATTTGGGAGCTAGTCATTGTACGGATTCTGGGAGCCAGTCACCGTACGGATTTTGGAGGTTGAGTTACCATACGGCTTTGTTAAAAGCTTGTCGTACGGATTTCCCCATATATATGTTATTTGCTCAGTGCGGATTTTTTAAATAGCCATTGCACGGATTTTCCAACATGGTCATCGTACGGATTTTTTGAAGCAGCCAATGTACGAATTTTCAGTATAATATGGTGTACGGGTTTTGCATAAATGATAAATATGGTGTACGGCTTCTACCTGTTATTGCATTTAGAATGGCATTCCAGGTTATTGCAAAAGGAATTGGCATAACATGGCAGAGGGTGGAAGGAGGTTTTCTAAAAAAAAAAAAAAACAAAGAAAATGTCGACAAATCAAGCATGCTTAGAATGAGTAACGGAGGATACCAAAGGGAAGGGGCAGCACCAACGATTGCCAGAAAGAGTGTAGAATCGGCAGAAAATGACAGAAATGGTGCGTTCTGAGCAGTTTTGTGTGGGTTTCAAAGTGCCCCAGGACCCCCAGTCGTTGCAGATATCAGTCGTGGGAGTCTGACCAGTGGAGAAGACTTGGAGCTGCTGCAGGCATGGAGTGTCTGTCTACCAGAGGCACTGAGAGTATGTGTTGGCCGTGAGGCTGTCTTGGTGGATGCGTAGAGAGCTCGGGAGGAGCTGATCATCCAGTTGGAGCGACACTTAGCTCAGTGGACCCAGTGTTGGAAGCAGAGGAAGCAGCACAGGTGGCTATCAAGGTCAGCTTGAGGAGTTAGTATTGTGTTAGCAAAGGCTATAAATGCAACGGGATGAATGTGAAAGTGATGTGGCAGATCAATATTGTTGTATTAGTTGTTTGAGTTTTGTTCTGTAGTCGTCAGGAGACGACTTTTCTTTCTGGGGGGGATGATGTTGTCGGTAGAAATTGTGTATCAGCCAACGGGTCCTTTTGGAAAGGAAATTGTGTATCGGCCGACGGGTCCCTTCGGAAAGGAAATTGTGTATCGGCCGACGGGTCCCTTCGGAAAGGTTCTTGTTATGTAGCCGACGGGTCCCTTCGGAAAGGTTTTTGTTATGTAGCAACATGTTGTATGTGGCCGACGGACTCCTTCGGAAACGTTCTTTGGAAAGTATTTATAACCCCTTCCAGAAGCATTGTATTCATCTTATTAGGAGATCTTATCATGAAAGCATAATGTAATATCTTGGCATATGCGAATAATAATAAGAGCTTTTCTGTTCGTGTTTGTGTCCATTATCTGTGTGCAATTCTTAATTAACCTATGCGGTAAACACGAAATAGATTGCTCACGTGACCCAATGTATGTGATAGATGCTGCTGATTGTTCAAACCAATAGAGTTCGAGCTTGTTAAGTACTCCTTATCATTGACGCGGGGTTGAGGTACCTATGCTATTGCCTATGGCCGCATTTCCTGCTATACTCTAATGGTGTCATGGTTACAAACCCGCAGACCACCTTTTATCGCGTGACTCTTTCTAGGTCTGTCTTCGAAGGTGAGAGGGAAAAGAACATATGTTTGATGAATATGGGAGTTACGTCCTAGTCTAGATTGGTGAACCAAATATTTATACTTTCAACATTGCCTGTCTATTATACATTACCTTCCCAATGCTGCTGAGTAGATTCAAGGTGACCACACCCTCCCAATTCTATTATGGTTGCTCACACTAACCACTAGTCGGTACAGTTGTTGCTTCTTGGTGTCTTGAAGAAAGATCATACAATTTCAACTATAACCAAATTGATAAATCATCAAATAAACTTACTTCAGAATCTGGAGCCAACACCACACTGCACCTTGCCGATTTCTTGCTTGAATCTGAACTAAACTTCTAATGATGTACTGGGGCTACATCCAACTCCTCATGCTGCTTTAAGGGGTCTCGTCCTCAAAGCAACCAATCACATTTAAGCAGCCTTGGTATTTTAATGATATTATATTTTCACGGTCTGAATCCCAATATAGCTCCTTGCTTTTATAACCTTGATATGAAGGGAAATGCAAACAATTAGGCAATGTGGGATAAAAACCAATTTCATCTTTTAGTCACTTAAGTTACTTCTGTCATATAGTAACTTTAAGTCATAAAGTAACTTTATAAATCAAGTTTATAAAATAAAGTGACTCAACTATAGGGAGCTCCACACTTAAATATCTCCCCAATGAAACCAAATAGAATTTTGTGACTGACTGGCATCTTCAATAAATGTTGTTAGTCTATCTGGATGGAAAGATAGACCAATAAGGCGCCATAAGGCTTAGCGTGGAAAAGGGGATATTACAGTAGGTCCATTCAATCTGATTAAAGCTACAACGTTAACACTCCCTCTTAGCTAGGGAGGATTGTTATAGAACACATTATGCTTTGAAGCATATAGAGAGATATCATCTCAATATGATATTCTTGGAATGACATTTTTAAGGTTATCAACATATATCCATCAATTTAGATGTTATCTTTTGATATGATTTTTATTACAATTCAACAAGAAATATCAATCACACTTATATTCTCTTGGTATGTGCACTAGCATCTTGTTCATGATGCCTACCAAAGAATATGTTTTATCCTAGAAGGATATGAGTTATCTGATTTCGAGTACACTCTGAGACAACAATTGAATGTAGTCTAACAGATAACAAGTGATCAAAATGTCATGTTCTCCATCATGACAAGTGTCATGGTCTCCGACACTCCTGGACAACAACTTAATGTAGTTTATCATAATACGTTTGTTATCATGATATCCGAGACTTTGGGACAACAACTTAATGTAGTCAATCATGATAATAGGTCAAGCCATTGTTTCAGATTGTCACCTTACAATAGTGACCTCACAAATACATCAATGAAATATCGTCACCTTTCATGACATAATGCACATATTCAAAATAGTAACTCTCATAATATCCACCATTAACCAAGTTAAAGGGTGGATACACCATAGCTGCTCCTAGAGGGTGGAATAAGGGCTTTCACCTCAAACTTCTCTCATATGGAGAAGATTGTCTTACAAGGGATTTCACTCGAACTTCTCCCTCTCAATCTATTAAATTTTTCCAGTGAGCGTTACGTTTAATGGAATGTCAAACTCCCTCTAAATTTGATATCAACCTTTTGACCTCCTCGTACAAGGTTGCCTCTAATCAACTATCATGCTCGCCCTTGATATATAAGGATACTCATAATCTTAGTCATCAAAGATATTCGCTTCAAGAACCTCACTTTATCCAACGTGATCATTAGATGACTAATGAATTCCATATCATTTCTTTGGAGCTATTGTCATAAGATTGAGTTTGCACAATATTTGATAGCATGTGAAAAGTACCAAGCTTCTTTTCCTACAAGAACATCCTTAGAGATAAAGGAAAAGATCAAAGCAAACAACTTTTATCGTATGTATAGAATTAGAAATAATAGAAAGAATATAGTGAGTAGATCAATGTAATACTCAAAGATAGGAAATACTTATCTGCACATGAATGAAACATCTCCCCTTCCCACATGGTTCAAGTGGGAATGGAACATTGTTTATCATTCCCCCTACAACGTGAAGTTCCAATCTTTTATCATCAAACAATTTTTCATCACATCAAATATGGCAACCTTCATCTTAATAATAACCTTAATGTAATAATCCCTTCTTGTTCTGATCAAGGAAATCGAGTTTGGGCTAGAAGTATTTTGTCAAACAGTTGGAATGTAACCCGTGTCTTAAGGTTGGATACTGCTGTAAGAAATCCTATTCACGGGAATATAGTAACGAGACTAAAGGAACGTGCAAACAATATGAAAACTCAAGAAATAACAGTTCTGAAAATATATTATTCTCCACTACAATAGACCTTATACAATATTCTAACAATCTTGAATCATAGAGGAATAACTACTGAATGAATTTCCAATGTACTATTTATGTTTATATTTCTAACACAAGCTTACAAACACAATGAGTAATAATTAGAACCTGGTCAAATCGCATATAGCTGGAAATTTGTACTGCTGTTTACGGTGTGCCTCCAATGATCTCAACTCTGGAATTGCCAACACCCAAACACTCTACGTTCATCCTGTCTATTGAATTCAAACTTAGTGTGATGCCTGGGCTTGTGATCTCACTGTGATGAAGGTGCAACTGCCGTGTTCAATTTACTATTTGATAACCCTGCCGACTATTATACTCCCTACAGGCTATGGTATATGGCTGTTGAACTATAATGTGCTTGCTGTAAGTGACCCGACTTCTAGTAAGTCGAGACTGTAGGTTTCATAGCCCATGTTAACCTCTGCTTCCTTGGCTACGACTATGGAATGACTGCACACTTGTCTACCATCCAAGCTTTAGTCTCTCATAAACCTCCAAAATACCAATTACTGACTTGTATGTGCTAGTTACTTGGAAATATCTTCAATCACCTGTATTTCTACCATTGAACTTCAACTTCTCATAAGCCTTCAATGCATCAATTTGGAATCTCGGTTTTGAACTACAATGTGAGATGCTAGGTTTGCGTCTAGTCTCTTTTCCTCAAGGGATTTCGTCCTTAGGAAATATGCAATCACATTTAAGAAACTCCTAGGATTTTAGAAAATAACATATATTTGTGGTAACAATCCCAATGCAAATGCTTTGCTTTATAACTTCGAAATGAGGAGAGGTTCAAACAACTTAGCAATGTGGGATAAAAGACTATTTCGTCTTTTAGTCACTTAGGTAACTTTATAATTTAATAACATTAAAATATTTAAATAAATCACTTAAGTTACTTGAACTTTAATATTTCTTGAAATACTTGTTTGATTGCTGTGCTGTCTAAAATAGGAATCTCTCTTCATAATTCCTCATGTGACCAAATACACTTTCTAAAAATAGAAAGGGTCCATCTCTATTACCCCTGACCTACCATACATAGTAAGTATGACAAATGGAGTCTAAATGACATCGAATGAAGGTCAAATACATAAATCGCTGAATGTTGGAGATGAATCAATCCTCAAAAAACCCTCTAACCATCCTCATTAGCCTACGAGGATTCAATATTAGGCTAATCCCTGAAATTTTGATGCTGGCAACCAATGGGGACATTGCACTTTATGACATGAGTCCTTATATGTATGTGAGAGTCTAATTTGTAGTTTCATCTAGCATCTCAATGCAAATTGTAGTTGGCATTTGTAACACTATGAAATGCACACCACTTTACCTGCATGGGAATCCCAAATAAATGAGTGTTGCAATGTCAATGATTCCCCTATAACTCCTCATTATATAATGATTGTCGTCAAAAATCAATTTATGCTAAGAGAATATGGTGATTCTTTTGGTACCAATTGATTCCTTGCTTGTCTAACAAAATATTTGTTATATTTAGGTCTTTATGTAGAACTCCAGGACAGTCTTATTTAGACTCTAAACTCTAGTAAATCACTCAATAAGGATTTGGTTCTACTCGAACAAATTTGTGAAACTATAGGTGTGACCATTATATATTTAATTAAAGTTTACCATATCAATCTCTAAAGTAGAGTGAGTGATTAGAATTATACTTATTTGCTAATCACTTAGAGTCAATGGCCCCTTCCACATCTATATTAAATGACAACCATCCTTCTTGAAAGAACCATTTCTCTTTGTTCAATATTAAATCCCATCTCAACTCAATGTTATAGAATCATGTATTTAATTTCGTATAAGTGGAGCTTAATATATATTTTCATTTATTTTTAATAATGTAAAGGAAACTTAGATATACATTACCTTATTTTACCGTATTATATGGGGACCCCTACATGCGGTATCTTAGTAGTAATCTCCATTACATGCCTCTAGACATTTTCACACGTTCAACATCCAAGACCAAGTCTGGAGTGACATCTTGATACAAAGATGGCATGTACCTCATACTGTAAGCAAATTGTTTCCATGAGCAACTCCTAGTTTAGTAGAATGAGAGACGACTTTAAATTGTGGCGATCACTAGCTTCATTAATACTATAATCTTCCTCTGAAATTTATGTGAATGTCTCAAATTTAAGATCACTCATAATCTTTTATATTCGCAACTAGTCTTTCAATATTTTCTTTGGAGGCAATAGATGGAGCTTTAACAAAATCCTTGTGTTTCGTAAGTAATATCAATAATATTGTCAAACTTAATATCTTGTGAGTTCTTATTTTATTAAAACAAGGCTTATTTATTTAGATAAGGGAAAGACTTGCCGAGAGAGGAATTTCTTGATCCATGTAGCTGAGAGATGATGATTTAATCTAACTTGGCCGGTACAGTAGTGTAAGGACTAAGGTGGTCATCAATGCTCCTATAGGGTTTTAATCGCTCCATCCTTCATCAATTCTTCTCAAATTTTGGCTAAATTCCTGAATGCAATTGTAAGAGATAAAATAATAGTGATGGTCTTAAGTTTGTCTACGCATCATAACCAAGGTAGGCACTGGCACTTATATTGTTGAATAGATCACTGATTATAATAATGTGTTGACCCCAAAGCTGAGCGGTTATTTCTATCTGATGCTAAAGTTAAATCATGAAGTCCATCCATCTTTTGGTTTGCTAAGGAACCCCTGCAATCATTTTATAACTATAGTCTTAAACGTTCATTACTTACTATTATATCTCAACCATCTGATACTCACGGCTGACTTAACATTAATCTATATCCATCGGGGTTCTTATTTATCTCCTCCACTCTTATTCTCTTTTTCATGGGTGATTGGTATCTTCCTTCCTCCGTCTATCTTCATTACAGATGCCAAACTGACGAGACTCGATGCCAATAATGTTGAGATCTCCCATAGTCGCTGATTGGTACCTCCATGCTGCTAATTCTATTTTTGACTTCTGTTGGTAGTTCCAAGTAGTTTTTATTTATTTCTAATAACTGTATCAGATGCCTATGTGATATGCATCTATCGTTATTTGTTTTAATTCAAATATTCTCTTTCTCCATTGATTCTCCCCTTGTGAAGGCCAAAATATGTGCGATCGGGATATTGCTGTTCTTTCTTAGTCGACGAACATGACTTCTTCCATCTCTTAGTGAAATGATAAAAACTTATATTTGCTGTTGTATCCCACTGTATATGCAGTTCAATCATCCATTTATTTTGTTTCTACCACACTATGTTACCTCTTATTGTCGAGGACTTTCTCTACACTCAGAATCCAAATTATTATTCTTTGACCAAATTGATCAGAAAAGATGGCCCTAAATTATTAAGTTTCTAGCAATTGATTGATGATCAAGTCCTCTGCGTGATTGTTGACTACCTTTCCTTGGTCCATATGTTAAATTAATCAAGTGTGATATTTGTTATATCCTTTTAATTGCTTCCGACCATGTGTTCCTTATGGTTGCTTTATTTGTTATCATATTTATTTCTCTTCTTTTAGTTGTGCCACCCTTCTAATGATTGGACTCATTCCCCTGTTTGCGGTTGACTTGGATTCTCTCCGTTATTGTCATCTTTGGTATCATGCCGTTATTACTGCTCTCCATTATCAATGGCCGCTCGGGTGCCTCTAATTTCAGAGAGTCCTAGTAATATCTTCCCTCTTGTCACTCTATTATGAATGTTCCCTACGTATGGAGGATAGATGTTTGGCTAGATTATTATATCAGCTGATTGTATTCCTTAGTGTTGAGGCGTCTTTCTTGAATGATGTCTGTATATTATTTCTATATGCATCGTCCCTTATCCTTTTCTTTTTTTCAATATTGTTTGTGGAATTATGCGGAAGTTCTCTGCTTGTCATATATGCTCGTTCAATGATTGAGATTATTGAAATCTTGATTATCATTCGGGTTGGTTTCTACTGTTGTTCGAGCCATTAAACATTCAGTCTGGTATTGTGTTTATTAGTGCTGGCCTGGACCTTTCTAATTTTGACATCAATGACACATTTTCAAAATGGAGATGCCCTTGATATTTTGAATTGTAATTAAGTGTTCATACAAAACAAGTTGCTTCCTTTCATTTGCAACTTGGCTTTGATACCATGTTGAGTTATATAGGATCGTTTTTTGCAAGTGTAATAACACAACTATTTTTTCTCTGTGTTCCAAATTCACATTTGAACGTCATATAAATATGAGAATAGGAGACATGTCTCTATATGGTAAATTATAACTTAATCATCATTAGACAATACATTAACAATATATATGAATATAATTATATGTAACATATATCTCTCTCTTATATCTACTCATATATATATATATATATATATATATATATATGATTGTCTATATATATAGAAAAGTAGATATAGGAGAGTCTGACTAATTGATGACTAACCAACGGCCATAGGAGGATTATCTCTAGGTCCATTCAATCCATCTGAAGCTGCAACATTAATAAATCAAACAGCTGAAATAACTTGCAAATACAATATTCAAAATCACCCACAGCCATCAATAATTTACTAAGTTACCGATTCGGGTTTGGGGACGGGTTTGGATATGAGAACGCAGTATATGGGTTCATGATTTTTAAAAAAATGGTTCGTATGGGTTTGTGTGTGTATAAATAAGCATTATATATCTCACTTCAAACTTGCAAGATGGAGAGAGCAAAATGAGAGTGCAAATGTGAACTGAAATGTGTTTGGGGGCTTCATACGGGGCCATTTTGGGGTTAAAAAGAAAAAATTAAATTAGAAAGTCTGTTTTTGATGATTTCTTGGCCACAGGTCTGACCAAGGATCCTGCTTGGACCCAGCAAGGACCCCATGCGAACCTGAATCAGTGAATCAGGTTCACACCCAGACCTGGTTTGAGGGTCCAGGGTGCGACTCCGGTAACTAAGTCAATAAACGGAAAGTACAACAGAGCATCAAAACCAAAGATACTTGGATGAAAAAAATCTTATTACGATTAAATATCAGAATTTACTGATTACAAATGATATTGTGAAGATAGGAAATCCAGAAAAATGGCACTCACAAACCCTAGATGCCACCCTCAAATTCACATCCAAAGGGAGAGCCTGATGAAGGAATGATTTGGCAAGGTTTGGTAGCCACAAATCTGCAAATGAACCCCCCAAAGCCCCAGCTGCTTCACCTCACAATCCTCCCTTCCTTTCCAATAGGTGTAAAACTAGCAAGAGATCCTACAATCAGCCTCAAAGACTATAAATCTGCTCGAACAGCTGCTATAAACATTTCCAATTGGCTTTTAACAACCTCCCCTGAATCTGTGCCAAGTTCTCCAAGAATCAAAATGAAGATATTAATAGACAATGAAGTCCAGCTATGATTCCTGGATGAAATCATGAAGTATTCTTCTAGATCAGGTCTTTCATCAACTGCAATGTCCCATTATGTAAATTCTTAAGATTATGGGACCATTCAAGTATAATTCAATTGCAAGAGACTTCTTTCTATATATTTTTATTATTCAAGTATAATTCAATTGCAAGAGACCATTCAAGATATTAGCTAATGAATCGTTTGCTTTTATTTTCTGACAGCATGTACAAAGGTCACCAATTTCATTTGGGTTAAAGGTTTCAACAAAACTGAGAACATATCCTGTTAATGTTTGCAAGGTGCTTTCTTTGGCTTTGCTTGTCATTTACAGTCTTTGACTTAGCTAGTTGTATTATCATCCTACATATTCAATTTTCTTTATGTTTTTGTGTATGTAAATAGCTTCAATTGTTTATGTGATCATGATGGCAGGACTTGAGGTTAAGTTGCTATGCTTTTAGTGAATCAGGGATAGATCCAATGTCTGTGATAACTGGAGGCACATTAAGCAATTTATCAGTGAGAACCACAGGATCATCATTAATAATGGGGGATACCTCAAAAATACGCGGTCCCATTTCTCGATCTATTTTGCAGCTGGTTGGCAATTCTTTCTTGCTTAGGTCGACCTCGTGGGAAATGTATGGGAGGTAAGGAATAAAGTTTCCTTCTAACTTTTTGATTCCCTGCTTGTAACATTATTTTACATACTAAATACCTGTTCTGTATTATAGTGTTTCTTTTGTGTGCCAACTGGCATATTCTGGTCACACTATCAGAAACAAAACCACATCATATTTATTGTGTTCTGAGCTCTCACCCACCTAATACAGTCATGTGTTTTGCTAAGGAACATATAGTTTGTTTGGAGCCAGGATTTCTTTTCTAGAGTGCTTGTATTGTGAAACATAGTCTCCTCCAAACAAGCTAACAGAAAGATCTAGAGTAATTATTTTGGAAACATAGTTTCTTTCCCAAACAAGCAAACATAAAGATCTAGAGTAATTATTGTGGAAATATAGTTTCTTTCCCAAACAAGCAAACAGAAAGAGAAGTCAATGCATAATTATTTCTGGATCAGCAACAAGAACAAGTAGGTCTAAAAGAGTACTGGAGGAGCATGCTGAGTGTTCATAAAAGTTCATACCACATTATTAAAATCTGGCTTGTGGTGGTTATTTTAGGTAGTATGCTGCCCGGTTTTGCCTTGTGTTTTTCTGTTTTTGTTTTGTGTTTTGCAATTGTTCTGAGATTAAAAACAAAGTGGAGATAATCAGCAATTTGATGACTCAAAAGATTGACAAATCTCAGGAATATGTGAAGCTGAAAATTCTAAATTTTATTTAAGATCTGAAAATACACCTTTTTCTTAAAGTAAGAGCAACCTAGACCCAACATACCTGGAAAATGCAACATTAAAATAGCTTAAGCTCTTAACAAAATATACAAACTGGATGTTCCAAACATGTAGGTCACTCTCCAAAGTCTCCACTACAACCCACGCAAATGTTAGGCAAGGTATTGCAAGTCCAAAACACCTCTAAACAGCAACTTGAAACTTCTCAAACTCTAACTGCCCTACCAACAAAGTGTGCATTGTTCAACCCGTAGGTGAATAGGAAAGAAACATATAATCGATGCAAAATACTATTAATTTATCAAATGCTTTCTGTACACAACAATGATGTTTCATACAATGATAATGATGCCCAAATACATAAGTGTTCACGACATTTATAATGTCCGATACGGTGCCAATGAAACGACAAAACCGTGTCCGCACCGATAATTGTCTAACTACCCATTTTTCTTTACAACATCATCCCCCCCCGAAAAGAATAGTCATCTCTTGGGGACTCAAAAACTAACAAAATTAGGAGACAACATACAAACATAGAAACAATATAGACTAGGGAGGAGGTTGCGTCCTTGAAGTGTTCTGTTGCCGGCGCAACTCATAAACTTGATCAGTAAGGATGCATAAATCCTTTTGCGTCCGTGTGTTAACTTCCATTGGCTCCTTCAGGAGAAGTGTTGCCTCTGTGGCTTGGGCCTGTGCTGTCTGCAGTCCTTGTTCGACCACTTGCAATCTTTGTTCGACCTTCTTCTTATCTCGCAAAAGCACTGCTCGCTCGACTACCCATGCTACCTGGTGGCTAATCAATTTAGTAGCTATAACTTCTCTCGAGCTTCTATCTCGACTGCCATAGACTTCACCGCTGCAATCCTCTATGCTTCCCTATCCGCCTCTGCGTGCCAATGAGCATAGTAGACACCTTTATATGCCCCTACTATCTTGTGTGCCAGCTTCTCCATAGCAGCATTGCACGGTCCCAACTCAGACTCTGTAGCCCAATCAACCAACATCTCTGGTGTTTCCACTATTGGCCATCCCCTGGCCTCAAAGCAGGAGCAAAAATGCTAAGGACAGACCCCCCGAATATAGGCTCGGATCAAATGTAACTCCTTCCTACGAGTCAAAGCCTGATATCCAATGATTCGTCCTCTCTCCATCACAACCTCCATGGTTCTGATGTATGCCTTGCATCTATCCTCATCCGACCCATAATCCTCTTTTCTCACATTGTTGACATCCCACTCCATATTTGTATCCATCCTTGCCTCTACTGTAGTAGCCACGTCCACAATTGGTGCGGCTTCTCTTCTGCGGGCGCATCCGTGGGCTGTGGTACTCCCACCTCCTGTGGCTCTAATATGGTAGCTACTCCTGGGGATACCTCTCCATGCCTCGGGGATTGAATGGAGGGACCAACCTTTGCAGGAATGAGTCGGAACTGCTGTCTGAAAAATACATTGGCTCTATCCATCACCTTGACCTTCTCCAGTTGTGTTGCCTGTGGTTGTGCTGTTTGGGTCATTTCAATGCTCTCGATTGGCTGTGTTGGCTGTGCGAGTTGGGCCTTGGTCAACAAAGATGAAGATATGGTGACAATAGCGTCAGAGCCGATCACATCTAGTCGAACCTGAGGTTCGAGCTCTGGTGCGTGCATCTCTACTAACTCTACTATTGGCACTGTTGGTGCAATTGGATCTGTTGAAATGTTCGGTGGAGTCATAACATCTGTGGTTTCTATCTTGGCCGTCGGTGGAGTCATGATAACTGGCGCATGCCTCTGGCCAAATGAAGGAATAAGCGAGGTAGTGGCTGTCAAGTATGTCGAAGCTGGCAACTGGGGAGGGGTGAAAAATGTGGACCCTCCGACTGCCGCATCGCTCCCAACTTCTATTGAGGTACTCTTCCTCGGAATTGGCCCCACTGCTCTCTGTGGTTTCCTCCCTTCCGCTGTCTGTGTCCCCGTATGCCTCCAACCCTTGCAATACCCTGTTCTGACTGGCTGTAGTTCCACTTGTATCTAAATGCCTCCAGTAGAATATTGGAGGTTCTCTTGGTGCTAATTTCCCCCTTGGTGGAACTTCAAAGTTGTCTACTGGAACTTGATGAAGGGCTGCTTCCAAACAAGCCAATGGCAGGATGTGGCATGAAAAATGTCCAATGCTGTAATGTCATAAACTCCTCCATCCTATCTGCGAGGATCATTGCCCAATCATACACTGTACCATTCATGATGCCGTTCATGAATTTAACTTTAGGCAGGGTGATATCTGAGGCCCTACTTGTCCCCGTTTGCTTGCTTTTAATTACATCCATAATACATCTCCAATGGCCCTTTCGGATGAAATCTCGCCATAGTCCTCGGCTCTTGGTACCTTTCACCATAGACTCCAATTCCTCTAGTGTGAGGTCGCGGGCCGCCAAGTTTACCCAAAATTCCTTGCGTTCTTGCGGCCACTTGTGATTCTTGGTCACCACTTTGCAACTATTGTCGGTAAAGTTATAAAATAGCCGACGATAGATTAGCATCCGAAAGGACACATGACAGTTGAGTCACCCCTTCGGAATGGTATATGTACACTGTCTGGAATGGACTTTGGATCATTGTTGTAATCATCATTGTAAGCAATCATATCAATATGTAGTATCTTCGGCATACATGCAAATAATAAAAGAAATACTTCTGCGTTACATATTCTTGTCTATTGTTTGCATGCATTAATAAACCGTTTACCCCATACTGTAAACATTTGGCGCCGTTGCCGGAGATCGAACCTGTGTCATGGATTTCAGAAGAGTTTCGTATGGACAAAGAAGTGTTACCGTATGACCGAATTGCATAGTCTTTACAGACGTGAAGCAAGTTGAACATAGTGTACGGCCGTGCCGCAAACAGGATATTTCCGAGGAAGTTTAGGACAGCAAAGTGGGAATCATTGCCGTCGAAGAACCTTTGTTGCAGAAGACAAAAAGAGAAAAGGAGAAAGATGTAGCCGTACAGCAGAAAGATATGGAGGAAGGAGCAAAAAAAAAAAGAAAAAAAAAAACGATGACAAATTAAAAATGTTCAAAATGAATAACGTATGATGCCGAAGGGAAGGGAAAGACATAAACAGGTAGAAGACGCAAGTGGTTGGCTGAAAGAGTATGGGATAGGAAGAAAATCAGAAAAGTAGTGTGTTCCATGGACTTTTGTGTGGGTTTGAGAGTGCTGCCCCTTCTGTGTTACATATTCTTATTAATAAAACGAATAATTCTGTGTTACATATTCTTGTCTATTGTCTGCATGCATTAATAAACCGTTTACCCCGTGTGGTAAACAACAACCTCCTTGGCCAGGAGTGCCAAATACCCTACTGAAATCTCACAGTTTAAAAGAGACTGTTATACGCTGCTTCTTGTACAAAATTGTACTTGTTCTATTGTTCTTGTTGTACATTTCTATCATAGTTCTTAGGATCGACTCAAATAGCTGAATGGAGAACACTGGAAGTTGTATTGCCCAATGTACTTGTGCCCGTATCAAAATTTGTTTTATTAAATCTGTATCTGCAGTATCTTGCCACCATCTCTGGCACTCACTACCACTCAACCCTTCAAACTAAACTGTGAGGTGTGACAGGTCGACCTTGACCTTCACCTTCTATTTCTTGCTGTTGGATGTTGTACTTGTCGCCCTACAACTTGGACTTCGGAAGCCAACACTCTCGCATTCTTTTCCATACTATTTTTTTTTCAATTGGTCTTTCCATTGTTTTCTTTTTCTTGCCGACTGCATCGTAACGGTCTCTTGTTTTGTCTTTTATTGTAACAAAACAACAACAAAAACCGGTTAGGTTTTGCTTTCCCGTTGGTAATGCATCTTCGACACTGGCTTCCCATGCTGAATGCTTTTCTTTTCTTTTGCTTCCCTATGGATATTCTTCTTATTTTCCTCCTTGCCGTGGAATACTCACAACTGTCTTCCTCTTTTCATTGGCCACTTCTTGTCCACAGGTGTTCTTTATTTCCTCTCTACGAAAGCTCCCGTCCAGCCTCGTAGTCTTTGGAAGGCATGATTGCTTTTCCACAACTCCTCGCGAAGCTTGACTTCTTTTCCCTTGCTCGTCCGCTAAAGTTCCTTGCGCCTTTCCTCATACCACGGTGGGTGCTTTACAATGGGCAAATGTCTGCTGGTTTCAACTTTTCTTTGCGGGCCCTTTTCCTTCCTTCTCCGCGGGCTGCTAACTTTTCTCTCCGTGGGAGTCTATGCTCCGTGGTGGCTTTTTGTAACATACGAATTTTCATATCCAATTTTAATCTTCTATTAATCAAATTTTATAAGTAACTGATTCCATTTCACATGACAATGATTTCTACCAACTGATTATAATTGAAAGAAACTCTTTTTCTAATCTGATTGACTTTCATGTTCAGCTGATTTCACGAGAAACAAAAAGAATATTTATGTATTGCTAACAATTTAACTATTTCTAACTAATATCATATTCATCTGAAAGTAAAGTAACGATTAATTATATCAACTGAAATGCTTATTCAATCATAAAAGTAAATGTTTTCTCCATCTAGAAATTAAAATATCTATGTATTCTTGTAAGGGTTAAAAATAAAAGAAACATACAGTATTAACAAAAGAATCTTTTTATCTCGTTGTCCAAACCTCGGCATTGGTGAGAGGAGAAGCATTGGCATAGGCTTAACCTCCCAACTGCGGACATTACTTATCCCCACACATCCTAACTTAATAGAACGGCTCTCCCTACCTCGGGATCGGGCTTGGGATGTTCATAAGCCCAGCCATCTGAGTGATCAAGTTGTTTGAGTGTCCCAACAGTTATTCTCCAAACTGAAGCATCTGGACAAACAAATAAAGATCACAAGTTCGACACATCTACCTAATTCTACCTTGGCCAGGGATTTGAAAGTTGGGTTCGCAAACCCGATCTCCACCACTTGACTTGACAACATAATTCATTTTAGAAAAATGCATGAGCTATTAAGAGTTTGTCTATTATTTAGTTAATTTGATTTCATTCTTGTTTGTGCAGGTTGTCTACACCTCCTCACCATTTTAGGCTTACCATGCCGGTGATTCCTAAGTGTTCTATATTCACTAAATTTGCTTTACACCTCTTCACCATTAATGGCATCATAGCCAGTGGATTCCTCAATGTTTGGACTTCATGATCTCTTCTTTGTATGGTGAATATAAAAGAAGGAAGTAAATTTGGGCAGGATCATTTATTCGTAATCATTATAGTTTCATTTCTCATACCATGGTTGACACAAATTCATAGATTAAAGAACAATAGTGGCATGGTATAGATTATATGTATTCCATTTGAGAAAATAAATATAAAAACATTCTCCTATCGGTCTGTATATAAACTTACAATAGGATTTAATGACATAAGGTGTAAGGCAGGACACCGATTGGTGAAGTGTTAAGAAATAAACATAATCGGATTCAGACTTGATTGACAGAATGTAGAATGTCTTACGTGAGTTTAAACAATCCAGTCTTCTTGCTCCCGTAGTTGGAGAAGATAGTCTCTGTCTTCCTTGAACTAACTCCTGTGGTTAGAGATGCCAGAATGGATTGATGGATATGGAAAGAAATAAGTCACAACAAATGTTAAAATCTTTGATTCTCTCAAATGTATAGCTGGTGAAGGAAAGCCACATATTGTAGGGAGGAATAAGTTATGAGAAATACGATCATGAGACTATATTTAAGAAAGAAAAAGGCTTGGCTCTTCGGCTACCATCAGTTACAAGAAGCCATTCAAATGCCATTCAAATCGAATTTATAAAAAGAAGAAAAGGAGGAAAAGAAAATAAGAAGTTGGAGAGTTTTTAATTATTATTTTATTATTATTATACATCCTTATGTACATTCATATGTACGTATTGATGAAGTGACATTATTAACTTATAAACTTCTAATTTATCAATGTCACCTCATTCTTATATTTATATATGTTCGTATTTGTGGGTGTATAATAATGATTAAATAATAAATTTAATAATAATCTTCAAAGGTATGAATTTTACTTTTAATTTTATTTATTTTAAGTTTTTATTATATTGTTTTTCTAATAGCTCATGCGGTCCTATAATGCAACATGTTGTCAAGTCCCAGTATCCTTATCAGGGCAATCTTAGGTCAAACCTGTCGATTTAGATGACTGGACCAATTGACCATCCCCTTTCGATGATCCTGTTTAGCAATGCTTCCCCTCTCATTAGTCTTCTTCCTGTAATCACCCGAACAAACATTCTTGCCAAGACATTAATTCAAAGATGTATTAATTGTTAATTCAAAACCATTGTCGATCATCTAGTAATAGTTATAGATTTCATCAATGTCGATAATAACTAACTCATTTCACATGATCATGAATGAAATAACTTATTATTAGTTGATACAAGGTATATAATTTAACTCACTTCACATGATTAGGAAGGAAATAAATTGATACAATGTCTATAATTAACTAATTCACTTCACATGATCAGGAAGGAAATAAATTGATGCAATGCCTATAATTAACTAGCTCACTTCACATGAAAATAGTTCGTTAAACCAACGGCTATGATCAATTTTAAAACTTAGGGTTTGGGATGTAACACTTTTAGTCAGCAACAATAGTCCACAGGACACTTTGTGTTCACGACAACATGTTCGCGGGACACTTTGTGTCTGTAGCCAAATGTGTCCATGGTCACCTAAGTCTGCAGGAGATTTTTCGCATCTTTTTTTATTTTTTTATTTTTTACACGGATAAGCCAAATTCTCGTCCAGTCTTACGGCTTACCACGCTTCTGGCCGTTCATGATAAATTTTCAACTTCGATCCATTGATGGCGTCAAGGATTTCTTGCCCGTCGAAGGTCCATAGTTTCCTAGATCCATTGTCACCGACTTCTCTCACTTTATAGGTTTCGAGCCATTTAACCTTGAATTTCCTTGGTTTTATCTTGTTGCATTTGTTGTACTGAAGCATGACTTGGCCTGGTTGAAACCTTGTTCTTTTCAAATGTTTGTCGTGCCACGCCTTTCGATGGGTTTGCGCTACCTCTGTTGCCCATTGTGCTGTTAATCTGCATTCATCCAGTTTGTTCAGTTGATATAGGCGTTCACGTAAACTCTCCATATCTCTGAGTCTATTTTTGATTGCAATCCACAGACTTGGGACCATAAATTCAGCTGGTACCACTGCTTCTTGGCCAAACATTAACTGGAACAACGTCTGTCCAGTGGTGACTTTGAATGTCGTGCAGTAGGCCCACAGCGCCAAAGACAACTTTTCCTTCCAGTCTGCGTGTTCCACTCTGCATGATTTATATATGATGGCCACAAGGATTTTGTTTGTTGCCTCCACCCGGCCATCAGCTAAAAATCTTGAATTTCGTTGTCAGTAATCTGATCACGTGATTGACTAAGTGACCCCCTCTATCACTTGTCAACTGAATAGGTATGCCATACCGTGTGATGATTTGTTCATACAAAAACTTAGCCGTACAGATTGCAGAGTTATTGGGTAGTGCCCGTGCCTCTACCCATTTTGTTAAATACTCTGTAGCCACTACTATGTATTGGTAACGCTGGGCCTTACTCTTCTTTAGCAAACCCACGAAGTCTAGTCCCCAACTTTCAAACAACTCCTCGGCATGGGAGGGGTTTAATGGCATGAAGTCCCTCTCGAGTGGTTTGCCAGCTCTCTAACATGTATCACAACTCAACACCCATTACCATGCATCGTTGTAAAGTGTGGGCCACCATAACCCAACAAGCAGAACTTTCCATGCCGTTGTGTCTGGTCCCATGTGGCTGCTTGCCGGACCCTCATGTGCTTTCCTCAGAACACTATACTTATTCCATTACAAATCGCCTCAACACTTGATTAGAACCCATCTTGTATAAAAGACCATTTATCAGTTGGAAAGTCCGGCTCCTTAAAACTAGCTTCAGCCGTTTGCCCGGCGACATCTCTCTCGGAAATTGAGACGTCGATAGATATTCCCTATAGACTTGTACCATCTTGGAAGAATGGCGATTCTGAATAAGTGTGCATCCGGAAAATCATCATTGACCCCTTTTGGTGGCTCCTTGGACCTGATTCGAGAAAGCTGGTCCGCAATGACATGACTCTTCCCAGGTTGCACAGTGATGGTGAAGGTGAATTCCTGTAGTAGGAACAACCATCTGCTAATCCTGCGTTGGACAATTGGTTTGTTCACCAGGTATATCAATGCCTGGTGATCCACGTAAAAGGTAAATGGTGTAGCCAATAGGTAATGTCTGAATTTTTGTACTGAGTACACTATCCTGAGAGCCTCCCTTTCAGTGGTGCTATAATTCTTCTCAGCTTTTGATGGTAGCCAGTTTGCGAAATACACTGGGTGATTGAGGCCATGGTCACCAATATGCGCCAATGTTGCACCTATGGCGAAGTTTGATGCGTCCACGTGGATGTGGAACTCCTTGTCCTAGTTTGTGTACACCAAGATGGGCAACCCCAACAGTCTATTTTTCAACTTTGCGAAGGCAGTTTCCTACTCGGAACTCTAGACGTATGATTCTCCCTTCCGTGTCAACTTGTCTAGAGGGAGTGCAATTCGGGCGTAGTTCTTTATGAACCTTCTATAATATCCAATGTGCCCGAGAAAAGACTTGACTCCAGATACCTCCGTCAGGGCTTCCATTTCAACAATCACCCTTACTTTATTAGAGTTAGTCTTCAATCATGACTTGAAAACAATGTGCCCGAGTAGTTTGCCTTGAGGAACCATGAATCAACATTTTTTTGTATTCAATGCTAGCCTTGCCAGTTGACACCTCTCCATACATTCTTGGAGTGCTTTCAAGTGGTTGTCCTGTCCACTGAAGATGGACCAATCATCCACAAATGCTCGGAAGTTGCCTACCGACATTTTGTCAAATATGTGCAAAATGATCCTCTAAAACGTAGCAGGTGCGTTGCACAATCCGAAGGGCATTCAGTTGTAAGCATACACTCCATCCTCCACCGCAAAAGTAGTTTTCATCTTATCTTCTTTAGCAATGGAGATCTGGTTATAGCCAGATAATCCATCCATAAAGCAATACATCTCATGTCTTGCCACTTCTTCCATAAATGTGTTGGTGAAGGGGATTGGAAAGGGATCTTTTTATTTTGACTGCATTCAGGCACCAGAAATCCACACATATCCGGATTTGGATCCCATCTTTCTTCATGGATATCACAATTGGTGACACCCACTCACTTGTTTGAACTTTAAATATTATGTTGGCTTCCAGCATTCGTTGTATTTCCTCATCGACGCGGGCTGTATAGTTTTTGTTCATTCTATATGGTCGCTCCCGCACAAGTGTGGCTTCGGGTACCAAGGGTATGCGATGGACACACATTTCTAGCGGGACCCCTTTTAAATCCTTTTAAGTCCATACAAATACATCTTTATACTCCATAAAGATTTTAAATACCATGGTCTTCAGTATCGGGTTTTAGTCATTTCCAACCAATATGTTCCTCGGATTCTCTGCGTCGCTTAGATTAGTAGCCTCTACTGACGGCTCTTCGTATGTTATAGCTTTCCCTTCAAAGCAATGGTCAAGACTTTCGTTGATCTCCACATTGCCTTCTTTGTATTCCACAAACTCCAGTGGAAATACCTCCTCTTCATCTTCCGGCTCCTTGATGCCAAGTATGTAGGAATGGAAGAGCTCATCATCTTCAATCTGCCAATGGAAAAGTCCATTTAGTGAATTGGTCTCATCCCCAGAACATTCTTCCAATACTAAGTGAAGAATACGGGTTCTTCCCTCATCTCTTGGATGTTCCCCGTTGGACTGAGACTCTGACGACGATGCCATTTCTTCACTTACTATTTGAGTTCGAAGACCAATGGAAAACTTCCGCCCTTTGCTTTCCATCGACAAAACATTTTTTTTTCTAGTTGTGATTCACTTTAGCGGCCACCAACCATCCTCTTCCAAGAATGTTGTCATATCGCTTTTTCTTCAAGGGAATCACCACGAAATCCAACACCAATGGTTACATCCCGATGGTTACTTGTTGTTACTTGTTGAGCCACTAAGGTCCCTAGGGGCTTTATCCCCTGTTGGTCGGTGCCAAGCAGGTTGAATGTGGGCAGCCACAGGGTAGGCTTGCCCAATTTCTTCCACGTCTCCTCAGGAAGAACGTTCACCTCTGACCCACCATCCACGATGGTGTCCGTCAGGATGGTTCCAAGGATTCCCATCTCGACCACTATCGGGTGACGATCGTTGCTTACTGACAGCAACATGGGATTTGTGGCCGACCCTCCTGGTACTGTTGGTTGTTCCTTTGTCTTTGATGAGTTTGCATGGGCATTCAATAATGTTGTCCTTAGTTGCGGTACCATTTGTAATAGGTCTTGAAGTGTAACGGGCTCCCTTCGATCTTCCAAGAATAGTATCTTTCATATCTTTCGTAACCTTAATTGCCCTTTCTACGTCTTCCCATGCTTCCCACAATCTTTGCTTCTCTGTGTGAGGGTCAGGATAGGTGGCTTGTTTAAGGGTAAAAACACAGATCTATGTCACCGTTTATGATACCAAAAATTGTTTTGGTCAAATCTCATTTCTCTATCAAAACTCAATTTTTTTGCAAAAACTAAAAATACCCTTTTATAGATCTTAGATTCAATATTGTCAAATATAAAATTTTGAGTGTTTGGATTAGTTATAATATGTTATAATCTAAAAATATTATAAGTTGATATTTCAACATTTTAGGAGATGCTCCCTCAAAAAAGGAAAAAAAAATAGTAAATCATATGAAAAAAATTAAAAAATTATATTTATCTCTAGGGGAGAGAATCCTCTTCACGAAAATGTAATTTCTTTTCAAGAAGGTATAGATTTGATAGGGAAGTTTTGACGGAAGGAAAAAATTGTTGGATTTTGATAAGGTCGAACTTGAGTACTTATAACAAAGAAAGTATACATCAAAAATAATTTTTTTTTTTGTTCACTAGCTATACATGTCATCTATAAGATATTTTCAAATTAGAACAAAAAAAGATGATTTGCATATACTTGCTTGACAAGAACTATCCCCTATATTTTTTATAGTTAAAAAAGGGACTTCAAAATAAAATAAAATGAATAAATTCTTACTCAAAATAATTATAAAAATTATAAGCATAAAATTCATCCAATTCTACATATTTCATCAATTTACATCTTCATATTTTAAACACAAATACTATTTTTTTTGTTATTAATGTTGAACTATGACATTCTGATATCCCGTTTCTTTATAAAAGATGACATAGGTTTGTGCTTTTACCCTTAACCTGGTTACGGGTGACAACAAGAACTTTTTCCTCATCAATGTTAAGGAGGTTTACTTGTTTCGGGCAGTTAGCATCTTTGTGGACCCCTAGACCACACCATTGACATAATTTTTGAGGAGTGTCGTTCTTTGGACACTCTCTGGCAAAGTGGCCCCATTGGTTACATGCTCGACATTGGATTATGGGTCTACCCTTGGAATCATACTGTACCTGATTCTTGTTGTCATTGCCGCCTTGTCCTCCTCAGCGTTTGTTTTTGTAGCCGCCGGATGTAGCATTGCTGTTGCCTTGGGTCTCATTATTAGTGCCCGAAGTGGATGGTTGTTCCAATGTGAATAGTATCTGTTGACTCGTGTCTTCATGTTGAATGGGCATCCCTTTGTCGAATAACCCAAGATTTGATAGATATCGCACATTTCCTTTTTAGGACACGTTCCCTTTGGATGGCCTTTCTCTTTGCAATCCGTACACCATATTTCTCCCTCCTCCATACGGCCACTGGTTCCCTTCATGGATTTGAATTCCTTTCTCATCCGCTCTAAGTTTTTTTGGAGTGCTTGTACTTTCTTGTTGGGTTCCTCATCGCTATCTGCACTGCTTTCCTCTTCAGAGGACTCATCACTCTTCGAGGAGGATGAGGATTTACTTCTCTTCTTCTTTTTCTTCTTTGCCGTTTTGCCCTCACTTTCCAAGTTCATGGCACGGTCGTAGGCATCCGTGTATGATGTGGGCGGGACTATCTTCATCTTCCTTCTCAGTGCCTCATGGAGTCCTTCTACAAACCATCGTTTCTTTAGTTTGTCCGCCGATTGAGTACCCATTCTACTCAGAACATCCTTGAGCCTTCAATTATAGGCTCGTACTGTTTCCTTTCTTCCTTGTTTATAGTTATAGATCTCGGTGATGACTTCATTGTCGTCCCGTAGTAGTTCAAATTCTGCTTGGAATTCTTTCTTTAGATCATCCCATGTGGCGATCTTTGCCTTGTCCATGTCCGAGAACCAATCCACGGCCACTCCCTGTAGGCTAGTAGGGAACTGGTGCAACCACTCGTCCGGATCGGTGACTAAGTTGGCGGTCCATATAGTTTCGCATGTACGACAATGCCGCACGAGATCTTTCTTCCTGTCGCTTGTGAACTTTGGGAGTTTTTGCGTTTGGGACATTGTGCTTCTCGTCCTTTGATTACCACTAAATTGTGTTGCTGAACTATTAGAAGTTGGTCCCGGCGGGTTACTCTGATCACTGTGCAGTGTCGCTTGGACACTTTCTTGTGCCCTGGTGTCTTCTATTGGCCTCGCCTCCTCTCCTACTTCTCCATAGGTTCCCACTTGTAGTGATGTATGATATGAATGTAAAAATTGCTCCTTTGTCTCCTCAAGTACTGCTAATCTATGCCGTGTTTCCTGGAGCACCGTCCCCATTGTTTCGGCGAACTGTGGCACCCTTTGGTGGTTCTTGTGAATCTAATATCCCCCTAATAATCAAATTCAGTTATAATAGTCAGAATTATATTATAACAAATTTATTAAAAGACTGATAATTATATTCTAGTATTGATGATACCTTATGTTATTAAGATAAGGTGATGATTATTCAAATATATATATATATTTGAATAAACAATACTGAATAATATTATCATATTTCATAAATACTCAAATATAGCTAACATCATAATTAAATTACCATTATAATATTAATATAATAACCATTAAAGAATTCAATTAACTAGGTGTCACATCCCTTCATAAAAGGGCAATAGAAGTTTGGGACCATACATATAACATGGATGGAGAAGATATCAAAATAGAAAAGGGGAGGAGAGAGAAGGGATATGAATCAAATAGAACAAAAACAAACAAATTGACTATCCTAGATACATTGACATTTCATCATTCACAGTAGAAATACATCCGTTTTTGGGCAGAGAAGCCAATATCCTACACAGGGAGGAACAGGACATTAAAAAAATTCTATTATGAACAGTAGCAGTAAAATACAATGAAAGACAGAATGAACAAGCAATGAACAGATGTAAGGCAACACAGTCCTGCAGTCGGAGATGAGCATAAATCCACAAACAACACAACAACACCAGAGTCAAACCACAAACATGGAAGGTAAAACAAACTGAGTTTATCAAGGGATATCATTAACGATTTAATCACAAAATCCATATAAATGTTGATCAGTGTAACACAGGAGCATCTATCCAATGGGAATTAGAGATGACAATAATAAATGAAAGGATGTAGTTCCTTTGTGCTGAACTATATATATATTTCACAGTGAGCGTCTGCAATTTCATACCAATTAGATTGTAACATAAGGAACATAATTGGAATATGTGATTTTCGATATCATGGTCTGGGTGGCTATTGGGGTTACATAACAACTTAATCAGAAATAATCAAATCATAGCAGACCAAAGCGATAGAAGAAGATCATGGAGCAGCAATGAACTTATACACCTCTCAATCATGAACTACACTAACAAGATCTGTTTGATACAAACAAAACATTGGCACAAATGTCAGTCCAGGTCTGCATATGCCATATCAACGTGGCCAGATAGACAATGACACCAACACTGCAATTTCAGCACAGAATTAGTGACAGGAGTAATAGAGAGTTTGACGTGATCAGTGAAACACCACCAGTGAAGAGCAATAAAGAATCAACACAACTCCTGTGCAGGGATAGTGAATCATCAAGCATATAAATAGACGTAACAGAGGATCAATACAACAGTCCAGAGAAGTGGTGTTTGGAAGTAGATACTCCTCATATAGAAGAAAGGAACATAGAAGTCCAGGTAATATAAACACATCGATAGACTTTGGATACCCCTCATACAGAAGAAGGGAAGCAGATACTCCTCATATAGAAGAAAGGAACATAGAAGTCCCGGTAATATAAACACATCAATAGACTTTGGATACTCCTCATACCGAAGAAGGGAAACGAGCATATAAGAGATCATTGTGACCAAATACATAGTAGAAAGTTTATTAAGAATTATTAACGGGAATGAGAATTTGTGCTCTTATTAGAATCAAAGAGATTCTTGGTAGAGGGCATCCTTGTGGATGTCGAATAGTATTAAGAGAGCAGAGGACATTCGTCAGCGAATGTCGGAATTCCAAATTGGATTCTAGAGAGGGATTTATAGAGAATCCCTTAGAGACAATATATATTGTAGTGGTCAAACATATGCATATGTCAGAGACAGAGACTTGGTAGAGGTGGGATCTCTACCAAGAAGTGTTATCAGAGATCACAAAGAGGCCTAAGGGAGAATCTCTTTTTATTACAATTACCTAATCGAGACGTAGTTCTCACTAGAGGGTTAGGCGATTGGAGAAAGGATCTCTTCCAAAGGATTAGGAAGGGTAGCTTGTGTAGTATTTAGATTAGTATTTACTAAAATCTAATATTGCTAATATGTTTTACATACAATTCTCGATATTGTACTGACAAATGGTTGCAGGTTACAACATTCAAACCTAATTGGGAAGTGGGGACATCACAGTGGTATCAAATAATGATCCTTCCATCCTATAGGGGCTCAAAACTGTTAGAAAGAATGAGAACATATTTACTTATTATTGATAATAATACATCTTATTATAAGAATGGATAAAGTGCTATACAAATATGGTTTTGGGAAAATTCAACTCGAAGCAATTATCAAAACACTAGTTCCCAAAGTATGAAAAGAAGCATGCGCAAAAAAAAACAAATTCGACCAATTTTACGAAACATGAAAAAATAATTTCTCGAGGACAAGAAAATTTGAGAGGACTGTAATATCCCCCTAATAATCAAATTCAATTATAATAGTCAGAATTATAATATAACAAATTTATTAAAAGACTGGTAATTATATTCTAGTATTGATGATACCTTGTGTTATTAAGATATGGTGATGATTATTCAAATAAATAAATAAATAAATAAATAAATATATATATATATATATATATATCATAGTAACACGGGGATGCTTCCCCCCCCCCCCTTTTTGCTCGACGTCTCAGAGACTTCAACGCACTAGAGACTTGGGGACTCCATCTCTCTGTCCCCAGCGGCGCCACTAGATTCCACCACCTCCACTGAGGATGGGGGACATCTTGATATTCACTATTTGCAGATTCGACTATTTATGTTTAATGTTCGATGTTCCAATTCAATGCAATGTTCAACTATTCACTCTTTTACATCTTTATATCCTATATTGCAATACATATTTTCATAACTAGCATTTTTATGTACCATATGCATAGATATATTCACCCTTCTTGTCCCTCGTCGCTGTCCCCCCACTGTCCCCTTGCCGTCCCCAAATTAAGGCCCCTTTGACCCCTTGTCCCGAAAACTTGTCCCCCTTGTTCCGCCCTCCCCTTGTCCCCTAGGGCTGTGTAACTATGATATATATATATATATATATATATATATATATATATATATATATATATATATATATATATATATATATATATATATATACTGAGTAAGATTATCATATTTCATTAGTATTTACTAAAATCTAATATTGCTAATATGTTTTACATACAATTCTCGATATTGTACTGACAAATGGTTGTAGGTTACAGCATTTGAACCTAATTGGGAAGTGGGGACATCACAGTGAACCCCGCTACGACCACCACACTAGGTGATTCCTTTGGTTGCCCCCCAGTCCGTTCCTCGGCAAGTTGTCTTATTCTCCGCTACTGTTTGGCTTCCCCATGCATAGATTGTAATTCATCGATTTCTTCCCTCAAATTCCTATTCTTAGTTAAAAGATTGGGCATTTGGCATATACCATTATTTTTAAAAAACAAACAAGATAGAACACTCTTTTATTTATTTACTCTGTATACATCATATGTCGACTTATGTGACAATTACATACTTTTGAGTGCCCTTGACACCACGGCGCAAAAGCTCTGTAATTTTTCGGATCCCGTTCTTCTATATGTGCGCTACGGTTGCTAATTTCTTGGATGTCAATTGAATAGGCAATGTGCATAGTAGGGGAATAATTGAAAGGCCAGGGAGTAACCGTATTGTGTGAAGCAATTGCCCTATGATAAGGGTGAAGAAGAGGTCGTACGGAGGAAATACTAAAATGCCATATGGTGGAAAAGAAGTGATGTACGGTGACCAAGTTGCAAGCTGTATAGAGTCCAACGCCGATGCAATGACAAGGTGTCTATATGGTGATGAAAGTAATGAGGCCGTACATTGAAACAGAGGACCATACGTTGCGACAAAGTGCCATACGGTTGGAATAGAGGGTCGTATGCTGGAATAGAGGGCCGTACGACAGGAATTCTACTTGGCCGTATGGTGCAAGATGGAAAATGGCCGTACGGAAGGGAAGGCAAGGATGACCATACGTGAGGAAGAATACTAGGGCTGTACGGTGGATGCCGCTAGGAATCACAAATAGGTAGTGAGCTGTATGGAATATGGAATGGATTTACGCTTAGTGCCAGAACAATGCATTCGCTAATTAATACCAAAACAACTGATTCAATTTGTTACCAGAGATATAAGCATACGCATCGACAATAAAGATAGTGCTCTGATTTGCCAGACCCGAGCAAAGTTTTACATGCAACAACGAAATGGGATGAAGGTTAAATCCCACCTAAATCGCACGAGCCCAAATAGGGAAGATCTTTCACTTCCAAAATGGTGAACGACCTAGAACTCCAACAGGAATTTGTAGTACATAGAAATAATCCAATAAGCATACCTAAACACTACCTACAAGCCGTGCTTAAATACCCGTCACGAAAACTTTTCGAGGGTGTACAAAGATAGCCGACGGCGACACAAACTATAAAAACAAAATAAAAATGGGTTCGAGATATATTAAATCAATCAGCCCATTAACAATAGTTTGATAAATTATTTATTTTATAGTGGGAACATTACAGTCCTATCCCAAATTTTGCTTGTCCTCAAGCAATTGCAATCTCGGGTGTTGGAGAATGTGCTCACCCTCCCATGTCACGTCGTCCAATGGCAAGTGTTTCCAACGTATCAAATATTCCTTCATCGTGCGGTTTCGCAGAGTCTTCTGACGTACTTCAATGATCTCGACTGGTTCCAATATGAGCTTTCCTTCTTCATTGAGTGGTGGAAGGTCTGTGGCTATCATGATGTTCTGCCACATGACCTTCTTTAGGCATGAAACATGAAAGACGTTATGAATACGGCTTCCATCCAAAAGTTCGAACTCGTAAGTGGCTTGAACAATGCAATGGACTATGTGATAGGGGCCATAAAATCGCGGCTTTAGTTTTTCTTTTCCCTTTTCCTTTAATGAGGATTGTCGATATGGCTGGAGCCTGAGATAAACCAAGTCCCCTACTTCAAAACTCCTCTCCATTCGATGTCTGTCAGTGTACATCTTTTGTTGATTTTGTGCTCGTTGTAAGTTTTCCTTCAGGTTTTGTAGGATGTCCTGTCCTTCTTGAAGCCAGTCCCTTGCCCTCGGTGTGCGATTGTCTCCTAGCACTATGTCAATGAAGGAGAGGGGTTTGTACCTTACAGAGCTTTGAATGGTGCCATCTTGATGGACATGTGATACGTGGTATTGTAACAATATTCTCCTAGGTGTATCCACTCTATCAATGGAATGCGTCTTTCTTCTCTACTGGCTATAAACTCTCATTCACTGTCCACAGGCTGGTAGGATCGAAGTTTTGATACCATTGTAATGTTCCGAATCCCGTTCTTATATATGTGAGCTTTGGATGCTAATTTCTTGGATGTCAATTGAATAGGTAATATGCACAATAGGGGAATAACTAAAAGGCTAGGGAGTAATTATACTACATGAAGCAATGGTCGTATGATGAGGGTGAAGAAGAGGCCGTACGGAGGAGATACTAAAATGCTGTACGATGGAAAAGAAGTAATGTACAGTGACCAAGTTGTAAGCCGTACAGAGCACAACGCCGAAAGTAATGAGGCCGTATGTTGAAACAGAGGGCCGTACAGTTGTAACAGAGGGTTGTATGCTAGAATAGAGGGTCGTATGGTAGGAATTCTACTTGGCCGTACCTTGCAGGATGGAAAATGGCCTTATGGGAGGGAAGGCAAGGATGACTGTACGTGAGGAAGAATACTAGGGCCGTATGGTGGATGCCACTAGGAATCATAGATAGGTAGTGAGCTGTACGGAATATGGAATGGATCTATGCTTAGTGCTAGAACAATGCATTCGCTAATTAATTCCAAAACAACTGATTCAATTTTTTACTAGAGATATAAGTATACGCATCTGCAATAATGATAGTGCTCCAATTTGCTAGATCCGAGCAAAGTATTACATGCAACAACGGAATAGGGTGTGGGTTGAATCCCACCGAAACCATATGAGCCAAATAGGGAAGATTTTTCACTTCCGAAATGGCGAACGATCAAAAACTCCAATAGGAATTTGTAGTACATAGAAATAATTCAATAAGCATACCTAAACACTACCTACAAGCCGTGCTTAAATACTCGTCAGGAAAACTTCTCGAGGGTGTACAAAGATAGCCGACGACAACACAAACTACAAAAGGAAAATAAAAATGGGTTTGAGATATATTAAATTAGTCGGCCCATTAACAATAGTTTGATAAATGATTTATTTAATAATAGGAACATTACAAGCTCATGGTTCAATTTTCTGATGTCGTGCGTCTCTCTCCTCGTAGAAATTCCTGAGGTGTTTTACCGATGGTCCTCTTGTTCCACTTCTTCCCTACTTTTTTGTGACAGGTATGCTTGCACAATTAGGTGGGGAAGTTGGTCTAGGAATCGGTTTGTTGTCGGACTCGCGTGCATGGCATTCCACACTGTGTTCTGTGAAATGTCAATCTCCACGGCTTCTCTCTGTACGGATGTTTCTAGGCTTACACAGTAGAGAATGTGGAAGTTTTGGGTTACCTCATGTTCGCCTTCAAGGATTTTTGTTTCATCGTCCTCATTCTTTTTTCGGTTGTCTTCTATGGGTATTCCTATCTATCCTTGATCTTCCATTCGCTACTTCCGAATTAGAACTGGCAACGGTGCCAAATGTTCAGCCCGTAGGTGAAATGAAAGAAGCATATAATCAATGCAAAATACTATTCATTTATCAAATGCTTTCCGTACACAACAATGATGTTTCATACAATTATAATGATGCGCAAAAACATAAGTGTTCACGACATTTATAATGTTCGATACAGTGCCAATGAAATGACACAACTGTGTCTGCATCGGTAATTGTCTAACTGCTCATTTTGTCGGACAACATACATCCCTTACGATCACCATACAAGAGAGTAATGCCAACCATAAAGAACGTTAACACCAATTGAAATCCTCAATAACTCCTCCATTTCGTCCTCTAAATGAAATATGCAATGAAAGCTCTAGCAATAGCTGAATATCTGAATCATTAGTCAGCTTACTTGTGTCTCTTGAGTGAAAACACCAAGGAGTCTCCTGTTTTGTCTCTCAACAATGTGAAAAAGGTCGCCTGTAAGGGATTTTGACCTCACAAACTCTAAGAAGAACAATCTCTTTCAAGAACGAGAAGCAATATCCATAATATCAAACTCAACATATCTTCAAACTAGAGCCCCAATCCTCCTTTTATAGAGAACCATTATAGGAAAAGCAATTGTTTGCTTTTTCACAAAAGCTTTTTTTCTTGTCTTTTTGAATTTTTTTCGGAATAACACTGTTTGTCTTTTCACTACATTTTTGAAAATGCGCTTTTCCACTATTTTTGGGAAATGCACTTATTCCCCTTTCTGCTACTTTTATGCTTTTCCCTTTTATTTAATAGAAGTCACTTTCGTTTTAATTTCCCACTATAAAATTAAATAAGGTCCATTTCTTAAAATAAATTACCTTTAATTTAATTACTAGCCTCTATTGTCTCTTCATTAAAAAAAGACAATGATAAAGTTGAATCTTTAATTAATTAAACATTATTGTTATTTTATTTGAAATGCTTAAATAATATAAAATGCTAAGGTAATCATCAAAGTTGAATCCATTGACAATACTAAATAAGGTAAATTGCGCTAGCTGGCTTGTTGTGAAAGAACTTGAAATTTTTTCATTTATATCCTGTATTTTTCTTCGTCATTGAGATCTATCAAAAATATTGACATTAATCTTTTTCTTCTTTATAAGTCATCAAATGACAGTATGGAAAACGATTAGAAATACTATGTAAATAACCTAGGAAACCTGACAATGCCATTTTTAAATTTGCATCCGACTTTTTTACTGTGTTTAAGCTTTTTAAATAATCATTAAACAAAATGATTTGCAAAAAATCAGAAGTAGACAGAATAATAAAAGATTGATTGCTCGAAACTAACTCACTAAAAATAGGATGTATGGGAAAATACATCTAAAATGACTCTAGGAAAGGGTTTGTTCACCATAAATGCTAGAACTTATAAGCAAATCTGCTATTGCGAATATTTTGGATGAATAGCCTCCATGATTCCCTAACCCCAACGTATTAGCCTATGAGAGTCAATTAAATAAACTAACTGTCCCACCCTCTCGAACTGATTAGGAAGGGACCAATATAGCTACATATCCTGTGGACACTTCCACAGCCAAAACGGCCACACTTCGGAAACAAGGACATCTCGAGGAAGAGGGGATAGGTATGAGACGCCCCCCCCCTCCTTGTCCCCTTTTTTTGAAAATTCCTAGGAAATGTCTCAAAAACTTGGGCATATCCGTACATCCCAGGATATTTGGGGATGCCTTGGAAGTCCCTGGGACGGCTGGGCGTCCCCAATTTTATAGACAATGCCAACACTTAGAATATATATTTTTTTTTAATAAAGTGGGTGCCTCCTTCCAAGTTCACCCTAACATGCTCATAACTGTTTGGCAGTTAATTTATGCTATTTGGGGCCCTCTGATTAGTATTTGACAACATTAAGTTAATAATCATGGAATTAATATTGATGTTATAGTCATGCTATACCTCAGAATTATATAGCAGACTGTTTGCAAGGTGCTAGGAAAGTCTGGAAATTGCATTATAGACCTAGAACATGCATCCTTATGCCATTTTTTGGCATTAAATCAGTGCTAGGTTGGTCTTGGGTTGACTTGGGTCCTTTGTGGAAGATATGGTGAATATTGAAGTTGCATCAAGATGTCTTACTATAACAAACCTATATCATGATCATAATTGTATAAAGAACCTTTTTTATTAATAATAATATTAGTCCACTTACAATGAATTGAAAGTCTAATTTCACAAGTAAATGATAGTAGTGTGTTTCAATTTAGAATGTGGGTTATTGTTCACATTGGTATTGAAAATAAATTCTAAATTATGTTCTTGGGTACATTTCAAATTTTTATGTTATTATTTTAATATTACATCTACACTTACAATAATTCCACATATGAATGCATTATAGCATATTGAGCATTGAGTTTGATTATTGAAATGTTGTATGTTAAGGTTCGATGATGTTTAAATAGCATGGTTTATCCATGTGTTCGTATGAATGTAATATACATGGAAATTTCCTTATATATTTTATATTTTCGAATTTTCCCTATATATATCATAGTAACGAGACTTGCCATGAGTCGTCCGAGTCAGCGAGTCAAGTTACCTTAGCCGGGTCAAAATGACCCGTGACCCTAGCTTGGCGGGTCAACTGAGCTGACTTGGCTGACTCGATTGACTCATCTAACTTGGCTGATTTTTAATTTTTTTGCCTTTGTTGTTATGTAATCGATGTATGTTATGCATGTGATCAAATTACCCTCTATTTTATGATGTTATTGTGTCTTTAATCTTTATTCAATAATGGGTGCATGGATTTAATTTAAATAAAAGAAAATCTCTAAATTTCAAGGGCTTTGTCACTTTGCCGAGTCACTGCCGAGTCCAAGTCGGGTCATGAGTCGAGTTGCCCTTGCCGAGTCCGAGTCGGGTCCAAGTCTCGTTACTTTGATATATATATATATAAAGCCGTCTTCATTTGCCGTCCCCCTCGTCCCCAAAATCGGTAAATTTTTTTGCCGTCCATTAAACCTGTCACCCCGTCCCTTGCCGTTTGCGTCCTAGAAACTCAGGGGAACATAGCAATATAGTTACAATCAGCCATAGGTTTGCCTCATCTTGGTTTTTATCCTAGGAGCAAATTTCCCAACCTGTACTAGATGCTTGTAGAATACTTAGTACTCACTCAAATAAGATGGAGATAGTTCTTAATTGATTGGGTCCAAATCTTTTGTTTAGATTGATTGGGTTTTTCTCTTATATTTTATGGAAATTTCAAGCGACATTGAATTTCATGGTTTGGTGAAGGAGAAATATCTCAAGATTGTGACATACATTCTATAAGTATTAATAATTGAGCTTGACCTAGCACCTATCAATGATAAACCGTGATGATTGCAGGATGTAGGATGAGTGTCTTGACACCTAGGGTGGCCTAGGCATAGGAATCTAATAAATATCTTAGCTAGAACAAGAAACCAAATCTATCGGATCATGCCAACATAATAAGGAGCATAATCTGTGTTGGATCATGGTCATTGATGTCAAAGGGTAAATCCGATGTATAATTGTTGCAGAAATTGTGCCAAATTTATGGCACTATGATCATCTCTTGGCATAATAGTTTGGAAGAGAGAATAAACTTAGAGATAAAGAAATGCTAACAGTTGAAGGTTGAGAGTCAATCTCCTTTGATGAACAAAGTCCTAAAAATGGTCATTTTGAGCCTAAAATGGGGCCTCAAAAATTGACAGCTAATATGCCCCCTTCTCAGAATTAATTTATTCCAGAGACTTGCACCTACTTTTATTCCCATAGGCAAGCATTAGATTAGGGGAATAAATTAATAAAAACATCTTAAGTAGTCCAGTAACTTTGTTTATAATTTTCTGAAGGGATTACTTAAAGTATTATTATTTTTCTTTAAAGCCGGCTAAAGTGAAATTTATGTTTACACCTTTGAAGATGACTTTAAGTGGAAATGCTAATTTGAAATTTAAAAGAGAATTTAAGAACAGAGTGGGAAGGGAAAAATAACATCCATTGCTTTTTTATTATACCCTATGTCAGAGCTTGGGTATTTTTTTTCATCCCCATACTCATGGAAGAAAATCCTGTGTTGTAGAAACTTGGAGGATGAAATCCCTATCAATTCTTACTTGGGGGAATTCCATTTAAGAGTCACATCGTAGTATTCCAGCTTTGGTTTAGGGAAGGGTTCTCATAGTAAATTTGAGGGTTAGTAGTGGGTTCAAAATATCATCAAATTCCCTTTATTATTGTAGAGGATTTTTTAATATATTGGTCTTATCATTTTCAATGCCTACTGTCATGTTAGAGAGGATAGCCATGCTATTCACTTTTCTAGCCACATGTTTTTCTTGGTTGGCTGCTATATTACCTTTCTTGGTTAGTGTAAAGGTAGTATCATTTATTTTGTATGCTAATGTCATCAATAGGGAGGCACTATGATTATATTTGCATGTCTAATATTTGGAAAGGACTTTTCCTGGGCTGCATACATCCTTGAATGGGCTGTAATAGTTGAATTTTAATAATTTTTGCTTTTTCATGCCTGGCAATTAATCTAGTAATTCATTTTAATTCTGACTTGGTGGCCATAGCATTGTTGAAGAAAGTTTCATGAATGTTGAAGGGGCCGTACTATCTAGTATCTTTATGCTGTCACCTATTTAAAGGGACTAGCATATATTTTAAGTTAGCATTTTATTGCTGCTGGTTATTCTGTCAGCCATTGGCCAAACTCAATGCTAGGTATTTCATCGTATATTTGTATGTGATCCTTTATGTCTGAATATGAATATAATTAATCATTTAAGGCATATCAGGGAGCTGCAATATGTATTAGAAAAACTTCAAAAAAAGAAAAAATGATGTTACCAGTATTAGTGCGTTCTAGTTTCTATTTATGTTTGGTTTTTAGATTTGTATGCTGTTATTTTGTATTTGGTCGTTATTTTGCATTGCCTTATTTGCTGATTCATACTGTTCCCAATGTTAATTTTAAGTTCAATATCAGATATTGGGTATGTCTCCTGTTTTTTAAAACTTTTTTCGCATTGATGTTATTAGGTACAAAGCAAACTTTTTAGATACACATTTTGTAGAAACTAATGAACATTACTTTCTTACAGCGGTCCACTGGTCCGGTTAAATGCATTGGTTCACACTATGTGTTATGCAGATTCTGCCAGGTCAGTTATATTTATATGTTTGAGAGGCTTTGTAGAGTAAGGGATATAGACTTTGGTTTCTAATTAAAAGACATTTACACACACATAATCCATCTACTCAACATTCAATCAACATTATCCTACTTTCTGCATCAACTGTTCATTCTCTCAAATGTGAGTTGATCTTTCAGTGCAGATGACTTATGTCTAGCATATGTGAAACTTATTCAACATCTTGCGATGTTCAAGGGATATAAAGGTAATAAATTATAATTCCAGTTGCTAGTATTAAGGATGAAGTGTATGAGACAGATCTTTGAATTCTTACAGTCATTGTAAATGTTTCAAACCCATTGACTTATATAGGCATATAGAGTGTGCTTGTACTTTTGGAATATTGTTAGATTTTGATGTCTAAAAATTCTTGAACTCATAGATTATAACATGAAAAACAAAGGCCCTAGATGATGAAACTTTCAGGGATCCTTGGATGATTATGTATAACCTCATTTACTGTGGAATCAAACTTTTAAAAATTGCTTCCTTTTTGGGACTGGCTTCCATAGGTTTACAATCATAACCTCCAAGATATTGTCTTTATTATGCATGATACATTTGTCAACATATATAGCTTGTCAGCGATGTCTCAAATGTGAGGATACAGACATAATGTCAACAAAAATGAATCTAGTTGTTCATCATGTAATGCCTGTCATTTGCCGACTAGGTTGATATCACGTTGGTAACTCACCCTCTTATGTGCTCTAAAAAACTGTCATTGATAGCCACTATAGTGAAACAATTTTATCTCTAAAAATGTTTGAGGATGTAGTGCTAATCCAAAACATTGATTATTGATAGAAGTTGTGGACAAGTACTGTGGATCTCGCCAAATCCAATAACAAGAACCCTTAAAACTATTCTTGAAAGTTAAAGAAAATATTAATATTATACAATTCGATCAAAATTAAGAACTCGAGTCATAGTTCAAAATCTCACAACATGCTATCAGCTTTTTAATTTGTCTCTTTCGTGACAACTCAAGTTGGAATAGTATGTGATATGAAGATCTAAACGAACACTAGGCACGAAGCATTGATGTGAAGATCTAAAGTGTTGATTAGAAAACTATATGCAAAACATATAGTTATTGACACTATAGAATGTTTCATGTGGGGTTTGAAATAATGGCATAAATAACTGCCTATCTGATTATAGTATTTAAAAATATTAACACTACTGCTCATCTTACAAACAAGATTTTATAGAATTTATCACTGAAAGTATGTAACTTGGAACGAGAATGTAACTTTGAACGAGTACAGATCAATAATATTTAAACAGAATTAAAAAAGAAATGAGAATCAGGACAAAATAACATGCGATTCTTGTATTTGAAATGTTATGTTGCATGAAAAGCTAAAGTACTTAAAGGTTTTTGAAGAGCATGAAATAAAGAAGTTAGAGGCAAATTCTATTGTAAGCAGAGAATAATTAAAAACAAATTGAAGTGATTACCAAAATTGGCCATGGCCAAGGCCAAAACTAGCAATTTGATGCAGGTAAGATAAATTTATTAATGACCAACAAATGACCACAAACAGGTCAATGGGATTGTAGATAACAAACCAGGGTGTAGCCACCATTGGAGACACCAAATGGTGACCAAAGAAAATCACGGCCAAAAAATATAGTAGATCTTTTGAAGTAAATTGAAACCCTAATCACCATGAGACTTCAACAATAATCTTGCCAACCCTATGGCTTGCCACGAAGGATTTCAATATTCATAACTATTAGTTCTCATTTGCTAAACGGAAAACTATTGATGGTTGAAATTGATGAATGTGTTGGCTAAAAGTTTTGTAATTTGCTATGACGAAAACTTACAAAATTGTAACTTTAGGAAATGTCAAGTGAGATTACTCTCTTTTTAGCAAAAGAAGAGGCACCCTTCTTTCCGTAGGTGTCTCCAACAAGGACTTAATTGGAAATTAAAAATAGGGTGGTTCTCTTAATCTATTCCTCTTTTTCCAGGAATGATTTTACAAACAATTCTCGAGCAGCTTTAAAACTTCAACAAAAAGTACCTATTGCAATGATAATATCGATGACTTTTGAGTTGACGTACAAACAACACATAAGGCAGCAGTCTAGTTTTATATGGGTGGAGCATTTGTAAAAACCCAAAGTCTTTTGCACTTATGCCAAGTGATGTTTTAATAACTTGAATAAATGTAAGGCACAAAGTCTTTTACCAAATACTCACTAAATTCTATGAAAATACGTAACACTAGAGCACAAAGCTTTTCAGCCTTTGGTATTTGAAGCCAAAATCAACTATATCAATTTGCCCTTATGCAGCCCAAAATCTCCAAAAGCTCAAATTGAACTATAACTCAGAATGCAATATGCAGCTCAAAGTCTACAAGATTGAATTCAAATCCCTCTTGAACAAAGCATAAACTCACAGTGAATATTTAGAAAATAGCACTTTGAATCAATACAAAGTTTGAAAGCAAGTTGCTTCTTTTATTGAAAGCAATTTAATCTACTTCCAAACACAAAGTCTTAGAGTGCATATATAGATTGACAGAGTTTTCTTGCATTGCTCAAAAGATGAAAATTACAATGAGCTCCCTCCTGTAGTTATAGACAAGGGGCTGAGAGTGAAAACTTAGAGAAACCCAACTAATTGAGACTTATTTGACAACTAACTATCTACAATTGACTTATTCAATATTGCAAGTCCTAATGTCTTGCATTGAGATTACATGCTTCAATTTCGCAGGTGATATTATTAGATGCAATTACATCTTGTTTTACATTACATGTAATTTGTCAATAACAAAATTTCAAAATGCTTGAGTAAAATAAACCGTCTGACAAGATAGGACTCCTATTACATCATCCTTTTTTGGTCTTTATGCAGCTGCAAGATTCTTCATGATTGATGTGTTTAGGTTTGGTGGGAACATCTAGAAACATGAACTTGCTTATCAGATCATTTTGTATCACAACCTTAATTGGAAAAAAATCCTTTCAATGTTTCTTTCCATCTTTTCCTTCAAAACATTCTATGCACGTAATCATTCCATCACTAATCCCTTTCCTTGTATGGCTCCACCGTGTGGTAGTTCTTGCCTTGTGTCACTGTTTAGCCTTGGAATCCATTTGCGAAATAAAATCAATGTTGTGATTTGTTACTTGGGTAGATAATATGGGAAAACAAGAGAAGTCGTGGATCTTTCTTCTTTGCCCAAAGGAGGTTATCCTGGATTAGTCACACATATTGTCCAATAGCCTTCTTAAGACATGAAACTTGAAAGACATTATGAATCTGACTATCAGGTGGTAACTCAATTTAATTTGCCACTTCTTCAATCCTCCTCACTATCTTGTATGGGCCATAAAACTTGGGTTTAAGCTTGTCTACACCACTCTTCTTCAATGAACTTTGCATGCATGTGATTGCATAGAAATACCATATCCTCAACCTTAGAAATTCTCTTTGTTTGGTGGCGATCGACATACATCTTTTGCCACATTTGTGCATGCTGAATATTATCTCTAAGAACCCTGAGGATATCTTGATGATCTTGTAACTAATCCTTGGCTCATGGAGCTCTAATGTCATGAAAAGCCAAATAATGATAGTCAAAGGCTTATAACCATAGAGAGCCTGAAAAGAGACATGCCAATAGTCATGTGATATGTAGAATTATAACAATACTCCCCAAGATACAACCACTTGACCCACACTTTGCTCACTTGGAACATAATTTCAAAGATAACTTTGTACCCATTTATTCATGATCTCCATTGGAAAGCCTGTCTGAGAATGGTAGATGTTACTAGGAGTCAACTTTCTTCCTGCCAATCTAAACATCTCTTGCTAGAAAATTTTGAGGAAATTACTATCACTGATAATGGTCTTGGGTAGACCATGCAATTCTAAATTCCTCTCCAAAAACTGACTCTGCCACCTAAGAGGCTGTCCGATCAATTGTCATGGCATAGAAGTGGGAAAATTTAGTCAATTGAACAACAACAACAAATGTATTGCAGTGAAACCCAAGAACTTGCACCACCCAAAAAACCTTGAAGTACAATCCCTAGGATTTCCCTGCACTAGGTTACTTTGAGTACCTAAGTACCCCCACTTCTGCCGTTCTGCAACCATGCTACCGCTAGGGTGGATGCTTGGAGTTCTATTTGAAATTTGATTTTTGAGTATTACTATTGGGTATGTACTATGTCACTATGTTGAATGCTCAATGGTTCTGGTTCGTGTTGTAATTTTGCTATATGCAAGGATTTAAATTTTGTATGTTATACTGAAACATCATTTTAAGTTCTATATTTAAAGTATACAACACCCCCTTGGCCCCTTGCCATCTCGAAATCGAGGCCCTTTTCCCCCCAGTCTTGGAAATGTGCCTTGGCATCTCGATGTACCCCATCGCTAGTGTCACATTGATATATTGTGCTTACCCTATACCCTCGATAGACTTGTAATGAATTCCATAGCCTTACTCTCACATTTCTACACAAGAACAGATAAAGGCTGTAATAATCTAACAGGAAACACATGCTTTGACTTGTTTTGTTGACAAGTCAAACACTCTCTAACATGCTTAAGGATGTCATCCTTAATGTAATATCCTCTACTGGGACTTCAGTTAAATAGTTTTTTCCAAAGTAACAATAATCGGAATTGGATCGGAATCAGCAAGGCTGAATCGAATCGTGAATCGGCAATGAATCGGCGATGAATCAGCAAATTTGAAAAAACCCTTTAAATTTAAAGATTTTAACAATTTAAAACTTATTTCATGCACCCTTTATTGAATATAACTTAAACACACTATAACATCATCAAATAGAAGTTAAAACTTAACATATATAAACATGGAACATAAAATCCATCACATACGTAACTATGTTATCTAAAATGTAAATTGTAGGCTAGCTGAAGTAAATATAAATCAAATGCTCATAATGATTTAAATCATAGAATGTATGTAAGATGATCCATAAGACATCAAATCATAAATGTATGTAAGAATCTAAGATGAAGATCCATGAAAGTTTGAAACATATGTCTATCAATGATTCATTATCAATATTTCTAAACAAAATATAAAAACAAGGCTCCAGCTCAAGCCTTAGACTCATAGTCATCATCATCATCCTCAACATCATCCTGAAGCTCAGCTGTAGCCTCAGCCTCAGCCTCTGAGTATCCAGTGTGCCTAGTAGCAAGGCGTCTAATGTAGGTCCTAGAGGACTGCTGAGCCATATCTCCCGCATGTAAGATGGGCTTACGAACGTCGCTAGGGCCTGTGCCTGTGCGTGCACGTATGTGTCTACAATGCCTGAAGAACGTGCTCTAGCTGCCTCAGCCTCTATATCCACCTGGTCAACCCATGCATGGTCTTCCTCAGTGAAGACTGAATCCACAACCTTTGTGAGCCACTCTGATTTTGGATCAATCTCCTCCAGAATGAGCAGAGAGGAGTCAGTGCCCAAAATCTGTCTGATCCTAAGACGAAGGTTGTAATGAACAAAGACAATATCATTCAACTTCTGCACTGTCAACCTGTTTCTCCTCTTTGAATGGATGTGCTCGAACATGGACCAACTGCGCTCACATCCAGAAGCGCTGCTTGGCTGACTCAGAATACGGATGGCAATTTTTTGAAGTTTTGGGGTTGTGGCCCCAAACATTTGCCACCATCTATCTGCAATAAGGGAAAATAGAAACAATTAGTCTCATTTACAAATTACAAGTTAACTCTAAAATTACATAATCAACTTTAAGTTTATAATCTAGATTCATGAACATTGAATATATTATTTAATTTTTACCTGGTTGTAGTGTTGTCTGAGCATTTATGGCCATCCTGCCAGAGAAAAGTGGCCCCTCTTTATTGTTGAACTGGTCTAGCTCAACAATCGCAGTAGGGCTATCTTCATCGCTACTCAACCTTTGAATCACTGTGTATAAGCCAGTGAGAACCTCCGCATCTGCCTTGAACTTAGGACGGAAACGAAATGCTGGATTCAGAAAGTAAGTTGCTGCATGGATGGGTCGATGGAGCTAATTCTGCCATCTCCTATTGATGATGTCTCAAATAGGGCCATACCTCTCCTGCACTCCTGCATATTGGGCTCTGATGGCCTCCTTGGCCCTATCCATGCCTTCATAAATGTAGCCCATAGAGGGCTTCTCCCCATCAGCAGTTCATAGCAAAGCTACAAGGGGCTCAGTGACCCACATATAAAGTAAAACAAAAAATTTGAGTCAAAACTTAAATATAAAATAATATAACTTAGAGTAAAAGTAAAATACTAAATGTTAAATTGCAATAAATTTACCTTCATGATTTCTCTAGTGGGTTTCCAAAAACCATCCTCATCAAATATGCAATCCACCACATCTATCCCTACAGTGGTTGTAGCATAGGAAGAGGAAATCCAGTCCCGCCCAACAAACATGCTTCTCAATTCATCCCTTGATGTCAACAAGGACTGCAGGGTGATGAAATTCGAGGCAAACCTCGTGATACCTGGGCGAGCTAACTCCTTGCCTTCTGTGTACTTCCTCATTGTGCTAAGGACAAATGAATGATTATAAATGAATTTGCATATTTTTTTGCCCTTTCCACACATGACTTGACAAACTCAAGTTTGCCAATTTCCTCCAACATGAGGTCAATGCAGTGTGCCGCACAAGGGGACCAAAATATGGTGGGGTGCCTCTCCATCAAAAGTTTACCTACAACACTTTTAAGTCAATTAGAAATTCAAATAAATTTATTTTCAAAACTTGAAAAGTTAAAAGTTTACCTGCAACAACATATTTTGCTGCATTATCCATCACCACCTGGATCACATTTTGTTCTCCCACCTCTGCTATGACTTCCTCAATAGCCTCACATAAGTATGTGGCATTTTTTACATGTGCGGAAGCATCGATGGATTTGATGAACATGGTATATCCTACAAGTAACAAAACAACGAATTAGAATATTAAATGGATCATCAACAAATTATCATTCAACAAATCAAAATTTACAATTATGTATGTAGGAAAGTAGAATGATCAATCACCTCCACAGGATACAAGAAAATTGAGGAGTGTTTTGTTCCTCCTATTTGTCCAACCATCAGTCATGATGGTGCAACCCTTTGCAATCCACTCCTTTCGGTTCTCCTCGAGCTCAGCCCTCATGTCCTCTACCATCTCATCCAAGAGGTATCCGCTCAACTCAGCCCCAGTTGGGGCTTTAAACCCCGGACCACAAATAGCAACCGCATCTATCATGTTCTGCCAATAAGGAGCCCTGTCACAAATAAAAATTTAGATGTCAAAGACTCAAATTATAAAACAAGTAGATATAATTAAAGTTTTACTTTTACTTTTAATTTTAACTTTAAAGAAAACAAAGAAAAAAGAATCAATTATTTGGCTGCAATAAATGGAATGTTGCAAAAGTACCAAAATTTGTATATGTCCTTTCTGGCAGCATCATGAATCTCCTTGTTCAAACTTCAAACCCATGCCCTCAAGCGTGGGTTGGGAACTAGGAGTAGTGCAGGGCACAAAGTAACTATCCATTTTGTTTTTTCGTACTCTAGGTTGCAATAGGTTGGTGTGGGACTCTGTCTCAGTATGTGACTGACTAGCACTAGCACTAGCACTAGCACGAGCAGAAGAACTAGGATAAAAAGGAGGCCTAGAAGAACCCTTTCCAACACAACCTACGGATGCGGAAGCTGATGCAGATGCAAATGTGGATACAACTGCAGATGCGGGAACATGGGAGCCAATACCCCTTAACCCTTCAAGTTGCATTTTCATATTGGCTTTGTCTTTTTCAATTTTTTCTAATGCCATTAAGCAAGTGTGTTTTGCCTCAGGAGTTTGGTGAGTGCAAATTGTAACATCGTTTCCAAGTATAGCAGCAATGTGGTATTTCAATCTATAAATACCCCCAGAAGTTATTTTTTCTTTACAAAAAATACATTTTGTTTGATATTTGGTTCTTCTAGGAAACTCTTCGTTATATTTCCAACATTCATCTTTTCTACCCATTGCGAATTTGCGAAAAATGAAAGCAAAGGCTGCTGCAATAATTTTTTAATGTAAAATATCAAAGTTTGAAGCTAATAAAAGCTACAAAACAACAAATCCTAGTTTGCAACTTAGTAAAAATAAAGAACATTCAAGATCTAAACTAAAAATCTTGAAAACTATAAAAATTTAACAAAAAATGCATAATACACCAAAAATTTAACAAAAAATGTATAATACACTAACATTCAAAAAAAAAAAAGAGCACTTACCTCTTGCAAATGAGTTGAGGAGTGTTGAGATTGGCTCTTTAATGCTCCCAATGCAATTGATGGCCTCCCCAAATGGATTGCTAATCTCTTTTATGCTCTTCCTTCTTGTCGGTTAGAAACCTATGGCTTTTTTTTCTCTTCTTCTCTCTCACTTTTCCTCTCTTCTACTCATGTTAAACAAATAGAAGGCCCTTAAGGGTTATAGCAAAGAGAATAGGTCAAAAAGAAAGTAAAAAAAAACAAGTGATTATTTTTAATTTTACAAGTCCATACTTTACTGGCCGTGGGCGATTTCTTGGTGATTTTATCAAGCGATTTGGGCAATTTTTTGGATGAATCGCCGATTTGGGCGATTCAGGCGATTCACCCGATGAAATTGGCGATGGTGATTTTCGACTCCAAAAAAATCGCCATCCATGAATCTGATTGCTGAATCGCCAATTCACGCGATTCTCGTTACTCTAGTTTTTTCAATTAAGTTTCTTGCAACTTTATTTCTATGTTCTCCATATTTTACTTCATATTTCTCCATATATCCATGTCGATTTCTCAAAGTTAATATTCTATATATATACCTTTTCATTCTAAGAGTCATGTCTTTTCATAAATTAAAATATTTTGATAATATGATAATATTAATAACATATATTATATTAATATTATACACTTTATCAATTTTATTTGTTATTATAATATTAATACTATCACATATAATGTATAATATATTTACCTATTATATTTATATTATTAATCTCATAGTAACGAGAATTGCCATGAAATGACTTGAATCGCTGGTTTGGTGATTCGATTCATGGTTCCTGATTTTTTTTGAACCAGTGAACCAGATTAGTGATTTCATTGCACGAATCACTGATTCATGCCAACAATCGCCAAAATCACCTTTGTGAATCGTGAAAAATCGGCCGTGTGGATAAGCAAAAAGTCAAGTCAAATTTGAATAAAAACACACTTTTTAAAATGTTTTTTTGCCTTTCCTGTTTGTTTTAACCCCAAACGGCCTTCTAATTGCTTAGCATGAGTAGAAGAGAGGAAAAGTGGGAGAAGAAGAGAAAAGAAAAATTACAGGTTTGCAACTAGCAAGAAGGAAGAGCACCAAAGACATAGGCCCTAGTGATGTTGTTCATGAGCCGATCTTACATGCGGGGTTATGGTTTAGTAGTCCTGTAGGACCTATCTTAGATGCCTTTGTAGAAGGTAGACAAGATACTCAGAGGTTGAGGCTGCGATCGAGCTTGATGATGATGAGACTTGAGCTAGAGCCTTGTTTTTTCATTTTGTTTACAAATACTGATAGACATACGTTTCATGGATCTTCATCTTACATACATTTATGATTTGATGCCTTATGGATCATCATCTTACATACATTCTATTATTTGACCCATTTTGATCCTATGATTTCTATTTACTTCAGCTACAATTTACATTTTACGTGTAACGTAGTTATGTACGCGATGGGTTTATCATTTATGTTCCATGTTTATGTATGTTAGCTTCTATTTGATGATGTTATAGTGTGTTTAAGTTATACTCAATAAAGGGTGCATGAAATAAGTTTTAAATTGTTAAAATCTCTAAATTTGAAGTGTTTTTTAAATTTGCCGATTTATGGCCGATTCATTGTCGATTTGTGATTTGGTTCGGCCTTGTTGATTCCAATCCTTGTTACTTCAATTACTCTAAATACTATATTGTATCGCTTAATATAAAATATAATTCTCATATTTAATATTAATATATTATGCAATATATAACTTTTCCATTATTAATATTATATTATTATTTATTATTATTAATCTATTCTATTCTATTTATTTATATGGATCTTATTTTAATGGGGTTTCATAGTCCTCTCCTCTCAAATCTTGCTTGTCTTCAAGGAAAAAATCATTTATACAAAACCTTTTTGTAGAACCATCATACGAAGCATATAATTGGATGCAATTGGTTCCTCCTTAGTAGTACTCTTGCCTATCAGCTCTTCCCGCTGATTCTCATCGGTTATGTGAGTGTTGTAGTCTTGTTGGGCTTATTTGGCAAGGTTTCACAATCTTCACTGCCTTTCCACTTGTCGTATTAGTAAGGTTGTGTTTCCTCCTCTTCACTATCCTCCAGGTGTGGTTGCTTTTGGTGTCTTCTATCTTTATTAGGTAAGAGGGGCATTGATTCCTGGACTTAGGGTTCATTTTGTGGTTACTTGTGTCTCTAGGTTCCTCCTCTTTGCAGTTCCTTTGTTAGAATCATTGTAGTACTTTCTGCCTTTGTTGCTCCCTTTGGATAGCCTCTCTTTGTTGTTCCACTTCTACCAGCCTTCGTGTGAGAAACCTTGGAAGACTCCCGAGGAGATCATACATTGCTTCGTTCACCGTAACTTTACCCTGTACTGCACTAGTTTGGGGAGCCCTCTGCTTTGCCTCCCTCCGTACATAATGGTCTAATACCACTTGCCATGCTTGAATGAGGTCTTGTGTCAGTTGATTCTCTCTTGTAACTTCCTCCTCAATGTTGCTATCAGTTATCACTATTTGCTGGTCAAAAGGTCGGCCATTATGCTTCCATCTTTCAACTTGTCTACTTAGTCCTATGGTTTGTACTAGGCAATGGTGCCAAAAATGTTATTTGCCAAACATGGAAGAGTATTGTGCCAGGTATGGAAGTAGTTTATATGCCAAATGTGGAGAGGTTCCTATGCCAAGTATAGAAGCTATACACAACAGCCATATGCCAATGCAATCATAATACTATACCGGTTACTAAAGCATACAAATTACACATGGATGGAAAAATATCACTTTATTGATTATACCAAGGGATTACATTACCGGTATTACTAATGTTTCCAATATTACCTTAACATTTCAATTCCCAATGATCTCTACATATAACGCTTCTGTTATTTACGAGAACCAACTGTTGTGACTCTGGGTACATGTGTTTACATAATGACTCTATTAAATACCTCAATTACTTTATTACTAGCCTATGAGAAACTTCATTAGGAAGAAAGACAGACTCAAATGGAAAACCCTCATCCAAAAGGAGGAAGGACATGTCTAAAGTAAAATGTTTTAGATGTGACAAATATGGTCACTATGTGATGAAGTGTCCAGACAGGCCTAAACCTCAAGCCTCTATTGCTAAAGTTAGTAAGGCGAATTTGAAAAAGGACTCTGAAAGATTCATTTTTATTCAGTCTTATCGAGTCATGTGTCTACCAATCTTAACACTTGGGTAATTGATACTGGAGCATCTCGTCATATCACAGGATTTAGAGAACACCTATAGGTTGTTGGGAAACTTAGATAAGGAAGTTACCATTGGAGATAATGCCAACTACCATGTGAAAGGAATCAAAACTTGCACTATAAAATTAAAATGGGACATCTCTTTCCAACTAATAGGTGTATTATTTGTACCAGGTATCAAATGCAATTTGGTTTTCATTTCAGTCCTTGAAGACAAAGGATCAAATTACCTTTATGGATGGTAAAGTTCTAGTGTGGCCCAAGAATTCAAATATCAAGAAAGCTGACACTTTAAGAGTTTGACATGGATGCTTATATAAACTTTGCACTTCTTCTCGAAGCCCTATTC